>CM019151.1:99841600-100441600 GCA_009733165.1 Naja naja
GAACTGGCAGCAACTCACCACAGCATGTTACCCAAAACAAAAACATGCATGGATTTAAGGCACATTTGTATGATCAGATCAGGGGTCTCCAACAGGCCACTTTAAGACATGTGGACTTCAACTCCCAGCAAAGCTGGCTGAGAATCTGAGAGTTGAAGTCACATGTCTTAAAATGATTAGAACTTTCAAATGCTCTAAAACACCTAGCTGCTGAAAATTGCTTTGATTTCAGGCTAAGTTTGATTTGTGGGCATGTTGACAATCAAAATGTTAAGATATTTAGAAGCTGGAACAGTAAAGTGTAGAATAGGACAGAACACTCAGCTGTAGTTGATTGGTTGGTGAGTGCTGGCTCATGCATGAGGCAATCCACGCTATGATTGGTTGCTGTGGGTATAAAAAGGCGCTACACTTTTTTTCTACTTTTCTATTAGATTTACCTCATGATGTTCCTGTGTTCCTAACTATCTTGTCAGCTATAAATATAAAATATGTTTATTTATATAAAGCTACAAATTTGTGGACACTTTTGCTGTGCAATTCTCTGATTCAGAATCATCCTGGTTCTTGTTCAAGCATGCAAATGATATGTTTGCTGTTGAAAGTGCTTAAAAATATCAGGAACTACCACTATTAGATGAGAGCATAGCCATGCTTTCCCAACTAAATTGTAGATACAGGCTAGGCAGGGCCACTTGCAGGGCAGGGTTTTTTTAAAAGTCAAAATGATAAGCATGCCACAGAATGAAATTTATAACAGATAATCAGAGTTGGAAGGGACCTTTAGATCATCTAGTCCCTATACCATTTCTGACAAATGGCAGTCCAATCTTGTTGGAATGTTCCAAAAACAATTAGAAAATAGAAATGCAAGCGGAATATGTGTTGCTTTGAGTCAATTTTTGACTCCTGGGACTACCTGGACTAGTCCCTGCAGTTTTCTTGGCAAGCTTTTTTTGAAATGGTTTGCCATTGCCTCCATCCTAGGGCTGAGAGGGGACTGGACAACCACTCAGCTAGCTTGCTCAAGTGGTCTCCCATCTGATGCCTTAACCACAATACCAAATTGGCTCCCACATCATAATAACTTTGAATTCAATATTTGTTCTCTAACAAATCTTTTACTCAATGTTCTAAAAAGCAACAAATAAAAAGATCTGTTGTGGATTTTTGATAAAAGATATTTTTGGATTGTATCAGTAGAAAATTATCTTCCTGTAATGTTTGAGGGTGATGTACTTCTGTCTGTTCATCGCGGACACGTCTGGCAAGGCAGTGCTATGTTAAATCCATAATCCCCAAATGGTAGGACATAGCCCAAACATATGTCCTGACTTGTCTTCCCCTCTTGACATTGTTTTGATCTGGCAAATTGGTCCAGATGAGATGTTGTGTGTATCATATTAAATGATGTAACTTTATTACATTTCTTGCAAGGATAAACAAAATCACCGCTGAGCTTTGAAGTAAATGGTTCAGTATCAAACGTACATTCATAAAGGATAAGTGTTAAACAGTCATTATTGGCGTTTATAGGGCCATTGATTAATAGGATAATCAGAATCTTCCTCTTTAAGGTCAGCACGTTTAAACATGCAAACTCAGAAGAAGCCAAGGAATGAGATTGAAAAATAACTGCTCAATGTTGAATCTCATGCTCAGATGTCCTGAATAGGAAGAAAATAACAAAGGCTGTAATGACAGGTATAATTTTGCATGCAAAGTAGGCATTGTTTTTCTGCCTGGAAACGAACAAGACAAACAGATTGTCAGATGAATTTTCAAGGGATATATAAGCAACCAAGCCTTCCTCTGAAGATGTGTATCCTTTGGAGCACACAAGAAAAAAAGCTTTTCTTACTTTCTTAGAAGCTTTCTTACTTGTATATAACCAACAGTGTTTTCCTCCTCTTCTTGAGACCGTTGTGCCCCATATGCAATTTGTCACAATCCACTAACCATTCTGAGGCTGAACCAACCAGCACCTACTGGCCATGTTAGTTTGGTGTTGACGTGTCCTAGTACAGTCTGCTTTGACCAGTGAGAGGGTCCAGGCCTTTCAGATCGGTCCCCTCTTGTAGCAATAGCAATAGCATTTATATACCACTTCATGTGCTTTATGGCACCTCTAAGCTTTTACAGTCAGCACATTGTTGCAGCAATCTGGGTCCTCATTTTACCAACCTCAGAGCGATAGAAGTTGGAGTCAACTTGGAGCTGGTGAGGATCAAACTCCTGGCAGTGAGCTGAATTAGCCTGCAATGCTGCATTCTAATCACTTTCGCCACCAACAACTCAGAAACCAGCCACTTTCTGAGTTGCTCTCCAGCAGAGACTTAATGGGCCTAAAGTGCCAAGGCAGCAGGGATAGGAACAGTACACTGAAACAGGAGAAAGTGTTAGATTTGCATGAAGAGTCAGGCCCGAGTGCTTCAGTGAAAGTTTATTAGTGACTACAGCTCATAACAGACCCGATTTGGCTGGGCTGCGGCTGCTACTTATAGCAGCGCGGTTGCCAGCCAATCAGTGCAGGGTTTTCCTGCACTTTTAAACCAATCATTTCTGACATTTTACAAGAACAGTTCAAACTTAACCAATGACATTCAAACCTGCATACATAACACCTCCCACTAGGTTCCTCCATACTCAAACCCCAACCTATCTAATGTATTCTTTTAAATAGGTGGGGCTCTTCGTGTCGTTGAGACCTTCGTGGTTCAGAAGTTTTAATTCTCACCCAGTGAGAGGAAATGTGTCTGTTGACATTTCCCTAGTTGGACTTCCTGTGAAAGAAGACCCTGTTTGATTGTTAGAATCTGGTCTCTCCTCCCAACCATCTCCAGCCCAATGTCAGCACCCAAGTCAGGTAGTGATGTGCAATCTTCCACTTGTAAGGATGGATTTTGGCATTGTGACAGGTTTTGGGATGGTTCCTGTCATAATGGCTCATTACACATGGGGTTGATTCTTGCTTGCTGATTATCCTCATGCTCCTTCCCCCTAGAAAAGGCATTAGGTATGGGAACTAGAGAGGAACAATTGCGATGTTCCTGAGGTAATCTGGATCTGCTGATCAATGTGCCTGCTCCAGAGGACACCATCCTCTGTTTGTACCCTAAGAACGAGGGCCAGTTATTTGGTTATTTCCAGCAGGAATCCATGAAGGTTCACCCATAAGGTTCTTAGCATAAACAGAATCACCCACACTGAATGCTTTTTTTACTTCTAGTGGAATCAGTGGTTTGGGTGGAGTGCGTAAGAGGATGAAGAAGCGTCAAGGGGAGACCTAAGTTTCCACCCATCAACAACTCTGCTGGGGATAAGTTAGTTGATGGGTTAGGGTGATGTGCTGAACACTAAGAAGTTTTCAACTTTCTCAGTGATGTCCCCAGGACCCAATTGCTGAAGCTTTTCCTTGGTAAGCGTACCATCGTTCAGCCCGGCCGTTAGCTTGAAAAGGTGCCCAGGGGCTGTCAGGGCATGTCTGATACCCTGTTGTGCTAAATAGGATTCAAAAGGTTAGATGTAAATTGGGGGCCATTGTCAGAGACAAGAACATCAGGTAACCCGTGGGTTACAAAAGCTTTGAGCTGTTGATGACAGCATCAGTTGTGGTGGATGCCATAGGGATTACCTCTAGCCATTTGGAATATGCATCTACTATAATAAGGAAAGTGTGCCCTCTGGTAGGGCCCGAAATCAATGTGAATCCTAGACCATGGGCCCTAGGACATTCCCATTCCTGTTTGAGGCTGAGAGGTGGGGCAGGCCTGACTACCTGACAGTTGGGACAGATGCAGCCCAGTTTTCAACCATTTTGTCAATACCTGGCCACCATACATAACTCCTGGCCAATCCCTTCATCCTTACAATACCAGGATGACCCTCATGTAACATTTCCAAAACCTCTCTTTGCAGTTTTGCAGGAATAACCACCCTGTTACCCCACAAAATACATCCTCTTAATACAGATAATTCAGTTTGCCTGGACTTAAAAGGTTGGGCAAGGTGAGGTAGATCTTGAAGAGGCCAACCTTTCTTAATCCAGCCTATAATAGGAGTGTCTTTGGCAGTCTCTCTGGCAATTTCAGCAGCGTGTACTGGAAGCTTGGCAACAGTTTCTAGGAAAAAGGTGTGTGCCTCAGGTTCAAAGTCCTCCTTGTGACAAGGAAGTGGGCAGCGACTCAAGGCATCAGCATGTCCAATGTCCTTGCCAGGCTTGTGGATAAGTTTGTATGAATAAGCAGCAAGAAATTCAGTCCACCTCAGCATTCTTGGTGACAGGATAGTGGGTGTAGGTTTGTCTCTGCCACAATGCCTAACAAGGTTTGTGATCTGTGACAATGGTAAATGTTCTCCCATATAAATACTCATGAAATTTCTTGATAGCTGCAACAATTGCCAATGCTTCCTTGTCCAATTGGCTGTAATTCCTCTGTGCTGGTCAAGGTGCGGTAAAATGCAATAGGGCTTCCCTCCCACTGGGAAGCCTGTGGCTCAAACCCCACTCCAAAGGGGATGCAACAAAAGTCAGTACAACAGGTAAATTCTCAGAGAACTGTATGAGTACAGCATCAGACGTGATTAGTCTTTTAATACTGTTAAATGCTGATTGTTCCTTCCTGCCCCAGACCCAAACAGACTTTTTGTCAAGTAATCTGTGTAATGGTTCTGCAATGGTTGCCTTCTGAGGTAGGAACATGTGATAAAAGTTAATGAGTCCAAGGAAAGCTTGCAAATCTGTTTTGCATTTTGGTCTAGGGGCTTCTTTGATTGCTTGAACCTTGGCATCTGTAGGATGGATGCCATGCTTGTCAATCATGTAGCCCAAGAACTCAACCTTGTCAGTTCTAAAGTGCATTTTTCTTCCTTGACTTTTATCCCTTTCTTGAATCTGATAAGGACTTCTCTGAGTCTCTTGTAATTGAGTGTCATTTTCAGCAGAGATTAACACATCATCAAAGTAAGGCACTACCCTAGCAGTCCTTGGAGCATCCTTTCCATAAGGCTTTGGAAAATGCCTGGTGCCATGCTTACTCCAAACTGTAACCTTTTACATTTGAAGGCACCTCTATGAGTCACAATGGTTTGGGCCTCTGCAGTGGCATCATCAACTGTTAGTTGTTGATATGCCTGGGCCAGATCAATTTGGCAAAGACTGTACCCCTGCCAAGTGAATGTAATAAATGATGCACCACTGGAACTGGATATGCACTCTGCTGAAGCATGGTTCAATGTCCCCTTATAGTCTCCACAGATTCTTACTGACCCATCAGTCTTGACTGGCGTGACTATGGGTGTCTCCCATCTGGAGTGGTCAGTGGGCTCTAAAACTCCTTGAGCTATTAGTTTATCTAATTGTGCATCAATTTTCTTCCTTTAAGGCAAATGGGACCCTTCTGGGCTTTAAATGAATTGGGGGCACCTTGGGATCTAGGTTGAAAGTGATAGGGGTCCCCATATACTTGCCCAATCCATTGTTGAAGACCTCTGGAAACTCAGACTTCAAGGCCTCCTCCCATTCAGTGTTGCTCCGTGATTGATGCCAGTCACCTCGATGCCTAGTGGATTGAACCACTCAAGACCCAGCAAGCTTGGGCAGTCTTTGTCCACGATGGTCAGGGGCAAACGTTTGGTGTGGCCTTTGAACTTCTCATTGAATTCTCTTGTTCCAACTACTGGAATCTTGTTCCCTTGGTAGTCTTTAAGAGTCAGTGCTTGCTTCTGGAAATGCTTCTTCTGAATGTTGGGAAGTAGCCTGTGAATAGTGTCCCATGACACCATAGATAAATAGGAGCCTGAGTCCACTTCCATTTGGCAAGGCCTTCCTTCAATAAGTACCTTCACATGTACTTTTCTGCTTTAAGGGTGAAGAATGACCAATAGTGACTGTTTGATGAGTTTCATTCTTCCCATTTGCTTCTGTGTTGCCCTATTTTCTCACTGAAGTTGTTATGCTTGAATTCTTTATCAGGAAACTTCTTTCTGCTTGGTGGAGTTCTGGCTGATTTGCAGACTCTTGCTAGGTGACCTCTTTTTTTCACAGGAGGCAGATGGTATCAAAAACTTGCATTCAGTGGGGTGGCCCCCCACAACCTCTGCAATAAAAGTCTTGCCTTTTTCTTCAAGGTCTTTCCTTTTCTTCTCCATTCTGAGTCTATAAATTCCTTCCTCCACCTCACTACAGTCTGAATCAGAATCTATTTGCTCGCAATGGGTTGTTGTGGATTTTTCCACATCAGGATGGTTGCCTTGTTAATTTTCTTCATGGCTGCTGCTGAGGACTTGGTAGCTTCCGCTGAAGCTTCTTCTATGGCCTCCTTAAGCGTGATCTTAGGTTTCATTAATAATTTGCTCTGCAAAACCTTGTCTTTAGGCCTAGAACAAATCGATCGCGCGGCCTCTTCAAAGTTGATAAACTCACATGCACCCCAATGTCCCTTAAACTTGCCATGAAGTCATTAACGTTTTCACTTTCCCCTTGATCCCGACGGTAGAATTCGTGTCTCTTAATGAGGCACGATACTTGTGCGCGTAATGGGCTCTTAATAACTTTTCTAAGTCGGGCCAGTCCATTACCTTCACGTCTGCAGCTCCGCCAATGCCTTCGCCATCTTGAAAACGGCGGACCGCGTGGGTGAGAAAGACCGCCCTCTTCCGCTTGTCGAAATGTCGGCGAGATCGTTTCCCTCCAAATACATTTGGAAGCGATCTGCATCGAGTCCCAGTCTTCTGCCGTCCGGATTGAATGGGGCTGGGGGTGTTCAGCGCAGCCATCTCTCTCGGCTTGTTCTCGCGTTGTCTTCTCTTCGGGAAGGATCCCACCTTCGCCAGTGTTAGATTTGCATGAAGAGTCAGACGCGAGTGCTTCAGTGAAGAGTTTATTAGTGACTACAGCTCATAACAGACCCGATTTGGCTGGGCTGCGGCTGCTACTTATAGCCAGCAGCCGCAGTTGCCAGCCAATCAGAGTGCAGGGTTTTCCTGCACTTTTTAAACCAATCATTTCTGACATTTTACAAGAACAGTTCAAACTTAACCAATGACATTCAAACCTGCATACATAACAGAAAGAATGCCAGTTCTTTATATATTACATCCAGTTCTTTATGTACTCAGTGCAACCCACACCATGCTTGCTGGCTGTCGCTTGGGCTGATTATGGACACAGCTTTAGCATTCTTGAAGGTTAATGCTTAATCAGCTTTTTAAACCTTTTCAATATGAACTCATACCTAACTGCATAGTAGACCAATCAGTGGTGGGATTCAAACATTTTTACTACCGGTTCTGTGGGTGTGGCTTGATGAGTGTGGCTTGGTGGGCATGGCAGGGGAAGGATACTGTAAAATCCCCATTCCCTCCCCACCCCACTAACCCGAGTCTTCAGAGATGGGGCTGCATATAAGTCCCATTAATAAATAAATAATAAACCTGCTTTCCATCTCCGTTCTCCTGTGCAGGGCAACAAAAGAAGACCCAGCCGATCAGCTGGGACTCGGGAGACAGAGAATAGATGGGGGTGGGGCCAGTCAGAGGTGGTATCTGCCGGTTCTCCAAACTACTCAAAATTTCCACTACTGGTTCTCCAGAACTGGTCAGAACCTGCTGAATACCACCTCTGAGACCAATCCTCCATTCCATGTTAGGTAGAGTGATTGGTGGATGTTTTCCTGATGGCTTGTGATATGCAGTAGGAGGGGAGAAAGACAAGGCTAAGGGAATCTACAAATTCCAGCCCTACATATTGTAAAGAAGGACAATATCTATGGTCAACATTATTCGGGTGGCAGGTTTGGGATCTTTGATGAGGGCAGTATATATTATGGTCAATAGAGTGCCAGATGATGGTCTAGTATTTTAACTGGTCTATGTAGATGAACCTTTAATATTTCAAAATGTGAGCATCCCAATGTTGTGTAATTTAGGGTTATGAATCTTTAAAATCCTAAATTCCTTCAAACTCCACTGGTTGTCTTCCAGATGTTTCAGCATCCAAAATGCCAGGATTCCAACCAATCTGGTGGTTGTGCTAAAGAGAAGTGCTAAGTTGGAAAAGGCTAACTGAAACAATCTGAACTTTGAAGATACCCTTAGAAAGTAACCTGATAGTAAGGTTAAGTGTCACATATAATTTGAGCAAACTAGAAAGGAGGAGGAGAAGAAGAAGAAGGAGGAGGAGGAGGAGGAGGAGGAGGAAGAGAAGGAGAGGAGCTGAAACCCTATTACTGCATTGTCTACTTTTCAAATAAAACCACTTGATTTGACATGACTCTGCATTAAACTATACCAAACCCAGTTTGTATTTTCTCATGAATGAGGCCTGCCAAAAATGCTGAAGCATCAAGGGAAAATATTCCAGGTTTGGGGGGAGGGGAAGAGAGAGAAAATGTTCAAATCCCCCACCGCCACAGCGGTGAAATCCCTTTGCTCAATATTACCCTGTCCAATGAAGAGAAATGTTTCACAGGCACATGGTTTGTACGTCTCAAAATAACTTGGGACCTGCAAAGTGACAAATGCTATTGCTTCAGTCGTGACAGGTTGTCCAGCTTCTTACAGCTATCTTCCCTCAAAACATAAAGTCAACTTTTATTTTTTGGCTGATGGAGTCAGTTATTTGAAGTTATTTCAGTGCCAAAGAACCTGAAGAAGCACCATCACTTTGGTTACTTTAATCTCTTACTTAGGAATCATTGTCACTGTGCCAGAGTGCCAGAGTTGGATTTCAACATCTGGAGCAATTAGAAAAGGTAACCTGTTTGATTTTCAAAAGTGGATGGTGTTTTGATGAAATGGCGTATGCGCCCAGAGGGTTGGTGGGATCCATAAGATGTCAGATTGCTAATGATTGTAGATATATTACCCAGAGTCAAACTAGATTAAAATAGAAACAAGAATCTTCAGAATATGAAAAACTTGTTTCTTCATATGTGTTGAAAGGAATTGTTCCAAATTCTCCCCCTCAAATTCCCATGTGTGCTTGTTTAGTTATTTTGAGCAGAATGCTGATTTGTAGAAATGGCACAGATGTTAAATTCCGTTTCTTGGCCCGTGGTTTTTAAGATAGTTGAAATTGTTGTTTCATCATCCCTAATTGTGAACTCTCACAGATCATTTATTGTATTTCCACTAAATCCTGATTAATATGACTTCTTATTTAAAATCTAATGTGTGTGAGTTTACATGAGAGAGAAACAGGGAGAGAGAGAGAGAGAGAGAGAGAGAATGTGTCATGTAAAATGATACGGCTGGCTATATTTAGTGTTTGGAGATCTGCTCTGTGGATTAATGTACACAACAGCTGCAGGAATAGTCTTGCTTGAAGAACATTACTCTCTCAACCCTCACCATCCCCTCTCTCTTTCTCTCTGGAAAAAAATGTTTTTGACTGTCAGTGGCAAATGTTTGGCATGCAATTTTAAACAGCGAGCAGAGCAGCGTCATGAATTGAGAGAAGATCATATGGGAACTTTATTAGATTAGGTTTCCAGATCTCTTAATTGGACACTTAACATAAAAAAATCTTCTCATTTTTAGATAAAATCAATAAAAATAAAATAAAATCCTAGATTTGTAAAGCAAAGCTGAGGAAACAAACTATGTAGATTATGTAAAAGCCTTATATAGACTGAAGAAAACTAGAGTGTAGACTAGGAATGTCCAATCTTGGCAACTTTAAGACTTGTGGACTTCAACTTTCAGAATTCCCCAGCCAGTTATGGTGTAGATTATGAATGTAACCCTCAACAAAAATGTTCATATTTGAAAAGTTCTAAACTATGATTGTTAAATTGTTCAAGACACATTTCTGAAACCATATTTTGGTATGTCTTCTTGAAAGATGATGCTGGAATAACTAGAGAATTGCAATTTTTTGAGGCATCAATGTAAGTAATATGCCTTTGAAATATAATTCACAGTTTATTTTATCCGAAGTGTTATACTTAGGCTTCAAATCAATAATGCCATGGAAATTAGTAGCAATGACTCAGCTTAAATTGTAGCATTTCACTATAAGTATTTTTATCACTGTGGTGATGATGATGATGATAATTATTTATTTAATCTTCAATTCGATTCACAGTCTGGGACTGGTAAAAACTTAACAGTTCAAGTCCTAACCAAAGACCTAAGAGCTATTAAGATAGCATCTGAGCATATAGGCAGTGGGAAGGTTTTTTGCGATGTCAGGATATTCAGGTCTAATAAGTTCAAAATTTCCATATATCTAGGCAGCCCTTTGGGTTTTGCTTCAAGGGCTCCTAGTACCGTGTTTCCCCGAAAATAAGACCTACCCCGAAAGTAAGACCTAGCACTATTTTCTAAACCTGCCCTAATATAAGACCTACCCCGAAAATAAGACCTAGTGTAAATCTCCAGTTCCAGGAAGACTTTTCAGGGAGCAACCATGCACCCGCGAAACACCCCCCCTACACACTCACACCCACTATTTGGCACCATAAATATATAAGACCTACCCTGAAAATAAGACCTAGTGTGTTTTTGGGAGCCAAAAAAAATATAAGACAGTGTCTTATTTTCGGGGAAACACAGTAATATTGGTGCAACCATTGATTTCTTTCTCCATAGTCTCTCAACTTCAATTTGCAAATCATGATAAGTTGTTATTTTTCTAGCTGTTTCTCTTCAATTTGTGCATCCCCTGGTATTGAAATATCAATGAACCAGAGTTTTTCTTTTCCACAATAGTGATGTCAGGTGTGTTATGGGCCAGATGTCTGTCTGTTTGGATTTGAAAGTCTCACAGAATCTTGACTTGCTCATTTTTAAGAACTTTGTCAATCTGGCATTTCTAGTCATTTTTGCTGCATTCGAACCCAAACTTCTGGCAAAGCGTCCAATGTATTGTTATTGTTGCTATTGTTATTATTATTATTTCCACTTGTGAATATCCAAACAGAATAGATGATGTTCTTAATGCCCCCCCAGCTAGGCTATCAATATTTTGAGACATTTAAGCCAAAGATACTATATTATAAACTGTAGGTTTGTGATATAATTACATTACAAAGCACTGTACTTAAGTAATTATTCAACATATCAAAGTGGTTAATGATTTAATACCCATAACCCATGAATTAGTTCAAACAGAAGTCACCTTTTGCTTCAGTTGGGAGAACAACTGAAATTCTAGAAATCATCTATTCCCAAATAATTATATTAAATCAGTAAATTACTTCATTTATTGTAAAAAAACCTCAAACAGGAATTTTCTATGCTTAGAATATATTCAAAACTGCAGCTGGGCTATCAAGGAAAGTACTCAGTTACTCTAGCATTTTTCATATCTTCTAATTTCTAGCCAAGGCTTCTTTTTGATTTAAGAATGTCTTTATCAACACATAGACAGGAAAGTCACCAGACTTCTACTATATTAAACATTGCTTGATATTGCTAGATTCTCTTTTTCACTACCCAGTCATTGGAGTAAATTGTGCTTTAGATCTGTTCCACCATTAATCCTACCTGATATGTGCTGCTACGTGCATGATTACAACAGAACAGCATGTAGCAGACAATTTAATAATGCAAAATATGAGACAGAAACTGCCTAGCACTGGATGTAGTAGATCCAACTGTGCAGAACTTCCTAAAGCTTCTAAGAAATGCAACTGCAATGGAATACCCCATGGCCTACATCCAAGGTCAGTGAGAAACTGATTTCAAACCCAGGAGCTGCAAGTTTTTTAGATTTGGTAGCATTATTTGATCTGGATAATTTGGGCTTAGTTTCCAGGACAGATCTTCATAAGACTATCCATAGGGTATGGTTAGAAATGGTCAAGATAACAGAATTGCACACTTTAAAAACTGGCAGAAGTTCAATTGTACCATTGCAGCCACCTTCTTGAGTTTATTTTTACTAAATCCTGTGGACATTCTTGTACATTTAGCAGCCCATTAATTCATTTTCTTTAATATTTTGCAAATAAAAACATTTGTCTATCTATCACATCAAAGTCACTTTTCCCACACTTGTGATTTTAATATATGTCAGCCTCTTCTTATTCTAATGGAAACTCCAGAACCCAATTTATTTGTTTTAAATGACAAGGTCAGCTTTACATATATTTCAATATACAAATCCATATCATATCGTAGTCATTGATAGAGCTTCATGTTTAATGTTAAGTAGTATGTTCAGTCCAAATTTGTTCTAGAAACCAGTGAAGTCTGAAACTTTACACGCATGCCAACTGGAGAAAAGAGCAACACTCACCATGTGCAGAATGCTATTCTGTTCCATTCCTATGGTTAGCCATTGTGCTTTTGGAGAATTGGACATAGAACTTCATTCTTTCTCTCTTATTCTGCCTTCCAAAACTTAGGGCACATCCTCCCATCCTTCCCCCCATCTCTTTCCTATGCCAGAGCAAAGCGCTTTAAAAATATCATTAGTTCTTTCAATGGTGATATTTTCTATCTCCTCCTGATACAATTTCTGTCATAGCATCCTTTAGTAATGATGTAGTTGCTGAACAGGTCAGAACTGGGATCCGTCTGGCTTTGCTTTAGGATAAAGGGAGTCTATTTGCTGAGTAAGCAAGGCTGTTCGGCTTCAGCTGAAGAAGAGACAAGACACCTGCATTTGTTTGTCCACATAATGCAAGATCAGTCTAATCCAAACTGGTACTCAAGCTTTACATAGGTTCTAGATCAGGGGCCCCAAACTTGGCAACTTTAAGACTTGTGGACTTCAGCTCCTCTGGTTCTTAAAGTTGCCAAGTTTGGAGATCTCTGTTCTAGATGCTTCTTTGAAGAAGTGCTGGACTTTCATTTTAAAAACATAACTAATCTTCTCTTGAGAAAGTGCTAGTCCCAGGCTATGCAGGTGGTCAATTTAATTGCCAGCCAATGAGTATAGTAAAGGCTTTCTAATTCTTCTGCCCCAAAGCAGTTTTATATAGCTTTTGTTGGGACAGGCAGCATTTTGCCTGCTCCAAGAACTCCTTCCACCAGCTCCAGCTATTCTTTGCCAGATCCCTTGTAGCAACTAGCTGAGGATGGAGTTTGCTCATTGTCTCATTAATCTCTCCTATTTTGCCTTGTTCCCCTTCAGTTCCTCTCACTCCCGTGGGCACATCACAGGCTTAGAGGAGGGTTCAGGATGAAATAGAAGGAAGCTCTGTGCCACTTTCCTCTTGCTATCCTCTTCATCCTTCTGTGCTGCTGAACTTTCAGCTCACCTTTTTGTCAACACCAAGTTTCCCAAAGACCATTGGGCCAGGATTCAGAAACAGCACTCCTATACCTATCACCTGTTAGTTAGACAAGTTGACGGGTGTCTAAACCAACCATTCCAAGGACCCACCCTACATTAGAATGATGGGTGTTTTCTTGACAGCAGGTGAGGGGTGGTAGGAGATAAAATGAAACTTAAGACTCCACTGACTTCTTCTAACATGCTCCATCTTAAAACTGAAAGGATGGCACCACGTACCTGCCTCACTGTTGGAGGTAGAATAGGTCTTGGCCCACAAGATGGCGAATGTTATGCCAACATTCATTTTATTTACTTATTAAATTTACATGCTGCCCATATCACTATCAAGAGTGACTCTGGTCAACATACTTTTCTGCTGGGACAAGAACTGGGAAATTGTACTTCAACGTTTCTGTTTTTCTTTCTGTGCTTATTCACCTCTGATCCTGTCCCAGTTGAGAACTTTCATATTGTCTCAACTGTAGCTCAAAGCAAGGCACACACTAACTGAATTATCATATAATGAATCATTGAGGAACATTGGCATCTCATACTTAAATTGTTTGCAGCCGTTTTTAAAGAGAAGAACCATAATGTTCAGGCATTGTGCAGGCTGAAAAATACATGTGCCTTCTTATACTGTATGTTTTTATTGTTGCTGTGCAATATCTTATTGCAATGCCAGTAAGTTTTGTAACTTTTTTTAGAGATAGACACATTTACAAACCTGTATAGCATATGGATACTTTTTAAAATAAGAGCAATAAGAGACATTGTATAATTACATCAGTATTCTGAAAAATATGGAAACCTTCTTTTGTTCTTAATCTAAGAGGAAAAGTATCTGAGTTTTAGAGTACCACCTGACAAACAGTGCTTTCAAAATTGTAGAAAGATTATTTAGTATATTTTACTCAATATAAATAATAATGAAAGCATATAGATAGAAAGGATTTAAACTGTTAGTATGCAATACTTTGATAAAGTCTGTTGAAACTACAACTATAATTGCAATTTTGTACTAGTAGAATTACTTCTCCTGTTCCATTAAAGGGAGTATTAAGCCTGTTCTTAATACTAGGACAGTATTTTTTTTTAAATCACAAGTAGTTTGGAAATAAATACAGAGTCAGTAAGAATTAAGAATAAATCATATAAAGCCAATGCATTGTAATTTAATATGCAGAGTATTTAGTGATTATATCTAAGAAAGAGATTGACACCAAACATCTAAAATGGATTCCATGTCAAATTCTTTTCATCATGCCAAAATCCATATTGCAATAGTTTTATTGGTAGAGCAATGCAATGAGATTAAGCAATGTAATTGTCAAGTGAGATATCAAGTGACCATGACAGACATACTACCTCTTGTCTACTGCAGTCATTAAGCAGGATACACAACTTATGACTTTACTGCTGGCTTCTGTATTGAATCTTTTCTTGGATGCTGGGTGTGAAGCTTGCAAATGGTGGTCATGGGATTGTAGGATGCTTCAATCACTGTAAAAGCCTTCCAGTTGCAAAACACCTGAATGATTACTAAACAAGTCAGTTGTTAAGCAAGGACCACTATTTGTAATAGATCAATCACAGAATCTGCAGTTACATATAGTGCATTAATCAATAATGTGTGGTCTAAAACTATTACTGTGGAGAAACAAATTTTGCTCTATCATCCATTTTTCAAAAATTTCCTTGATAAGCAAAAAGAACAAAATTGTTGGTATGGGAAAATGAAGAGAGCAAACTAGAGGAGAGCAAACTAGACGCTGTATGTTTACATTAACAAGGTAGAAATACTTTGAGATAATGTTCAAAGTTAAATAAAATCTAAGAGTTGGGAAATCATGTCGCTTTACTTAGGAGCCCTTAAACAATGGGTCTGCATTTTAAGTCAATATATGCCAAATGCTTCATTTTGTATTCTCCAAAGTTGGTGGTTGCCAATCTTTTGGACCTCAGGGACCACCAAACTCATAATTTTAAATCCCGCGGACCACTAATATGAATTTTGACTGACAGTGGCTTGTTGATGTTGGTGGGAAAGTCGGTCCCATATTCCAGAGCTGCAGTAGTCACAGGACTGGCCCTTTGGTCATCCCAGAGCAGCTGCTCCTCCACCTGGGTGCACTGGCCTGCCATGGACTGGAGGAGCTGCTCCGGGATGACCAAAGGGCCAGTCCTGTGACTACTGCAGCTCTGGAATATGGGACCGACTTTCCCACCAACATCAACAAGCCATCCCATTGGTCTTACCTTCCAGTTCCAGCTCACATGGCTCTACTCAAGGTTTGCGCTTGGCTGAAGGGTGGGGGCCAGTGGGTGGGCAGGCCATGTGGGCGGTGCAGCCTTGTGTTCCCGCAGCCTGGATTAATTGCTTTGGGGGAGTGCTTTCAGGAAGACATTTCTCTGCGGACCACCAAAATTTTCTCATGGACCACCAGTGGTCCCCGGCCCACCGGTTGGCGACCACTGCTCCAAAGCAAGTGACAAAGGATAGGTAGCCATATCTAGAAATTCAAAATATGACTACCTAGGTTTATCCACCTATCCAGATTTATGTATAGATTTGAATGGAGTATAGATTTGAATGGAGAAATTATCTGTTACTGTTATTTTTGTCAGGTGTGAAAGTTCAAGTTCATATATGAAGGTACAATTAAATTGATTTATTGCTATTCATGTCTATGCACAGGAATATCAACTAATGATTAGCACCTGCTAAGAGTTAGATAAGGACCTACAGAATTCAAGAGGGGTTGGACTCAGACCCTTGCGACCATGTAGAAATGCTATGCTGATCCCTCCTTTAACTCCTTCCCCAGGTTCTGCCACTCCTTCCCTACAATTTTAGGATATTCTTTAACCAGCCTTTTATAAATTGGGATTATAACTCCCAAAATTCCTAACTAAAATGGGCAGTCCCGGAAAAAATGCTTTACTTCAAGGATGAATAAGCATTTAATATAAATAAGCATTTGTAATCTTTGAAGTTTAGTTTGGGCTCTTGTTTCTCTTTTTGTTATCTACCCAAATTGAGCACCCATAATAATTAAGTAGTCTTAAAAGCACAGTTGAATACAGTTATTTATTTGTAGATTATCAGAATGGAGGGTTCTGGAAAACCTCCAGAGGAAGTCTTTTGAAACATTTGAGTTTGTGGGACACACTTTAGATGTTTGTGCTGGAACAACAGATTCAGTCATGGCAATTTATTGGAATGTTGTATAATTTAATGAATATTTGATTGATGGAAAGTTAAGAAGAGCTCTTTCTTTTGTAGTAAAAAAGAGAATTGAATGGCTTAACTTGCATGTTTGTTCCTCATCCTTTATTTTTATAAATGTAATTGGTTAAGAATTTCATAAAATATTAGCATTCAGTTATTAATTGGTCTACACAGAGCTTGGGGTATTCTCTGAAAATCAACTGGATGCTGTATCTTGAAACATCAGAGTGCTTATTTAGAAGATCAGAGTGCTGTTAAGTAGAATGTTGACTAAAGAGTCAAAAAAATATTGACTAAAATCAAATGTATACTGTCAGAAAAGGATTAATGCCTGGAGTGTAATTCTGAATGAAGAGATTTAAGGGTTCTAATTGTTCACAAATGAGCCAGAAACATTTTGATCTCAGTGAGAGACTTGGTTTGAGATGATTAGCAAATCCATCACAAGTAGAAGGTGATACCAGCTAATAATCCCTTACTTTGAAAGGACATCGTTGCTCATTCTACTGCTAACTTGAGCCAGAGAATTTATATTGAAGCTCATCTCACTAAAATTCTTTAAATAAAAGCATGGCTTCAAAGAAAGCCTTGTAACCTTTCCACCTAGCATCTTCCAGATGCCTTTAATTGCAGTCTCATTACTCCACTGTGGGAGATGAGAACTATAGCCCATCTACGGCTAAAGGTCATTAACTTGGCAAAGGCAGGCAGGAGAATATTCCACAGCAATTCTCAGTATATTCTTCCACTCATGTGAGGTATTGGCAAGTGCTCCTTAGTATTTTGCATGAATTAGATTTCATGACAATTTGTGAGAGCCCAGTCCCCATGCCTACCTTGCTGGGCTTCCAACTGTTATGGCTGGCCTAGAAGTACAGTAAAAGAAAACATAGCACAAGCCAAAATTTATTCTGAGATACTAGCTTGTCTCTCCCACCTAAAAATCCTCCCAGTTAAAATTTTATTTATTTAGTTAGTTATTAAAATATATGCAGCCCATCTCCCCTACAAGGCAATTCTTCAAATTATAAATCTTATTATTGCAAATTTTGAAATTCTGACAGATTCTCAATCAGTGTAAGTCAATTAAGGGTATAACATCCTCGTGGGAATCATCCCAACAAGTGAATTAGATGCTCCTTATGGATTTTCAAGTTCAAATTTCTCCTTCCATAGTTGCTGAATAGATACTTCTATGAAGCCCACAAGTGAACATAATTAAAATAGCATTCTATCTCAGATTCCTCCTTATGACTAGAAATGATTGATTTGATTATGCAGCGTCAAGTTATTTTTGACTCCAAACTACCACTTGGATAAATTTCCTCCATAACAATCTTTCTTTGACTTCGTCTTCCAATGGAGCACTCACTGCCACGGTAATAGAGTCCATCCACCTTTCTGCTGGTCTTCTTTATTTCTTTCCTTCCACCTTTATTAGCATTGGAGTCTTTTCAAGAGAGCTGGGTCTTCATATAATAGTTGATATTAGGAATCTTTCTTCAATTGCACCATTACCTGCACTCAGTGGTGGGATTCAAAATTCTTTACTATCGGTTCTGTGGGCATGGCTTGGTGGGCATGGCGTGGCTTGGTAGGCATGCCATGGTTTGGTGTGCGTGGCTTGGTTGGCATGGCAGGGGAAGATACTGCAAAATCCCATTCCCTCCTCACCCCACTAACCTGCTTTCCAGCTTCGTTCTCCTGTGCAGGGCAACAAAAGAAGACCCAGCCAATCAGCTGAGACTTGGGAGGCAGAGAATAGATGGGGGCGGGGCCAGTCAGAGGTGGCATTTGCTGGTTCTCTGAACTACTCAAAATTTCTGCTACTGGTTCTCCAGAACTGGTCAGAACCTGCTGAATACCTCCTCTGCTTGCACTGGTGCTGGTGTTTCAATACAGCCTCCATGCCACAACCAGAAAAGAGGGGTCACATTTTATTCTCTGACTGCTAACCAATTATTTGTTTACTAAATACACAACAAAATGTTACGTTCAGCATCATTTGAAAATAGCAAAAAAAAAATTGATAATGTGGTATAATGTCCCTGAATGGTCCCGATGAAACTGATACGATTCAGTCTTAGAATAAGCAAAATGCAGATACTTCTTTTTAACATTAAGAAAAATGTATCGTTTGCTATTAAAGGAATGTATCACACGAAATCACTCCAGTTTCTGGATATGCTTTAGTAGTAAAAAGAATAGCTAAAACCCTCGTCCTTTATAGCCTTACTTCTCAAATGCAGGCATTGACTTTGATTCAGATTGATGGTATGACCCACGATCCCAGACAAATCACGGTAGACTAGCTCAGCTGACTTACATCTGGCTCACTGCTCTGATGCACAGATCTGAGAGCAGGTGATTTCCCACTCCTGGGAATCCTTCCCTCGGTATGTTCCCCAGCTCCTGGGCTTTTATTCCCTGCAGGTGCTAAGCCATGATGACTGCAGAATGTTTACCCACCAGGCATCTTAAATAGAGGAGAGAACTGGCTTTATGTTCAACTCTTCTGTTTCCCATCACAAATGCTCATGCACCAAGGGGAGGATGGAGACATAAGCTCAGTGCTTGTCAACATTAGCAACATTAAGATGTGTGGAATTCAACTCCAAGAATTCCCCAGCCAGCCTTGCTTGCTGGTTAACTTGAAGGAGAGTTTTTCTAAATCTACACCCACTGTTCGCATGCGGGGTCAAGTCAAATAAGGATTGTAGAGAAACAAGTGAAAAGGATTTGTAATAATGGGCTTGTTCTATAGAAAAATCCTTGGAAGGTTGGCAGAGTTATAGAAGCCCTTTATGATTGAATGACTTAACAGTTCTTGAGATATTTACATTTATCTGCCTAGTTAAACTTTCATCTTAATAACCCAAGCTTTGATTAGTGAGAATGGTTGATTTTTGTTTATTACTCACAGGTAATTGTAATTATCATTCTATGTTCTACTGTAGGTAGAATAGAAATAGAATAGGATCAAATTTTACTCAGTATCGGATATATCTATTTAATGTGAAGGGTCAATTTCGTTCTAGTGATTAAGCACAAATTAAAGTTATATCAAATGTGAATCATCACTTTCTAAATTCATTTACAATTTTACATTTTCCAAACTGTTACTGTATAAATTCTAGAATGCAAAAATGTATTCATAATTATTAGTTTCATCATTAGAATGGATGGTTGTTTAGAATAGAATAGAATAGAATAGAATAGAATAGAATAGAATAGAATAATTATTTAAACAATATGAATGTATTATTAATTGAAAAATAGTTATAAACCAACGGGAAGATTAGTAGAGAATTGTGAGTCATTTAGTGTTTAGGAGGTGATAGTAAAAGAAGATGTGATTAGTTTGTACTGACTATTAGAATGTATCAAATTCAATATCAATGTAAAGAGTATTGTGTTATTTACACATTAGTGTTTTTGTATTTTGTATTAGTGTTTTTGTGTATTTTTAAATTTTGTAAATAAAGTTGTTTTTTAAAAAATTTAAAAAAATAAAAAAGAATAGAATAGGATAGGATAGGATAGGATAGAATAGAATAGAATAGAATAGAATAGAATAGAATTTTTTATTGGCCAGGTGTGATTGGACACACAAGGAATTTGTCTTCAGTGCATAAGCTCTCATTGTACATAAAAGATATAAGTGATGAATAATTAACTGACTAATCATTAATTAACTAGTTTTAAAAATGGTGTACAATCTTAGTACTATTTCTCCTAGACTGGTGTTGAATTTTTTTTGTTTGTTTTTTTAAAGTATTTTAACTTAAATCAAAAAATACTCCAGAGCCAGTGTAGTCACTCCAGAGCTATTGAAGCTATTTAGTTCAAGAAGAATGTTAATCTTTAGGATACAAGCGACAAAGTTACAGTCATACAGTCACAAGTGGGAGGGGATGGGTGATCAGGAGTGATGAGAAGATTAACAGTAATAGTAGTGCAGACTTTGTAATAGTTGGACAGTGTTGAGGGAATTATTTGTTTAGCAGAATGATGGTGTTTGGGAAAAAACCGTCCTTGTGTCTAGTTGTTCTGGTGTGCTCTATAGCATCGTTTTGAGGGAAGGAGTTGAAACAGTTTATGTCCTGGATGTGAGGGGATCTTTATAGAGAATTACAAACAGAATACAATAAAGTCTCATCAAGGGTACAATTGGACTATAGCAGTGCAGAGATCTAAATTATAGACCAACTTTCAACGATAACTGCTGACAGCCACATTATTTTGTAAAATTGTAGAAAATTCCATATGCATTAAGGCTCTGCTTGTCAACTATAAAATGTGTATACAAAATGTTTTGGGAGTGTGGCTCAAGGCCCATGATTTAATTGGAGTAACTGGCGGAACCCTGACACTGCTCTTGTAAAGTTACGGGTAATCCTCAACTTACAACAATTTGTTTAGCGACTGTTCAAAGCTACCAAAGCACTGAAAAATATGACCTACAACCAATCCTCACTCCTATAACCATCACAGTATCCCAATGGTCATGTGATCAAAATTTGCTCACTTGGCAACCAGCATATATTTACAAAGGTTGCAGCATCTCAGGGTCATGTGATCACCTTTTGGAACCTTCCTAGTCAGCTTCCAAAAAGCAAAGACAATGGTGAAAGCCTTCGTTTAATGACTATATGAGTCACTTGATAACTGCAGTGTTTTGTTTAACTGTGGCAAAAAAGGTTGTAAAATTGGACACAAATCACTTAAGAATCACCTTGCTTAGCAACAGAAATTCTGGTCTCAACTGTAATTTGTAAGTCAAGACTACCTGTAGTAATGTTTAAAAACAAACTATATTCTTCAGCACTGTAACCGCTATCAAGATATACTGTATGTAAAGAGCTACTAATGCCCCCTAACCTCACTTTCATTTCTATGTTCATTTTTTTATTAATGCATAAAGACCACAAGGTGACTCTTGCAAATTTTATTTTCATAGCTTGAATATTGCTGATAACAAGCTAGGGCAAACATGACTGTACAATACATTTTTCATCCTGTATGCCTGATTTTATTTTTATGTTCTATTTTATAACTCTATTCTGTAAGTTTATTTAACAAGCCATGTTTAGCCTGGATCATTGATCTGTAATAAATTAAATTTTATTTGGTTTGAACTTTCATCATTAAAACAGAGCAGATTTTCACCTCTCTTAGGTGAATCCTAACTTTTGTTGTTTGCTTTTTTAACAATTATCAGGTCGGCTATGCTTGCTGTTATTTATGAAAAATTTGCCCATCGTGCTTGTGACCTTTTCTCCATTTTCCAAGCTTAGCTGATGTGGCACCTGGCCAATGACCTGGACCAGGTTTACAAGCTAAGCAAGGAGAGATAAGTTACAGATATGACCATGAGGAAGTTGCAGGGCTGGAGCATAGATGGAGAAATTGAAAAACATGCTTCTGAAAAAGAGACCATCACCATCCTTGATGGTATCCATGCATTCGATTCAAGCTTCACCTAAGGGAATCTTTTTGTCTTCTTGTATCCCATGTGTCCAAACTGTTACTTGCTTTCCATTAAAATAACTGGCCATATCATCCCAGGCCAAAAGTGTCTAGTAAATGACGTCAGGTTCTGATAAGTGTGGACATGGTTTTTCTTGAAGAAATGGCAGAATGCTTTAGGAAAATTTCCAGATTTTGACTGGAAATTGGCAGTGGCACTTTAATGGTGGTTTATTGAGAAACATCAAGGAGTAGCATCAGAGAAAGGGTCAAAAAAAGGCAGGATGGTGGCTACCATTGTGAGATCAAAATCCTGCCCTTTTTTACATGTGTTTCCAATCATGTGAGTTACATCCACCATCTTGCCTTTTTTCACCCCTCCCCAATGATATCCTTGAAAACATAATAGTCTCTGTTCTGTACACATTTGGGCCTCTGGGTACATATTTTGACTATGCTACATCAGTTTCATCAAAGAATATGGTTGTGAGAGCAACAAAGTAAACTTTTCATAAAAAATGCAGAAAATTAACTATTTAAGACAAATAGTTACATATAATAGTCACATCTCCAGCTGCAAATTATGGTAAAAACTCAAGTGACGCCTGGTGCCAACTCTGTCTTAAACAGAGGTATATCTGTTTGCCCAAAATCAGTAAATAATTTAACTGACTTCTGTGACTAAGTTAAGCAGTGTCCTTAAATGTCAGTGCTGAGTGTGGAGTCATCTACTTTTCACCCTGAGATTAGATAAGGTGAAGAGGTCACCAGGAACAGCCTGTGTTGATGAGCAGGAGTGAACCAAGCTGTGTGTGCTTCACATTCTCTCCAGGATCCCTTAAGTAGCATAAGACATTATCTCATTTCAATTCTGGAAATAAAACTCAGTGCTAAAACAGTGTGAGGTTCCCCAAGATTCATCCAATTTTGACTGGACCATATTTATTCAAAATCAGGTCTTCCTGACATTTTTTACCTCAGCTTCAAATATATACAATTTTGAGATACAATGAGAGTCAAAATATACTGAAAAATGAACTAGTCACATAGAAATCAATGAAAGAGATGATAGGACACAGTTCCACTGTGAAAATTTCTTCAGACAAAGAACATTCTAATGTTCAGGGATTTCATATCTTCTTATAAAAGAAGGGATGATCAACCAATCAATTCCTGGGTAATTTTTCTAGAATTTCTCATCTCCATCAAACTATCATCAAGGCATGGCAAATACTGAATTCCAGCTACATCTTTTTGATTATGAGCATCTGTTTATAAAAAGATATTTGCATGATATATATGCATTCAAGTATGAACACTGCTAGGATTGGTCATATGGTTACTGCACAATCTTAATTTGGGAGGGCATAATGTTATTATTATACATATAGTAAATCAAGCCCAGCTCTCAGTTTAAAAGAATATCAGACAAATAAATAAATGCTTCTTTCTGAGGTATAATAACTCCAAGCAAACAATACAGGATTAGATGGATGAAGGATGAATCTGGATAAGGTAAATGAATCAGTAAATGGGACAAATTCTAATAGAGAGTGGTTGAGAATACCACTTTGTGCAGCAAAATTTACCTGAAGTCTTCAAGAAAGTTAGAGTACTTCCAAATAATAGAGATGCTAGCCATATCAAGTCACAATTAAACCTGGAAGCAAAAGAGGAATTATATACAATATCTGTTGATCAATTCCAGTAGAACCGTTTCCTCAGCCTGATTGTTGGATATATCTTAATTCTCGAGGGGGAGGTGATAAAAGCTGTTGGTTGGGGAAAGCTACAGTACACCTCTGTAAAGTTCTAGGTTGGGGAAGTCAACAGTAAAAACACCTCTGTTCCTTTTTTAACTCAGTATTAGAAAATTACGTATTTTATGAGGTTATGGTCCTATTTGTACTCTTTGTTAACAGCATGCAAGACAATACTTCTGAATCTTCAACTTCAATAACTCAACTTCTGAGAGAGAGCTATTTAGCTGAAAACAGCCATCAAGGTAATAGTGAAAGGAGTAGATCAGAATCTTCTCTGCATTCTGTCCATTCTGGGAGTATCTCCAGGTCTTCTGATGAGGTAACTGGCCAGGATGAACTTCCAGATCTTTCTGCCTTTTTGAGTCAAGAAGAGCTAGATGAGAGTGTCAGTTTGGCCAGACAAGCTATCAATCAAGAGCCACCTGAGAACAGCCAAGAAGAAGAACAGCAGATACACGTGTTCTTACCCTCCGAGTTGAAAAACTCTGAAAACATTATTTCAAACAAGCAGCAGCGCCACTCTACGGCTTTAGCAACTTCAGGCAGCCATCCAAAGAAGCAGCCATTTGGGTCAGAGACAGAATCAAAGAAAGAGTTGCTCAACAAGGCCGCCGATTTTATTGAGGAGCTTTCTTCTCTTTTCAAAGCACACAGTTCAAAAAGAGTCAGGCCCAAGACATGCAAAAACTACAGGAGCAAACTTGAATCTAAACACAAGGCCAACCAAGACAATTTACCTGAAAGCAGGGAAAGGCCTTGTGTCCCAATATCTCAAGAATCAAATCAAATTCAGCCTTTACTGGAAAACCCAGCTTATCCTCAACAGGCAGATGTGGAAGCGGTCCATACATTAGAAAATCCAGAATTAAGCACAGACGCATCAGCTGCACCTTTTTATTCTGAGGAGCCAATAGGTCAGCCACCACAGTTTACTCAAAAACTGAAAAGCAGAGAGGTCTCTGAAGGAACCAAAGTGCAGTTGGACTGCATTGTAGTAGGAATACCAACACCTGAAATCAGGTAAACATGTCCCTATTTTATTTATGTACTGAAAATAACTCTTCATGGAATGGGTGACTATAATTAAGTACCCTCACTATTTGGTCAGTTCTCTACTAGGACCCCACCATTGCTTGTAGACAGTTCTGTTTCAATACTTACTCCTTTTGGGATTATTAAAAAGGAAGAGTTACTTATGAACTATATCCCCCTTAGTGCTTTCTCCATGTTTTGCAAGCTTTCAGGCAAAACACCTTTGTTTTTAAGGTGGTGGTGAGTAGACCCCAGACTTACAATTACATGTCTTATATTTCCCCAACATTCTGAGATCATTCTGTGAAAATTTGGTGGCAAAAATGGCTATTTTTCAGCTTTGTAATGTCCTTTTTCAGCTTTGTAATGTCCTTTTTCAACAAAAACAGTGGAAAAGAAGGTGGAAGGCAAAGATTAAGCACTCTCCAGATCCCCTGAATCTGAAATTATACAGCAGGAATTCACCCATTTTTGCGTTCAAATTTTCTTGGCATATGCAACTCACTTCGATATCATTTGGGATGTTTACATTGGAAGTAGAAGCAGTTTACCTTGCAACAATTTCCCTCTCTCCATTCCCATTTTAAAAACCTTTCAGTAAAAGGGAAAATGCTTGTAAGTGTTCTCCCATCCTTCCAGCGGCATCCATAAGACAGTTTAAAGAAATCAAGATGTCTATTGTGACTACTGTACTTGATCAACCTTTGTTGGTCCTTGCAGATGCAATACATGTAAAGGGAAATGGGGCTTTTAATTGTGTAGCTGCTATCCTGACTTTTGATACACACACACACACACACTGACTCTTAAACACACACATACACACTGTAGGAACCCATGAAATCTCTGCCCTGAGTAGATGCATCTTGTCCATGTCACTGCTGGCCACATCTTTGCTATCATATTTGGGGCCCAATCTGCAAAAGGTGCAGATCAGCTTAATGATGTATCCCAAGCACAAATTGTTGTATATTATTTACAATTCTCCCATTTTTTTTGCCATTGCTCCTTCTACTCTTATCTTAAGAGGGGAACCCCAGATTTATGGTTCTTAGTAAAGCACCAGGAACACTGCAATTCTTGGAAAGGAATCCTGTGACATTATTATTGAATTTTCACAAATTAAATTCTCAAAAAAGAAATCAATTACACCATAAATCCTCAAAGGTCATGGTTTTCCTTGTGCATATCTGCAATATACACTCAGTTGCTAACATTTAGTAAAAATATATATACCCTGTTAATTAGGTCCATTTTTAGTAATTTAGTAAAAATTTAATCCTCTTTTGATGCCTCATCAAACAAGTTTATTATTTATTTATTTATTGGTCTTATATGCCGCCCTATCTCCCAAGGGACTCAGGGCGGCTCACATAAAAACACCCAATACAAAAGTTAAAAGAATTAAAAGATAATTAAACTAATTAGACCAGATAAAGTGTTTAAAACCCAATCAACACAACATTTAAAACTAACACCCCCCCCTCAGCCCAGGCCGGTTTGTTCAAATAACCAACTCTTTAGGCCGCGGCGGAAGGAGCGGAGGTCAGGGGCCAATTGTAGCTCCAGGGGAAGCTGGTTCCACAAAGTGGGTGCCCCCACAGAGAAGGCCCTCCCCCTAGGGACTGCCAGATGACATTGTTTGGCCGATGGTACCCCAAGGAGGCCCTGTCTGTGAGCGTGCACCAGGCGATGGGTATTTGATGCTGGCAGGAGAGGTTCCCGCAGGTACCCCAGCCCTAAATCATGTAGGGCTTTATAGGTAAGTACCAGCACCTTGAATCTCATGCAAGTTGATGGAGTGACATTCAAGAAAAAAATGACTGTGGTGTTTGACAACAGATATATTAGATGGAGTAAAGCAATGGGTGATAGAATTTCTGTTTCAAAAATGGACGATATAGGTATCTTGGTGGTGCAGGCTGTTAATAGTCTAGCACTTAGTTCCAGCTGCCTGTAATTATTGCAGGCTCGAATCCCACCAGGCTCAAGGATGATTCAGCCTTCCATCCTCTCGGGGTAGGTAAACTGAGGACCAAAGATTGTTGGAGGCAATAAGCTGACTTTGTAAAAATGCCACTTAGTAATAAGCAGACATATACAATGGAAGGAAGGCTATTGCTGAGCGCATTGAGTTGTATCTCCAAAAAATTGTAAGCCGCCCTGTGTCTCCGGAGAAGGGCGGGATATAAATATGAATTAAAATAAAAAAATAAAATAAAATAAATGACTTTCTAAAAACTATGCTTCTTTTCTGTGGCAAGACTGCATTCTTGCAATGTATAATGTAACTAGAAACCAAAAAATTATTTCTAACTAAACTTTAAATAGTATATACTTCAGACATTAGCACTCCTAGTCATTGCATCATCTTATTGATCTGGCATGCTAGGGAAGGTGTATACTCAATGGTGGAAAGAGTTTGAAATCTTTGCATTGTATATATGGCATCCCATTTGTAACCCTTGTGATACAATGTCATGTTTGAGAACAACTTCTTGACATGTTGGACAGTTGCCATAGTCTTTCCCAACATGGCATTTTCCAGATGTTTTGATTCCCAATAGTGGTATTGGTTGAGAATTCTGGTAAAATTACCATTCCATCTGGAATATATCAGATTGTGGACAATGCTATAATAAAGTAGGTGGACCAAAATTTTGATTACGCATAAGGTAAATTTATCCATTGATGGAACCTATTATTAGCAGAGTTGTTAGATACCACAAGCATTTTTTTCCCGTTAACCACAAAGTACCCCAGGTACCTAATCACATTGACTTAATTATTTTGAGTCCAACACACTGCATCAGTAAGATAAAAGACTAACAGGCACTTTAGCTGCATTTACTCAAGGGAGGATACACAGATTAATGCACCCTGTCAAAGTGGCATATTATTATCTCTGATTATTACTTATATGATTATGGGGATTTCATTTCATGTGAGAAATGCTTGTGTATACATCAAAAACAAGCCCAGCATTCTGATCATAGCACGTTTCCCTCTTCTTGTGAATGGTGCTAATTATGAATGAGCAAAAACTTTCTCTACTCTAGATAAGAATATAGGGTAGAGATCCAGGATCCTCTCACCAAGAAAGTCCCCAAAAGAAAATGGGGGAAAGGGAGTTAACAAAAGAATAAAACTTTTTACAGAAATTTTACAGGTGGAGATCCCAAGGAAGTGTGTTGAAAAGAAGATTAAGGGTAAGGCAGCAGCTTCATGCTCCAGTAGAGGGATATCTGGGTGTGTGTGTCAAAAACACCAAAATGGTTGCTGTGATTTTACGATCAAAACTCTACATCTTTTTGTGTTATTACAATTGCCGCATTTTGATCTGGAGTTTTCTTTCTTTCTTTCTTTCTTTCTTTCTTTCTTTCTTTCTTTCTTTCCTTCCTTCCTTCCTTCCTTCCTTCCTTCCTTCTTTCTTTCTTTCTTTCTTTCTTTCTTTCTTTCTTTGAATTTGTAAGCTACCCATTTCCAATGGATTTGGGATATCATCTTGATTTTTTGATTCTCCTTGAAGACCTGTGGTTTTTTTCTTCTCAAAAGCATGTCTCCATGGTTGCCAACCAATGACAGACAAAGAAATGAGGTGGGAGAGAGAACAGAAAGAAGGAAGAGAACAAGACCATGTCCATTAATTTATTTAAACAAATAACCCCCTCCCCTGATCAGTATGCCAGAGGAAGGAAGGAAGGAAGGAAGGAAGGAAGGAAGGAAGGAAGGAAGGAAGGAAGGGCAATTCATTTTTTTGTTCCCCTACCTACTGTTATAGGAAACAGGAAAAAATGGATGAAGATGGAAAAGCTTAAAAAAGCATTTTTCCCAGTCTCTGCTAACCATAACAACATTCTCTATGCTACTCTGCCAAACTGCAAGATTTATTTTTAAATATATTAAGTAGTAGGATAAATAGATTTTGTTGTGCAGGGTTATAGACTGAAATCTATTTTAATATAAAGGAGATTTATTTTTCTCATTAAAATCTATAGTTTATGGATTTATTCTTAAATATGCATATGGCTGTCCTACAGCATTTGTCTATCTGTATTATGGAGAGGGAAGTAAAATTGCTACTGTCTTTAACTTATTAAATTTATTTTATCTGAAATTACCTTAAGACAATATCTAAGCTGAACATAGTGGATAAACAGGGAAATCAACTCTAATGCTTAAAAATCAGGCAATATATGGGTATTTATTTTATCAGTTAGGTATTTGAAAATTCCCATGTGTTGTGCATTCTTGAATAGATGCTTGGGATTTTCTTGCATGGGTGCATCTAAGTGAATACAGTTTTTCCTTGTTTCATTATTCACATGAACTGCATAAAAACTTGAAGACGGGGAGAGCCATGTGAATTTCCCCTTAATTGTACTTGGAGTTACTGGCATTCTCCAGTTGACTTACAATAGAAATTGATGCATAGCCCAGAGCACAAAAGGATATAGAAATTGCCTTACTTGTTCAAGTACTGTACTCCTCTTATAAAGTATCCAAAAGGGATTAACCAAATACTGCCAACATGCCTACAATCAGAGTAGGGAGTGAAAAGTATTTATTGCATTTTCAACAACTTGTATTTTCTGTCCTACAGTACTGCTTCTAAATTCAAAAGTCTCACTGAAATTGAATAACTGTTGATAAATTGTCCACCATTGCTTTAGCCTTAAAGTAGGAACTTAGAGCCTTCCTTATGTTCAAGGCTGCCCTTCTCTTGATTAGCTAAAGTGGCTGATAGCAATAGGAATTGTTGTTAAAAATATCTAAATGATATTGTAATGTTTGCATATGGTCCAAGAGTTATTAACTTTTCTGAGCTTACTTTCTGGTTTGGACCTTTCTTAGGGAAAAAAATGAATTTCTAAATTATTCAGAGCAATAAACAATAGTATATCAACAAGATATGAGCTCCATAGGCAAAATAATAAAAAAAATCCTAAGATCAGAAGATCCAATCCTCTCATAAAGCTTAGGCAAATCCCCAGAAATCAGGGATTTTTGTTTCTTTGTTTTATTTAGAAGTGCTTTTAATCTATTAAGGATATAATAAATGCCTAAATTCATTCATTGCATTAGGTCATGACCTTTTGGTGTCATTCATGAAAATCATTAAGCTAAAAACCATGATTAACGTGCTATAAAGGTGAGATTCACAGATCACGATAATCTAAAAGCAAATGTGTTTTTGTATGTTTTCACACTTGAGGTAAAAGGATAGAGAAGAGCAGCTGCTCCATCACAATGAGGGTTAACAAGCCATTCTTGACCCACACATGTATGACCATTTAGATTTAATAGATACTGGATTCAAATATTTACACTCTTATAGAGCCAATGATGAAACAGGCATACCACTATTTGTTCGACTTCCTAAACATGCAAATAAATCTCAGTTTAAGACAACTGGAAATGATGTCTGCACATTATATCATCTGCTTTTAGCATTTATTGGTTGTTTTATCTTGAAGTGGATAATTCATGAGGAATGCACAATTAAACTCAAAAAACTAGTAATTTAGTTTCATCTAGATGTGTAGCAGAGGAATCAAATTCAGTATCAAATTGGGAAAAAATGTTTTCCCCAGATTTTAAACTTCAGCATAGATAGAGTTTTTAAAAACTCTATGGATGAATCATTCATCCAGATTTCATGCAGAAGATATCTCAACTGTCATATTATTTTGACCATCGTTTTCATAAGCAGAAAAATTCAGTAAACAGTGCTAAAATACTTAATATTCTACATAGATGCTTGTGTTCTTATATATTATTCCAGAATGTGAAACACAGTTGAATTTCTCTCTCTAATATATTTTACATATAGGTAATCATAATGAACACATGCAAAATACAGCCATAGAATATGTATATATAAGTATATGTGTGCTCTGTGAATATATGTCAATGTATTTGTATATTTGTTTAAGGATAAAGTTTGTATCCATTTTTCTTGGAAGCCTCCATAAATGTTTCCCAACAGATCTGCTAATACTAGAACTGCTACTGAGAAATAGTAATGGATCTACAGTATGATTATTCTCTGAATTTCATGCCATTTTGCATATGTAAACTTGAATCTGTAGTTTCAACAAACTAACTACTATCTGACCCTCGGTCCACCGTGCATTGGTCAACAAGTACATCCATACTTGCAACAGAATGCAGCTCAGTTTTTAACTACAGCTAAATACAATCAGTTATTTACCCTTTTGTTTTAGTTTCATTGAAGTGCAAAGTGCTTAGGGTGATTAGTAAGTCGTTGCTATTGTTGTAATATGTCTTCCCATTCATCTGTCAAGGGGTGACAAATAATTGCCTTGTTTTTCAGGTGGTATTGTGAAGGGAAAGAGCTTGAAAATTCACCATATATTCAGATAATCCAATCAGGAGAATTACATTCACTAATTATTGTTGAAGCTTTTGAAGAAGATACTGGGCGTTACTCTTGCTTTGCATCCAACATCTATGGGACAGACTCAACATCTGCAGAGATTTATGTAGAAGGTAATAGCAGAAGCTTGAAACTGAACTAGGGAAAGCATAATATAGAACTTGTGTTATCTATATTTTTGCTGCTTTCTTAATTCAAATGAAGTCCTGAGATATGGAAACAAGTTTTCCAAGATTTAAGAAGTAATTCTTACTCTTATTTATAATGTGCATGTAACCACTAATTTTAAAGGATAGTGATAGTTGTCTCCCTGACTATAAAACAAAGATCAGTCATGCTGCTCTTGAAGAGCTCAAAATGTCCTCCCACTGTCCCTCCAATTGCCAATGGCCATATCTCAGTATACAAATGAAACAACAACTGTATTACAGACACCAACAGATCTGAAGCTGATTCTTAAGATCTTTCTGTTGGGGGCTGTAATAAAACTAATGTTATGAATTTTGCAAAAAAAGAAAAAGAAAGAAAAGAAAAGGAAAGAAAACCAGAATTCAGACTTGGCTTATTAATGGGCAAAATTTGGATGAGGTAACATGTTTCAGTATGTGTGTGTGTGTGTGTGTGTGTGTCCGCATGTGCATATGTGTGTGTCAACACACACATATACACATATACATATATACACACACATATACATATACAGTACATATACATGCTGTCAGCCAGCTTTGCAGAATTCTTTGCAGTTTTATGGACGGAATTTGGAAGAAGTTAAAACTAACTGCCATCACTTGTGTGATAACTCACTAGACTACAATATCTTTATGGCATTGTGCTTTTCATTCATGCCAGAAGCAAACATAGATATTCTATAGGTATATTATAGATATTGATATATTTACATAATATATTTATCTGTAAAACATATACTTGTTACATAATTGTTACCTAATTAATCATGGAATATCCAGTTTTGAGGATATTGCCTGATCTTTTTAAAGCTCTGTTTTAAGCAATAATCTTCATATCTGAACCTGTTCCCAAAGAAGTTTAAAAATATTTCTCTTAGAAGTCTGAATATCAGGGAAGATGTGTTGTCTTATGCATTATGGTATAATTATAAAACTATATAATTTATCTGAGGTGCAACATAATCAATGCATTTGTATGATGACAACATGATGAACATGATGTTATGTGGCTTCCACATGAGGAGTGAACTTTTTTTAATTACAACTGATGATCAGTTTTAATCCAGTTGACGTTTACTGGTAGATTTCCCTAGCAGTGACTGAAAAAAGTAGTTGTATTTTTCAGTGGAATGAAAAGTGTAAGGGTGCCAATTGTCATCTGTCCAGAAATACTATAGCAATACCAGAACCACAGGCTTTTATATGTCCTTAAAAGAAATATGTCTCTCAAAGGGGACACATTTCTTATAGGGATATAATTGCTAAGGAAAGATTCCAGAGATATTAGGATCCAGTCCCACAAATCAAATTAGTTGCACAAAATCATTGTGATAACAACAAAACTTCAAGCAGGCAGTCTACATTGCACTCAGATAAGTAAACTAATAAATATGGTGACCCATGGAAATAATCTTTGTTTTCTCCCAGGGGCCTCGTCTTCAGAATCTGACAGTGACAACAGCAAAGAAGAAATGGATCGGTAAGTATGGTGTGAATTTGGGACACTCATGGACACTTCTATTCTTGGATTAGATGTCCCAATTTGTTACATTTCTTTTAAAAACAATTGCAGGGAATTGGGGTGACAGGGAATTGAATCCCAATTTATATAATCTGTTTCAAAATGCTAATTATATGAATCGGTATGTGTCATCAGCCAAAAAGCAACTACTGGATCAATTCTATTTGGAAAGTGATACAGCAAGTTCTTTGGAAATCTCTCTGGTGACTTAATATATATTTTTATGTAGGTATGCAGGAAACAATACCAAAGAGTTTAGCCATTGTCTGCTTTTGAGATTTCTTTTTAGCTTTCCTACTTAACCAGAAGTCCTGTACTTGCTACTTAGCTTCCAAATAGATACGATTTGAGCAAATCCATAAAATGCAAGCCTTCAAAAGACTGTCCAAGTAGAAATGTATCTTTCTCAAACTTTCTCAAACTTCACTGAACTCACAAGAAGAAACTGAGGCCTCTTGCTTTCCACTAAAGCGAATGTTAATAGACTACTTTTGAGAACTTTTGTTCTCAAAGAGCAGGATTATAAAGGATTAGGTCTCAATTAACTGGAGTTTCCCTTTCTTGCTGCTAAAGATCCACCTGTCACTAGATAAACTTCAATATTCTTCATCTAACGAAAATGAGTATTATGTTTGCCAAAAATGTGACAAGTCTTGCCAATGAGAAAATCTGATCTTTGCAGCTGTCTGTTCAGTCACTGCTATGTGATATTTCCCCATTCCTATTTCCAGACTGTGAGAATGACTTAGCCAGTGAAGGTTCATTCTCATCCCAATCCTCAAGTATGAGCTCCCTTTTTAATGGGTCTCCTTCTTAATTCTAAATGCTTGAACATAGCCATCTCTACATTAACATATATTCTGATCATTGCAAAGAACCACTCATGCAGATTAATAATAATGGAAAACATGGTGGACTTTTATTACTTTGTGGACCACTGGGATGCCTAGCACTTGAAGAAATCTGCTAGTAATTTCTGAGCATTTGAAGCAACACTCTATATTCTGTCTTTCTAAAATTATTGACACTCTATTGTTTAGATAAGTATATTGAGGGGAGTTCCGCAAAATTCCAGGGCTGGACTGGGAAGTTGAGGGAAAAAAATCCCAGGAAAAAGCAACAGCAAATCATTGCCATAACACTTCTGAGGAGACCTGGATGTCATCACCTGGAGCTGAGTCCAGTTCAAGGACATCCTTACTTTTAACTCCCTCAGCAGTAGAGGGAATATCCCATCTTTCACTTCTCAACTAGAGGAAAAAGTTGTTCACCATTCCTGTTTCCCCCACAGAGCAAGGAATTAAACCACAGAACTTCCTTAGAATGCTTGGTAAACACAAAAGGGAGGAGACACACTTTAGGGCAAGGATGCTTTGAGAAGCTTTAAAGTCAGTATTTTTTAAAAAAATATTTATTTTTATTTTATTAGTCAGTTGTATGACAGAACTTCCCAATCCATTGAGGTAGTTTTTTAAATCACTCAAAATCCATGGATAAAGATAGTTTCAGCCTTCACAAACTCATGTTGTTTTCTTTTTTTGTCAATTAGCTTTTTTCGACTTTTTCCCAGGTACCAAAATCAGACTAAGACCTCATCCACTGCACCTCCTCCTGCTCCTCTTCCTCCCACTCCTCTCCTTGCTAATTCTTCTGCAACCCATCAAGAAGCCATTCAACCACAACCTTTGATGAAACATCCTGTCTCCGTTCCTGTGTATCAGGTGAGAAAAATAAATATGATGCTTTCCTCAAGGGGACAAAACGCCGCTAGCTTTGTGTAACTGTGGTGCTGTCATCCAGTCTGCCCCAAGATGCTATTTTCTGAATGACATCCAGTCATCTGAGAATGGATTGTAAGATTCAAAATTCCAAACCAGCAAATTCCATTGATAGTTTTGACCAAGAATCCTTGGGTGGGCAGTCATTGGTACTTGGAAAATATCCCATGGAGGAAGCCAATTGTAGGCTAACATACATAAAAGACACCATGTTACAGAAGCAGCTGTTCTACAGACTAGGATTAATTTGCATTTTATCCTTAATCTTTGGTTTTCAGTTTGATTTTGATTTGATTTGATTGGACTTATGTGCTGCCCTTCTCCCTGAGGACTCAGGGCAGCTCACAACATTAAAACACGAATACAAATAAGTTAGATAAAATACTATTAAACATTAAGCCCAATAAATTTTAAAACTCACAAACTAATCTAAAAACAGTTAAAAAAACCCATCCCACTCCACTTCAGTCCAGGCCGGATTGCTGAAAAAACCAGGTCTTCAGGTCATGGCGGAAGGAACGGAGGTCCGGGGCCAATCGGAGCCCCAAAGGGAGTTGGTTCCACAGGGTGGGCGCTACCACAGAGAAGGCCCTACCCCTGGCGGTCACCAGCTGACACTGTCTGGCCGACGGCACCCCAAGGAGGCCCTGTCTGTGGGAGCATACAGGGCGAAAGGATTTCGATGCTGGCAGGAGACGTTCCCGCAAGTACCCCGGCCCCAAGCCATGCAGGACTTTATATGTTAACACAAGCACCTTGAATCTCACTCGGAGGGCAGCCGGCAACCAATGCAGCTTGCGCAGGAGGGTTGTAATGTGGGAGTATCGGGAAGCTCCCATCTCCGCCCACGTGAAGTGATAACACAATTTTATTTTTATCCTGGTATGAAAAATGGGAGAACATAAATCAAAATAAAATAACCAGACCAAAATAAGTTGTTTAAGGGTTGGGGGAATAAGAATATAATTTATTATGAAAAGAAAGCTGGTTGTTACAAATACAATTCTACTTTATTCAGAAGGGTTAGAGAAGCAATTCCGGACCCTATGCATTTTTATCTTACTAAAAGATTAGGAACTCACAGCTGATGCAGCTTTATGTCACCCTTAACTGTTCTGATTACGAAGTAGCATTCTATCTTTTCTCCAACTGAATCTTTGTTATATGGTCCAGCACAGGGTGTCCAACCTTGGCAACTTTAAGGCTTGTGGACTTCAAGTCCCAGAGTTCCTCAGCCAGCAAAGTTGAAGTCCACAAGCCTTAAAGTTGCCAACGTTGGAGACTCCTGGCTCCAGCACATTTCACTGACATCGTTCTAGGAGTTTTTAATGACCAAGATTTTCTAAAGGATCTTTGGAGAATGAACATGTGTTTTTTTTAATTAAAAGCTACTGTGAGTTCTGTTATTGCATTGTGTTTTTAATGTTTCTTTATTCTGTGGATGTCCTCACTTATTTTAGTATATTGTAAATAACCTGAACATTGAGCAGTGTGCAAGGATGGGCAAGAAGTCTTTTCATTTATTGGTGCTGCTTTGGTACTTTGGTTCTGTCTCTTCATTGTCCATATTTTACAATTCTTGAAATAGTTTACATTTTAAAACTTCTTTTAAGAAAAAAATAATAGCAGTAACATAATTTAAAACTATTTTAGGGAACAATTTTCCAGATTGGGATTGTTTTTAATAATGAAAGAATGGGATAGAAATAACAATATAAAACAATTATTTTTGTGAATAATAAATCATTCACACTTCAGTTTTTTTAAAGGTTCCATGTTAAATTGTGGGGCAATGTGTGGCCAAGGATTTGAGCCAGATGTTGTCAATGTTTATCTAAGGAGTGCCAATTTGGTTTAGTGGCTAAGGCACCAGGCTAGAAAGCAGGAGGCCGTGAGTTCAAATCCCTCCTTGACTTGAGAATAAAAGCCAGCTGGGTGACTTTGGGATGGTCACTCTCTCTCAGCCCAACCTACCTCATAGGGTTGTTGTGAGGAAAATAGGAAGAGGAAGGATCTGTTCACTGCCTTGTGTTATGTGTAAAAATAATGAAAGCAGGAAACAAACAAACAAATAAAATAGTTTCCTTCTAATCCTTACGTTCAATAATGCTGTGAAAATTGCCACAAGGTTAGGTTCCATATCAGCTACACTTTAACTGCTTACAGAAGTTCTCCTGCAAAGTCTATACAGTTTTGAAAACATTTTTTTTATACAGTTCTCTCCGTTCATCAACTTTTGCAGAAGCAAAAATGTTATGCCTATATTATACGCTTAACATTTGTTTCTTTGTTTCACTACTAGAATCAGAGCCCTACTAATTATTTACAAGGACTGGACGGAAGACCACTAATAGCTGCTCCTGTGTTCACCAAGGTGATTTGTTTGAATGAGCTCTTCTCATAATGGGAAACAGGCAGTGGTGGGATTCAAAAATTTTTACTACCGGTTCTGTGGGCGTGGCTTGGTGGGCATGGCAGGGGAAGGATACTGTAAATTAATCTCCAGTCAGATGTGGTATTTGCCAGTTCGCCAAACTACTCAAAATTTCCTCTACCGGTTTTCCAGAACTGTTCAGAACCTGCTCAATACCACCTCTGGACACAAGTACTGTAGATGTGAAGATCCAATCCTCAGGCAATCATTGTCCAATCCGAAAATACCTTTCAAAACTCAGAGATTATATCATCAGCATCCTAAAATGGCTTCTTTTACATCAGTACATCTTAAGCACACCTATCTGAAAACATTAGATGCTTCTGTTGTACAAATTAAGAAAGTTCTCCAGATGATAATCTCCAATCTTTTAATAGCAACATCAGCTAAGATAAAATTGATAGTAGATTCCAATTCATTTAGAAAGCACCAGATTAGGGAAAGGAGTTCTAGCATATAGTGTAGTTGAAAATTTCTGTCCTGCTACTTTCCATTGACAGCTTTAACAGGTAAGTAGCACACTGCCAACATTGGTTAATGTAGAAAGATAAGCAGGGATTCCTCTGGTCAGTACTTGGGTGGGATCATGTTTGAAATCTTGGGCTGTAAATTAAAGTAGGAAACTGAGCAATGCGTCCCTATTCTGATCAAAACCAATGGCAAAACCAATGGTAACTGTACAGATGTATCTATTCAGTGACCAGAAGCAAGTTCACTCAGAGCTGATTTTACTTTATTCACACCTGTGTAATAAAAAACAATTAGACACAAGAACAGTTTTTCCCAAAAGCCATCACTCTGCTAAACAAATAATTCCCTCAACACTGTCCAACTATTTACTAAGTCTGCATTACTATCACTATTAATCTTCTCATCACTCCTATCACCCATCCCCTCCCACTTGCAACTGTATGGCTGTAACGTTGTCGCTTGTATCCTTACGATTTATATTGACTGTTTCCTAGTATGATTTGATTGCTTATTGTACCCTATGACTATCATTAAGTGTTGTACTTTATGATTCTTGACTCTTGATGAATGTATCTTTTATGTATACTGAGAGCATTTACACCAAGACAAATTCCTTGTGTGTCCAATCACACTTGGCAATAAAGAATTCTATTCTGTTCTATCTTAAAATATCATAATGTCTGTTTTTGTTTTAGATGCTACAAAATATATCAGCCTCTGAGGGACAGCTGGTCGTGTTTGAATGCCGGGTGAAAGGAGCGCCTTCTCCAAAAGTGGAGTGGTACAGAGAAGGGACATTGATAGAAGATTCTCCAGACTTTAGAATATTACAGAAAAGTATGATTTTTAGTTTTTATGGACTACAGTACTCTAGTACTAAAGATATATATATATATATATATATGGCTGCAGATGACATTGACAAGTAAATTACATTGATAAGTAAATAAATCATGTGAAAGCAGCATTTTTAAACTAACATTACCTCGTGCACTATAGAAATAGTTGTAATAATTGGGACTGCTATTGTTCTCAAAGCGCATCAGACACACTCATGTCAATATTGTCTCCATGTTACAGATCAAAGTCTCCATGTTACAGATCAAAGCAGGGAAAAGAATGATTTGAAACGGCCTCAAACCTTCATATCTGGTTGTACCATAGGAACAATACAACATTGTAGATTGTGTACGAAAACTGACACAACTGAGATAATTTAGTTTTGAAACTTAGTTCACTTCTCCAAAACTATACACAGTGCAACATAGACTTTCACGGACAATATTCTGTACAGAACAGCAAATAACTTTTATTGATAATTTTCTGGATTGTTATCCTTTTGCCCACCTAGGGTGAAACGTTTAAATTCTGCCCCTAAATCTTGAAGCAAGTTCAGATTTGGGTTTCACCAATAGAGAAGAAAAATGAAATTAAAACATTGTGGATATAACTACCATATGTATATTTTGGCACCACTACAAATTCATACAAGTCAATGTTATTACTAATAACATTTAGAGAGCATAGCTTAAACCATGGAGGAGATGAATTTTCTAAGGAGGCTTTTTAAAAACTTTAGGATGACGTATTTGCTCCTAACCACAAAATGTTATAGTAACTTCAGGGTATGGTAAAACAAAAAACAAAAGCAAGATGGCAGCCTTGATGGTACAATCCTATGTACCTATGTACCTAAATCCTATGTTTTATGTTCATCATAGATAAAAAAACAGGCTTGAGCTTAGATTACACTGTAGTGGTTACCACCTTAAGCCTTTTACCATACCCTTTGGTCAGTCCAAATTTTCATTCTTTGACAGTATCTTTTTTCTGAAGTATCTCTATGATATTGCTTTCATTTTATCTCCAACCTATGAGGAAGACAGGCTGAAGTTCTCCTCAACTTTACTGGTATCTCAATCCAATCCAAAGGTGACTTCAAGAGGTGTAAAATCTTGGCTTTGTTGGCCGTGAATTTAAGGGAAGTCAGGAAATAGCAGCAAGCCATTGAAGACAATAAAGACAGGATAAAAATGAGCAGTAGGGCAGAAAATTTACTGCAACTATCATTGTCTGCTGTCTCAACTAACAATAAAAGCACTTCAATTTAGGAGTAGGGAAAGGTCCACAGAAATTATATTAATTCTGGCATCCTATTGCATTCAGGAATGTCCTTAAATGCAGAAGATTCCCAGGCTGTGTTTGAGCACAACTGACATCAGTCAGCCATGATTCCTAGACCAGGGGAATAGGACTAGTCTATGCTGGATATTCTCTGACCAAACTCTGTGCTCTTTCCTCTGGCTTCTTCAAAGACCAGAGCATTCTTATGGGGTGGATGGCTTGAAGTCTAGATTGTGAGGGAGGTCTTTGGGCAGAGTCAGCAGCATAGGACCTGATCCTGGTTCTCCACTGTGATTGGATCTGGATTTTTAACTCCTCCTCTTCCTCCTCCTCCTCTTCAAGACGAGTCAGAGATTAGGAACACGACCAAAAGTCACTGTATTACTCCAGCAGCTTAAAGGTCCATCTACCTGGATCTACAGAAGCTTAAGTGATACAAATTACCCCAAATATATATTGTTTTTTGTGCAAAACTTTGAAAGAACATTATGTGTGTTAAACTAAATATAGAATTAAGTAATTTTTTTCTTTCTTATTAGAACCTCGCTCCATGGCTGAACCGGGTGAGTATATTTATCCCAGTGCACCTGCTTACTAAATTACTTCACTCTCACAGAAGCATTGCTGTGATTAAAAACAAGCAAGCAGATTTTTTTAAAAAGGTATTCTTGTCAATATGTCTCATACACATAAAGCAAAGAGATTATATTGTTCAGGGGGGCTATATTAGAAAAGTTGTATGATTCTGCTCCAAACATATAAAAAGGGATGGGACTTCAAGTCACACAGTTGCAGTGGTCACCTTGACTGCTTTGATGCTCCCTGCAGGTATCCATGAACATGAGCATCTTCCATAACATGAAGCTATATTATTTAGTAGTATATTGAAATCTGGAAGAAGGCTGCTACTCGTATTTGCTATTAGATGTAGGAGACAAGGCCACTGCTCTTTTCTCTAACTTAAAAGTTCTTGACTACAACAAATAAGTGTTATGAATTGTGAAATATTCCATTCAATTTCATCTGAATACGAAATACATAATAATAGGATTGGAAGGTAGTTGGAAGGGAACTTGGAGGTCTTCTATCTAGTCCAATCCAGAGTTACCCTGAGTCTACTCCTTCCAGAGATACCCTGTGGTAAGATGGGGGCCAATAAATTTGATAAATAAATAAGCCTCCTGCCCAAGCAGGAGAGCCTATATCAGTGGTTCTCAACCTGTGGGTCGCGACCTCTTTGGGGGTCGAACGACCCTTTCACAGGGGTCGCCTAAGACCATCAGAAAACACATATTTTTGATGGTCTTAGGAACCAAGCCATAATTTTATGTTTGGGGGTCACCACAACATGAGGAACTGTATTAAACGGTCGCGGCATTAGGAAGTTTGAGAACCACTGTCCTATATCATTCCAGTGATGGAGCACTCACTACTTCAGGAGGCACGTCATTCCACTAGCTAATTGTTCTCACTGTCAGAAAACTTCTCCTTAGTTCTAGGTTGGATCTCCCTTTGATATGTTTCTATCCATTCCAGGATTCATTCTGGTCCTGCCCTCAGGTGCTTTGGAGAATAGATTCACACACACACAGTGAAAAATGCAAGAAGAGCCACAAATAACAACAGAATAGTCTACATAACTACTCTGAAAAAGTCCCATTGATTTTAATAGGACTTATGTCCAGGTCACTCTAAATAAATTATAAGTCAAGAATATAGCATTATGCTTTCATTTGCTAATGAGGCCCACTTAATTAAAAGGAGCCTATTCTCTGTGAGGTAGGAATATCAATAGCACTGAAAGCTTGGAAAGGTGACTAACTCTGACCCTGAAGATATTTAAAGGTTGGAAATATGCTTCCATTTTTCATCTTTACTAGATGGTCCTTATTTCAAAGCTGGGACTTCTGCTCTTTTCCAGCCTTGATGTGAATGAAACAGGCCTTATTATGTCCCTTTCTTGGAAGTCAAATGTACACCAGATGATGTTGGATGTACTATATTTATCCAACTTGCCAGTGGAAGTGTATTGTCACACCTCAACCTGTGCCAATTTTTTTCTCTTAACCCTCAGTGCTCCACATTGCTCTCACTCATGAAATATGAGAGAATCGCTTCAGGCATTCCAGCTCAGAAATTGGAGAAGGCCACGTCAGGCATTCTCCCTCCAAGGGGGAACCCTGACTGCGACTATTTTTTTCAGTGACTTCAGGACCAAAACAGTGAATCTGAGTCAGTGCTAGATGAAAGGGCACAAGGACCTCATCCAGGGACCATGGAGTAGCAACGCTATGATTAAGGCACACTAAGTGTGTCCTGTATAAATGGCTTTGGAGGAACAAAAGCACATTTCTCTGTACCTTTAGTGAGAGAACTTTTTGTGTCCTGGAATAAACATCCAGCTTCTCACTAGCTGATTGCCCTTTCCTTCTAAAGTGCATGGGTTGCCCTTTTCCTGAGTAGTTGAGCAGATTTGGTTCCTGTGAAACTCAAGACCCTTTAGTGGTGGAGGTGGGGTCTATAGGGTGTGTGTGGGCCCACAGGCAGGGGCTCCTCGGGGTGCCGTCTGCAACTCAATGTTGCTTGGCGGTCCCCCGGGGAAGGGCCTATTCTGTGGCAGCCCCCGCCCTATGGAACCAACCACCCCTGGGACTCCGTTTGGCCCCTGACCTTCGTACCTTCCCCATGATCTGAAAACCTGGCTCTTCGAACAGGCTGGCTGTGCTAACCTCCGGGGGTGGTGGTGTTAATTTTGGTTTAGGATCTGCAGGTTTTAGAGGAATTTGGCTTGTAATATTTAATACTATTTTAGGTAATTAATTTATTGTTGGTTTTTAGTTGTTAGCCACCCTGAGTCCCTTTGGAGAGGGGGCGGCATACAAGTCAAATAAATAATTTAAAAAATCCAGATGGTGGCCACAATGGTCCAATTAAAACTCCTCCCGTTTTTATGTGAATCATTAGGGCCACCATTATAATTTCTTGACCTCACCCCATGGAAATGACTCTTACAATCATTTTAAATATGAATCTTTGTTAATACTTAAGGGTCACCCAGATATTGCTTTATTTAAACATTTTTATATATCAGTGATTGCATGACATCTGTAGATGCGATACTAAACAAATGACTGAGTTTGTCATCTGTACCTCTATAACTGGTTTGGTTCTGCAACCCAACAAGACAGACACAGATTTCAAAGAGTAATGAGGACTGCAGGACAAAAGCAATTACTACCAACCTGCCTTCCATTGAGGACCTGTATACTGCACGAATCAAAAAGAGAACTGCGAAAATATTTACAGACCCCTCACATTCCGGACATAAACTGTTTCAACTCCTTCCCTCAAAATGACGCTATAAAGCATTGCACACTAGAACAGCTAGACACAAGGACAGTTTTTTCCTGAACGGCATCACTCTGCTAAACAAATAATTCCCTCAACACTATCCAACTATTTACAAAGTCTGCACTACTATTACTATTAATCTTCTCATCACTCCTATCACCCATCCCCTCCCACTTGTGACTGTATGACTGTAACTTTGTCTCTTGTATCCTTACGATTTATATTGACTGTTTCCTCGTATGATTTGATTGATTATTGTACCTTATGACTATCATTAAGCGTTGTACCTTATGATTCTTGGTTCTTGGCGAATGAATCTTTTCTTTTTATGTACACTGAGAGCATTTGCACCAAGGCAAATTCATTGTGTGTCCAATCACACTTGGCCAATAAAGAATTCTATTCTATTCTATTCTATTCTATTCTATTCCAAATAAAAAGCTGATAATTTTCATATTCTCATACTAAGAAAGAGAGGCTAGATTTATTGTATGGGTCTTTAATCCCGTGTGTTTTTATTTTAACTTCAAACCTTAGTTTATCTTCAGATCAGTTAAAAAAGTTATGCAAGGGAAAAAAACCCGGCTATTCTGCCAGTCTGTCAGTCTTTTACAAAACTGTATCCCAGTGAAGGATAGAAATCTCCCTTCTGTTTTCTGTATAATCACAAATGAGTTGCACTGAGAGGAGTGGCTGTCCCAAAGTCATCCTGATGATTTCATGCCTAAAACAGGACTTGAATTCACCATTCCTGATGTCTAAACCAGCACCTAAAACGCTGCACTAAACTGCATCTTTTTATCTCTGTTGCTAAATAATGTTACCAGTTTTGGGTACTATACATTTTAGAGAATCATACAATGTTTTGATGAAATGGTACTTTCAAGTGACCCAAAATCACCCAGTGCTGAGGGTGTACCAGAATCTGGATGCCCCCCACTCTAAGTCCGAGTGGAGACATCCAAGTTCTGGTCACTCTCTCTCAACTTAACCTACTCCATAGGATTGGTATGGGGGTGAAATACAAGGAGGTAGCTTTAGGCAGACTGTTTTGAGCTTCTGTGCAAAAGATGAGACTTGTTGGAATGTAATTCCTATCATTTCAATACGTTGTCTGGAAATTGTGGCATGAACTATGTAGAGATCGGAATCAGAATTAGAATTCTTTTATTGGCCAAGTGTGATTGGACACACAAGGAATTTGTCTTGGTGCAAATGCTCTCAGTATACATAAAAGATACATTCGTCAAGAGTTGAGAATCATAAGGTACAACACTTAATGATAGTCATAGGGTACAATAAGCAATCAAATCATACTAGGAAACAGTCAATATAAATCGTAAGGATACAAGCGACAACGTTACAGCCATACAGTTGCAAGTGGGAGGGGATGGGTGATAGGAGTGATGAGAAGATTAATAGTGATAGTAATGCAGACTTAGTAAATAGTTGGACAGTGTTGAGGGAATTATTTGTTTAGCAGAGTGATGGCGTTCGGGAAAAAACTGTCCTTGTGTCTAGTTGTTCTGGTGTGCAGTGCGCTATAGTGTCGTTTTGAGGGAAGGAGTTGAAACAGTTTATGTCCGAGATGTGAGGGGTCTGTAAATATTTTCACAGCCCTCTTTTTGACTCAGTATACAGGTCCTCGATTGAAGGCAGGTTAGTAGTAATTGTTTTTTCTGCAGTGCTAATTATCCTCTGGAGTCTGTGTCTGTCCTGTTGGGTTGCAGAACTAAACCAGACAGTTATAGAGGTGCAAATGACAGACTCAATCATTCCTCTGTAGAACTGTATCAGCGGCTCCTTGGGCAGTTTGAGCTTTCTGAGTTGGCGCAGAAAGAACATTCTTTGTTGTGCTTTTTTGATGACGTTTTTGATGTTAGGTGTCCATTTTAGGTCTTGTGATATGATAGAACCCAGAATTTTGAAGGTCTCTACTGTTGATACTAGATCATGTTAATGGAAGGGATATTTCATACTTTATGAAAAAGTGTAACTTTCTTGCAATGGTTTTCAGAGGAGATCTGCACTTTGGTCATCGCTGAAGTCTTTTCAGAAGATTCAGGAAGTTTTACATGCACGGCGAGCAATAAATATGGGACTGTGTCCAGCTCATCTCATCTCATTGTTAAAGGTAGGGCTTTAATTTAAGCAACTTAATCAGAGAGACGTTCAGTTTTATTTTTATTTTTATTTGTTTGCATTATTTTATTTTATTCTAATAGCTTAATCTAACCAGGCACAGATCCTGGTTATCCAAGAGACCACCTTTCCTTGTTTCCCCACATTCTGACACACCGGGTTGCTTAAGGACTCATCACTTCAGCATTCCCACAGATGTTCAACCATTGCCAATACCCTTTAAACAAGCCTTGAAGATCTGGCTTTTCCATCAGATCCTGGGTTGGGATGCATCTCATCCTGGATGCAGCTATTTTGGGTTTGTTTATGACAGGGGTGCCCAAACTTGGCAGCTATGCTGGCTGGAGAATTCTGGGAGTTGAAGTCCACACAAGTCTTAAAGTTGCCAAGTTTGGAGACCTCTGGTTTATGATATATGTCTGTTCCTCCTGTTACGATTTTTAAAATGTATACTGGGTTTGTTTTTAAATTTGTGTGGTAGCCAGGGTCACTGCTCATTTGAGCAGCTTCCAAAATATATATAAATAAATGAATACATTTTAACAACCTTGTTTCATTGTTTTATTATATTTTTATAATTTTAAATATAGTTTTATAATGTCTAGGAAGGGAAGAAGGGAGGAAGTTCTAGATTTCAGAATAATTTTAGTCCGCCATATATGACTCTCTGATTATATATTTTTGTCATTTTGGTTCATTCTGATTAGAAGTTATTTAATGGATGTTTTGTTACAAATTACTGATTATAGTCCAAGAGTTAACTGATTGCAATTAGTTAAAATAAAGGAAATAAACAGACAAGAATATTTCTTTCAGTGAAAGTTCAGATTTTAGGCCAGGTGAAGTTTACAATTTAGACTCTTGTCTAAAAATAAACACTACAAACTGACTCTTGAGTTCTCACTTCACACTGTCATTGTTTATTAAATCATGTTTACATGCCATGCTAAGCTATAAAACTATTTTTTAAATAAATCATAAAGTCTGGAACTAAAATAAACCAAATCATCACCAAACACACCAACCACCCTGTGGCTTAGTGTGAATCGAGTTACTAAGTCATTCGTATGTGTTGCCAATATCCAATCATCCCTGGCATTCTGAGATATAGAAACAGTGCCTCTCTGCCTCCCCTCCTATTTCAGAAAATGTTGATCATAACTCAGATTTCAGTAAGCATTTCCAAAACTGTGGAAACTGTTTTGCAAAAAGAGGTTTGTGCAAATAGGGAAGAATGGTTGACCCCCCCAAAATTGCAGCAGCACGAAACAAAAGAAAATAGGTCAACACTAAACTGATTGGTTAAAACATTTGTCATTATCCCTATTTCCACGGAGTTCTTTTGTCTTTTATGGTTGGAGAGAGAATAAGGATCCACCTATTTTTCTGTCAATTAGGATAAACAACTTTGATTTATGTTTCACTCTTTTCCCAGATAGCTTCAACAGGATTAGGGAGCTACAGAGAGATTAACTAACTATAGATGCTCTAAGTCTATTGTTTCCAACCACTATGCCACTTTCTAACGAGCCAGAGTATTTCGGTTCTCGCTGATTATTCAATTTGCATCCATCTTCTGATCTAATTTATATATTTGGGTCACAGATGGCACTGGAGAAAAAAGATGAGTGGAGGGGAGAAATGCTCCCCAACCACAATCTGTCAAAACAGTCGCTCCATCAGCAGCAATTAGAGGTACCTGCTAGACTGTTTTCTCCAATTAAAAAATTGCAGAAGAAATCATGTATTTGTGAAAGCCATTTGGGAAAAAAATGTGCATGGAAAATGCAAATAAACCATAGTTAGTTTAGAAAAAACATAGAGAAAATTGCATACAAATGGTTTCAATTTAGGAAAAATTGCAATCAATCAATGGGTATGTATGATATAGTGGATAATTTTTAAAACAATATTCAAATAAAAAGGCCAAATGAAAATTGACAAGATCAATATGGGTTTGCTCTATAGGAGGGCTGTCAAACTTGCAGCCTGGGGGCCGGATACGTCACGTGCTAGCCACACCCACGCCCAGTTTAGTGAATGGGAGAAAAGTCCCAATACGTCACGTGTCACCGTGAGTTTGACACCCCTGCTCTATATTGATCTAGGGGCAACAACACATGCAAAAAAGGAGATGGGACTTCGGTCACACCATCACAGATGTCATGCTGACTTTTTTTCCTCCTCTGAGGATGCCCTTGGATCAATTTAATATTCCTAATCTGTGCCCAAAATGTACATTTTAATCACCCAACAACATTTATTTTCTTCTGTTGCTATTGATATATTTAAGCATGATAATACAAAATAAAAGGGCCCGACTAGTAATAGTGGTCACACACCTGATTTGGTGTTCTTGTCGGAACAGTGCCTATGTGACCTGGGATTGGTGGACCTGCCCTTGATCCCTTTGTCATGGTCAGATCACAGTTTGGTGGCAATGAGTTTCTCAAGAGCTGTACCGCCCCCCTCCTCAGAGAGGCAGGACCTATTAGATTGGTCCGTCCCCTGTCGACTAATTGACCTGGATGGGTTCCAGAAGGAGCTGGGGTTATAACTGCAGATCTACTGTGCAGTCCAGCCAAGCTCTTAGTCACTGTTTGGAATAGAAAGGTGACTGAGGCTCTGGGTAGGATTGCACCCATGTGAGCTCTCCTCACCCATAGACCTCTCTGTGCCCCATGGTATACAGAGGAACTGAGAGGGATGAAACACATGAGGAGATGTCTAGAGCGGCACTGGTGGAAGACAGGGGATGAACTCGATCGAACATGGGTAAGAGCTGCTACTAAGGCCTACCTTGTGGCAATTCATGCAGCGAAGTGTAAATACTTCTCCACACTAATTGCATCTGCAGATTATCACCCAGTGGTCCTCTTTAAGGTGAGCTGCCTCCTCCTGGGGAAGGAGGAGACTGAGGTCCAACTGAAGGGGCGCGCTGAAGAATTTGCAGATTTTCTGCAAGACAGAATTGCTCGACTTCATTCCCAGTTACATGTCGGCATGGTTGCTGGTCCAGTGGAAACCCCTGAGGCAGGTTCTTGCCCTGTTATCTGGGAATAGTTTGACTCTGTTGCTCCCGAGGAAGTGGACAAGGTCCTAGGGAGTATGCGCACAAGTACCTGTCCCTCCTGGCTTGTGAAAGCTTCCCAGGAGGTGACAGGTGGGTGGACTCTGGTGGTGATTAATGCTTCCCTACAGGAGGGGGCAGTGCCCCAGCACTTTAGGGAGGCTGTGGTCCGCCCTCTTCTTAAGAAGCTATCACTGGACTCCACCTGGTTGGATAATTTCTGACCTGTCTCCAATCTTCCCTTTTTGGAGAAGGTTGTTGAGAAGGTGGTCACACAGCAGCTCCAGAGGTTTCTGGATGAAACGGATTATCTCAACCCCTACCAGTCAGGATTGAGGCCAGGATTTGGATGGAAATGTCATTGGTTGCACTTTTGGATGATCTCTGGTGGGAGCGGGATGGGGGTAGTGCATCCATCCTTGCTCTACTTGACCTCTCGGGGGCTTTTGATACCATCGACCATGATATTCTCCTGGGGCGGCTTCAGGGGATGGGAGTGGGAGGACTTGTGCTATCCTGGTTCACTTCCTTACTCTATGGCAGCTCTCAGTCGGTGTTGATAGGAGGGGAGAGATCCAGCCCTCACCCACTGCTTTACGAGATTCCGCAGGGCTCGGTACTCTCTCCGCTCCTGTTCAACATTTATATGAAGCCACTGGGTGAGGTCATCTGCCACCATGGACTGAATATGCACCAATATGCAGATGATACTCAGCTGCCCATGGTGAGTTAGGTGATGTCGTGTCCTCCCTCTCGCAGTCCCTGGAGGCTCTGAGGGGCTGGATGCGGAGCATTGGGTTGAAACTAAACCTTGGCAAGACCGAGTGGCTCTGGGTTTGGAGTTCGTTGGCTCAGGAAGAATTGCCACCTTTGGCCTTGGATGGGGTGGCACTACCCCAAACAAACCCTATGCGTAATCTAGGGGTTTTCCTGGACTCACGGCTCCTGCTCGAAGAACAGGTGGCAGTCGTGGCCAGGTGGGCCTTTGCGCAACTGTGGGTTGTGTGCCAGTTATGCCCTTTCCTGGACCAACAGTCCCTACTCACAGTCACTCATGCTTTAGTCCCTTCCCATCTTGATTATTGCAATGTGCTCTACGTGGGGCTGCCCTTGAAGAGCATCTGGAAGCTCCAGTTGGTGCAAAATGCAGCAGCCCACATGGTCTTGTGCAGACCCCAGTGTACACATGTATCACCTGTCCTGCAGGTGCTGCATTGGTTGCCAATTGCTTTCAGGTGCAATTCAAGGTGCTGATTGTCACCTTTAAAGCCCTTCATGTCTTGGGACCAGGTTATCTAAGGGACCGCTCTTGCCAGTCACATCTATCCAACCCATCAGAGTGGGGAAGCAGGGAATGTTGCGGGTCCCATCCTTGAGGGAGTTACACCTGGTGGGACCCAGAAGAACAGCCTTCTCCGTGGTGGCTCCCTCTCTCTGGAACATCTTTCCTCCAGAGATTAGAACAGTCCCCTTTCTAATACTCTTCCAGAAAGCTCTGAAGACCTGGTTCTGCCAGTGGGCCTGGGGAACCCACAGCGGGATGGAACCTATTAAAAGGCTCATGTGATCTGCTGGGGATGGGAGGTGGGAGGTGATTGTTATATTGTACTATATCCATGTATTTGATTATTTTTGTTAGTTTTTATTGTTTTAAATGTGGTTTTATATTCTGTAAGCTGCCTTGAGTCGCCATGGGCAAACAGGCGGCAATATAAATTCAACAAATAAATAAATAAATAGTCAGGCAGTTCTTCGGGGGCCCAAGATAGCCCTTGTTACGTGCTGTTCTGCAAGCTGCACCGGCTGCCAATCTGCCTCTGAGTCCAATTCAAGGTGTTGGTTATCACCTTTCAAGCCTTTCAGGGCATAGGTCCAGGCTATTTGAGAAACCGGCTCACCCCTCCGATGGAATTAGACTGCCGCACCTGTGCTGGCTGAAGGGGGGTGGTGGCATGCCTGCAGACACTTTCAGCCAAGGAATTTTGGCTGGGGAAGTCCAGAAGAAGAGCTTTTCCTGGGGTGGGTCAAAAGGCCTCAAAGACATGACTGCCAACTAGCCTGGGCCTAATGGGGCCTGTGGCATGTTGGAGGTGGCTAATGGAGTAGGTAACACCCCACCTCCTCTGTGTGTGCTCACTTTGCTCCTTCCTTCTCCATCCTGCTTAACTTTATCTTAATTGAATTTTTAAATTTAATATCTTTATTGTTTTAATGTTTTATACTGCATGTTATTCAATGTCTGTAAGCTGCCTAGGATCACCTTTGGCAAGATGGGCAGCATACAGTTTCGATAGATAAATAAATAAATAATAAATTAATAAATAAGCAATGCTTTTGTTGTAGGGCCTGTGGACCAGACAAGTAATGCTGCTCTTCATACCATGAGTTCTCTCAATTTAGTGGCTTCTGAACACCAGCCTTCAGCATCTACCCCTTCAGCACTTTCATTGGTAGACAACCCTCCAAAACCTAAACTGGAAAGCGTTCTGGTAAATCACAATGAGCCCCGGTCAAGTTCCAAAATTGGCCTTCGTGTGCACTTTAACCTCCCTGAAGATGAGAGAGGAAGTGAAACGTCATCAGAAGATGGAAGCGGACCTAAAAATCAAGCCAGACCAAACAGTTTTCCAAACAAAATCAACGGACAGGCTTTTAAACTTCAGGAGCCCTCTTCGCCTTCCAAAGAGCCACCACCCGTCCTGGCTAAACCTAAACTGTAAGTAGGAAAATACTGGTTGGCCCATATTTAGTGCTTGGAGGGACATCCCATTATAAGTTCAATTTATCTCTTCTAACTTCATACAATTGTACAGCATTGGGCACCTGGAGTGAGGAGGGGTAGATTATTGCTCTTTGTTTCCTAACTTCTTCAATATCTTTGTACATTGGAAGCCAATCAGGACACAGAGTAATAGAGAAGTTACTTGTGAATAAATACTTAAGCATCAAGCTTGCAGGAAGTGAAATATATTGTCAATCTGGAAATATTATTTTGCTATAGAACAGGGATGTCCAACCTTGGCAACTTTGAGACCCATGGACTTCAAATCTCAGAATTTCCCAGAATTCCCAGTAGGTCTTAAAGTTCTCAAGTTTGCACCAGAGGTGGTATTCAGCAGGTTCTGACCAGTTCTGGAGAACTGGTGGTGGAAATTCTGAGTAGTTCGGAGAACCGGCAAATCCCACCTCTGACTGACCCCGCCCCCATCTATTCTCTGCCTCCCAAGTCCCAGCTGATCGGCTGGGTCTTCTTTTGTTGCCCTGCACAGGAGAACAGAGCTGGAAAGCAGGTTAGTGGGGTGGGGAGGGAATGGGGATTTTACAGTATCCTTCCCCCAAGAGTGGGGAGGGAATGGAGATTTTGCAGGATCCTTCCCCTGCCACGCCCACCAAGCCATGCCCACCAAGCCACCCCCACAGAACCAGTAGTAAAAAAATGTGAATCCCACCACTGGTTTGCACATCCCTGCTGTAGAACAATATTAGTCTCCAGATTCTTTGGTAATACCCAAAGAATAAAGGATACCTACAAAGGAAAAGCTAGGATGCTTCTTGTGACTGCCTCTAGGGGGCGTTTAACGGGATGGGTAAAGGGGAGACAAAAACTTAGTTGAGTGGTTATGGTTGTGTGATCAAAGTCCCACCCTTTTATTGATGTGCCATTTGCAACACACATAAAGAGGGGCAGGCTTTGATAACACAGTCATGGCTGCCATCTTGACTCTTTTGACACCCCCACCCCCACCCCCCAGTCGATGTCCCTGCTTATCTCACTCACAAAAAAATATTGTGAGATTCAGATTATGAGGCAACCTCCCTATGTTCTTCCATTGTCTTCCCCATATGTTTACATTCTTACTATTGAAATTATATGAAGGGGCAGAAGAAAAGATGAAATAGGTATGCAATGTCTTTTTGATTAATAGACTTTCTGACTGGAAAAGAAAAATGGAAAGTATTTCATTAGAAGGAATTGATAAGGTTTCTGTAGGTGGGGAAATCATCTGTTTGTAATACATGGGACTCAGATTTTGGATTGTTTGTTGTGCCTTCTTCCAGTTCTTCCTTGCTCTAAAAAGGCTTTGAAATGCAAGGCAAAATGTATAATTTTGATCTGGTTTAAAAAGCAGAGCCTAAAGCCTGTTCAAGCCCCTGTAGCATAAATTGCATCTATTTTTTATTTTTTTTGATACAGGGATGCCACCCAGTTAAAACAACTACACAATCAGGTGCTGTTTGAGCAACAGCAAATCCATCAACCATCTCACCCAGTTCCACCAGAGTCATTCTTCAATACTGGCCCAGGAAAATCTGCTACTTTGCCCATTCAGCAGCAGCACCAGAAGCAACCTTCAGCAGCTACATACAAGCAGAACAAGGTTCCTTCTACACAGACATTCACATACACCCGACCTAAACAATTCCTGGCATCTCAAAAGACCACAGCAGCCAGTAGCCCTTTTAGCTCCCCTGTGTCTTCTTTCAGCAGTGTATCTCAAGGAGCCCAGAAAACGATGAAGAAGGAAAACCTCTTAGTATCTCCTCCACCAGCCCAATCAAAATCTCCAGGGGGGTTGACAAACCAAATGGAGCAGCCTCTTCCAAGTCCCAGAGAACATGTGTTGCCACCACTTCTGCTCTCTGTGTCTAACATGAACCAGTTCCAGCCCCAAAATGTGTTTGCTACACCTCTGTCTCCTACTGGTCGGATTCAGAATCCCGTTGCTTTCCTGAGTGCTGTTCTACCTGCGCTTCCTTCTACGCCACCAACAAATGCTATGGGTCTGCCTAAATGTGCACCTGCCATGTAAGTAATGCAAACTTTGAATGACCACTCGGTAAAAATATACTGATCTGGCTATCTGTTCACTCAGCAACTTAAAGTAGCCCTCCTCCTTCTCTGTCCTCTCCTTCTTCCTTCCATTCTTCTGCTTCTTCTCTCAGGTTACTGTTTTTCTTATTTTTCTTAATAGCTTAAGCTTTACCTCTGGATCATCTTTGCTTTTTTTTTGTTCCTTGAAATTGTTCCCTTGACTGAAGAGAGGATATTATATTCTAAAATGTTCTGTTGCAATAGTGTGATTTCATTATTCATAATTAAAGTCACAGGAGTTCTAGTCCCGCAATATTTAGAGGGCTTAATCTCGTTTAATGTATTGAAAGGTTGCTTTTAAAAACTGGTCGCCACCATACGAAAAAGATGCTGAGACCTCACAAAAGCGTGTAACAAAAGTGAGACAGGAGTTCTAGAAGCTAAATCATATGATGAGCTGTTGAAGGAATTCAGTATGCCTAGCCTAGTGAAGAGAAGCATTGGGGGGACATAATAGCAGTCTTCTAGTACTTGAGGTGCTGTTAGGAGACAAGAGGATTGGCTTATTCTCCAAAGCACCAGAGGGCAGGACAAGATTTAATGGGTGGAAGCTTGTTAAAGAGAGATCAAACCTGGAAATAAGGAGAGATTTTTCTGACAGTGGGAACAATTAATCAGTGGGAAAGCTTGCATTCTGGAGCTGTAGGTGCTCCATTGCTGGAGGTTTTCAAAAGTAGACTGGACAACCATTTGACTGGGATGGTATAAGGTCTTCTGCCTTGAGTAGGAGGTTGAACTAGATGACCTCTGAGGTCTGAGGTCTGTGTTTTAAAAGTCCACGCTTTAAATCCACGAGGAGGATTCCATGATACATCAAAACAACCTCTCTAATTTAAAAAAAAGCCACATGGCCATAAAAAGCAATAAAAAATCAAGTATGTGTAGCAATAATGATAATAGGCATTTGTTCTAGTATAATATTGAATTGCTAGGTTTTTCTAGCCTGCCTAAATTCTGCTTCTATTCTAGATTTGTAATGGTAGTGTAAATTTCTTCAGCATTTGTAAAGAGATTGTATATGAATTCCCAGAACCAAATAGTGGAAGCACTATAGATTTTTAACAAAAAGCACTATGGAAAAGGAGATGTATAAAGACTCAGAGGTATCACAGGATTCAGAGACCATCCAAGATAGTGAGTCAGCTTCCAGCACTTTCTTCTTGTTTTTGTCCCTCGGAAAAGCTGGTGGATTAATCCGGGTGCTTAGGCAGGTGTTAAACAGAGTCTCAATTTCACAGGGGCAGCCATGGAATGCTGAAGAAAAACCTCCACCCTTTGCAGTCATCATCAACAGAGGATGCCATGAAAGACCACAAAGCCGCCGTTGTGAAAGGTTTAGAGAAACGGCTGCATTTATGGAATGATGAATCTTTCCACAGTCAACAGGTCAGTTTGCAGGCTACCGTTAAAATGTGTGTGCCACTGAAATGTCAAGCCCTGGGGTGGGAAAAGGAAACCTCTCCGGTAGTGTGGCATTAAATGGGCAAAAGGTGTTGATTCAGTGGTGGGATTCAAAAACTTTTACCACCGGTTCGATGGGCGTGGCTTGGTGGGCACGCTTTGCATGCGCACACACACTTTGCATGCACGCCCATTCCAAATGCGCACTTTGCGCAGGCACAGAGGCGTTTGCGTAGGCGCAGAGGCATTCCAACTCACCTCCTGCAAGCCTGCCCTCTCCTGGTCGCTTCAGGAGCTGCCGTGCGGCACTCTGCTGTGCTGCCCAAAGCAGCTGCGCTTCAAAAGCAGAGGATAAAGTGAGTATGGGAGCCCGGGCGGGCGGGCAGGCCCAACAGCAGAGCGGCGGAGAGAACTGGTTCGGTCTCCGCTGCTCATTGCTGCTACCAGCTTGGTAGAACCAGGCCGAACCGGTAGAATACCACCACTGAGTTGATTGCATCAAATGGACTCACTTGACTGAGAAAAAAGGTAAAATTCTATCTAAGACATACACTCCCACACCCTGTTCCAAAGTCCCAAACTTGGGGAGGATTTTATAAGAGTGATCATATAAACTGTATGTGAATGTTTCTTGCTTAACAATCACTATTTATAGGATATCATGATTTGTCTAAAGCAAGGGGTGTCCCTAAGGACTAATGGACTTCGATGGCTGGCTGGGTAATTCTTGGAGTTGAAATCCACAGGTCTTAAAGTTGCCAAGGTTGGACACCCCTGGTCTAAAGCAAACAGATTTGTCCATGATTAATAGTTGTTTATACCAGAGCTGTAAATAGCTTGGTTTCAATTATCTCAGAATCAGCCATTTCTCCTCCCAATGAGGGACTTAGGTTGAGGTAAATCTTTAATTCCAAATGATACGTACTCAATCGCTAACTATTCCAATGATTTCCAGTCGAGAAAATTCTCACACATTGCAAAGTGAAGGTCCTATGTCAGTGCCTGGAGGTTCTTAAATTCCTAAATGGTGAGCAGGATCAGGCTTAATTCTGGCAAGAGGGCAGGAATGATTATAGGACCCACTTTGGTTATCTTCTACCTTTGATTATGGGTTAGATTGCATCATCCTGCATGGGTTTAGTCTGTAGCTTGCGGGCCCTTATGAGCTAATGGTTCCTTAGCTATGGCTAAGAGGTCCTTTGCACAATTGCATCTGGTGCAACAGTTAATACTTGCCTTTGTTTGGGAGGACCTGCTCAGTCCTGTTTTTGTCATCTCTTGTCTGGGCATTTGCAATGCACAACTCCAACAGATCCAGAATGCAGCAGCAGCACAAGCAGAGATGGGACCTCCAGGTTCCCCTATATAAGCTTTGAGGGTTGCATTAGTTACCGGTTTCCTTCTGAGTGCCATTCAAGAGGTTGGCTGTCACCTTTAAAATCCTACGTAGCTTACAATCTGGCTATCTGTGGGTCCACCTTCTTTTGATGACTTCTCACCCTGTAAAATGAGGGATGGTTGGATCTCTCCAAGTTCCTCCTCTTCAGGAGTGTCATCTTCAGGGACTTTTCTCAGTAGAGCTACCACTTTCTCAGTAGAGCATCACCTGATTGGTTTTCCAGAAAGCCATTAAAACTTAGCTATTCCAAGAAATATTGGAAAACAGATTTGTTGTGGCTTGTTATGATTCATATTAAGAAGAATCCTCCTGATATAGAGGATGATTTCTATGTTCCTGTTGCTATTCCACTCATGCAAGGGCTGCTGTTGATCTTTGTTGCATTGATTACTACTTCAATTTTCTAATGGAAGAGTATAAAAATCTCATAATCCTGTTTGGGGTGACATAAATTACAGTAAACAAAAAAAACATGCTTAATATGGAATGTGTCAACAATATACATCAACAAGAGATCATACTGTACATCATTAAGACAAGATTATATTGATATTTAACTGCTGTTACCGGCACAATCCATTGTACTGAGTCATATATTCAGGCTGAAGTCTACCTTGCTTTTGCAAGGTTGTTGAAGATACCACTGTTTCTCCCATGAGTTTTCTTCTTAATCAACAACAAGCAATAGTGCTAAGCTTATTCTTCGGGAGGAAATGAACCGTCAGTTTTTCCCAGAATACCACTAGATCAGGACCCAGAGGCATTCTGGCAAAACAGAAAGCAGCAGCCGGGACACCTGTCCTTAGCAGGAGTCTTCTCTGGACGGAGGGCTACCAGCTGTCCTCCCGGCTGCAACTGCCAAAGAAGCACCAGAGGAAGATTGAAAAGGATATCAGAAGGTAGAACAGTGCACCTGCTCCAGTCCATCACTGATCCTGTATACAAGATCTTGTTTATTTATTTCTGTATTTAATATATTTTGTTAGGCAAGGAATACAAAACTAGAGGTGGCTTGGGAGCTCACTCTTCAGCTCCAAAGAGTACTACCAGATATTTTCTTGGAGAGAAAGTAGTAGTAGAAGGTATCACCAAGGAAAGAGGAATATGGAACCCCAGGGTATCAACCGTTCATGATAGACCAGAGCAGGAAATCAAATCCTCAGGAAGGCTAAAACTACTTTTGTTAAAAGGGGCTATATTAACAGAATCTTGCAAGTCTGAGCATCCTGTACCTCTTCTTCCTTCTTATAGTTCCATAAATTATGGCAATACCAGTCTGAGGAACTTATGAATGTTATCCGGACCTCCTGGTTTAGCTCCTTTTCACCAACTTTCTACGTATCTCCATCAAGGTCATCTTACTTATTCTATACATTGAAGCCCCCACAGCCATTTCAAAAGCCACTTTACCCAAGCTTGCTTGAATCCGAAGGCAAAGTTGCCTCCTCCTTAAGGTGCAAAATATAAGCTACTGTACCTTATAGCTAAAGTAGATACATTACTGTGCCTTAAAAAAAGAAAAAAAAGCCACTCAATTCAGCCCCATCCACTATCTGGTTGTCTGCATCCACTTAGTGACCTCCTTGTCCAAATTCAAAAAGTAGCATTGGGCTACCCAAAGTTTGCTATTTCTGGTCCAACAATGTCAAAGGCTGGTATATTCCTTTGAACAGGCCAGTGCAATAATTCGTGTCATTGTGTTCATTTATTATCTTGACAATCATATTGTTTTCTTTTATTGATTTGACCTTATGTCTTTCATAAAAACCCAGAAATGGAAAAGAAAGAACTGGGCTTCCAACATGCAGAGGGATACTCTTCATTTTGGCAGGCTTGCACAGTGTGCAATATTGTCTTCCTACCTAACTCTAAACTTGGCGTGGCAGCCGCTTCTTTTACCAAATATTCTAGCAAACAGAAGCTAGACCCATAGATGGGTCCAAGGACAGGGTCAAAAATGTCAAGATAGCAACATGTATCTTAAAAGTGGGGCTGGGGTGGCTTCAGTTATATGGCCGCCATCTTGATTCTTTTAACATACACATGAATACCCCAGAGAGCTGGCTGGCAGAATGAGAAATAAATATATAAAAACCCAGACTGGAATCACCCCAAACTATATAGGAGAAGGCTTTGACCCCTCTCATCTCCTTTGTGACTTCAATTCAGCTGTGAAAAAGCCAAAAGGAAAAAAAGAAATGCTGAGTCTACAGTAGCCTCACTCTCCCATCTCTGTCTGGAAGCCAAACTGAAAGGTTCCTTTCAGATTTATTCCCCCATCCAGGACTTCTCGGCATGTACAGGTAGCAATAAAAACACCTAGGACAAAACATGGGCAAAAACCTGTTGATTAGAATAGAATTGAATTATGGTTAGTATCCCAAGGATATAATTCTACTTGAAGCATGCTGAGTCAACCTAGCTGGAGACTTAACTTTTTAATGTAATTATAGCTAAGTCACTTTGCAACTGACCAGTATTTTGGCAGAGATGAGACCTCGGACTTTTAGACTTACTATTTTATTGACTCCAGAACTGAGCTGTCTTTCTGCAAATAGATCCCAGGGCCAAGTGGGGTCCAAATTGAACTGAGTAAATACCACATGACAGATTGTGAAATAGATCCATGAATACCTTTGGGATGATTAAAGAGATGTTTTTCACTTTACTTTATATGTGGAGTCCCACATACCAGCGTTGTCAACATTGTGATGCTTGTAGATGGTCCCAACTCTCCATATCCACCCACTAATCAGAATGAAAGGAACCCTACAGGAATGAAAATTAGAACACCACAACTAAGAAATGTTTTGAGTCTCTTCCTTTGGAATAAGCTACTTAATTTCTAGTAAAATATGCCAGGTACCTGGCTATATTTGAACAGATGGCAGAAACAAGGGTGCTACAGTTTGTACTTGCTGAAGGAAAGACTAAGATAAATTGCTGAAAAGATGATGATGAAATATCATCTGATTTTTGCATTAGTGATATGGCTCCTTTAGAAGCCTCCCTCATTCTGCAGCCACCAAACGAGCAGATGAGAGCACAAGTTATTTACATACAGTGCAGTTGGTTGTATAAATTCACAAGGGTGTATGCCTATGCACACTTACTTGGGATTCAACTCAAGTAACTAAATCCAGTGGGATTGTCTTTAGAAGGCAGAAGTACCAGGTTACAATTTTATTGCCATTGTGATGGACCGATTATTATTCTCATCATAGTTTCAAACAGATGTTCAAAGGCAATTCCACATTACTAACTTACTGTGCCATACACAGGTAGTCCTCAGCTCATGACCACAGTTGGGGCCAGAATTTCCACTGCTAACCAAGGTGATTATTAAATGAGTCATACCCAATTTTATGACTTTTTTTGTCACAGTTGTTAAATTACTGCGGCTAAGTGAATGATACAATTGTTAAGCAAATCTAGGTTCCCCCATTGAACTTTGTTTGTTGAAGGCTAGCTGAGAAGGTCAAAAATGGGGATCACATTATCCCAGGATGCTGTAATCATCAAAAATACATGCCAGTTGCTGAACACCTGAATTTTTATCATGTGACTGCGGGGATGCTGCAGTAGTCATAAATGTGAGCACCAGTCACAAGTCACTTTTTTCAGTGCCAGTTTAACGGTCACTAAATAAATGATTGTAAGTTGAAGAGTCATCTAGCCACTGTTGTGCAATATATCAACAATAAACAGGTTGGTTTGTTCTTTAATTTCCACAGCAGTGGCTGAGTGGTGCCATAAAATATCATAAACCACTAATTTGAAAATGGCCTATGTATCCTTCTCACTTCCTCTTTTATTAAAAGAAGCCCATCTAGGCTTGCATCAGAAAGTTAACCAGTTTCTGACATGGGAAACCATGGGAAACCTAAAAAAAATTCCAGGATTATAGAAAAGACTGTGAAACTTAAAATAATCCCAGAAAAGACACCCAGTCCTTCCATGTTGCTGTCGGGGAGACTACATGGACATTCCCAAGCCACTGTAAGGAGAGAGCCTGATTTGAGGGAAAGTTAGTTTTACTTTTTCTTTACTTTGTTGAGTAGGTAATGGCTACTGAAGCAAATGCAATTCTGCCAGGGAAAATTATTCCTTTAGAATACTAAGTGCCAAGAGGAAGAGGAACGCCTCAGCATGTTACACATCATAATATGAATTGTTGACAAAGACATTAAATGAGCAGAACACATTAAATGATCTGGTACATCTGGATGTGGAATCCTTGCTAGTCCAAAATTATTCAGTTAAGGAAATAGAGTGATGATATTTGCCCCTATCTGAAGCATTGGTTTATTGAAGGGAATGGTTAATATAATAATAATAAGATAATAGTTAATAAGATAATAGTTAAACTCTGCAATGGTTTAATGTGCTTAATATAAGGGAGCTATTTTTGAAATGCTAGTGGGAAAGAAAATTACTATCCAGACGTTATATGAGATATTATCTGAGAAACACACAGGATATGAAAAATCAAACATTGCAAATCTCAAGCAAGTGGAACAATGATGGTAGAAGATCTTACTTTTGGCAAAAAGAGAAGGCCAATTTGTGAAGGAGGGAGCATACAAAGGTTGGGAAAACAGCAGTGGTGAACCGCTAGGTGAAAACTGAAAAAAAACATCCAAAATATGCTTTATCATTCCTATTACTTTACTTTAAAAACACAGATAGCTGGATATTGTTCATATTAGCCTGCAATTTTTCTATTATTTTGGAATATTGATATATTTCCAAATTTTGATTGTGATCCTGTAGTTTCCCCCACAGATACTTTGTACCAATTTTTAACCCCACTGAAAGAGAAAGTCTCATGTTCTTTCTTTTTTTAATCCATTGTAAAAAGAAGTCATTGAACTGGAAAGATCTAGGATCTATTTTCAGTTTTTGGAAAATGTGCAGTCCCATTTTTTAAAGTGTGTGTTTGTATAAAAGCGTATATATAAATGTAGGGATTTTACAATTACAAATTGTAATGTGTCATTATAATTGGAAGACCTGAAGGACTACATTAGGTATAGATCTTCAGATATAGCAAAATTATATCATATCTTTTAAGAAACATATGGGAGCAAACAGATTGTGTTTATTTATAGTGTATGTATTATTTATTTACGGTTACAGCTCTTATTTTTAAAATCTTTGATAATATCTCATGTTTAATCATACAAATGGCCAAAAATAGCAATAGCATTTAGACTTATATACTGCTTCACAGTGCTTTACAGCCCTCTGTAAGCGGTTTACAGAATCACCATATTCCCCCCAACAATCTGGGTCTGTATTTTACCAATCATGGAAGGATGGAAGGCCTTGAGCCAGTGAGAATCGAACTGTTGACAGTCAGTAGAATTAGCCTGCAATACTGTATTCTAACCAATGTGCCACCACAGCTCTCTAATAGCAGCCCACAGTTGCCCACCAATGGTGTGTATCCATGTGTTTGTATGCACATAAGCAAACATATGCACATATATAATATGCAGCCTATAAAATATTCTATACTCCCTCAGTTAACTTAAATAAATTATACCATCTAGTAGCAATTAAATCCTAAGTTTGCTTTTACCTCTGAAACTACCTTCTGTTCTTCCTTCATTCTTTCAATAAAATAATGCCCATAAATGTCGTCATAACCTTTTCCTCATGCAATTTTCCTCATTCCTCGTTCCCTCCGCCAGAAAACAGCCTATGATGAAAATCTGGCTCGCGGGCTACAGGGACCCAGCTCTCATTCCCCAACTTTCAACTTTACCGCTGAGGAAGTATCCCAGGTACAGCCTTCCTTTCCCACACATGTGTGCCTCATATGTACATATGTTCAGTAGAATGCAAAACCAGAAATTTAACTTCTGCCATTAAACAAGGTTGGGCATTTCTTACATTAAAATGAGCTGTGATCATGCTTGATTATTCATGGTAAGTATTTTAATAGCAGCCAAATGTGTTCATTACAAGAAATCTGGGTTCAAAGAAATCTGGGTATTCCGTAAACTACAAAAAAGGTTCAAATTCTAAAACCCTGTTGGAACATGGTTTAGTGTGTTTGCATTCTGACCAGAGGACATTCGAGCAGCTTATGAGTTACCTCTTGTTAATTCAACTCTTAATGTTGTAAACTCAAGATTCACAAACCATTACATTCTAAAGCTAAGTAACATTTCCATATTTTATTGTGAGGCGTTTTCAATTTACATACAGTATTTTCAGTTTGCAGCCTTAACTGCTGGTAAGAATCCCCACCCTGGATCAGTTCTAAAGACTGTTCTTTTGATATTTTCTATAGAGCAAAAATGTTCTAGTTCCTTGACATGAAATCTATATATTACAGAAATCATTGTATGAGCATTATAACTGCCCAGGTTTCTTGCATTTTGCAAGGTAGCCTTCTGATGTGCTGCCATGTATATCATCTGTTTCTATTATTCTCAAGTCCTTACGGTGACGGTACTGAAGCTAAAATGTGTCAGGATCTCTGAAACTAAAAATCAGGGGTGTCTAGAGGATAAGATAAAAAGTAAAGATAGTAGCCACAATGGTATGATCAAGGTCTGCCTGTTTTTAATGTGTATTTTATGTATGATATACATAAAAAAACAGGTCAAGCTTTGATCACACTGCTGTGCCTGCCATATTGACTTTTTTGACCATGCTCTACAGGCACCCTGATGTAAAATTACTAGCACCAAAAGGTTGTGGAGACCAGATTCCTGGCATTAAATTTAAGGATAATGGAGATTTACCTCAGAAGGCAATAATAATGTTTTCAGTAGCTGTATTTACTATTTACTGGTTTTGCTCAAAATTGTTACTATGGATAAATATATTTGTTTGGCAGAGACCAGCAATTTTGCTTTCCTACTTTTAAAGACCCTACATAACAAGAAAAGCTATTAACTGAGATGAGAATTGGCACATTTTGTAAAGCAATCTGCGGAGGTATCTTTTGTGAAAGACAAAATTAAACAAGGTGAAATCTTATAAGCCTGGAGTTTGTCTGCCAACTGGGGAGCAGCCATGGAGCAGAGCTAACCTAATAATCTTGAAAGTAATAGGACTCTCACTTAGCAGCTGGATCTTTGGCTGCATTTTTCACAGTTGTGTCATGTTATGGTTACAATTCCTTTTAAAGGGCTATTTAGCAGAATAGGTGCAATAAGGAAGATCTGGAAATAGGCTTTTCCTCAGCGAAAGAATGTGAGATTTTTCTCCAGGACTTCTTTCCCATTAGTTCTGCCTCACCTCCCATTACAAAGGGTCCTTCTAGATTGGTGAAGTATACAAGGATGGTCTGACTAACTTTACTAATGCCCCTTCTCTGTTCTTGGGCTATTCTCTTCCTTGGCTGAAGAGCAACCAAAAGAAGCAAAAAACCAGAAGGCTAAGGATGACAAGCTCATCCCACGTTGTCAGGATGAGGATACGTATGTGTGGATAAATGTGGACTATGCCAAGATGACTTCACGAAGAAGTGCTTTAGGGATGAAAATATTGATGGGGTGGAAGTGCCTTATGATTTCCCCATCAGGCAAACAGCTTTTTGGGAGGGAGGGATTTCAATTAAGAAAACTTCATGGAGATAGTTGAACAAGATTCTCCTTGTTCTAGGATCCTTATTAAATTGAGAAGTGGGGATGGACAACTCTCATATATACTGTGGGGAGATTTCCAATTAGGATCTACATTTTGGGTACAAGTTCAGCCTACTCTGAACTTCATCCTGCTGATGTTATTATTTGCCCAGTGGAAGAGCTTTTCTTGGGCATATGGACACCTACATTCACTTTTTCTTTTATATTAGTTCTTGTTAGTTTTTATCTTCTTTTCAAAACTCTTAGTAAAAAATATACAAAAAAGTAAGAGCAATTGAGACCAGAGATCCATTTAGTACAAATCCCTCATTTCCACCAGCTTAAAAAAAATTGTAATGAATCAGGCATCTTCAGCTCATTTTATTTTACTGGAATCAAAGGTAGACAGAGATTCAACTCCTTATCTCAACATTCAATAGAGCAAAGTTGAAATCAATCGATAGTAAGAAAAGTAAAAAGTAGGTAAAAGTAGATTTGAAAATATTTAATTTGCCATCTAAAGTGTCTTGGGCATGGAAATTCTGGGAGTTGAAGTCCACATATCTTGAAGTTGCTGAGGTTGAGAAACACTGAATTAATCAAACAGGAAATTATAAAATACTTTATGCTCATGGTACACATTCAGATTGCCTATTCTATTTTGAGATTATTGCTTTATTATTATGCTTGAGTGAAATTGCTTGTTGTTGTTATTTTCCACTTATAGGGTCTTTGTGACCTTGGACAAAAAACAACTCTCTTACATTCTTCCAAAAACATCAGTGTTTGCACTGAAATCTGTGTAAATAGTGATGTAATTATTTCACTGTTGCTCACAATTAAATATTCCTTTAAATATATCATCTATTGCTTTGAAAGAAGGACATTGTTTTATAAGTCATGTAAGTTCCTTGAATTCCTCTTTTGCAATATTGATGTCTCTTCAGCCTGATAATTCTACTGTGCTTCCTCCTTTAGCGGAAAAAAAAACAAGAAAAATAATGATGTCTGTTTTCTTTCATTCAGGATCCTGTTTTGAATTATTGTTATCAAGTAAACTGATTAAAGGGCAGAACATAATAAATTCACACTTTTTTATACTTCTGATGTGAGTTGTCCTGAAATAAGGAGAATTGCATTTTGGTCCTGAGGGATGTTTCAAAATGCTGGAGGCTGCAAAAGCCACCTCGCATATTATGTGAGGGGATCATGGGCTTTAAGAAATAAAACTACAGTTATAGCCGTTTTAGAGTTTACATTCCACATTTCTTGAGTTTTCGTTTTCAAAATGGTGAGAGACTGTATTTCCAGCAAACTTGATCAGTGGGTGTTTTTTGGATTGCAAAAAGTAGCCATGTGTTGACCCACTGGAGACCTCTTGAATGATGGTGGGTGAGACCCACAGACATCTCCAAATCTTTATCTAGGCTACTACTGCAGAAGTAGTGTTGCCTGTTGGCAAGAGAAGAAGACACAATCTCTTCCTCCCTCTGAAATGAAGTGTCAGTTGATTGTTGGATTATATTATTGTATCTAGAAGCATCCCTATTTAAAAGCCTAATCTGAAACATCCCTAGACCAGGGGGAGTAGAGAAGCAGCAGTGTCAGGGAGCAAAATTCCTCCTCCTTCCCCTTTCTAATCCCACCCTTTATAGAGAGAGAGAGAGAGAGAGAGCAGAACCAAATGTAGGTGTGTTTATTCTCTGATGGAATCCTATGATAAGAGGGGATTCCTCCTATCGTTTGGAGCACAAATGAATAGAGTAAGAGATTTCCCATGCTACTTAGGCAGTTTGTCCTTATGTTTGCTGAATCTCTAATAATTTGAAACTTTTTATTATTGTTTTTGACCATATAGGAGCCATTACTTGGGGGGGGGGAAGCTATATACCAAGAAATATTTATTAGGCTCCAGTGAGATATATAGACTTGATTCAACTACTATTTTTCAGGAATATAAAATTTCCAACTTTGAGCAGAGATTAATGAACGAAATAGAGTTTCGGCTTGAACGTACCCCGGTGGATGAATCGGATGATGAGATCCAACATGATGAGATCCCTACTGGCAAGTGCATTGCTCCAATTTTTGACAAGAGACTCAAGCATTTCCGTGTCCTGGAAGGATATCCAGCTACATTCACTTGCAAAATTGTTGGAATCCCCATACCCAAGGTAGGGCCTCCAAACAGCAGAATACAGATATATCCCTGGCAATTTCTCACGTCAGTTGCTTTGATCTACTCCTATATAAAAAAAACTTTGCCCCCATGACATTTGTATTTGCAGAAAGCAAGGAAAGGTTGCTGTGAATACCCCCCCCAGAAAACATTCCCTATAATTCCTGTAGATAAGCAGGGGAGATTTAAGAAGACTTAAGAAGCAGAAACTCTTGTTCACTGCTGGATCAGAATCACTTCTGTGAACAGAAACAGATTTTGTTTGCAGAAAGCCTATGATTTTAAATATTCAAAAGCTAGAGTGCTACAGAAGCCATGAGAATTTCTAAGTCCTATTAAATGGTAAGATCTTGCCTCAGGTTGAACCATTGTGTTTTAGGAGAGCTAATACAAATTGGCCTCTGTGCTTTACTTCCATTTCATTTTTTTGTGCTTCATAGAAGAGCAAGAGGCCTGTTACCGTGTGTAGATCCTTCTTAATCACATACTAGAGGAAATATGATGCTCACCAGCCATTGTCTAGATATGCAGTGGGAAACACTTCCCCAATTTAGTGGCCTTCCAACTCCCATTATCTCTCAGTGGGCATGAGTTTGGTCCATAAGTTCTGCAAGTCATAGGATCTGAAATCTAACAAACTTGGAGGTCACCATGATGGTGAGAGGAGCCCTAGGAATTTTTTCAATCAATAATTACAATAAGAGGGAGTGCCCATTATTCAGCTGCTCAACCTTCCGGAGAGTTGCAAGAGCCCACTCAGTGACTGGTGACATCACCAAGATGGGAAACCTCCTGGAAAATGGCCAGGATTTAGAGACGGGGATGGGAGAAGGTCTCTGAAGGGCCAACTTGTTCCACTCCCACCCTTAAAGCTACTCCCAAACATGGGATAAGCAGATCAGGGAACTCTGGGGGCAGCACAAATAAATGGTAATATATAGCTCTGATTTATGGACTTACGCCCCTTGGTTTCAGAGAATGGTGGCTGGCTGTCATGCAGCTAGTTTATTCCAAAATTTAAACTTGAATTGAGCATCGATTTGCTTCATTGTTTCATGCAGTCCCTTTACTCTCAAATAAATAATCTCAATGAATTCCATGAGATTTTCTTCTAAGCCAATATACATTGAATTATAGTCATAAATACAAGGCGACAATAGATCTGTCTTTAAAAATCCCCCAGGTATACTGGTTTAAGGATGGCAAACAGATTTCAAAGAAGAATGGACATTTCAAAATGATTCGAGAGGGGGATGGAACTTGTTCTTTACATATTGAAGCAACTACAAATGATGATGATGGAAACTATACATTCATGGCTGCAAATCCTCAGGTACAAATTCCTATATACATATATACATTGTTTAAATGTAAGAGGATGAAGACAATGGCAGACATTTTGAAAGTCCATTTTAATGATGATTGGTTGATTGCTATCAGTTGATTTTGAATCTTAGCAACCACTCCAATAATTGCAGTATAAGATTTATTGTTGTAAAACTATAAGATTTTTGTCTTATTTCTAAAAAAAAATTAGCCTTATGTATCACAAATGAGATCTAGCAATGAAGAATGACCGATGCATGGTGAATGAACAAATAACATTTTCTTCTCTCTTGCATGTTCTGGCAGGGAAGAATCAGCTGTTCTGGTCGTTTGATGGTTCAGACTCCTCCACTACGGGGTAGATTATCAACAACTATCCAGTCTCACAGGTAAAAAATAAATAAATTAAAAAGTATCTGATGGTAAAATATAGATTATGACGTAATCATGAGTTTTACTTGGCAAATTCGCCATGTGCGAATAGCCGGCAACATAAATCTCCTAAATAAATAAATTCCAAGTTGTGGGTTTGGAAAGCCTTAATTTCTAAGCAGTGAAGTTCAGGAGTCTGTGTTTTCTGATACCTAAAAGCTCTTCTTTCTGTCCACCTATCCAATATTCTGCTGTGTTTGAAATGCAGGGGAAGGTCCCGTGTATCCGAAAGAGGTCGGGAGCCTCTGCAGGAACGTTTTTTCCGGCCATATTTCCTGCAGGCCCCTGGGGACATGGTGGCCCATGAGGGCCGGCTTTGCAGACTTGATTGCAAGGTACTGGAGTCAAGGGGTGGAGGGTGCATTATTATTTGCATTAGTATTTGCTCATATTCTCTAAGAACACAAGCACAACCAGGTAGCTTTCGTTTGAGACAAGTTAAGGAAAGCGATGGGTGGATTTGCAACAAATGTCAGACACAACCATGAAAAACATCTATTGGTGACTCTCATTAACATGGGTTCCAGCTTAGATGATGCATGTGCTTATTTTTATTTTAAGGTTTTAGCATTTAATGTAGGCTTTGAATTGTGTTTTTCTTTGACATTCAGTTTGCACATCACAGGGAGCATGCTTGGGGTTTGTTTGGTGCATATGTATCTGAACCAACTGTTGTTTAATAAGCCATGGTTAATTTTTAGGCTTATACAACCAATTATGGTTCACCATAATCTTTGATGCAGGCCCATAACATGATTTCCCTGGTTTTCATACATCACTTCTTCTACAAAAACAATGAATTTGGAATAGATGTCCCTAATATGAAAAATCTATGTCACTCGCTTATGGCTGTTTTCTCCTCTGTTAGGTAAGTGGCTTACCACTACCAGATTTGATGTGGCTTCGGAATGGCAAGCCTGTGTTACCAGATGCCACTCACAAAATGCTGATCAGAGAAAATGGAGTACATTCTTTACTTATTGATCCTCTCAGACAAAATGATGCTGGCATCTACACCTGCGTAGCCACCAACAAAACAGGACAAAATTCCTTCAGCTTGGAACTGTCTGTTGTAGGTAAGTCTTTATTAGATGTTCCTCTTCAGCCATCCTGAGCATTAGACCATTTGTGTAGTTCGTTAACTAGAACCCCTGTGACTGAAAATTGAGTCATATGAAATATATCTCCAGAATCGTCTCCTACCCTGCATCTCCCTGCAACCGGTAAGTTCCCACAGAGTCTGTCTCCTCTTGGGTCTGTCAGCTAAACAATGCTGGCTGGTGGGTCTGTGGGAGGGGGCCTTCTCTGTGGCTGCTCCGGCTCTCTGGAACCAGCTACCTCCCAAGGTCCGGACTGCCTCCACCCTACTGGCCTTCCGCAAAGCAGTCAAAACCTGGGTTTTCCGACAGGCATGGGACTGTTGATCTCACGACTGAGATCTAGCTAGATCAGGCCCTTCTGTTGTTTGTTGTTTTTTAAATTGTTTTTAATTTTTTATAATGTAATTCTTCGTGTTTTTTGCCGTGAGCCGCCCGGAGTCCTTTGGGAGTTGGGCGGCATATAAGTTTAATTAAATAAATAAATAAATAAATAAATAAATAAATAAATAAATAAATAAAATGTTCATTATCTTAATGAATTGTGTACCATGAATGGGGAGCTTGATTGAATTCAAGAGCCAGAGCTGCTTCTTCCCAGTGGATTAGATGTCATTGGCAAACCCTGAATCTCTATGTCATCCAGCTCTGGAAAGAACAGTTGTTAAGGTGGCCAAAACATCTGGAATATTAACATAGATGTTTATAGTGCTCCATATCTTTTCCATGTAGCAAATGTACAGCCTGTGAATAATGTGAAATATACAGGGCTTCACTGGCCTTCACTGGCCTTCAGAAGGGAGTCAAAGAAGAAAAAGGGTTGCTCAGACCTGGGAAAGAGGAAAGCACGGGAAAGAGACTCAGAGCAGACCTGCCTTGTCCTTGTGGTCCTAAAAATTGGGCAGTGAAGATGTTGGATAGGCTTTCAAGATTCTGTTTAATATACCCTTGTAACAAGAAAATAGTATCCCTATTGTTCATTTCTTGACCTGGTCTTCCTTGAAGAGCCAGCAAGGAGGTAGGATTTTTAGGAAGACCCTACAGAGTTTATAGGGTCGGGGTGCACATTGAATAAATTGGATGTGCTTATTCAAAAGGTTGGGTTTGGCCAATCAGGGACAACATATGTGTCAGTGTTCCAGAAAAGTTCAACTCCAATTAAAACCTCCAAGACAGGCATCTTCTCAAAGTTTCATTTTATTAGAGTAGTATACTGGCACATCTGGGAAAACCCAAATCTGAGAGTTCCGGGTTTCCCTTAGTAATTCAAAAGTCCAAAACCAACCCCTGCACCCATCAGTCCATCACATGGTCCAATCACCATCCACCTCAGCTAGAGACATCCCTTCAACCACTCGTCCCCAGGTGCAGGAATAACATGACCTTGACCGAAGAGAAGAATGCTATTATGTCTAACTACCAACACTCTACCATTCCCCAATCCTATTTTCCCAGGCACAGGAATGTGGCAGTGTGGAAGCTTCTGGTATTAATATGGCATCCAAAACTGACAATATGAAAAAAATGGGTGGGGCCTTTGATTATATACTTATAGCCATCCTGGACATTTTTTAACACACACACACATGCACACCCTCATACTGCAATCACCCCTGCCACACACAAAAGTTTTTTAGAGTCTTCCAGAAACTGTTTTGAACAATTTCAACCATTTTAAGGTCAAAATAAATCAATAAATCTGTCTTTTCTTTCTTCTTTTTTCAGAAAAGGAAGTTAAAAAAGCACCAGTGATACTAGAGAGACTACAGAACTGTGGGGTGCCAGAAGGGCACCCCGTCCGATTAGAATGTAGGGTAATTGGGATGCCACCCCCCATATTTTTCTGGAAGAAGGACAATGAAACCATACCTCCCCACAGGGAGAGGATGAGGTGAGCATGGGATTTTTGGAAACTGCTTTTTGACTGTCTAAAAATGTGAGATGTGAGATTTTATTGCCCCAAACTCTTAAATTTATTTTGCACTGAACATGTAGCACTTTTAGCACACATAACTCTTGAAACAGTTCACAACCAGCTTCTGAAACATTTAAATATGGTTTCTCTGTACCTGTGCCCCTTTCTGTAAAGCACAATTAAAATGCTTTCAGGGTATGTACTGCATATAGTAATAAATATTTCTTGATCTAGGGAAAAAATACCTCTGCTGAAATGCAGAATCCCCAAGGGCAGGTAGAAGTTTTATGTATTACTACTGATCAACTATAAAGTCCTACCGGAGACACATTATAGGAGGATAAAAATCAAGTGGCCTTGGTGGCTCAGGCTGTTAATTGCCTGCACTTAAGTTCCAGCTGCCTACAACTGCTGTAGGCTCAATCCCAGGCTCAAGGTTGACTCAGCCTTCCATCCTCTCGGGGTAGGTAAATTGAGGACCCAAGATTGTTGGGGGCAATTAGCTGACCTTGTAAAAATGTAATAAGCAGGCATATACAATGGAATGAAGGCTATTGGTGAGCACACTGGGTTGTATCCCAAAAATTGTAAGCCACCCTGAGTCTCCGGATATATAAATGTAATTTTAAAAAAAAAGTATACAAGATTTTGTAAACTACAGTGGATTGAAAGGTTTTAAAATATATCAGTGTTGCTTAAAATTACTGCTGTTATTGACTGCACACAATGAGCAAACTTGTTTGAAAAGAGAATTTGGTCAAATGCTTCCAGAGTCCTTGAGATTTTCCATTGCAAAACTCCAAGATCACAAAGCAAGTCCTTCTCTGCATAAACACACCCACATCCACAAAAGTTAAGAGGGAGAAGGGTGGAGAGGGATGGAGGAAAAGGAGAGAGTATAAATATCATGTTTCTGTTGTTTTCTTGAATGATATCACTAAAATCCTCCAGCATGTTACAAATGACACTGAAATCATTTTATTTCTTCTTAGTATGCACCAAGATGCTACAGGGTATGTTTGCCTTTTGATTCAGCCTGCCAAAAAAGTAGATGCTGGTTGGTACACTTTGTCTGCGAAAAACGAAGCCGGTATTGTCTCTTGCACTGCTAGACTTGACATATATGGTAAGCGGCCAAACTTTAGGGATACAGTAAATGAACAATAATATGTTATATGTGTGACCAATCTCAATTCTGTACTTGTCATCTCTTCTGTCTTCCCACCATGACATGTTTATTTTCTCTTGAACACTCTCTGTATTGGACTTGACTCTTTTTCTTGAATTAGAACATAGAACTTAGAATATCAGAGTTGGAAGGGACCTTGGAGCAGCAATGGGGCACCCATAACTTCTAAAGGCAAGGCACTCAACTAGTTAATTGTTCTCGCCACTAGGAAATTTCTCCTTAGTTCTAGGTTGCTTCTCTCTTTGGCTAGTTTCCATTGCTCATGTTTGTGCTTTTAGCCTGTCTGTTAGATAAGTTAGATTAGATGATCACTTGACAATAGTTGAGATCCTGAGTCCAAGGACTCTGCATGGATTTCCAACTTTCAGTTCATCTAGAGTTTATTGATTGCTCAGATTCATTTAGTGTGAAAAGGTACTATAAGGTACAACTTTCAGAGTTTTGCCCACCGACTGCAAGTATTCTGGATGCATGTCTTGGATTGCAAATTCTTTCATTGGGGCTACATACAAAGCAGTTGCCTCTAAATTTCTTGAAACTGCTGAGGCAACTGGGCCAGTCCTTAGGGAGAAGAGGCAGAAGTCATAATTCAAGAAAGATCAATTTGATTCTATAGGGAGTTATTTAAAAATAGCAGCAAGAAAGGGAGCTGCCAGACCACAAAGCAGATGAGATCCATGGCACCTTTGGGTCAGGTCTATCACCAGCCTTCCCTGCCCTTCTTGAACCTTGCCTCTTTCTAGGGGCAGTCAGGCTGGAGAAAGAATTCCATTTGCACATTGGGGGGTTCTTCCACTAAATACTCAAAACATTTATTCCAGAAATTCTCCTTAGCTAAATGTAGCACTTGACCCTTTTTTTTTGTTTATTCATATTTATATGCAGCCTTCTCCAGGGGCGGCTTACAATTTTGGAGCACAACCCAATGTGCTCAGCAATAGCCTTCATTCCATTGTATATGCCTGCTTATTACTAAGCAGCATTTTTACAAAGTCAGCTTATTGCCCCCAACAATCTTGGGTCCTCAATTTACCTACCCCAAGAAGATGGAAGGCTGAGTCAACCTTGAGCCTGGTGGGATTCGAGCCTGCACTAATTGCAGGCAGCTGGAACTTAAGTGCTAGGCATTTAACAGCCTGCACCACCAAGGCTCTTTTTAAAAATGCTTCCCAGTTCCTGAAAATGGTGTATCTTTGACCTACAATTAATGTTACTCCTTAGCAATAGCCCTTAGGCATATATACCACTAAGTGGTTTACAGTGTCAACATATTGCCCTCTGTTATGTATGCAGGTTTAAAGTCATTGGTTTAGTTTGAACTGTTCTTGTAAAATGTAAGAAATGATTGGTTTAAAAAGTGCCGGAAAACCCTGCACTCTGATTGGCTGGCAACTGCGGCTGCTGGCTATAAGTAGCAGCCGCAGCCCAGCCAAAGTTCTGAGCTGTAGTCACTAATAAACAAAGAGCTTGAAGCACTCCGCGTCTGTCTCTTCATGCAAACTTAACACCCCCAATAATCTCTATCCTCTTTTTACCAATCTCCAAAGGATGGGAAACTGAGTCAGCAAATACTATGAAAGCATCATGCAGGATTCTGTGTTTGCTTGATTACTTTTTGCTTACTGCTCATCATTCAGGATAGCATCATAAGATCATAGGGCTGGTAGAGAACTTGAAAGTCTTCTAATCCAACCCCCTGCCCAAGGCAGAAATCATTATGTCATCCTGGACAAATGGCTGTCCAATCTTTTCTTGAAAATCTCTAGTGATGGAGCACCTCCAACTCTGTGAGGCAAGCTGCCCCATTGATTAATTGTTCTCACTGTCGGGAAACCCCATCCTTGGTTCATGAAGCATGAAATATGACAACAAAACCATTAAAAATTTAATACCATACAGTGAAGTTCTTTGTAACAGTCAGGAGCAAAGGCATTAGGAGGAACCAAAATTCTAGAAGAAGTGTTCGTTAAGAGTTTATGAAATTGGACAGAGAAGATGCATCATTGAAGGCAAGATGTTCCACACTATAAGGACCATCAATGGGAAGAACCTTGCTTAGATAATAGCCCTGAGGACTCAGCCCTCCTTAGATTTCAAGGGGCCAGCTACTGCATGCCAAGAGAGATGTTGAAATAAAAGTTTAGGCTCAAAAGCATTTAGGGCATTAGAGGTTGATAGTAATATATTAAAATAGAATTGGAAAATTCACATTATTCCAGCTACCTTAAGTTCTTGAAACAACTTCAAGGGCATTTAGCACACAATTCTATAATCTGCTTTAGGCTTCTCACATACAAACTAGGGATAACTTTTTTTACAGCCGTATATATAACCTAAAAGATATGTTCAATAGTCATATCCTACATTCATGCCATTTTTTTCTTTTTTTTGCTCCAGCTCAGTGGCATCAACAGATATCTCAGCCAATCAAGTTTCGCTCAAGCAGCACCCGGTATACACATCTGACAGGACAAGGACTTGACATTTTCTCTGCTTTCTCCCCCTTTGAGAGTCCAGCACGCTTTCCCTCTCCCTCCCAGCCTGTGGTAGAAAGTGAAGAACTGTAAGAAAGGTTTGAATTCTCCCTGAAAATAAAGAGATACTAGAACTGTGAAAGGGAACGGAAGAGACATGCTGAAACATTTGAGGTTCACAGCTCATATACTTGATAAACAGTAAAGATATTGAGAGCCAAGATTTCAATGCAACATCATACCATGCAGTTGTTGTGGTATAGAATGTACTGTGACAAATTTTGTGCTGTGTTACTTTTGTTCCACGGGCTATGAAAAAAAGTGACCTAGTTTTCAGCTGATAAGTAAAAAAGATGTGTCCATTTTCCTGCTGAGATTTTAAGGCAGTTAAACAGGCACTTGGTTAAGATTTGGATAGCTGTCTGAAAGGTACCAAGAAGGACATTTACAGTGGTAATCATTCTGACGAAGAAGAAACCAAATGCAGGGGCATCTGGAAAGGGAAAGACTCTTGAAAAAGTCAAGATGGCGGTTTCCATCACTCTCCCATGACACCATCTTACTTTTTGGATCCCCTAAGTCCCTGATTTTGAATACAGTGTTTTAAGGGTGGCTGGTAGTCACAAAACACAGATCCAATGCCAAAAAAATAAAACTGTGACTGATCAGTTTGCTAAGAATTCATACAAATGAAGCAATTAGCCAACCCAAAAGCTAGATAAGTGTAGCATTTCAGATAGAAACTGCTTCTAAACAATAGAATTTTTTAAAAGTGTGACTCTTATACTCATGAATCTTGCACCCAAAGAGGGCTCTTAATATTAGTGTTATAAGGTGCCCTATTGTTAGGCTGCAGGCATACGCTTACCTTAAAGTAAGTCCACTCAACTATAAGAGCCTTACTTCTGAGGAATATGTATAGGATCATACTGCAATTAGCTATAAAACAGCTTACATGCCACAAAGTCCATATTATAGTCATCCCACAGCTCCCAATGGTATATACATTTTGAAGCATGCTTATTTTTTTCCATATTTAGAAATCAATATTTGAACAAAAACAAAAATGCCTTGCATGTTGTTTTTGTTTCTTTGGCCTTTAGATAGGATTTTTTCCCTATCTTCAAAATTCTACATAACTTGCATATATTCATACCTATTATCAAATTGGGTTAGGACATTCCCTTTAAATTATAGCCTTCTTGTGGACCTGGTTGAGTCTGAATTAGTGCTTTTTTTTCCTACTTGGAAATAATCCTACTTCCTTTACAACAACTTCACCTCTATTTTTCCCCATTTTGAGCATCCAGAGGTCGTTGTACCAAGAATAAAATTCTTCTGTAGATGACACTAATTAAACAAAAAGGAATTATCATTTAGTCCAAACTTAACAATCAAACTTCCTTCATGTTGGATATTGATTAACCTCCCATATTTAAAGCAAATAATTAAAAGAGGCCATAAAGCAAAGAGATTTTGTTAGCGTATGATGTACATTGGTATATGCAATTAACGAGTTTTATTGCATTCTGCTTTTATTCAATATTCTAAATGAAGACCCATTACAGTTTTAAATACATATTAGCATTTTTATGCTTAAGCTATAACTCAGATATATGATGCTAATTTCACTGTGAAAGAATATATTTATTTCCATCAGATTTGCCAGAGGCCTTTGTAATACTGGATATTATTAGCAGTGAATGAATATTCTTTTAATATATTTTAAACAAAGTCTCAATCCTCTAAAAATCTACCACCAAATTGAAATCCAACTCAGAATTAAAATATTTTGAATTTTGCACTGGTACTAGGAATTCACTGGCAATAATTAGGGCATTTTATAATCAAATCCTTCCACAATAGCCAAACCTATTTTCTTTTTGGGAGTGTTTCTGGGTGAGATAGAAAAAGAGATTTTCCAGGAAACTCTAGTCACCATACATTCAGACAGGGGAAACCTGGTTTAAATAATTTTTCCCACTAGTGTCTTCCATGTGTTTGGGGCTACAGCATGCTGAAAGTTACAATCCTCGTGTAGCTGGAGAATTCTAGATTGGAGAAACCATCATAAGAGGTATGTGCCTGAAAAATAAATGTGAATGAAGAGCAGTGACCTAATCAAAATGATAGAAGTAGACTTCAACCAATGACCACACATGGGACCAGAACATCTGTTGCTAAGTGATGCTGCCATTAAACAAGTTGTCCTTGATTTTATGCCTTTTTTGCCACAGTTGTTAACTGAATCACCATTATCATTACACAAATATGGCTTTTCCCAATGACTTTTGTTGTTGGAAGCTCCCTGCAAAGTCACAAATGGCATTTACATGACATCATGTTCTGACCCAAACCTTGTTCCAAGGAAACAAACACGAAACAGAGGTAACAGCAAAACCTTTTAATGATTCTTTATGAATTCCGTTCCTTCACGGTTAAAAGGCTGTTTCAAACTAATTGTCTCTGATAAGAACGAGCCTTGCCAAGGTTGGGCAAGGCTGCCAAGAATATTAGATAAAGTTACTAAGAAATATTTCAAACACAAAGAGTCTCCAAACACCAACCAAGACACTCCGAACATCCACAAGACTTAAGTGCAAAAACTTCTTTGCTTCCTGCAAAGAACTCCAGTTCTCAGCTGGCTTTTATCTCTTAAGAGAGGGGCCATTACCTTGCAGCCTTACTCCCGAGAAGCCCGTGCTGCTGCAGCTGCTCTTTCCTTCGAGCAGCCCTGCATGCATGTGCACTGTGCACAGGCTCCTCAGGGACCTCTTCATCACTGCTGCCATAATCATCACTTGCCGGTTACCAAATGCCCAGACTTTCATTATGTCCTGTGATGATCGTAAGTGCAAGAGTTGCCATAAGACAATTTTTTCAGCATCATCATAATTTTGAATGGTCATTAAGCACATGGTCATAGGTCGAGAACTTCCTGTATGAGATTTCCAATAACTGTTGACCCTGGAAATAATGTTTCTGTGACTTCTGTCATTTTTTCCTAGTTATCAGAGGTTAGTATTTGTTCCTAGGAAGGCCCAGTGCCCTGGAAAGCATCTTCTCTGCTTTGTTATAAGTGAAGCCAGAATCTAAATCTGCATTACTCAACCTTAACAACTTGAAGATGTGTGGAACCAGCTACCCCTGGGCTCCGTCTGGCCCCTGACCTCCGCACCTTCTGCCACGACTTGAAGACCTAGTTATTTGACCAAGCCGGGCTGTGATGACCTTCTGGGGGAGGGGAGGGATTTTTAAAATCAATTTTAACAACGTACAAATATTGGGCTTGATCTTGTTTAATTCTCTTTTAACTATTTAATGTTGATGTTTGATTTTAGTTGTGAGCTGCCCCGAGTCTTCGGAGATGGGGCGGCATACAAGTCCAATAAATAAATAAATAAATAAATAAACTCCCAGAATTCTGGGAGTTGGCATCCACACATCTTCAAGTTTCCATGGTTGAGTAATTACAGCTCTAAATTAATGTGTGATTGCCATGAGATCAAGCTGTTTGATTAAAATCCCAAATGCTCTTATCGAAGCAATTGAATGTTCCCAAGTGAGCAGAACATGAGAAGGTTCTTCTAAACTTTGATCAAGAGAACAGTACCATGTTCCAAACAGAGTTGCAAAATCAAGGATCACTTTGGACAGTTCATATAAAGGGTTCATTGATGATATAAAGAAAGACTGAAGACATCCCTTAAGTATTAAAAGAAATGTTCTTCTTGTATCCAGGTAGCTTAAACAGAAATATGATGGCAGAAAAAATAGAAGGCATTATGTGGCAACAATAATGTATTTCAGCAGCATAGGGATTCACTGAAGTCATACAAATCCGAAAATTTGGTTAAAAAAAAAACAGTCTACTTTCATATGGAAATGTTCCAGGAGAAAATATGAGTATGCCTGAAAAATCAGATATAATTTAATGAATATCACTGATTAAGTAAATGTAATTGTCATGTATTAATGTACATTTGTGAAAACATGTATATTTCCTGTAGTACAGGAAATATGTGTATGTGTTTTCAAATTTAATGACTAAAAATATTCAGAAAAACATGAACATTTACACAACAGCAATTCCTTGCAATTTGATCAGTGTTGACCTATCAGAATTTAGCCAAGACAAACTTTAATTCAGCTTATTTGGCATATAGAAAGTAGCCCTTCCTTGATATGTGTAATTCATATCAAATCAACTGAATAGGTAGATATATGTGAAAAAAGGCCATTGTGGCAATTGATATTGCTGAAAGACAATATCTTTCAGAATTTCCAGAGTTTTCTTCTTTCAGAAGACAGTTTCATTTCTCTTTTTTATTTATTTCATAAACTAGAACCTAAACTTTGCACTAGAAACAAATTCTTTCATTGTATGCAGCCAAAGTCATTCCTACAAATTTCCACAAGGAAACAAAGCTCATGGAAGCAAAATAAATCTATTTTCTTTGGAAATCCTTGCTGACTTAATAAGGATGCTGAGAAGAGGTGTGCTTCCAAACCAGGGAAGCTAGAATAAATGGGCATCAGTCCCTGGAAGAATATTCACTATCATAATCAAATCATCTCTTTCATAAGCCATTCAGCCTGCTTCAAAGAGGTGGAGCGCTGTAGGATGAAGGAGAAAGAGGAGGCGGTGATAAGAAATGCATTCAGGATTGGATGGAGCCCAATAGCTTCTACAAAGCAGTGTTTCTCAACCATGGTAACTTTAAGACAGATGGACTTCAACTCCCAGAATTCCTCAATCAGTCATGCTGGATGGGGAATTTTAGGAGTTGAAGTCCACTCCACATGCCTTAAAGCTGTTAAGGTTGGGAAACACTGCTGAAGAGCATGTCCACATTCTTCTATGAATATATTTATTGGGATTCTGGTTCCTTTTCTGAACCCACTCAATTCCAATAAAAGATTAGAGACTCCTAAGGACTCTAAAAGCATTTTTTTGTATAAGAGGATACTACAAAGCAAAGAAAATGCTTTTGTGTTTTGAAATTATTTCACATACAGTATATCGGCTCCGAACTTTAAATATCCTTCTTCAATGAAGCCATGCAATATTGCTGTGAAAGCACAACTTCAAAAATGTAGCAAGGAGGATATTCTGTGGAAATATTAGTGAAAATTTGAAAAATTGATTCATCATAAATAATACTGGGAAGTCACTTGGAATCTTCATGTTTCTCATATAAGTCAGCAAAGCACAAATATAATAAATAATAGCACCATTATCTTCTTATTTCTGATGTAAAAATGTTTTTTTTTAAATAGATCAATTGATACACAACTGCTTTGTTGTAAACTCTTGATTTGTGTCATAGAAAGGCACAGTATGATATATATAAGAAAGTGCTGTAAAATTCACAGCAAGATACTGTTCTGTGAAAAAAATGACTTCACCTACCCAGTTTAATCAATACGTAAATTAATATAGCAGGAAAATAAAATGAAATTTCCTACCTGTTAAATGAAGTATGTATTGCACAAGTCAATGGCCTTATATTCTACCAATATGAAGTTGTTATTTTTCCATTAAAATGGGTTTTTAATCCTAGTAATATATAAGGTACATATCTTTGATGGAAAGAGGGAGGGTAATGAATAGTATGTTCTAAAGTATATTTTAAATGCATATGAAGAAAAATGCCAAACTGTTCAGCAAATGTGTTTTTCCTCATCCATTGAATAAATGCTTCAGAGTGGCATTATACAAATATCTCTTTGCCTGTGTCCCTGGGGAACTGTTATCCAAAATATTACAGAGCCAAAGGCTTTTTCCAGTTTGTCTTTAGATTGCAAAGTGATGATAACAGATTACATCTATTGAAGCTAGCATGGAACACCTATGTTCTCCCTTAATGAGGGTGACTCACACCCCAAAAATGGTTTCTGTATGCAGATCTGAAGACAATCCTGTTGTCCTCAAAACCACATGCCTGGATTTGCTACCAAATGTGAATTTGGAGACATTCTGCAAGGAAGTCTCATCACTGCCTCCTTGAAGAAGAAGAGCTACACCCAAACACAAAAGCATATACCATATTTTCCCATGTGTAAGATGATATTGTTTATTTAAAATATTTACCTAAAAATGGAGGTGCATCTTATACACAGGGGGCCAAGAGGAGAACCGTGGTCGTGAAACTGCTGATACTTTATCTCTGCAAACTAACCTCACGAACGAAACTTCCGATTGCTTAAAACAAGGGTTTTCAAACTTGACAAGTTTAAGACTTGTGGACTTCAACTCCCAGAATTCCTGAGCTAACATGACTGGAGGAGGAATCTGGGAGTTGAAGTCCACAAGTCTCAAAGCTCTCAAGTTTGAAGACCCCTGGCTTAAAATATTGATTTCTGAATTTTGGGTAAGAAAAGCGGGGGCATCCTATCCACGGGGGCATCTTATAGATGGAAAAAATACAGGGCTCTGTCTGTCTTGTCTATTGCTATCCTTAGCAAATCAGTAACTCTGCCTTCCTTTTTCCCAACAACATACAGCATGAGGATTTATTACCTTGGCTCTGTCCAAGGTACTCTTCTGTCTTGTACAGAGCAGCCAAAGCTTAAATCAGTTTCCTGATGTAATTTCATAGTAAATGTAAGCATTCCCTTGAGTCTAGCACAACTCCTGGTAACAAGATGGATGCACCCAAACAAGTTTTGGGGCAATAGCACAGAAGTGTTGTGTGATTTCCTACTCCAGAGATGATTTTCTGTTTCTCACTGTAAGTTGTAGCCCTGGAATTTTGAGGTGGCCTCACCCATCCTTTTACTTACAGGAGCAACTCTTCTGAGCTTCAGAGTCCAAATATCAGAGTCAGCTTAGGTACATCTGTTTGAAATAAACAATTGCCATTAGAGAAAAAATTGTCTTTTTTCCCCATCAAAGTGTTGAAAGCACCCTATCAGAACTTTTGCTGCTCTTTAACTTTAACTCATCTCACCTCTGTCTCTGACAAAAATATACATGTTATGTTTACAGCAGTATAAGAAGATTAAATGCAGATTAAATGCTTGCAGTCTGAAATTCTTCCTTGATTCCTGGCAAGTATGAATGACACAAGGAGATACACTTCCTGACCTTCTTAATCCAGATTCTACAAGCAGCTGAGGAAGGGCAGAAGGGATGAAACCATTTGCTTTGTATAGTCCTGGCTGGGATGAAGGAGAGGATTAAATATTACTCCTGTAACTTAAGAGCAATTGCATTGTTCTGTCTCTAGCAACAGGAAGACTGGACAATCACTACTTCTGAGGGTGTTTGAGAATTTTCAGGGGGACTGGAATCAAAGCAAGTGAGTGAGAAATTCAGGGCAACAGAGCCAACATAGGGGCTGGGATTCTACCAGTTCAAACTGGTTCTATAGAACCGGTTGTTACGATTCTGTGCAGTTCAGAGAACCAGCAAATTGCCCCACTGGCTGACTCCTCCCTCCCCTCCCCTCCCTACCTGCCCCTCCCCACCCAGTCACTCCTTAGCTTGCATGTGCGCCATCCAACTTGCCTGCGTTGTCTGCGCCATCCAACTTGCCTGCATTGTGCCTTCACCTAATTTTTGGTAAGTTGCTATTTTTTCTTTTTCCCCCCTGATGATCAGCTGTTCCAACTATCAGCTGTGCCGTGCGATTTACATTAGCTAGAAATCAGGAAATTGTCGGATTTCTTGCTTTCTAGATAATCTAAATCGCTGTTGTACTGCTTCTCCTTCATCCAGGAGGCTTCCCTGAGGCCCAGTCAGGGGTGGTATTCAGGGGGGGGGGAGAAATGGCCTGACAGCAGAGCTGAACCTTCCTTAGGATTCAAGCTTCTATTTTTCAGTGCAGACTCAGGCAGCAGATTGCAGAAAGGTAGATCTGTGAGCGAATCTGTGATTCTGTGAGCAACTCAATCTGCCTGCCTGCTTTGCCTGATTTTGGGTAAAAGCTGCTCCTTGTTTATAAAAAAATTCAATATTTACATAAATATTTACAATATTTACATACAAGCCATGCCCGGCCAGTCATGTGGCCACCAAGCCACACCCACCCAGCAAGCCATGCCCACCCAGAAAGCCATGACCACCCAGTCACATGATTACCAAGCCACATCCACAAATTAGGCCACGCCCACCGAACTGGTTGTTAAGAAATTTGAATCCCACCCCTGGCTAACGTCTTCACTGAACTTCGATTTGGGCACAACAGCCAGTCAAAATTAAAGTTGAGTTTTCAGAAGAAAAAGGACATTTGGAAGAACAACTTGCTCACTTGGATTGCTTTGCCCATTTTAACCCCTCTGCCTTGCCCGGCTGCTTCAGAACCCTTTTTGTGTCTTTTCCCATTTGTTTGTTCATAAAGAAAGATTGAAAGATTGTTGTGTAGCCTCACAAGCAGGGGTGGGATTCAAATTTTTTAACAACCGGTTCTGTGGGCGTGGCTTAGTTGGTGGGCGTGGCTTGGTGGTCATGTGACTGGGTGAACATGGCTTGGTGGTCAAGTTACTGGCTGGGCGTGGCCAACTCAATATCACTCACATCGAGGCATGCATCTCCTCGCCTGGCCTCTCATGACTGTGGGGATGCTGCAACAGTCATAAGTGTGGAAAATGGTCATAAGTCTCTTTTTTCAGTGCCATTGTAACTTTGAATGGTCACTCCACACAAGCAAAGTACCAGCAAAGGAAGGAAAAAAAACTCCAGAGACGTTCTAGAGACAGGAAGTCTAATCCTGCCAAGAATGTAATAAGGGTTAACAGAGAGGCAGTTTCTGTAAGCAACACCAGAATGTTTCCTTCCTGCCTTCCTTACAGGATTAGGTCAGTACTTTCTTCTAACAACCAGTTCTCTGAACTGCTTAGAACGTTAACAACCGGTTCTAGTGAATAGGTGCGAACTGGTAGAATCCCACCCCTGCTCACAAGAGTTATTTTTTAAAAGCATATTTTGCAAAGGGGAAGGAGGTGGGACTCTATCTTAACAATGACAGCTTTGGGCACTACTGCCAATCACCTGGTGCTGCCAGAGATACAAATATACAAACATACAAACAGGACATACAAAACATAAAAACCATATTCCATATATACATACAGTGTGTCAGTTGGTTACAAATCCTTTTTGTCATCCTTTCATATTCATCACTGACAATTTATCAAAGAAAATTTCTCATATTATCAATAAAACATTATGTATTTATCAATTATTACTTGTGTACAATTAAACTATTTCATCATATATATGAGATATATTTTTAATCTAAAATTTATGTTATACTTTCATCCAATGGTTATATATATCAACATTATATTTTATATCAGCCTATTATATTTCTATTACAAAATTATATAGTCTATTGCATTACCAAGTCTTTTTATCCAACCATTGATAAAACAAATCCCATATCTTGTAAAAATTGTTTATCTTCTTGTTCTCTAATTTCAAATGTCAATTTACTCATTTCAGCACAGTCCATAATTTTCCTAATCACTTCCTCCTGCATAGGTATTTTATCATTCTTCCAATTTTTGACAAATACAATTCTAGCTGCTGTTAAAACATTTACAATCAAATATTTCAACTCTTTACTGTAGATATCTGGTATAATTCCCAATAAAAATATTTCTGGTTTCAAGTCTATGTGTTGTTGTATCATTTTTTCCAACCATATGTGGATTTTAGTCCAATATCTTTTTGCATCCGAACAAGTCCACCACATATGGTAATATGATCCAGGTATCTGATGACATTTCCAACATTTATCCGATTTATTCTTAAACATTCTTGCAATTCTCGTCGGGGGTAAGTGCCACCTGTAAAACATCTTATACAAATTTTCTTTATAAGCAGTTGACATTGTCATTTTATAATTCTGGGACCATAATTTTTCCCATTTCTCTAGATCAATCCCATATCCAAAATTTTTCCCCAAGCAATCATTGTTTCTTTAACTTGTTCCTCTTCCATTTTAATTTCCAAAAATATCCATAAAGTTTTTAATCACCTTTTCATCAGTACCCATCAATATTTTGTCTAGCCCAATCTGCTTGTTATAAATACCTTCTACTTTAATATCCTTATCAAATCTAGATTGTACTTGCAAATATGAAAACCAATTCATTTTTATACTTTGTTCTTCCAACACTTGCATAGATTTAAGTTCACCCCTTTCATTCAATATCTCTATCTAACTGTTTGTTCCTTTTATATATTACTGGATATGAAAAGGCTTCAATAGTAGATATCCATATTGGAATTTTCAAGTAATGTTGTTTTTAATCTTCTCCCAGTTTAAAAACAAAGCTTCTCGAATATAATGTCTTCTAAAATACCCTTGTGTTGTAGTTCCTTATACCAAAGGAATGCATGCCACCCCAATAACAAGTCATGTCCTTCTAGAGTCAATAATCTAGTATTCCTTAGTGTTATCCAATCTTTTACCCACATCAAATTTGCCGCCTGATAGTATAGTTCCCAATTGGGCAAAGCAAACCCTCCTCTTAATCTTGCATCCTGCAATAACTTAAGTTTTATTCTTGCTTTTTTGCCTTGCCATATATATTTCAACATCATTCGATTTAGGTCTTCGAAAAACTCTTTCCCTAATCTGATTGGAATTGTCTGGAATAAGTATAGAATTCTAGGCAATACATTCATCTTGATTGTTGATATTCTCCCAATCAACGATAGTTGTTTTTCCATTTTTCCAAGTCTGTCGCTATCTGCTGTTTAAGTTTAATGTAATTATCCTCCTTCAGTGTACTACATCTTGCTGTAATATATATCCCTAGATATTTAACCTTACTTGTGACCTGTATTTCTAAAGCTTCTTCCAATTCTTTCTTCCATCTCGCTAACATATTCTTTGTTAATATCTTTGTTTTGTCTTTATTAATTTTCAATCCTGCTACTTCTCCATACTCTTCTATTCTTTCAATTAGCTTAAGCTGATTCCAGTGGGGCCTCTAATATAAATACCAGGTCATCTGCAAAGGCTTGTAATTTATATTCTTCTCTTTTAATTTTCATTCCTTTTATTTGTTTATCTTCTCTAATACACCTGTTTAACACTTCTAAGGTTAACACAAACAGCAGGGGCGACAGTGGGCAGCCTTGTCTAGTCCCTTTTCTTATATTTATAGGCTCTGTCAATTCTCCATTTATCAAAACCCTTGCAGTTTGTTCAGAATATATAGTCTCAATAGCATGTATAAATTTTTTGCCAAAGCCCATTTGTGTCAATTGTAGTAACATGAAGCGCCAATTCACGTTATCAAAGGCTTTTTGAGCATCCAGAAACATCAAGGCCATTTGCTTTTCAGGATGTGCCTCATAGTACTCCAGAGTGTCCAGGATTATTCTCATATTATGTTTGATTTGTCTTTTGGCAGAAACCCATTTTGGTCAACATGTATAAAGTTGTTTAAGTATCTTTTCAGTCTTTCTGCCAAAATTGAAGCAAAAATTTTATAGTCTGAATTTAATAGGGAAATAGGCCTATAATTTTTAACTTGTTGTAAGTCTGTGTCTTCCTTCGGTATAAGTGTGATATAAGCTTCTGACCAAGTCTTTGGTATTCTCTTCTCTTGCATGACTTCATTCATAACTTCTAATAATTGGAGGTTTAACACCTCCTGAAAAGTCTTATAAAATTCCACTGGTAAACCATCCGGGCCTGGTGCTTTCCCTGTATTTTGTTTCTTTAAGGCTTCTGTTAACTCCATCATTGTTATATTCTCTTCTAACATTATTTTGATATCTTTAGATATCTGTGGTAACTTTGCCTTTTGTATATATTGTTTAATTTTTTCTTCTTGAATACTCTCTTGATAGTACAATTTTCCATAATAGTCTTGTATAATTCTTTTTTTCCCTTCATTTCTGTAACAAGGATGTCCTTCTTCATCTATTAAATGGCTAATTTTCCTTGATTCTCTTTCCTTTCTTAATTTATAGGCTAACCATCTTCCTGGTTTGTTTGCGTCCTCAAAATAATTCTGTTTAGCATTTTTAATCTTTTGGGCTAGCTCTTCTTTTTCCATTAATTCCATTTTATGTTTGGTTATATCCATTTTGATTTTAACATCTTTTTTTGTGGAAATTTCTGTAGTTCTTTTTCCAGTTTTTTATATTCTTCTTCTAATGTTTTAAAAGTCTTTTTTTGTTTGATATTTCTTTTCCTTGTATAATCAATTATCAAGCCTCTTGTATAGGCCTTCATCGTGTCCCAGAGATTCTGTAACGATGTATCCTCTTTCTTATTTTCTTTAAAAAAGAATACCAGTTCTCTCTCCATTTTCTGTTTAAAATCTTCTTCCTTTAATATCTTATTGTTTAATGTCCATCTAGATCTCATCTTTTGTCCTTTCCAAATAATAATCATTGGATTATGATCGGCCCAAATACTTGCTTCTATTTCAATTTTTGTATATTAAAAATAGATCAGCTGATGTCCATATCATATCTATTCTTGACCATGATTCATGCCTGTTTGAGTAAAATGTATATTGTTTATTTCCTATATTTCTCTCTCTCCATGCATCTTTTAAATTTATTTCTTCTATCATTTGAAAAAAGGGTTTTGGTAGTTTCTTTCTAGCTTTCTTTGTGGCTTTTTGTGATTTATAATCCAGCTGCTCATTAATTATTCCATTAAAATCTCCCATCATGCATAAATTAACGTAGTCCAGTTCAATTATTTTTTATGGAGTTTATTATAAATTCCTCTTGGTGGTCATTTGGAGCATATATTGCTATTAAAAGTATTTTAGTATTATTGTCCATTATTTCTACCATTAAGATTCTTCCATCATCATCTGTATAAATTAATTCAGCTGAAATTGTTTCTTTAATATATAGAACCACGCCTCTTTTTTTACATTGTGCCAATGAAGTAAACAATTTTCCTAATTTTTTTTGTTTCAGTATGTGTTCATGTTGTTTTTTAATATGTACCTCTTGTAGGCAAATTATATCAAATTTTAATTTCTCCAATTTGTGAAATACTTTCCTTCTTTTAATGATTGAATTGAGTCCATTTATATTCATCGTAACCAGTTTTCTTTCCTCCATTTTAGATTTTGTAAGAGGGATTTATTGCTCTGGTGGATCTTATTTCTCTTCGTTCTCTGGGCGCCCCGCCTACTGTGCCTTCTTCTTTTTCCTTTTCTTTTTCAATTACTGCTATCAACTCCTTTTGAGGTTCAATCAGGGGCTCTTCTTTTCTTGTATCTTCCTCCTTTCCTCTAATATATTCATAATAAAATGAATATATTTTCAACCGTGTCAATTCTATGTCTTTGTTCCCGCCATGTAAACAGAAGGCCGCCTGGTATCAGCCATCTATAATTTATTCCTTTTCTAGGCAGTTCTTTGGTTAGAAAGAGGTACTCTCTCCTCGTCTCCCTTACTCTTCTTGGTACCTGTTTCAGCACCACAATTTCTTTGTCTTTATACTTTAATGTCTTTTCTCTTGTCATTTGCAAAATATGTGTTTTAATAATTTTCTTAGTAAATCTAATATGGACTTCTCTTGGTAGCTTATTCCTCATTGCATATCTTGTATGTACACGAAACACTTCATCCATTCCATCCATCATTTTCTCTTTCATTATTTCTAGTGCTTCCGCCAATATTTCTATCATTTTTCCAACGAGGTTTTCACCCTTTTCTTCCTCCACATTTTGAAATCTCAAGTAAAATTCTGATCTATCCATCTCTCCTCTCAATGATTCAATCCTGTCTTTTTCAACTTCACTCAATCTGATATTGATATTTCCAATTTCCTTATCTCTTTGTTCGTCCTGCTCTTCAATTTTCTTAATCATATTTGGTCATCATCTCTTGGATATTTTCCACCTTGTCATCTGTCTTTCCAATTTTCTGTTGAATATTTTCAACTTTTTCATCCATCTTATCTATTTTCTGCTGAATCTTCTCCACCTTTTGATTTGTCTGTTCAATTTTTTGGGAGATATTCTCATTACTCTTTTCAACATTTTCTACTTTTGTCTGTAGAATTTGAATTCCTTGCAAAATCTTCTGTAATGTATCTTCCTTCTCTTTTTCCTTTTCCTGTTGCAACATTGCCTGTATTGATCGCTGACCTCCAGATGGTGAAGAAGCAGGAGTTGTTGATTGAGAGCTTGGAGCTATTGCTTTTCTACTAATTTTATAGTTATTTCCTAGTAGGGCCCCAAAAAAGCAGAGGGCCCTCCAAAAATAATAAAAATAAGTAGACAAAAAAGGGAAAAAAAGTAAAAAATTAAAAATATTAAGGAATATAAAAAAAATTAAAGAAACAAAAAAAATTCTTCAGGTTCTTGTACACCTTAATCCAGTTGGTTCCACTTGTATACAAAAATAGAAAAAAAGTAAAGAAGAAGAAGGAAGGTCTCAAAAAGCAACAACAGGTGGTTACCAGTTCAAAAAATAAAAAGGAAAAAAAGGGGTTCAGGTATTTATATACCTGATTTATAGGTATTTATATACCCTAATCCAATGGTGAATCAACAAGATGAAAAAAAGAAAAAAAGCGAAAAGGGAGCAAATCATAGGCAGAGAAAAGGGAAAAAGAAAAATTCCTGGCTAAAAATTGAAAAAGGGATAATCCAAACAATAAAAATTCAATCAATGGGGGGGTGGAAAAGATAGAGCAGCCACAAATCCAGCCAAAGAGAAAAAAGAAAACTACTGCCACCAGATGTCCAAGGCTTTTTTAGAATATCAAGTCAAATTTCCAGTAGAATATATTTTCAAGGTCACTTTAGTCTTCTTTCTTTCAGTTCCAACTCTGGGTTCCGCTATCAATAGTTCACAGATGGGCACCTGTGTATACAATCCATCATGCTCACCCAACTATCTCTTTCAAGAAGGAACTCTATGTCCTTGAATGCAGCTCACATAGATAAACAAACAAAGAAGAAAGGAATACAGTATATCCAAGCCTCTAAATGGCAGTGCTTTCACTTTCACTCCTCCCCCTCAAGAGCAAGAAAAAGAAAAAAAAAGAGAAAAGGCACATTGGTATTGCTCTCTTTTCTAAAAAGTTCTTAAAATCACAAACAGCATTTAATCCAAAAAATATTGGTGGAAAAAAAAGGAAAAAGACCATCAGAACAAAAGATTATTTTACATAGAGGAAAAGCCAGTCCCTTTTAAAATCAAATAGTTCCAGAAGAGATAAAAGGAAGAAAAAAGCCGTCAATCTTAAGAAAAGCTTAATCTCGCCGCTTATAAACTGTTCTCTTTACTTTTTAAGTCCACTTTCCAGTTATTGGGGTGTTCTCTTCAGAAATAAGTAAATAAAAAAGAACCTCTCACCAAACCGACACACCTTCATCCGATCTTGCCTTTCTTTCAGAGCTGTCCCAGCTTCAGCAGCTTGATGGCTGCCTCTTTTCTGCCGGCAAAAAGAGCTTCTCCTGGATCAACCAGGGACTTTGCGATGTCCCTGGGATCGACAGGACATGCTCTTTCCCTTCACCGTCTCTTCGGGACGGTTTAGGTCCAAATGGACCATCCAGCTGAGAAGATATCTACGGCGATCCAGGAGCTTCCCGATCACACGTAGTATCACTGGGACACAAGCCCCGCCCTTCTCAAAACCTTATTTTTTATGCGAGTTGAACATTTTGTCCTGAGAGGAAAAATCAGCATCAGCCTTTTAAAAAAAATCAATAATATTGTTGTCCTTTAGTCTCTGGTATGAAATACAACACAATCAGGAATGTCCTTGCAGGAGGAGGGGAGCACACAAAAAAGTCAAAATGGCATCCACAACCATGCTATCAAAGCTCCTTTTTATGTGTGTCCTGACAGAATGACACAATACAGATAGTCTTCACTTATGACCACCATTAAGCCCAAACTTTGTGTTGCCAAGCAAGACAGTTGTTGTTTTGCCCCATTTTACAACCTTTCTTACCACAGTTGTTACATGAATCACTGCAGTTGTTAAGTGAGTAACACAGTTGTTAAGTGACACAATTGTTGAGTGAATCCAGCTTCCCCATTGACTTTGCTTCTCAGAAGGTCACAAAAAAGTAATCACATGACCCCAGGACACTGCAACTGTCGTAAATATGAACCAGTTGCCAATTGTTCAAATTTTGATCACGTGACCATGGGGGTGCTACAATAGTCATAAAGTGTGAAAAAACGGTCATAAGTCACTTTTTTCAATGCTGTTGTAACTTCAAATGGTCACTAAACAAACAGTTTAAGTTGAGAACTACTTATATAAGGACTTCCCTGGATCATCTAATCCAGGGTTCTCCAAGCTTAGCGACTTTAAGACTTGTGGACTTCAACTCCCAGAATTCCCCAGCCAGCTGGCTGGGGAATTCTGGGAGTTGAAGTCCACAAGTCTTAAAGTTGCCAAGGTTGGAGACCCCTAATAATCTAGTCCATTCCCAGCTCAAGGTAAATTATTATAATGCTACATGCTGTCATGACTAGAGTAGTGAAATAAGTTACCCCTCAAACGCATATCAGCTGCATTTGCTACCAATTCTATATTTCCCATACAGATAATATATGCAAACTCCTTAATATATCCTTGTAGTAAAACATTAATAGCAAGTTGGATTGACCTGCATGGTGACAAGGTAGAAATCGGATAGGAACCTGTGACCATGAAATCACACTGTTCGATATTCAGTGACCAGATCTCAACGATATAGCAGTATGCTGCCCTTGTGGGAAGAGACAAGTGACAAGAAGGTCACACAGATGGGTTTATAAAAAGCATTCCTATATCATCTGTAATTTACACTGTGACTGCCTCTCTGTCTTGTCTTTGTAATGGGTAAATAAGCTGTGGTTCTGCTTTTGTTCAGGGCAGCTCAGCAAGCCGCTCGTGGTTTACTGGGAGACCAGTGTGCACTGTAGTTATTTGCCTCTTTATTCAACTTACATTGAATCTTCAAACTGATTTGGTTGGTTTGGTGAGGCTAAACTGACAGACTATTCCATAATGCAGGGGTGGTGGGTAACTATGGCAACTTTACGACCTGTGGACTTCGTCTCCCAGAATTCCTGAGCCAGCATGGCTCAGCATGGCTGGCTCAAGAATTCTGGGAGTTGAAGTCCACAGGTCTTAAAGATGCCACAGTTGCCCACCCCTCCTATAAAGTGGTCATAACCAGTGGTATAATGCCAAATATGATCATGTTTCAAGTGAAATGGATTCTCACTCTGGTTTTGAAATGTGTGTGCTCTACCACTTTGCTAGCTTCTTCTCTTCCTTTTAAAATGTTTAAATGTTTTTTAGCTTTTTGGTAATGTCCATGGATGGCAAGAAAGAACTGTCATTTTTTTTTCATATTCCTTCAGGCAAAAATATACCCACCACACTGCACAAGCTAAAATCCATGAAATCAATTTCTTGCTGGCTCAGATGGCCATGGAAATCAGCAAGGCGTGTGGTTATTGGTTTTAAGGGACATGGGAAGAGAATCTCCAAACTGAGCTTGTCTACTAGCAAAAATGCTTATTTTAATCAGCAACAAGACAGAAGTGACTAGTCTGGAAATCCTCAATGGCCCCTCGCAATGCTTGTTATTCAACTGACTTGATCATAGAGCTACAGCCAGCCAAAAAAGCAAAGGGCTGCTCCTCTCTGCAGACATCCCTGATGAGAATTAAATTCAGATTTAAGTCTCTTTTCCTCTGAGAATGCAGCAATTTCTACTCCAATATCTATCCACAACAACAGCCCTACCAGTTGGGTTAAGAGTGATTGTTTAAAAATAACCTGGTTAGTTTCCATGAATGGGGATGGATTTCAGTTTGTATCACCCAAGTCTTTGTCCACAGCTTTAATCATTTACACCATGATTCCTCCAAAAAAATTAGTGCATTCCTTTTTTATGTATGTTATCCATCTAAAGGAATGGACAGAACCTTTCCTCTCATAGAGCATACCTAAATCCCAAAATAGGATGTCCACCACTTTTAAAAACAGACATTTTATATGTGAAAAGTGAGTTTATTTATACTTTACAAAATGTTTTACACTGTAAAAGAAATGAAACAATGTAAACAAAATCAAGCTTATTATGAATCACAAATTGTAAAATTTTATTTTCACGCAAGCATCTTATATCATCATGTATCATTGATTAAACTTCATAGCAGCATACAGAATATTCAAACACTCTAAAGACTATAACTGAAATTAGTTTCATTCTAGGTTTACACTCTGAGAAATTGTGAGTTGTAATTAAGTGAGACTTGCACAGTTAGGTTTAGAAGAACCTATAGGGACAAACTTACAAAGTTTAAGGAAGTTACTTCTTTGAGGACTAAAGAATATCATTTCTATTTTCTGTTGCATAATATACCATTAATGAGGAAACAAAATAAAATACATTAATTTAAGAATTAATGGAGATTTGAATATCTAATCATTCTGATTAAAAATTCAATTACATTTTCCAGTAACCAAATTTGTCCATGCCATATATAAAACTGGATTAATTTTGTTGCTGTTACTGTTACTATTAATCCTGCTTTGCTTTCTTCAACATATTGTGAAAACAGAAGGCATGGTAGGTCGGACACGTATAACTACCAAAAAGAGTTGCATAATGTCAAAATGATGCAGCCTGAAGATATTGTACATATTTCACCACTAAGGAAGGGGGGAAATTATCTCCCCCAACAGGCAGCAGATGAATTAGATCCATTTGTTCCAAAGATGAAATCAAATGAGACCAAGAGTACCACAACTGATGATTACCTGAGGCGGCTCTTCAGTTCTGGATGCCAAGTTTTACAAGAGTGAGAAAATGAGCCTGTCTCAGATCCACAGCAATCTAGTTGATCAACTCAGAAGTGTTCAGGCTGGAAGTGGAAAAGTCTGGGAGCATAGGGCTCAGTCTCTGCAGCTGCCTTCTGACTCGCGCAAGCGTGGAAATGCTCCTCGTGGAAGTTAATCCAGCCTTTCTGTGTGCTGAACCTCTCGGCTTCGGCCAGGATCCTTGTCAGGGCCATGATGTAACTGAGCGCCATCTGAAGAGTCTCGTACTTGGAGAGCTTTTTGTCTTGCCCCCACTGGGGGACCACTTTGCGCAGATGGTCAAAGGCCATGTTGAGCCCCTGCATTCTTCTCCTTTCCCTGGCGTTGGCAGCCAGCCTGCGCTTGGCGGCGTTCTCCAGCCGTTCAGAGCTGCCTTTCAATGCACAGCCTGACTCACTGCTGCAGGGGAAGCCAGCCTCTGCACTGGGAGTCTCCTTAGGGTTTGGCTTGCAGGGTTTCATGGGGGAAGCTTTTGCTGAAGCTATCAGAAAAACTGCTTGCAATAGGTGGCCTTTAAGAGAAAATACTTCCCTCAGCTTCAAGAGGATGGACTTATTGTGAAAAGTCACCTTCCCCAAATTAACACAATTCAATAGGTGTGCAGTTGTCCCTGTTTTGGACAAACCAAGAGTGAAACCTGGCATTCTCCCCACATTGGCTTGGATCTTGGTCTTCTTCATTTCCTCTCACTTTGGAAAGGAAGCCAGCAGCATCTTTGCCTTCAAAGGTTCCAGCTTAAGATGGGAAGAAAATTACAGTGAGTGCCAAAAGCTCACTGCATCTCAAAGAGTTTTGGCGCACCTCTGTCCCAAAGGACTGCTTGTGAAGGCAAGGCCAGGTAGGAGAAAACTCTAGCAGCAGTCTTCCATAGCAATCGTCTCAGATCCGTGGTGACCTGAAGCAAAGAGCAACAGAGGAGAGAACTCTGCTGCCTCTTCCTCCTGGGCTCTGAGCCCAAGTCACAAGTCAGGGAAGTCTTTATAGAAGCAGCAGCAGGAGCTGAACCAGGTTGCAGCAGGTGGGTGGGTGGCCCCCTGCTTCTCTCCCAGCACCTTGCTGCCCTGGGAACGGGATGCACATGTGCACGCCCAGGAAAATCCTGACATTGCAATCTGGGTCTCCCAAAGCCTGGCCCTGTCTGACTTGACAAGTTGCCATCTGGAGCAGCGTCTGGCCTGACCCCACAAGAATCATCACAACTAAGCAAAGGTCTTTGCTTCCCAATGAATCAGCTTCTGCAGCTCAGCAGAAAGCTTTCCTGACACATTGCTGGGTTGCTCACTTGCCATAAAGTGCTGGGGGAAGGGGGTGGGTTGGAGAAGGGGCTATTATGTGTGAATCCAAGAGGACACAAGAGAAGCAAAAAACCCAAAACAAACATTAGAATCTGGAGGTTCTCACAACTCGCTTAACACAGCAGAGAGACAGAAGTTGAGAGAAGAATAGCTGGACAATAGTTTTAAGGAACATGCTTTTACGGTATTGGGAAAGCATAAAAGAGAGATTTGTCAGCCTGCTTTCCAAATAGTAGACAAACACTGTCTATTTGTTGTCACAGGTAGGTATTGACTGCAAAAGGCATGTGATTTTCTAAATAAGAAAGAAAATATTATTTTGTCCTTTCACAGCATATATTGGTCTTCTTAATAGGGCTTTTTTTCATCTTTTTTCTTTCCCACTTGAAAATGTGATGTAAGTTTAAGGTGAAAGAATATAATTTCCGGAGTAATTAAATTATTACTGAGCATTTGTTCACAAGTCATGTTTTCATTCAGTTTTGTAACACAGTATTTTGATCTAAAACTGTGGGTCAATTGTTCCAGTTATGACTCCAAAACATCACGTGATTACAAACAGTTGATTAAACCTTCACAATGACAATGAATGGAGTCGAATAATCTGAAAACAATAGGATTCAATTGAACATTAGTGATCTGCAGCATGACAGATGTTGAGCCCAGTCTGTTAGGCGCAGTTATTCCACTGTTTATGTTCTGCTTCCTAAATGGGCTTGTTAATGGGAAAAGAAGGCTGAGCATCTCCAACTTCCAGCAGTATTTGTCCTGTTTATGAATGGCACTGCCCTTGTTCCCACAAGATAATTCACGTGTTATCTTTATTTGCCTTCTATCTGGCCCCCAAAACCCCACCTTCTTCTAGGTTCCATATTATTTTCTCAGCGAGATCTGTAGCTGTGGCTGGTCATGTTGGTTATGTGTAAAGACATAAAGCTGTTGATTTTTGTGAAGCTTCAAACTAGTGTTTAAACTCCAGTCAATCTTCCATTTGAATCAGTATTGCGGCTAATCAAAGTAAAAATCTTACTGTATTTAACCCTGTCCTTTGTTTCAGTTTTCAAGCCATACTATTTCTGAAGAAATGCAGAATATCGGAGTTAGAAGGGACCTTGGAGGTCTTCTAGTCCAACCCCTGTTCAAACTGGAGATCTTGGCTGTCCAATCTCTTCTTAAAAACCTCCAGTGATGGAGCACCCAAAATTTCTCAAGGCAAGCTATTCCATTGATTAATTGTTCTGTCAGGAAATGTCTCCATATTTCTAGGTTGGCTCTCTCTTTGATTAGCTTCCATCTGTTATTTCTTATCCTGCCTTCAGGAGCTTTAGAGAATAGGTTAGCTCCCTTTTCTTTGTGGCAGCTCCTTAGATATTGGAAAACTGCTATCATGTGAGCTCTAGCCCTTCTCGTCCTCAGACTAAACATATCCAATTTCTGCAACTGTTCATCATATGTTTTAGCCTCCAGTCCTGTAATAATCTTTGTTGCTCTTCTCTGAACTCTTTCTAGAGTCTCAACGTATTTTTATATTGTGGCAACCAAAACTGGATGCAATATCATAACATTTTCATAGAAACTCTGCACAGGCTGAATTACTGGATCAAATTCTAGCTTATTGGCAATTGGAAGTGTTGAGAAGATAGGCTGTAAACTTATCATTATGATTATTAATCACAAATAACTGGAACAATCTGTATTACTATTACTGTAGTTAATAACTATGTAATAACTATTACTGTAGTTAATACAGATTTTAATTATCATAGGAAGAGACTTAAGGAAGCCAAGGAAGAAGAGGAGCAGTTGTGCTTCAAGGACTGATCTGAATATTGAAATTGAAACAGATCTGAACATTGAAATTGAAACACTAGTCCAATTTACACTAGCTATAAATGCTGGAATTTGAACTTCAATACATTTTGGCAAGCATCAGGTTGGAAAACATTGTGCTCTGAGGTCTACTTGTCCATGTACCTGGGTAACAATCCTACAACATGCCTGTATTTAAGGAAAGTCTTAAGGTATGGGAAGGTCGTAGATCAGAACTCAGTGGGTACTTTGGACCAGTTATTTCACACACATCTTGTTATTGTAAAATAATAAAGTGAAGGGAAAGCTACCTTGATTTTACCATAATCCCAACAGTGGGGTGGGTGGGTGGAATTGAATGAATTAAACAACAAGAAGCTAACAGATTAAAAGAGTTGGAAGGGACCTTCTAGGCCATCCTGTCCAACCCCCCACACACCCAAGCAGGAGACCCTACACATTTCTGACAAATGGCAGTCCAATCTCTTCTTGAAAGCCTCCAGTGCTGAAGCTCCCACAACTTCTGAAGACAAGCTGTTCCATTGGTTGATTGTCCTCACTGTCAGAAAACTTCTCCTTATTTTCATGTTGAATCTCTCCTTGTTCAGTTTCCATCCATTATTCCTTGTCTGGCCTTCAGGTGCCTTGGAAAATAGCTTGACCTCTTCCTCTCAGTGGCACATTGGCACACTGCTATCATGTCTCCCCTGGTCCTTCTTTTCACTAGACTAGCCGTGCCCAGTTCCTGTAACCATTCTTCATATGTTGTAGTCTCCAGTCCTCTAATCATGTTGGTTGCTCTTTTCTGTGGCATGCACGTATGTGCAGTGGGGCTCTTCCAGGCGAGGTCTCGCATGCCAGGGGAAATGGTTCTGTGTGCCACTTCTGGCACATATGGAATAGGTTCGCCATCACGGCCCTATCGCCTTCCACTTCAGTAAAGATGGCAAGCTCCTGTGTGGAAGGCCAAAGCAAAGATAGCAAGATAGAATAAATGCAGATGTGAAAAATGCCCAGTTAAACCCAGATGCTGTGTTTGATTGCACAAATGTGCTTATTGGTCCCAAAACTAACTCTGCATCAGCAGAAAAAATACACGATGTCGATGACCATGATGACAGTGATGGCAATGATGATATTTATGTCGCATCCTTATTTTGTACAGCTCAAGGCAACACATGCAATGCTCCATCCTCTACTTTCTGCATAACACCCCTATAAGGTGGGTTGAGTTGAGAGAAAGTGATTGGTTTCCTTCTAATGTCTATAAATTGCACCCAGGGAATCTCTTACAGTGCAGTATATATTGATTTACTTTGTTTCAAATGTTTCAAAGGAAAGAGGATGCTTTATCAGATTTTTACTTCCAGTTCTCAGTACATCTGCCTGACACACTTTAAAGAATATTTGGTAGCCAACGCATATACAATTGCTCTCTCCTCCCTCCATTACCTTACTTGTGAGCAGTGGTGGGATTCAAAAATTTTTTACTGCTGGTTCTGTGGGCGTGGCTTGGTGAGCGTGGCAGGGGAAAGATACTGTAAAATCCCCATTCCCTCCCCACCCCACTAACCTGCTTTCCAGCTCCGTTCTCCTGTGCAGGGCAACGAAAGAAGACCCAGCCGATCAGCTGGGACTCAATGGGAGGCAGAGAATAGATGGGGGTGGGGCCAGTCAGAGGTGGCATTTGCCGGTTCTCCGAACTACTCAAAATTTCCGCTACCGGTTCTCCAGAAGTGGTCAGAACCTGCTGAATACTGCTTGTGAGAATAGAATTGAAATCCATCACAAGGACCTTGACTGGGCAGGTGTTTTTATCGGCCCCAGCTTTACCTCCAGTTACTGGACCTCCTGATTCATGTAAAAACTAAAGTCAACCTAGGAATCAGAGTTTAACATTATACGTAATGCCCTGGCCCAGTGCCTGGCTTGTCATTCAGAGACCCGTGATCATAACAGTATTGTGCTGGCAGATGACACAGACCTATTATTTTTTAATTCCAATTTATCTCCTTGTGCAAACAGGCATAAAATTACAACCTTCCACCCAGCATGTCTTATTGATTTCCAATTGGCACAGTATGCCAGATGTTGTTTGGTTGTTTGCTTTGACCTCCACTAGTGACACGGAGAGCTTTTCAGCTTGGTTGCTTAGGGGTTTTCTCAGCAGGGAAGCCCCACCTTTGGCTGGAGGCTCTAAGTGGATCCCATATGTCGGGTGGTGGGAGGGCCCGGCTGATGGGAATTAACTCCGAAGGGGCTTCTTTCCAGCATTATGACTTGAGCTGCCCAGAAAGTATTAAAAATGCCTCCAATCTAATTAAATATGTTTGCTTTCTACTGATGAACAAAAGAAAATGAAGACAAGGAAGGAAGGAAGGAAGGAAGGAAGGAAGGAAGGAAGGAAGGAAGGAAGGAAGGAAGGAAGGAGTAGGGTGCCCCATTTGCAAGCAGTTAGATAAAGGTGATCCTGAAGTCAAAAGGGCATGTTTAGTAAGCTTCTAATGGACCAAACCAGTTATCTAAACAATATTTGATTGCTTTATGAATTACACAATTGGTCCAACTTTGAGTTATTTCATTTGCAGAGAAGCTGTACAAGTGGACATGTAATATTTACTTGACTTTCAGCAGAAAAACAGCAATTATTATTATTATTATTACTATTATTATTTTATTGGCCAAGTGTGATTGGACACACAAAGAATTTGTCTTGGTGCAAATGCTCTCAGTATATATAAAAGAAAAGATACATTCATCAAGAGTCAAGAATCAGAAGGGTAGTACCGATAGTTAATAGTCTTGGGTGCAGTCCCAAAACAATTGGAGCACCACTCTGAACACCATAGGCATTGACAAATTTGCCCTCAGTCAATTGCAGAAGGTGGCTTTACTTGGAACAGCTTCCATCCTGAGGCAATATCTGTAACACCACCAAACATCCAGATTTGCCTATCCCAGGTCCTTGGTAAGAACTCAATAGGTAGACAAAAGTGCCAAACTAGTCTGAACATCTGGCTGACTGTGCAATTAATAATAGTAATAATAATAAAGAGAAGAACCACCAAGAAAGAAACGGGTTTAATACTTGCTGCTCAAGAACTATAAACTAATGCCGTGAAAGCGAAGATACAAAAATCCACTGACAATCCAAACTGCCGACTCTGCAATGACAAAGTTGAAACTGTTTCACACTTAATATGTGAGTGCAGCAATATCGCACAAACTGACTACAAAGCTAGGCATGATCAAGTTGCTAAATTAATCCACTGGCCCTTATGTAAAAAACATGCCCTACCTGTATCTGTAAAGTCATGGGAACATAAAGTGGAAAAAGTTGTCAAAAATGTGATGGTGAAGAACTTGTGGTACTTTCGAATACTGATGGATGGCCATTTGGAACACAACATGCCAGATATTATGGTTGTCGAGGGCCAAAGCATACAATTTATTGATATCTCTGTACCAGGAGATGCCAGAGTCAAAGAAAAAGAACTGGAAAAAATCACGAAATATCAGGACCTGGCCATTGAAACTACATGGTTATGGATGAAACATGTAACAGTGATAGCCAGTGTCATCGGGGCACTTGGTACCATGTCCAAGAATTTTAGAAAACACATCAAGAAATTGCAGCTTCTTGCAATAACACCAGTAGAGCTGCAAAAGAATGTGCTATTCGGAACGACATACATTTTAAGAAGATACTTGGTTGATACCTGGGACGCTGGCAGCAACCCATATCAACCATCAGGGCCAGTCAATGATATTTGTGATACATTTTTAAATGTTCAGTTGACTGAATTTCATGTTTAATGAATAAAGATCATCATCATCATCATCCTGAGTATCCTGACTTTGCAAAAAATCACCCTACTCGGAACTGCTTATATCAGTGATGGCAAACCTTTTTGTTGTGGTGTGCAGAAAGCGTGCCAGCACCCACAATGCAACTTGCACGCCCCTGCGCATACATGTGCAACACCCCCGCCCCACCCCCTTACCTGCACTGTGCATGTGTGTAACTCCCAACTGATTTTCGGCCTGTTTGAAGCCGTTTTTGCCCTCCCAGAGTCTTGAGAGAAGCCTCTGCAGCCTCTGGAGGCTGAAACGGGCCTATTTCGGCACTTCCGGTATTTCCGGAAGGCCCATTTTTTGGCCTCCCGAGGCTGCAGAGCGTCTCAAGCCTCCAAGAGGGTGAAAACGGCCTCAAACAGGGCAAAAATTAGCTAGGAGGCGCACACATGCGCAGTGCAGGTAGGTTTGGCTGGGGCTCGCATGCCTGCACAAATGGCTCTGTGTGTCACCTGTGGCACGCATGCCATAGGTTCGCCATCATGGGCCTATATACTCAGACGCTACCTTAACAGCTCTTAGTTCCTTGGTTAGGATTTGAACTGTTTTTCCCAGTCCCAGACTGTGAATCAAATTGAAAATTAAATCTTAAATAATAATAGAAATAAAGACTTGTCCATTGAACTGAGAGATGCTGGCATTTTGTTGTTGGGAGATGAGTGCAGCCTTTCTTAATGCAGCATTATTTTCAATATTTCTCCTTTGCATTCATGCACAATCGCAGCCCAAGTTAGAAGCTTTTAAGCAGCCCTGGTGAGTCAGGTGCTTAATTTCTTCCTGTTTTGCATGTTTTATTTTTAATGGTTTAATTGGTCTGGTTCTGAACCACAAAACACTGTCTGCACTGAGTCCCTGTTTAATTCTGCCTGGATTAAGCATGGTTTCTTTAACATAATTTAAAATTTTGCATGAAATTGCTATAAGGGAAACAGAAAATTAATTTGGTGATTTGAACAATGTTTCACTGGTTTCTATAAGGACCAAAGTTGCTATGTAAGAACAATTTGGTACTACCTGTGAATTCACAAGAACGCATGTAAAACATACAATGACCTGAACTCAGATTACCGTAAGACATTATTGTTAAGATGGCATTACTTTTTTAAAAAATGAAATTGTGTGGAACTTTATACAATCTTTTACTTTAAGATAAAACAATTAGGATCTGCAGAAAAATATTGAAATGTATCCAAACCACCAGCCAGAATGCTTTTCTTCAATCAGCTGCCATTCAATTTCTCCACTGACTATTTGGGAGACACTCTGATTTTGTCTTTTAGCATATTTTTGGTCCTTTTTTCAAACATGAAGCTTCCTCATATATTCTATACTTAACCAAGTGTTGGCTCCTTAGTTCAAATCCACTTATGAATAGTTCAGAATATACAGATTCCCATTATAGTATCTTGGTCAAAATTTCAATATACTAATCTACAGATCCCATAAATCTTTATGCCAGGAGAGTTCCAGCAAGGCTTTACAATATCAATAGGCATTGTTTTCCTTGGCCAGTGCAGCCAAGTAATGTTTTGGGCTGGCAGTCCTATGGACAATGAATTCCAGAAGAGGTTCTGGTAGCTGGGATTAACTTAATTTAACCTGTGCATTGTTTCATCTATGTTGCCCTGCATTTTAATTCTGGGGAATTATCTGGATGATATCAACTAACTCTTCTGTGGTATTCTCAAAACCCACTAACCCCACTATCAACCCAGTTAAGCATGTTATGGGAACAGATCCACTGTATTGTTTCTCTTAGTGGATCTGATCTAGTGCTCCTTCCTGCTTTATTGCTACAGGAGGAAGTTCTCTAGAAATAATCCCTTCATTAGCCAGGTTTGTTCACTGTAGATATATTTTGAGAATTTTGGAAGAGTTTGAAAAACTGGAAAGCAAAATCCCTAATTAATTATCTTTCTGGTTTGCAGCCATGTACGAAGATTGCAGTGCATTAGAACAGAATGCTGGATGCTTCCTGAAGCATCACTTGATTTAAGATTAATGAAGAGCTGCTGAGGTCAGGCTTACAAATGTAAAACCATCTGCAGCCTCTCTTGGGGTTTAGGACCTGCCGCAGAGTAATTTTATTTAAAAAAAACAGGTGCTCATTTGATTTAATTTTTTTATTATTTTTTTGCTGAAAAGCTGACTTCCTCAAAAATGGCCTTGGCTAATTATCAGCATTATTGAATGGATCCTTATTGGTACTTTAATTGTGCCATTTTGTTTTAAAAGGACACACATGACAGTGTGGGTATAACTACCTACACAGATACTTATTTTTCTGGCTGTGGATGATAGGAAGTCTAGCCAAACATACCTGAAGGGTGCTACCTTGGAGAGTGTTGGGTTAGCCCAGTGATGTTTGAAGACAGAGAGAGAAAGAGAGATGATATGAATGATGATGATAGATAGATAGATAGATAGATAGATAGATAGATAGATAGATAGATAGATAGATAGATAGATAGATAGATAGACAGACAGACAGACAGACAGACAGACAGACAGACAGACAGATGATGGAGAGAGAGAGATACAAAGACAGATAGATAGTTGTGGAGTCGGTATACTTTGAGCTTGGTTATTTTCTTGCAGACTTTTGATTACAAAACTAGGTGACATCATTTGTGCTAGAAGGCTGTGGGATTTGCTCTCTATTTTTGTATACCGGTACTAGTGACTCAGAGCTGGTATTCAGCAGGTTCTGACCAGTTCTGGAGAACCGGTAGCAGAAATTTTGAGTAGTTTGGAGAACCGCAAATTCCATCTCTGACTGGAGATTTTACAGTATCCTTCCCCTGCCATGCCCACCAAGCCACACCCATAGAACCGGTAGTAAAAAATTTTTTTAATCCCACCACTGTAATGACTTGCTCTGCCAGTGTTGCTGGGAGTGTTCTTGGTGGTTCGTTGATTGGGCTGTTGTTTGCTGTTAGCTTGTTTGTCTGCGTTGGTAGTTGTTTGACTGAGGTAAAGTCTACTTTTTGACTTTTGATCTAGTGTTAATCTTGGTGATAATCTTTGCTCATCTGGATGTTGATTGCTAGTGGGAGATGTTTTGATCTTTTTGTTTCCTTTTTGACTTTTTGATTCTCTTTTGAATGGTTTGTAGATGCTGCTTATCTCACTGTGCCTGTTGATGGCAGATTTGTCTGAGCACCAGGAATTTGGTAACATTTTTGGAGTTGGCTTGGTCTAGGATGGTTTTTTTTTTAATTCATATTTATATCCCGCCCTTCTCCGGAGACTCAGGGCGGCTTACAATTTTTGGGATACAACCCAATACGCTCAGCAATAGCCTTCCTTCCATTGTATATGCCTGCTTATTACTAAGCGGCATTTTTACAAAGTCAGCTTATTGCCCCCAACAATCTTGGGTCCTCAGTTTACCAACCCCGAGAGGATGGAAGGCTGAGTCAACCTTGAGCCTGGTGGGATTCGAGCCTGCAATAATTACAGGCAGCTGGAACTAAGTGCTAGGCTATTAACAGCCTGCACCACCAAGGCCCTGTTAAAACTACAGTTAAGTCTGTCCATGTACTGTGAAATTAAGCAGTTTTCATCATTCACTATGTTGATAGTTGGTGTTTATGGATGCACTTTGCTAACAGGGATTATCTATTCTATAACATTCAGTATAAGGATTGTAATAACCTTCCCAGACTGCTGTAAAAGGTCCTGCGTAGTGGCTGTTACACTGTATGTTGTAGATGCACAGTCCACAACTCAAAACCTGCACTAGGAACAAAGCCTCGTCTTCAAAGATTTTCAGAACCCTTGTAGGGATGTCAATCACTAGGGGGGAAATGCTATTCTGTAGGGCAGGCACCTCAACAGAGTAGGCATGCTTCTGGGGTCCTACTAGGTGACCTGGTTTAAATGAGGAGATCCAAGTGCCCCCACTCTGCCTGATCTCACTGGACAGGCAGAAATGATTGGAGACAGGTAGTCCTTCAAATAACCAAGTCCTGTGCTATGCAGGGCTTTTTAGATGGTAATACTTTAAATGCTAATTTGCCTAGGTAGACTGTTATGACTCTTTCCTTCTTATGTGCTTGACAGACTCTATTCATTATTTTTGCTTTCTTTCATTCAATCATGTAAGATTCTCAAAGACTGCCTGGACAAGTTCCTGCATTTTTTTCTGGCAAGTTTTTTAAATAAGTGATTTGCCATTGCCTCCTTCCTAGGGCTGAGAGATAGTGATTGGCCCAAGGTCATCCAGTTGGCTTTGTGCCTAGCAGGATTAGAACTCACTATCTCTTAGCCTTAACCACTACACCAGACTGGTACTTATTGTTTTCATTATTTAGCATTTTTTCTATCCCTTTCCCCTTACTTCATAGTGGTCAAATTGATATCCACAGATTTTATTTATGTGTTTATTAAGTTGATATGCCACCCATTCCCAATAAGGCAACTCTGGGGTTTTCCAAATGGTCTCCCATTTACTCATTAAATGTGACTGCCACTGATACACTGAAGCTGTACCATGCACCTATAACTATTTCTTAGCTTATTGATCAAGGATGCTGCTACGGTAGCAATAGATAATTTGTAAATCTTACTCCATTAAAAAAAATCAGTAATGAGTGAGAAATGTGTGTGTGTGTGTGTATTCTTCTACGGAAGCCAACTTTAGAACTAAGGACAGCTTCAGTTTTATAATAAGATTTCCTATAGTTATATTGACATGTGGGGAAAAAAGAGCTGGCAGACAATCAGTAGACTGAATTCCAGAGTTGTGATAATACATCCATTTAAAACAAGTCTCAGAAATTACTTGTTTCTCATTTTGTTTTTTCTGATCAAAGCCTTCTAACTTCTACATCATCAAACTGGACAAAATATACACCTTGGTTGCAGTTGTGTTTTTCATTGCTGAAAGCCGGTGTGTGTGTGTGTGCTGAGAAAGAGTCCAAGGCATTGAAAGAACTCTTGGCAAATAACATGCTTGACTTGTTGGGTCAATATTGTAATATTTTCTGAAGAATAAAGTTTCACAGCTCAGAAAACAAGACTTTCCATTCTTGCCATTCTCAGCAGCTGAGAACTCATTCTGCATAGGTTGCATGTTTAATTAGCAGTCCTTCTGTAAGTGTCTGCAATTAGCACCACAATGATTAATAAAAGAACCTCTTTAAGGCTCCGTTTAGCCAGCAGAAATGCAAAATCAGGAATAACTAATGCATCATTAATAAATCATGGCTGATTAGCTAATCTGTTGATTACAAACACACTTAGAGCTCAGATTCCCACCTGTGTTGGGCATTTCCAGCCCCTCCTCCCCCGCCCATCCCTCCCCCAGACCTCTGCTGCCCGGAACATAATTTGAGACAACAAAAGAAATAAATTATGCCAAGACAAAAATTGCACCAGAAAGGTGGGGAAAAGCTGCATTCAACAGCAAGTATGTTGGTTTCATGACGAAAATGGTGATGAGAAAATAGTTATTAGTGATTATTTATTCCCATTGGAAACAAAATGCTACCACCTATTTATTAGGCTTGGACAAATGAACACAATAATTGCCTTCTTAATGCAGCTCCAGGAATCCTACACAATTTTCACATAGGTAAATTATAGGCAGAAACACACAGCCTCCAACAATGATTAATTTTACTAGCCACGATCTCTCAGGGATTTGGTTTTCTCTTTCCAATTCCTCCAAAGCAGATCTGCTCCTTGTCTTCACCACCATCAACTAATAAGGATACAGCTGAGACAAAGGTATTTGCAGGGTCAAAAAAGTCAAGATGGCAGCTACAATGGTTCAACTGAAGCTCCACCCCTTTGATATAAAAAACAGGTAACGTTTCAGTCAAGCATCATGGCCACCATTTTTATTTTTCAGGACACATCTTATGACCTCACCTGAGCTAGACACTCAGAAGTCAAACAGTGCTCCCAATAGGATGGAAAAAGACATCGTTGAATCAGTTCTGTTGTCTAACATCTGCAGGTCCTGGAGTCAAAATAAATAATTCACTTCCAAATCTCACAAAAAGAAAATGAAATAAATGGCTAAAATACCATCCTGCAATGCCGCAGTGGTTAGAATGCAGTACGGCAGGCTACTTCTGCTCACTGCTGGCTGCCAGCAATTTGGCAGTTCGGGTCTCACCGGCTCATGGTTGACTCAGCCTTCCATCCTTCCAAGGTCAGCAAAATGAGAACCCAGATTGTTAAGGGCTATATGCTGACTCTGTAAACCGCTTAGAGTGGGGTGTAAAGCACTGTGAAGCAATATATAAGGGCTGTTGCTACTGCTATCCTAGCTTTTCAAAACATTTATTTATTTATTTATTTATACTTGAACTTGTATGCCGCCCCATCTCCGAAGACTCGGGGCAGCTCACAGCTAAAAACATATACAATAAATTGATGGATGCATGTCTCTCGCCTTTTTGTGCTTTGCCAAAAACGGTGAGAAGTTATAATTGTGAAATATTTGGCTAGACTCTAGAGCATTTACATAATGAGACAAGTCTGCAAGTTAGTCAAGTTCAATTCTATGTACAGTCCTTGTCTTTAGCTGGTTTGACACAGTTCTTAACAGACCTCACATTCCTCATCGAAAACTTTTCTTTTGTTACTTCTAAGAATTAGAAATATTTTATTTATTTATTTATTTTATTTATTTTGTCAAGCGATTATAAAATAACAGGTATAAGTATAAACATAGTTATGAATACGTGAAATGGATACATATAAGAAAAATAAAAAGAAACAATAGGACAGGGACGGTAGGCACATTGGTGCGCTTATGCACGCCCCCTACAGACCTCTTAGGAAAGGGGTGAGGTCAATAGTAGACAGTCTAAAGTTAAAGTTTTTGGGGTTTGGGGAAGAAACCACAGAGTCAGGTAGAACATTCCAGACATTGACCACTTTGTTGCTGAAGTTGTATTTCCTGCAATCAAGTTTGGTGCGGTTAACCTTGAGTTTGTATCTACTGTGTGCTCTTGTATTGTTATGGTTGAAGCTGAAGTATTCATTGACCGGAAGGACATTGCAATGTATGATTTTATATACTATACTTAGATCAGACCGAAGGCGGCGTAGTTCTAGGTTTTCTAGGTCTAGAATTTTGAGTCTGGTGGCATAAGGTATTCTGCAACGAGTAGAGGAGTGGAGAACTCTTCTTGTGAAATATTTCTGGACTTTCTCAACTGTAGTAATATATTAATATAATGTATTAATGTATTAACTGTTTTAATATCAGATACATAATTAAAGATACTCTAATTACTGAAAATATTATTCAGAGAGCCCCTCCCTCCTGTTCCCAAAGAGAGAGCCATCATTCTGCATTTATGACACTTAGTACTGGCACATTAACTTCTGCAGGCTGGTCTTTCTCCCACCATGTGTGGTTTATATAATTTTGTTGAATGAATGAATGAATGAATGAATGAATGAATGAGGTATCCTAGATACCTCAATGAATACTCATTGAGGTATCTAGGATATAGCAGAAGTGCTGGAAAAGGGGTTGTAAATAACATGTGAAACATGATTAGTGCAAAATAATACAATAAAATTGTAAAGGCCATTACCTCCACTTAACTGGAGTAGCTTAAGTCCTCTCATCACCACTACCATCACTCCAGGAAAAAAAAGAAATGTTTAAAAAAGGGAGGGAAGGAAGAAATCAGAAACAAGCTCACTAACAGAGAACAGCCAGCTCCAAGCAAAGGCAGAGGCTCCATCCAGACTAAGGATGAGATGGATAGAGCTTTGGTCAATTTCACTCCTGCACTTGCAGCAGTTTTATCTGGTAAGTGTGGTGTTTCTTGACCTCAGCTTCTTTAAGATATGTAGACTTCAAGTCCCAGAATTCCCCAATCAGCCATGGGGGAAACACTAATCTAATTACTGTACAGGCAACTTTTTTTTTCTTTTAGAATGCAGTACCGCAGGCTAATTCTGCTGACTGCTGACTGCCAGCATTTCGGCAGTTCGATTCTGACTGCCTCAAGGTTGATTCAGCCTTCCATCCTTTCCAAGATCGGTAAAATGAGGACCCAGATTGTTGGGGCCAATATGCTGATTCTGTAAACAACTCAGAAAGGGCTGTAATTAAAACACTGTGAAGTGGTATATACTTGCATGTCTGTGCTATTGCTATTCTTTCTCTCCTTGTCATACAATACAAGTTTTTAAAAGTTCCTTTCTACTATTGGTTGATCAGCCAACAGTTCAAAATATCTACCACAAGATGGCAGCAAAGTGTTAGAGTTGCTCCTTTTTCTTGCACCAGCCCTAAAGTCCTTCTAAAGTGGGTGGGCTAAGGGGGCTTGTGGACTTCAACTCCTGGAATTCCTCAGAGAATGGCTTAGGAATTCTGGGAGTTGAAGTCCACAAGTCTTAAAGCTGCCAAGGTTGGAGACCCCCTGGGCTAAGGCAAACAGGTGTTTCATTAGTCTTGTCCTCTAAAAATGGTGGGCCATCCTCACAGAGGAATGAAGAGAATGTGTGTGTTTTATCCGCTAGAAGCAGAGCAGAGAAACACACATGGATGTCATTGACACAAATATGATAATTGAACTGAAAGCAAGCAAGCAGAGAATTCAAAGACAAAATGAACAAAACAGAACTACAAAACAAAACCGGGGAATACTCACAAATCAAGGGAACAACAAAGACTTCTGTATAACCAAAAAAAGTGCAATTTAACCAAACAATAAATATAAGGTTGAAATGCAATATTCTCAAATCCTAACTGTTAAGTTTGCATGAAAGTCAGGCCAAGAGCTTCAGTGATTTAGTTTGCTTGAGCCATCAGCAGGTCTTCTTATAGCCAATCCAACCCATACAGTGTCCAGGTTACATTTAATAATCTTGGACAAAGAACAATAAACTAAACCTGACATAAACCTACATACAAACAAACAACAAAAGTATTGTTGTTGTTTTAATGAGAAAGATAGGCATCTTTCAGAATCTGGAACAATACTTACTGAAAGAGAGTGATTTAATACAGTCGCCTACTAATAAGAACAGAGAAGGAAGAAAAGATGCAGAAAAGAAAGAAGACAAAAGATCCAAAAGTTTGTACCATAAACAGCTTCTGAACCCATTTTGGCTCCTGGTAACATTTTATTTACAGGACCTGCTACAGCACCTGAAACTCAAGAGCCCATGGAACAGTGTCTGGTGACTTTCTGCCAGTGGGAAAAGAGGCTGTTCACAAGTTTTACAGAGTTTTTTCTATTGCAAAATGATGGTTCTTTGTGTGATTAGGTTTTGCTGCAAGTGAGTCAGAAATAAATAGACTCAGCTGCCAGTTCTGTCAAATTAATGGGATAACACAGATCTAGAGCTGCTTTTAAACTGGTTCATAGTCCATTCATGGAATTATCTTAGGCTGGTGGTAAGGCTTTGGTGCAGGTTAGCCAGCCTAAGTATTAAGAAATTAAACCACTGTTTATTATTCTATCTTAATAAGGCAGACTTTCTTGGCTATGTCCAAGAAACTAAAGTGTATTCTAGATAGATAGATGAAGAATGATCTTTATATATAGTTCTTCTACAGGCTTGGCCAGACAAAGTGTGATAGAAAGCTACCACAGACGTAAATATTTCTCTGACTTTGTTCAATAGTCCTTTTATTGAAACCTAGCTAGAAACTGTAAAGAATGCTGTTAAAATTTCTTGAATCACATATAAGCAACTCCTCACTAGCATCTTACTGCACAGAAACACTATTTGTGTGAAATAATGCACATGAGTTCTCAGATATTTGCTAGGCTACCTTCATAATCCATAGGCATAGGATTTTTAATGAGGTTTTTTTTGGCTATTTCAGTCAGGAAGAACTTCAGGTTATTTTCATAGCCTTGGTCACATGCTAGCAAATCTACCTATCTTGACAAAAATATGGCATCCACATTGGGAAAAATTTATTGGGTGCCAAAATGGGCAGCTACTTGTCTGGAATGGTATAGGACAGTGATGGCTAACATTTTGGGGCTCCTGTGCCAAAAATTGTGCGTGCGCTGGTGCCCACATGCTCACATGCCAGCACCCAGAAGGCAATGCATGTGGCCCCTGCGCGCAATCCCACCACCCCGCCACCCCTTAACTGCACTGTGCCTACAGCTGATTTTTGGCTGGTTTGAGGCTTTTCTGGCCTCCCAGAGACTTGAAAAAAGCCTCAGCAAGCTTTACAGGTCGAATAATAGGCCCGTTTTGTCACTTCTGGTATTACAGGAAGTAATGAAACGGCCCTATTATTCGGCCTGCAAACCTGCAGAGGCTTTTTTCGAGCCTCTGGGGAGCCAAAAAAGGCCTCAAACCAGCCAAAAATCAGCTGTGAGGCGCGCACATGTGCAGTGAGGTAAGTTTGCCTGCGGCTTGCATGCCGGCACAGATGGCTCTGCGTGCCATCACGCCATCATGGGTATAGGATCTCCTGCTTGAACAGAGGGTTGGACTAGAACAGGGGTTTCCAACCTTGGCAACTTTAAGCCTGATGGACCTCAACTCCCAGAATTCCCCAGCCAGCTGGCTGGGGGAATTTTGGGAGTTGAAGTCCGCCAGGTTTAAAATTGCCAAGATTGGAAACCCCTGGACTAGAAGACCTCCAAGGTCCCTTCCAACTTTGTTATTCTGTTCTGTTATTCTCTTATGTTCAGCTGCACAGAACTAGAGGGGACAGGGAGACATTAAAAAAGTATCTCACCCTTGGATTATCCAACTACCCACTACCCTAGTGTCTTCAGCAGGAGGTGGCATCTAGCCAACTTTTGCTTATCTTGAAAAAACTAAGTAGGGTCCAATTGGGTTAGTCCTTGGATGAGAGATCATTAGGAAATCCCAGAGATCAGATAAGGAAGTTGGAAAACGTTCCAGAGAAAGCAGGAACCAAACCCTCTCCCATTACTAAAGAAACAACATTGACATAACTGCATAGTCAGATTTGCAGATTTGCAGATTTGCAGATTTGAATTTTCAGAAAATGTTGGAAGTATTCACCTAGAGCAGGGATGACAAACTCGATTTCATTGAGGGCCGCATCAGGATTGTGTTTTAACTCGTGGGGCGAGGCGGGCTGGGATGGTTATCACCAGCTCAATGTCACTCATATCGGGGGCACCTGTGGTGGCCAATTACTAAGGCAGGACGTCCCTCAGACCCTCACTCACTCTCATTATAATTTTCTTCCTTCCTCCCCCATTCGGTCCCTCCCTTTTCTGCAGCTCTCGGCTAGAGAAAATGGAGGTCGGGAGGATCGCATATCCTGCCCCCAGCAGAGGTGGTATTCAGCCAGTTCTGTATGTATGTATGTATGTATGTATGTATGTATGTATATATGTATATATGTATGTATATATGTATAATTTTTAACAACAAACATAAACGCAAAACATAATACATAAAACAACAAATACAACCTTCTTTCAATTGTACAGTGTGACGGTTGGTACATATGTCTTGTGCACAATATCTATAGTCTTTTCCTGTTAAATTTACATTCATATTGCATTAATTAACTTTCCATATCATATTTTATTATTACTATACAATCATTAGACTTTAATTTCAGTCTCATATTATCCTTTGGAGCACATCTCAATTTTTACTAATTTTTATTCATATTATATTTTATTTAAAGATGATCAGTTATAACATATCATTACTACTATAACATACTTCAATTTCTTACTTTTCTATTTAATCGATTGATAGAATAAATCCCATATTTTATAATACTCTTTTTCTTCTTGTTCTCTAATATTCAGCCAGTTCTGACTGGTTCTGGAGAACTGGTAGTGGAAATTTTGAATAGTTCAGAGAACCGGCAAATACCACCTCTGACTGGCCCCGCCCCCATCTATTCTCTGCCTCCCGAGTCCCAGCTGGGTCTTCTTTTGTTGCCCTGCACAGGTAAACAGAGCTGGAAAGCAGGTTAATGGGGTGGGGAAGGAATGGGGATTTTGCAGTAACCTTCCCGTGCCATGCCCACCAAGCCACACCCACAGAACCAGTAGTAAAAAAATTTGAATACCACCACTGCCCCCCAGGCCCCGTTTTCAGCCATGATGGCCTCCTGCAGCCCTGTGCCAGCGCGGCCCTCCCATGTTCCATTTTCGCTGACAGAGGCACCGTAGGGCGGTCCTTTGCTGTTTCCAGGGCAGCCCCTTGGGCCAGATCTAAGCACCCCATGGGGCGATCCAGCCATGGGCCTTGCGTTTGACACGCCTGACCTAGAAGTTCAGAAAACTTAAGCTTGTTTCCCATAGACTTAAAATCTGATAGTTAGGTTCAAACTGAGTGAACTGTTGAATGTGCCTTTTTCATATATTTTTTATTTTAATCTCAAGTGTTTTCAGATGTCCCAGGCAACCCCCTAAAAGGCAAATAGGAACTATATAAGAAAAACAGTTTTTTTCCATTTATTATTATCCACTGGAAGATAGCCAAATATTTATGCAAATTACATATTGATATGTTTTGTATAAGTAGCTTCAAAATTTTGCATTGTTTTGTTTTTTCAGCTAAAACAATAGTATTATTCTACATCAAAGCTGGTTTGTTTTAGGAGCCCTAGTTATTCAGTGGTTAGAGAATGCAGTATTGCAGGCTAACTCTGCCCACTGCCAGGAGTTCGATCCTGACCACCTCAAGGTTGACTCAGCCTTCCAACCTTCTGAGGTTGTATGAAGACCCAGATTGTTGGGGGCAATATGCAAATAATGCTTCTACATTTTAAACTGCCCAGAGAGTAAAGTTCTATGCTGCAGTATATATAAGCCTAAATGATATTGCTTAAGGGATTTGAGTTGCAATTGAGAAGACCCGAGTTCTAGTCCTCCCTTGGGCACAAAAGCCAAATGGGTGACTTTGGATCAGCCATTTTCTCTTGGCCCTAAGAAGCCAATGGCAACCTACTTGAAAATGTGGCCAAGAAAACTTGTCCATGTAGTTATCAGGATCAAGACTGACTTGAATGCCCAACCATAATAGTCTACATAAAACACAAATGCGTATCAGCAGTGGGTCCAAACAAACAGAAGCATGTAATTATTGAGCTTTTAATTGTTTTTCAGAGAGACAAAAACCCTCTAACACAAGGCATGCTTGTCCACCGATGTCTACTCTTCCATCTTGCCGAGCAAAATCTTCAACTCTCCCCACGACTGGAGCACTGAAATGCTAACCGATGACAGAATTAGTTAGGTAGGCAGGAAATATGCTTCTCTCTATCCAAATTAACAATGCAGACTTGCTGATGACTGCTGAAGAGCAGATAGATAAGAGAATTGAACAAAATTACCGGGGAAGCTACCGGAGCATGCTGCAGCAGCTCCTCTTGGTTTTATTTTATTTTATCAATTTTAGTACTCCCACTGGATCCTTTTTATTTAAATAATATTTTCCGGAGAAGATAACAGCACAGACCACAACACAGACAAAAGTTTTGTTTTGCTGAGGACTAACAAGGCATGGGGAAAAGAAAGAAGCACCATGGCACTAGCCCAGGATCTCCCCACCAGTGAAGACTGCAAAACAACCAAGAATTGAGGAGCACTTTGCTGGCAAGAGATCTGTAAGTAAAACTAACCCCTCCATTTCCAACAATCTTGAGAAGTTAGAAGTTAGAACAGGACCTGCAAAGAGATCTGACAAAACAGCAGATATTAGACTTTCCCGATCTAGTGGGGGGGAAGCAAAATGACTGCCAGATTTCTACACAAACAACTAAGTCAGTTACAGCTGATATGGAGACTGTGATAAAGACTAAAAAGATTAACAATAATCTAACTCAAAGTGAGGAGAGCTTACCCTGGGAGAATACAACAGAGTTTATGGCAAAACAATGCCTTCTCACAGCACAGCACGGTTGTCTCAATATTTGAACAATTAATAACCATCCAACATGATGTAGAGACATTAAGAAAAGATATCGCTGTCTTTCTGCAAGCACAGCATCGGGCTACAGACCCCACCACCAACGTGCTTACAGCAGACCTGGGTAAATCCCATACTCAGGATATGGAAGAAGAAAAAGAGCAAAGACCCAGGGAAATAGTTTAAAAACCTGTTAAAAAGTGGCAGCCCTCTCAGAAAAACAGCCCTTCTCCAGACAAGGCAACAAGAGGAGGAGGTATCGATAGAGAAGTTTCATTAGAAGCCAGGAAAGCATCTCCCCTACAATCACATCGCTCACTGCAAACACAATATTGCTTTGAGAATCCATATGAACAGACTTAATTATGGATGCTGGATTACTAAGAGTGCTATACTAAATTCCCTAAGTCAGCTTTTTCACTGCCATCGGGGGCAGATTGATCTTCATGCTGTGGAGTGGCTTCCTGAGTTCCCAAGTTGGAAGCGGATACTCCTGTCTTTCAAGCAGCCCACCATACCACTGATGCTGTTTAAGATGAAGGCACATCTAGCCTCCTTCCAAATTTTTCCCATCAGAGTTTTCTGTGAGGAAAAGGTTAAACCTTTAATTGTTAACATGCGAGCTCCCACAGCTGCATTCTCAACCTTGAAAAAAAGAGAGAAAGAAAGTGGGAGTCAACCAGCCTTGGTCGGTGAAGATCTACTTAACAGCACAGAAACTGGCCTCATTAATGCTTTTGGAGCTCTCCCAAGAAAAGAACAAGATAACATATTATTCAAGCTAGAAAATTTAAAGAAATCCTTGTTGGTCACAATGGACACTGCTGAACCGCTTATAGATCTGGTCTCCCCAATAATTGAACCTCTTACTTCTCCCCAGAGGGCAAGGGACTACACAATATGGGAGGGAAAACAGAAGCCAAGATACACAGGGACCACTAGAGGCTCCAGTAGAGATGGAGATACTATCATCCTTATGTGAATATCCTATGACACCCTCAGCACCACAACAAGAGATGGGGAGAGGTCCCACGACAGTACCATCATCTCAAAGTCAAATGAAGCATGACCTAATAACCCCTTGCCCTATATCTAGAGAAGAAGCACAGGAATGGCAAGCTCTGCTAGCTGGTGCTAAAACCCCTTATCCTGAACAATTTTCTCAGGAGTCTACACAGGATTCAGATGGGTTTCCCTCCTTTTAGAGAAAGCCAATTTCGTGTGTGATGACACCTCAGTCCATTGCAACAACCCTACAACTTCCCTTTGTATAAATCAAATTTCCTGATGAGCGCAAAAGATGATCCCTCTCCATTATAACCTGGAATATAGCGGCTGGACTGTCCCATCAAAAGACCAACTCTTTTTGACTACATATCACAATTTGACATCCTCTTCTTACAGGAAACCTGGACCCCAGAGATACAGCTAGATGGTTATTGGACCAACTCTATCCCGGCTGTCCCAAGTAAGGTGGGTGGGAGAGCTAAAGGGGTATTGTGACACTAGTTAATACAGCCCTGCAATTTAAATGTGTATCACTGCCACCTTTTCAGCCATGGGTTGTGACTACCTTACTTTTATATAAACAGGTGGAGATTTTGCTTTTAATATCTACATTCCTCCACTCAATAAGAAGGATTTGATCAACAAGATTTGGGATGACATAGAAGATTTTATCCTTGGCTGTTCAGATAAATACCCCACAGCAGCAATAATTATTGGAGGGGACTTAAATGCTAGGATGGGTCCAAATGATCAAGCATTATTTAATCAATTTAAGATCCATTATGATGAGAATGTACCAGAAGAACCCCTGCATTCCAGACAATCTAAAGACCCTAAAGCAAATTGGGCAGGTTTATGTGTAAGACAGATGACTTTACGTTTGGACCTTTGTATCCTTAATGGTTCCACAAAAGGCAACTACCCAGCGGAATATACTTATCGGGGAGCAGGAAGAAAATCCATAGTTGATTATTGGATAATATCATATGACCTCCAGAAGTTCTTGCAAAAGATGGAGGTAGACTCATGACTGGAAAGCAATCACAATTCAGTAATCCTTACCTCACATTACACCAGAAATCTCTAAGGACTGGTTCAATTTACCTTCCCAGGCTAGCGAGCCAAAATACCCAGGTAAAAATTAAATGGACTGAGAAAAATGCAAAGGAAGTTACTAAATGGATGTTAGTGCCAGAAACAATAGAACTTCGTACATCTCTACTAAAAAATAAATTTGAAGGATCATACTTAGAGCGGTTTGAAACTTTAATTTCAAATTTGAAATCGGTTCTCATTAACAGAATACTAGCTCAATCCAAAAAGCCAATTTTAAAGAATAAAAATTGGTTTGATAGAGATTGCGTGCAACTGAAAAGAACATATAACAAAGAGTATAGGAAAAGTAAAAACGCCCCTTCTGAGGATCACACTCACTACTTAAAGCAGTTGAAGGCTCAATATAAGACCCTGCTAAAAGAAAAGAAAAGTGCTCTGAAGGAGTCTTGGCATAGATTAATTGCAGCAGTCAAGACAAAAATACATCCCTTTTCTGGCACATCACTAGAGGATTGGGGAAATCCCCTACCCCAACTAATCAGGTACCGATTCATGCCTGGGAAGAATATTTTAGAGAGCTATCTACAGACCCTGACTATGTAACTAAGGAGAGCCAAATTAGTTTGGACCAAACTCCTTACTGGTCCCCGGTTACACCAGGAGAGATATCCGTTGATCGGAACCCTCAAGGCTCCAGGTGCTGATAATGTCCTGCCAGAAATAATCAAAAGAATGCCAGTTGGTGGACTCCACTTTTAGCATCTCTGTTTACATTTATAGATAAAATGGGCCGTATGCCAAGAGATTGGGGATTAGCAATTATCATACCAATCTATAAAAAAGGTAATAGAAATGACCCAGGTAATTATAGACCTATTAGCCTTCTGAGTGTTATTAGCAAATTGTATGCCAAACACCTAAACTATAAGCTCCAGGACTGGCTAATTTCCAGGGAGATAATTAAAGACGAGCAAGCTGGTTTTAGAGAAGGAAGATCTACGGTGGATCATATCTTGGTACTTCACCATCTGGTTCAAAAATACACAAATAAAAAAAATCCTCTCTTTTCATGGCCTTCCTTGATTTTAAGCAGGCCTTTGATTCAATATCTAGGAATACTCTCTGGGAACAAAATTACCTACAATACAAACACAGGCCAGACTGGAATAGATCAGGGGTCTCCAACCTTGGCCACTTTAAGCCTGGAAGACTTCAACTCCCAGAATTCCCCAGCCAGCAAAGTGGGGTGGGAGGAATGGGATTTTGCAGTAACCTTCCCTGCCACACCCACCAAGCCACTTCACAGAACTGGTAGTAAAAAAATTGAATCCCACCACTGATCAGGGCTACCCAATGAAACAACCAGGGTCCTTGTTTGAGTTCCAGAGTTCAGGAGGACATTGCAAATAAAATTGTGGCAGATTATACTCAGAGACCTAAAAAGGGAAACTCTGTAAAATCATAGGAATTCCTACCGAATAGTTTGTCTTTTCCCAGTTGCTCTGACCAGTAGCTGCTTAGTACAGCATGGGCAGACCCTTAAGGAAAAAATAAGATGTAATAGCTGTGATAACAGCGTTATAGCAGATCAGCATTCAAAGCACTTTACAATATTTTAACTTTAATAGAAATTATTGCAAGAGTGTATGCTACTGTGGTTTCTGAAAAAAATTTCCTGTGAGGGGTTTCCAATTCTGTTATGTATGTAGGTTTGAATGTCATTGGTTTAGTTTGAATTGTTCTTGTAAAATGTCAAATATGATTCGCTTTAAAAGTCTTGGAAAACCCTGCACTCTGATTGGCTGGCAACCGCGCTGCTGGCTATAAGTAGCAGCCGCAGCCCAGCCAAAGCGGGTCTGTTATGAGCTGTAGTCACTAATAAACTCTTCACTGAAGCACTCGCCTGACTCTTCATGCAAACTTAACACTGGCGACAAACGTGGGATCCTTCCCGAAGAGAGACAATGCAGAGAACAAGCTGAGAGAGATGGCTGCGCTGAACACCCCCCAGCCCCGCTTTGATCCGACGCAGAAGACTGGGACTCAGATGCAGATCATTTCCAAATGTATTTGGAGGAAACGATCGCCGACATTTCCGACAAGCGGAAGAGGGTGGTCTTTCTCACCCACTGCGGTCCGGCCGTTTTCAAGATGGCGGAGGCATTGTGGCAGGAGACAAACCTACACCCACTATCCTGTCACCAAGAATGCTGAGGTGGACTGAATTTCTTGCTGCTTATTCATACAAACTTATCCACAAGCCTGGCAAGGACATTGGACATGCTGATGCACTGATTCATTGCCCACTTCCTTGCCACAAGGAGGACTTTGAACCTGAAACACACACCTTTTTCCTAGAAACTATTGCCAAGCTTCCAGTTCATACTGCTGAAATTGCCAGAGAGACTGCCAAAGACACTGTGTTGGCTCCTGTTATAGGCTGGATTAAGAAAGGTTGGCCTCTTCAAGATCTACCTCAACTTGCCCAACCTTTTAAATCCAGGCAAACTGAATTATCTGTATTAAGAGGATGTATTTTGTGGGGTAACAGGGTGGTTATTCCTACAAAACTGCAAAAAGAGGTTTTGGAAATGTTACATGAGGGTCATCCAGGTATTGTCAGAATGAAGGGATTGGCCAGGAGTTATGTATGGTGGCCAGGTATTGACAAAATGGTTGAAAACTGGGTTGCATCTTGTCCCAACTGTCAGGTAGTCAGGCCTGCCCCACCTCTCGCCCCCAAACAGGAATGAGAATGTCCTAGGGGCCCATGGTCTAGGATTCACATTGATTTCGCTGGCCCTACCAGAGGGCACACCTTCCTTATTATAGTAGATGCACATTCCAAATGGCTAGAGGTAATCCCTATGGCATCCACCACAACTGATGCTGTCATCAAGCAGCTGAAAAGCTTTTGTAACCCACGGGTTACCTGATGTTCTTGTCTCTGACAATGGCCCTCAATTTACATCCAACCTTTTTGAATCCTATCTAGCACAACAGGGTATCAGACATGCCCTCACTGCCCCTGGGCACCCTTCGGCTAACGGCCGGGCTGAACGCATGGTACGTTTTACCAAGGAAAAGCTTCAGCAACTGGGTCCTGGGGACATCACTGAGAAAGTTGAAAAACTTCTTTCACAACGGAGGCAGATGGTATCTAGGAACTTGCATTCAGTGCGGGGGTGGCTTCCCCCATAACCTCTGCAGTAGAAATCTTGCCTCTTTCTTCCCAGGTCTTTCTTTTTCTGCTCCATTCTGAGTCTATAAATTCCTTCCTCCACCTCACTACAGTCTGACTCAGAATCTATTTGCTCACAATGAGTTGTTATGGACTTTTCCACATCAGGATGGCCTTGTTAATTTTCTTCATGGCTGCTGCTGAGGACTTGGTAGCTTCTGCTGAAGAGGCCTCTTCTATTGCTTCCTTCAGTGCGATCTTAGATCTTAGTAATAACTTGCTCTGAAGCATCTTGTCTTTAAGGCCCAGAACAAATCGATTGCGCATGGTCTTCTAAATTGTTAAATTCATGCACCCCAATATCTTTTAAACTTGCCACCTTGATCGTTTACGTTTCGCTTCCTTGATCACGACGGTAAAACTCGTTATTAATGTAATGAACACGATACTTGTGGGGCGTGGGCTCTTAACAACTTTTCTAAGTCAGGCCATTCCATTACCTTCACGTCCGCAGCTCCGCCAATGCCTTCCATGCATCTTGAAAACTGCGGACCTCAGTATCTATGCTCCTGAAATTGCAAAACTAAAAATACCAATCAGAACGATGAACTGAAGAATATTGAATTTTAATTACTTTAATACCAATGGTCATTGTAAGCTTTAGCTCTGACCCTTGGCACATTTTACATGCAAAATATAGATCTGAAACCAAAATATTAAGCGTAGAAGAAAAAAAAGGCCAGTAATAAGAAGATTGTCCAAAACAGGATTCCCCAGTGTGGTATCCATTAAATCAGGGGTCTCCAATGACTTGTGGACTTGTAAACTTCAACTCCTTGTGAACTTGAAGACTTGTGAACTTCAACTCCTAGAATTGGCTGGAGAATTCTGGGAATTGAAGTCCACAAGTCTTCAAGTTGCCAAAGTTGGGCACCCCTGCCCTAGATGGACCAGGAATTTCCAGAAAGTAGAATTCTCAACCAGTTGAGAAATGCCAGGTATAGTCCAAACATCTGGAGGGCATCAGGATGGAGCAAGGTAAAAATTAAAAAGAGAAGTAAAAGGAATGCCTCCTTCCCATAGCTTGTGCAAAGAAATGAAGGAAATCAACTAAGGAAGGGAGATGAAACTGCATAATCTTACAGCAATCATTTAAAGAAATGTGCAATTGAAATGTACATACCTTTCATATACCTCACTGAGGCAGATAAGTAGCTTTTTTGTGTCAGGAGAATAACGGATCTCTTGAATGTTCATATCCCCCACTGCTGCCTAGTGATAAAATGGGACAGACTGAGCCAAAGAGAGCTACTATATTTTTCTCACGTCCACATAGCAAGCTTTTCTTCATTAGCTTTTTACTACATCTGGGAACACCAGGTTTTTTAAATAAATTTTTATTGTGTTTACCACCAATACAAATCAAATCATATTCCCATATTCAACAGCGTTTTGACATCTACAAGTATTATTATCCTAAAAGTCCTAATATAATTAATATACTCCCACCAGTAACTGTTATCTCTATCTATAGTTAGTTCTATCTTATATACTTATATAGTTTACATATCTACGAATCATTTTCTTAAGGTCTCTTACAGTTAATCTCCTCTTCTTATTTCTTATATCTATTCTCTACCCATTCATAATATTTGTGCCAGATTGAATAGTACTCAGAGTCCTCCTTCTCTTTCATTTTTAACGTGAGCGTGTCCATTTCCACACATTGCTGGACTAAGTCCTCTTTAGGAGTGTTGGGGCTTTTCCACATTTGTGTGAAAGCTATCCTGGCTGCTGTTAGAATATGTCAGATAATATATTTTATCTTTTTTGGATATTGATCTTTAATTATTCCTAATAGGAAGAGTTCTGGTTTAGGTTCAATTTGGCATCCTGTAATTTCCTGCAACCAATTTTTAATTTTAGTCCAATAGGTCCAATAGGTCCTGGTCTCGGGGCATAACCACCACATATGATAGAAGGTACCATCAGCTTGTTGACACTCCCAACATTTTGGGCTTGTATTAGGGTATATCTTAGCCAATCTCATTGGGGCTAGATGCCACCAATATAAATTTTCTTTATATGCCGAAGATGTCGTTAATTTATAGTTTGTGCTCCATAATTTCTCCCATTCTTCTAAATCTATATTATATCCGAAATTCCACACCCATGCTTGGGAACACCAGTTTTATCCCTGTTCCCTGAAATCTGGACTTGCCTTAACTTCAGTTCATGATTTAAGCTCTTTGCTAAACCTCCAACGGTCACCAACTAGAGAATCCCCAAGAATGTCAGGAGACTTTTTAATGCCAGCAGTAACAGAATAATAAAGTTGGAAGGACTTTTGAGGTCTTCTACTCCAACCCCCTGCTCAGGCAGGAAATACCACTTCAGACAAATGGTTGTCCAGTCTCTTCTTAAAAGCCTCCAGTGTTGGAGCATTTACAACTTCCGAGAGAAAGTTGTTCCACTGGTTAAGTGTTCTCATTGTCCGGAAATGTTTCCTTAGTTCTAGATTGGTTCTCTCCTTGATTAGTTTCCACCCACCTCTTCTTGTTCTGCCTTCAGGTGTTTTGTAGAATAGATCGACTCCCTCATTTGTGGCAGCCCCTTAAATATTGGAACACTCACAACATGTCACCCCTACTCCTTAGAACTGAATTCAGGGATATTTGTAGAGCATGTGTCAGGCTACAGAACTTTTCCCATTCAATCAACAAGAATGAACTTCTGAAAACCAAACATATCAAAAGGAATCTTTATCTTCATGTAGGGATTAAAAGTAGCATCTAACATGCCTCAGGCATGCAGGGATAGATAAGGGAGTTTAAGACCCCTCCCCTTCTCTTGATGTGTATTTAGTAAAACATGTTTATTCCCCCTCCCCTCTTCTGAGAACAATCTTTTTTGAGGTTCCCAGGAGACATCTCCCAGCAGGAATTTTATGGTCTCTTCATCCTGTGGCTGCTCTTCAAAGGTGACAGGTTTCTGGGCATCTGGTTTCCATCCCTCCATAGTATATCATGGGTTATCCAAATTCAATATAAGATTTAATATATCCAGATTACATCAAAAAGGATTTCTATACCAACTTCCCTCCTTCTTCTTCCATGAAGAATGGCAGATACACGATCTGACATCATGTTTTAAAAGGCGAGATGGGGTTGAGAGATGATGGGTCAAGCTTCATTTGTTTTTTGTGTGTGGCACATGTATAGAGATACAGTCAGGGTGGATTCCACCATTGCACCTATTCTCTAGAACCAGTTGTTAACATTCTAAGCAGTTCGGAGAACCAGTTGTTAGAAGAAATTACTGGCCTAATCCTGTAAGGAAGGCAGGAAGGAAACATTCTGTGTTGCTTACAGAAACTGCCTCCGTTAACCCTTACATTCTTAGAAGGACTAGACTTCCTGTCTCAGGAACTTCTGGATCTAACATGCCTCAGGCATGTGGGATAGATAAGGGAGTTTAAGACCCCTCCCCTTCTCTTGATGTGTATTTAGTAAAACATGTTTATTCCCCCTCCCCTCTTCTGAGAACAATCTTTTTTGAGGTTCCCAGGAGACATCTCCCAGCAGGAATTTTTATGGTCTCTTCATCCTGTGGCTGTCTCTTTCAAAGGTGACAGGTTTCTGGGCATCTGGTTTCCATCCCTCCATAGTATATCATGGGTTATCCAAATTCAATATAAGATTTAATATATCCAGATTACATCAAAAAGGATTTCTTATACCAACTTCCCCCCTCCTTCTTCTTCCATGAAGAATGGCAGATACACGGATCTGACATCATGTTTTAAAAGGCGAGATGGGGTTGAGATGATGTGGTCAAGGCTTTACGTTGTTTTTTTTGTGTGTGGCACATGTATAGAGATACAGTCAGGGGTGGGATTCCACCAGTTCGCACCTATTCTCTAGAACCAGTTGTTAACATTCTAAGCAGTTCGGAGAACCAGTTGTTAGAAGAAATTACTGGCCTAATCCTGTAAGGAAGGCAGGAAGGAAACATTCTGGTGTTGCTTACAGAAACTGCCTCTCCGTTAACCCTTATTACATTCTTAGAAGGACTAGACTTCCTGTCTCAGGAACTTCTCTGGAGTTTTTTCCCCCGCTCCTTTGCTGTGTGGAGTGACCATTCAAAGTCACAATGGCACTGAAAAAAGTGACTTATGACCATTTTTTCACACTACGACTGTTGCAGCATCCCCACAGTCATGAGAGGCCAAGCGAGGAGATGTGTGCCTTGATGTGAATGATATTGAGTTGGCCACACCCAGCCAATAACATGACCACCAAGCCATGTCCACCACCTAAGCCACGCCCACAGAACCGGTTGTTAAAATTTTTGAATCCCACCCCTGGATATAATTGCCTTTTGGATATATCCTGCAGACACCCTTGGCTGACTTCTATTGCTAAGGAGAAAGGTTCCATGTAGAATTTCTATTCACTGTTTTGTTAAAAGTGAAGTGCACTTTCAGGTATGTTACCTGATGCATTAAAAAGGGAGATCGATCACAGCCATAATATTTAAATTAATAGTATCATCTGCATGCAATACAAAAGGGGTGGGATTTAGATGCAATGCCTTACCCACCATCTTACAGCTTTTGAGGCTAAATTTAGATTTAGATTAGCCGTTTAATATTTAATTTCTCACTTCATTTGTAGCATACTTAGACGTTTTCATTTAGCTTGGGGATTAAATTTCACAGGTAGGAAGAATTTGACAGTGAGAAAACCTAAGGAAGCCTTTAGGGTGATAAATACAATGGGGAAAAAAAGCTGTGTAAATTACCTTAGCCAACTCTTCTACTTCCTGGAAATCCTAGATTTAAAAAAATGAAAGTAATATCAAAATCATGTGTGCCTTTCACTTTTCAAGGAAATTTTCAAAAGGTATCAGGTAAAGCTAACCTGTGGATAAGTGAAGTAAAGTGGCAAATCCAAGACAATTTCACCTCCTGCTTGCCTGGCCTTTAATTCTCCACTAAGAGTTATGAAAGTGATGGTGGGATTCATATTTTCTGTTTTTAAAATCAGAAATGTATAACTGTCAAGATGGTTAAAAAAAACATGGATTGGGTCAAACTACGAACGGTTAAATACCACTTACTCTTATGGAATAATACAGCAGCAGATGCAAGCGTGGCATGGCCACAAAGAGGGACTTCATTTGTAGGTGTAAACCATCTTAATCCAAAACGGGAACCTGAAAGAGGATGCTCATGAATCACTCTTATTGGAAATGACATTTCAACAGCAGAAATTTTTTTAAAAGGGAGCAAAAATAGTACAAGGAACAGAAAACTCAAATGTTCTTAAAAAAAAGTAGAAAAATACAATGAAGAAAATAAAAGACTGGCTTCAAGGTCATTTCTTTGTGGATGACATTCTGAAAAAGCATCATATATTTGAAAAATGCTTTTAAAGATGATCTGGTAATCCACAAGGTACACATAGGAAAAGATCACCCCCCCTCAAGCGACCTATTCTAAGCTATTTAAGAGATCCAGGGTTAATTTTGTAGAATTTAATTGGGCTGCAGAAAAAGACATTCTACACTAATGGAATAGCTACTTTTTAAAAATCAAATTTATACACTGCCCATCTCACCTATGTGACTCTGAGTGGTTTGTAACATGACAGGAGCCAGTCTCGGAAAACCTCCAGTTTTGGTCTTTGGGGCCAGATTGGGTTTTGCATGTCATTGTTTGATATCTAGACATTGCCCTGAAATCTACCACTGGATCCTATAATCTGTATAGTTTTCCTGTATAGTTTAATATCCATATGAATCTGCAGGGGGAGGTCATTTGGAATTCTGTAGTAAGGGCGCAGTGAATCTTGTATTTCTTACCACCCAACACCAAGGAAACACCAAGGAAACAACCAGTATCCTTCAAAACTGCCATATCTCAAAAATGGGCAGGATGAGGGAGAACAAGCTGAACTTAAGCCTAAATAATGGGGAGGTTCTGGTGATGTGGAGAAAACTAAAAGAATTGTTTGATTAGGGTTCACACACACAGCAAAAAAAAGTGTAGATTTGCAGTTTGAGAGAGGCTTATTTACTGAATCTGCAGGTATTAATTAGCTCTTGGAAGGAGCATGCTGTACAATATGGTGAACGGGCCAGCTGCTGAGCAGACTTGGAGACCATCTGCCTTGATTACCACAGCATTCTCTCCAATGAATAACCCTTGAAAACTATGCAGAATTTCCAACCGGTGCAAACTGCAGTGGCCAGGCTGGTCCGAGGAACAGGAGTCATGTAATATCTGATGGAAAGAACTGCTGCTGATTTACGACTTGGTCATCCAGAGAATCACTTCTCCTGCCCAGTTAATTATGTCAATAGCAAAGGCATTCTCCCCCTGCCTGTAACTTCTCTACATGGTATATGGGAAAAAGCCCCCTCCCGTGAGATCCCCTGTTTATGGAAGACCCTCCATAGAGACATGCATTTGATGCTCAGTATTTAGGAAAATAGCAAGAATGCATTTCTTCCACAGCTTTGAACTGCGCGTTGATTTTAATGATATTGACTAGAGTATTAAATGAAATTTTTAAAAATTGATATTTTGATTTCAATTTTGATTTGTTTTATTTTGATTTGAACGTATTGATCCTACTCCTTAAAATGCTTGGTTTTAGTGTGGCAAGCCACTGTTCATGCCGAACGAAACAGAAGGGCTAAGTACAATTTTAATAATACGTTAAGAGAGAAAAATCAGAATGTTCAAAGGCAGCCATCTGGTAGAAGGAACCACCCCAAGGAATTTTGGAAACTGTAGATTGATTGACCTCTTGATATTCCAATAAGGAACAATTTTCAGAAAAGAAAGTTGGGCAACTTTTTCTAATTTCAGTAACTCATGAGTATAGCAGCAATGTCTACAGGGAAGAAGTATCAAAAAGAGATGACAGACAGATTCCAGGTCCTTTTTGTATTTTGTATTGATAATATTATCAATATTTCAGCCTGCCCTTTTTGTTATATATATTTGGTCAACTTGTGGCAGTGAACATACCTAACATCCCTATCTCCTATTTTCCGCACAACAACAAACATATGAGTATGATGGCATATGAATATAAATTGGAGGGACTTATTTGATTTGATTTGTTGTTTTTTTTAATTCATATTTATATGCTGCCCTTCTCCGGAGACTCAGGGTAGCTTACAATGTTTGGAGCACAACCCAATGCGCTCAGCAATAGCCTTCATTCCATTGTATATGCCTGCTTATTACTAAGCGGCGTTTTTTACAAAGTCAGCTTATTGCCCCCAACAATCTTGGGTCCTCAATTTACCTACCCCGAGAGGATGGAAGGCTGTGGTGGGATTTGAGCCTGCAGTAATTGCAGGCAGCTGGAACTAAGTGCTAGGCGTTTAATAGCCTGCACCACCAAGGCTCTTAAATTTGACAGCTGTACCCACCATCTGCAATTTCTTGAACCTTCTATGGATGTCATTCAGCTAAAGGATAGAATCTTCATCTTCATTTCATAATATATCACAATAACGCAATAACTTCTTTATCAAAAGTGCCTCTAATAATTCATCTTTCAGCAAAGCTACATTTAAATACACAAACGATTATTTACTTTTGGTGAAGTCATCTGTGGGATGCAGTTTTCTGATGAATGCTGTTTCTGAGAGGTTCATTTCTGCAGCAATTTTTTGATGCCAACTTTCTTCCAGCTCCTAAAATGAACAACAACCAACTTAAATAATGATCTACAAATGCATCCCATGTAACGCTTCACATTTTTAAATAAATGTTTTGTGTTAAATGTATCTTGTAAACAACACATTCCTTCCAAATGAGAGGACCATTTCTATCTCCTAATTCCTTATTCAACAGAGGTACAGAAGACCCATGAATAACAACATGAAAAAATCAGTTCCACTATGAGATGATGCTCTACCCAAAATACTAATTCAAGGTGAGGTGTCTTCTTGCATCTACGGTGACCACATCTTCTTGGAATAAAATAAAGGACCGACCTCAAAAAGGGGCAAATCTGAAGGAGGTTCATAAGGAGCCTTAAAAATTAATTGTTTCTGTTTTAACTTTGTTATAGAAAGGAAAATTCAAGAAGAAAACCAAGAATAAATATATAAATAAATAAATCTAACAGCTTTCTGAAATGAAGTATTGCTCTTTATAATCATTGAATTCTTTATTGTCATTGTATACATACAACGAAATTCACATAACACCCAGAGACCAGACTCAACATGCACACACCCATGACAATCCCCAAACACCTCCCCACCTGCCAAAATTCCCTGCCTTCTAAAAACACACAAGCCTCCACACAACAGACCAAGTAATACTGTCCAACAGCTCACTGATGGTGATCCTTAAGTTCATTGTTAAGTGCAATCATAGCTCTGGGATAAAAACTATTCAGAAAACATGTGGTCCGAGTTTTAATTGTTCTGTATCTTCTGCCAGAAGACAACAGTTCACAAAGATTGTAAGCAGGATGGGAAGAGTCTCTGAGAATGTTGTGCAACAGCGAGATGTGAAGATGTCATCCAGGGCTGGTAGCTGGAGCCCAATGATATTCTGGGCAGTTTTAATGTTTCTCTGTAGAGCTTTTTGTCCGCTACGCAGCTGCTCCCATACCATACGAGAATGCCGTATGTCAGGACACTCAATGGTGCTGCGGTAGTAGGACAGAAGTAGATGCTGAGATAGATTTATCTTCCTGAGCATTCTCAGGAAGTACAGCCTCTTCTGTGCCTTCTTCACAAGCATGTTAGCATTCATAGTCCATGAGAGATCCTCTGAGATATAAGTGCCCAGAAATTTAAAACTACCAACCCTCTCCACCTCCTCGGCATTTATGTACAATGGTAAATGTACATCTCTTTACCTCCTGAAGTCAATTATAAGTTCTTTAGTTTTTTTGGTGACAAAAAAACACAGTGACAATAAATACAACCGTATTTGTATTTATATTTATGTGTGCAGCTGTGAGAACAAAAAAAAAATCTTATTTTTCCTGCCCTCTAGTAATAGTGCACATTTGTGCAGCCAAACCCTGGTAGCCAAATGCAAATACAGTGTCTCTCTATAGGTAATCCTCCACTTATGAACATTTGTTTAGCAACCGTACTGGAAAAACAAGTGACTTACAACAGGTCCTTGCACTTTCAATTGTCACAGCATCCTTACGGTCACATAAACAAAATTTGGGGGGGTTGGCAACTGGCATGTCATTACGACAGATGCAACATCCTGAGTTTGTGTGATTGCCATTTGCTACTTTCTCAGCCAGCCTCTGATAAGCAAGTTCAATGGGAGAAGCTGGATCTGTTTAATGACCACATGATTCACTTAACAATTGCAGTGACTTGCTTAATTGTGGCAAAAACGGTCTTAAAATCAGGCGTGACTCAATTAACAACCACCTTGCTTAGTAACAGAAATTCTGGTATGAGCTATGGTTGTAAGTCAAGGACTACCTGCATGCTTGTTTAAACCAGGGGTCTCCAACTTTGGCAGCTTTAAGCCTTGGTGGACTGGCTGGGGAATTCTGGGAGTTGAAGTCCGCCAAGGCTTAAAGTTACCATGGTTGAATATCCCTGGTTGAACTTGAAAGTTTAAAGTTTTTAGGCTTTTGTGCAAGCCAGAACAGTGCTGGCAAGATATGGAAGGCCTGATAGCTCATTAGAGACAGCAGGAGAGGTTTTCTTTTCCTACAGTGGGAGAGAGTGAAAGTGAGTGATGTGCTGCTTCTTCATGCAGAGAGCAGAAAGACCCCTCTTTGAGTTTGGGGGTGACACTGGAGAGCTAAAAAGCCAAAAGAAAACATCACTTGAAGCTGCAGCTCTAGAGGCAAGACATAAAGAAGCCCAGTGGGTGTCCAGCAGCCAGAATCTTGTATGGCCCAGCAGGAGAAGGCCTAAGAGAACTCCATCGCTGGTTCTGACAGGAAAGGCCAGGCATGGCACAGTGGAGAAATCACATTAAAAGACCTATCAAAAAGCCACCAGTGATAGACCAGTGTTCCATCTATGCAGAGGGTGGCTGACAATTGCAAACCAGGCAGAAAGTGGCTGGGACAGTTTTCCAAGAGAAGCTGGTGAGAGGTGGCCCTCATGGTGGGAGAGAACCCCCAGAATCGAGCATGTCCCCAGCTTTATGAAAATAGCTTTGGCAAACATTTAGTTGATCCAGAAGTAAATCCTAGGATAGAACTACAAGAGTCCTGTAGGAAGTTATCACCCACTCCTCTCTTAGAAAAATGAAATATCCTAGGAAATATTAAAAAGGCTAAAGAGTAGAAACTCAGAAGCAGAAACTCACTTCAGAGGTAGAAGCTCACCCCCACTTTTGCTAATGGGCCATTACTCTGGCCTAGGCCAGCCTATTTTACATAGCAAAGATCTCCAGGTAGAGGTATGGGAATTGCCCAAACCCTTTCATTACATCATCATCCAGCAAGGCTCAACCAAGCCTGGGACTAAAGACAGCCTACAGAGTTGGCCCCATGGGAGTCTGACAACCAATCAGAATGCAAGATCAAATTCAAATCCCAACAGAGGGTATAAAACCCAGGCACTTTCAGCATCTCAGCCCTTCCTTCTTTGGAGCTCCAAGCCATTTAGTCCTGTCCACCATTAAACCATCTTTCCAAACAGCCTCCATGTTTCCAGTGTCTTTTTCCTCACTTGGAACTGAACCCAGAAGGATAATTCTTCCAATAGTCCCTATAGTTAACAGGGGCAAGTGAGGCAGGCCTAGAACAGTGTTTCTCAAATGTGGCAACTTTAAGGAGCATGGACTTCAACTCCCAAAATTCCCTAGCCAGCATGGTGGGGCTGGGGAATTCTGGGAGTTAAAGTCCACATGCCTTAAAGTTGCCAAGGATGAGAAATACTGCAACAGATACAGTGCATGATTTTGGGGTCCACTACCGGTTCTCCAGAACTGGTCAGAACCTGCTGAATACCACCTCTGCCTAGGTGCACATGTCATGGTGATTCCCCCTAATTCTCTCTGACAAGGATTTGATTGCCACCATCCAAACTGGAAACATGCTGGTCAAAATAAGTTTTAGGCTATATTTCAGGAGATCTTTAAGTTTGGGAGGCACATCTGAAATGTTGAGAACACATGGTCTCTCTTGAAGAGATTGGACTTCCACCTGTCAGAAATGGTGTAGAGTCTCCTGCTTGGGCGGGGGGTTGGACTAGATGACCTACAAAGTCGCTTCCAACTCTGCTAATCTGCAATCTGTAATCCTTTTTCACACATACACGAAATGGCTGCCAAAGGTTAGCTAGGAAATCTAGTGTGATCAAACATGATACGCTTGTTACGTCCAGAGTTTTCCGTTCTCCAGCTTCTTTTTGCTTTCTTCTGTTTCTGGGCAGGTGGACAGTTTCAACCAAATTTATTGAATTTACCAAATGTAATACATTTAAATAAACAAATTTTAAAATATAAAACAGTCCCCATCATGTTGTGTTGCAAATAATGGCTCTGAAGTTAGAGGCTGCTCAACTCCGGGGTATTTGCGGGAGCATCTGCTGCCAGCATCGACATCTGATCCCCCGGTGCGCTCACATAGGTGGGGCCTCCTCAGCGAGAGGGACTTCTCTGTGGGAGCGCCCGCCCTTTGGAATCAACTGCCTGTGGAGCTTCGGTTGGCGCCTGGCCTCCGCTCCTTCCGTCGTGACCTGAAGATTTGGCTTTTTTGTTTAGCCAACCTGGACTGAAGGGGATTTTAATAGTTTTAACTTGCCTTATGTTGTCTGTGGGTTTTAAATTTGGTTTTAGATCTAGTGTTGGGGTTTTAGATTTAATATTTACTTAAAGTTTGTATTTTCTGTTTTTATCATTGTAAGCCGCCCTGAGTCCTTTGGGAGATAGGGTGGCATAGAAATCCCAACAATAAATAAATAAATAAATAAATAAATAAATAAATAAATAACTCCCATTTTTCTCCCCACCCCTATTTTTTTTGTACACAATTTTTTTTCTTTTTGTTTTCATTGTTAGGGTTGAATGATTGTTTTTCTGTTTTTCTGTCTTGTATTTTATTCTTGTTGACAAACAAAAATGAATCTGTTGAAATAATAAAAAGAATTCTGAAGAATTCTGAACAATAGAGGCAGGGATCTTAGAAGTGATACATGGGCATCCGAACATCATCTTCATGATTTTGTCAACCTAATTTTCTATTTTGGGAAGCCCAGACAAACAAAAGTAATATCCTGGTAACCACGATGTACTGTATGTTTTTAACCATCGCCATCTTGTGGTAACTTTGAAATATAGTACTGTGGTCTTTGTTCTCTCAATTTTGTATAATCAGCTCACTGTTCATACAAAGTTGAGGCAATCTTTTTGATTCAAAAGAAAGAAACATGAAAATAACCTGCAAAAAATTCCAGTTTTGAAAGAACTGTGTTCTACCTTTGCAAAGCTTGGTTACAGATCGTGCAACACTAAATGCAAGGCTGTATTTCAGTTCCAATTGAAAACCTTCCCGGAATACACACAAAATCTTTGGCAATCTACAGTGGCTTCATAAAATACTGGCAAAATATTTTCTTAAGGACAAACCTCCCACCCGCACCTCCACTTATAACTTAAATAAGCAATATAGTTAATCTTTGTACAAACAGTCAAGTAAATTCTAATAAAAGGAAATGGCACCTCTCACAAATAACAGACATTGCTAGTTAATTTTTTTAAACTAAAGGAATTTGTTAAAAACTTACATCTTCAAGAAGACAAACAGCAGCAGGGTTCCCACCGAAGGGTTGGTTGGTAAATGCATCAATTATGAAAACTGAAATCTGCATTTTCTTCCTTATAGAATTACAAGGCTTTTTAAAATGGCCCTTTGGAAATTGCTCTCTCGTTATTGCAGAAATATCCAAGTTAATATTAAACTCAGCAAACAGCAAGAAGCAGTAGTCTTTTATCTAAATTGATTTGTCTTCTTTACCTATTTCAGCAACTACACAATGACTAAGCAATTTGTGGCATTATTATTTGCTATGGGATTTGGAAGTTATTTTTGTTAGATTGAGTATGCAGTTGCCAGGACAACTATGATTCTGTAAATTCACTCAGAAGTAAAACCTACTACATTGTTTAACTTTTCCATTACTTCAGAATCTGTAGAATGACTTTTTGCCATTCTTTAAGTGCAAAACACAATTGTGTTGTCATCTGGCAGCAGTTTCTACCATTTCAAAGAAACCTGTAAGGACTCAGCTAAACTAATTCATATTCCATCCCCAAACAACATTAAGAAAGCTACAAAACATTGGAATCAAATATGGGGTTTGAGTCAGAAGATTTTAAAAATAAACATACAATTGAAGCTAGAGATTTTCCTTTTGGGGTTAATGGACGGAAAGATCTTATGAAATTTTGTTTTTATGTATAAAACAGTGTCAAGGCTAGAAGGGCTTACAGATACCCACAAAGGAAGAATGGATGGCTGAGCTGATTGAATTGACAGAAATGATGAAACTTTTTTTAAAATTCCTATTTATATCCCCTTCTCCGAAGACTCAGGAGCTTACAATTTTGGGATACAACCCAATGCGTTCAGCAATAGCCTTCATTCCATTGTATATGCCTGCTTATTACTAAGCGGCATTTTTACAAAGTCAGCTTATTGCCCCCAACAATCTTGGGTCCTCAGTTTACCTACCCTGAGAGGATGGAAGGCTGAGTCAACCTTGAGCCTGGTGGGATTCGAGCCTGCAGTAATTGCAGGCAGCTGGAACTAAGTGCTAGGCATTTAACAGCCTGCACCACCAAGGCTCTTCTTGCTAACTTTGATTAAAGAAGACTTTGACCAATTGTATTTCTACCTAGAAACCACTTTTTGTCTTTTTGCAAGAGACTGGTAGAAATGAAATTATGATTTTTGGATTTGATGATTAGAAATAAGGGATTATAGAAATAATGTTGTGTAGACTATTAGGAACTTTAGAGTCTGAATTTGATGTATTTTTTATTTATTTCCAAAGAAAGTTGAAAGCTATTCCTTTTCTATTCTTGTTTTGTTTTGTTTTGCACTTTTATCTTGCTCTTTTCCAAAATTTTCTTTTTTTCAATTAATTTTTCCTCTTGCTCATTTTTTTTAAAAAATTGAAATTCAAGGAAGTTACATAAAAAACAAACAAAATTCCATTCCCAAATACAGAAAAATACAGGCAGTTGTGGTTTTGTGAATGACATAACCTTTCCCTCCTTTCATCATTGCTTTTTCTCCTCCTGTAGCCATTGCCTCCCTAACATTACATTAGCAGCACACATAATTCACCTTTGAGATCCATAATATTCCCATCAGAAAGCACATTGAAAAATATGGATGAGGAACATAATTGAGGGAGGTAAAGAGCGTGGACTACTATTGGCTTCTTGGTTTTTAGCTTTCCTTTAGATTTGCAATCCCAGTTCATCTGCTATGTGAGATTTTATAATAAGAAATGCATGCAAGTTGAAGAAATTTTCTTTCCCCAATATAGACATTGATTGTACACCTATGACAGTGTTAGCAACTACCTACACTAATATTGCAATATTGGATTTACAACGTATTGTTTACTTCTGTGTTGTTGAATATGGTACATATTTTTAAAATTGTTTCTTTTGTACTATAAGTACTATAAAAGGTATAATTATACTCTGTCACTTTGCATATAAGTCAAAATATATGTTTTCAAGTCTCTACATGTGAGCATGTATCCTACCTGGAAGACCAAGCATCATAATCGAACTTAATTATGACATGAAATTTTTAATTTAAAATTCATGTTCACTACAAAGCTCCCTGTGAAATTGTCAAATTAAAGAAAGGATATGTAATCATAAAAATGAATTGATACGCTTTGTAATTTAATTCTTGGAATTATCTTCTGATGGTAAACATGAAATAAGACAGATTTTTAAATGTGCATGGGGTGGTAAATGCATACTTAGGATTTTTATTCTAAGCTGATCTTGATGTGAAGCAGAGCTCCTAATCATTGAGTTGCATTTCAATAATAAAATGCATACCTTAAAAATGAACGCACTTAAGTTTTCTATCATATTGTTAGTTCTCAACTTACAACTGGTCACTTACCAACCATTTGAAGTTATAACAGACCACTCCAAAGGTAATTACAACCCAGTTCCAAAGTATCAATGGCTGCCCCCCACCCCACTCCAGACATGAGACCATATGTCAGGTGTTCAGCAACTGGCCCATATTTATGTCCATTTTCAGCATCCTGCTGTCAAATGATGTTTAATTCTGTTTTTGCTTAAGATTGGCATTAACTTCCATTTTTCAAGAAAAATGGTTTCTCTAGAAAACAATGGGTTCACTTAATGACCATGTGTTCACTTAACAACCATAGTGTTCCCTTTACAACTACTATGTTCTCTTAACGACCACTGCAATAATGGTCATAAAATTGGGTCAGTGATGTGAGTGACTCACTTTATGACCATCAGGACTCACAATCATAATGGTTGTATGCTCCATTATGGTTATATGTCAAAAACTATTTGTAACTTTGGAACATTGTATGTAAAAGTGATTTATACACCAAGTAAGTCCTAATTGCTAAAAGAAAGACATAATGAAATGATATGGCTTCTGAATGTATGTGCTATACCATTTGATGATTGATAAATGACATACATACAGATAAATAGAATGGTAAACTTGTCTGGTCATATTTTATTAACTCTTTCATACACCTGATTGTATCATTTTTATTTGTCTTTATTGTAGGTTTGAAAACTGTAAACATCAAAATATATAACTTCTCAGAAAATCAAATTGTAACAGAATTAAAACCAAGCAATTATTACAAAAATTAGACTAAACATAAAATATACTGAAACCAACAAGAAAAACAAAGCAAATCTGGGATGTTGTTTTGTGACTGTATAATGGAGCAAAGCAATTTGCCACTTTTATATTGATAAAATATAAATATGAAAATTTGTTCTAGTTCAAAGAATTGATGTGAAAATCAGAATAAAGTACTCCACAAGAACACTACATGAAACATATTCTGTTGCTTTTATTCTGCCTACCGTTACTCAAATAGCAGCAAAAAAGGAAACTTAATCTGTCTTGAAAAATAGAAGGATTTAGGTATACTTTTTTTCAGAAAACTGGCACCTCCTTTGTTCAGGAAATCAAAACAGACTTGCAATCATCTCTGTTGGGAGGATTCATTGAAAATGAAAAACCTTACATGCTAGCAACAATAAAATGATTGGAAGCTGGCATTTTTACTCCTAGATCAGCATTTCTCAACAGCTGCACCTTTAAGAAGTATGGACTTCAACTCCCAGAATTCCCCAGACAGGATGGCTAGCTCGAAAATTCTGGGAGTTGAAGTCTACGCATCTTTAAAAGTTGCCGGCTTTAAGAAACACTGCGCTAACGGAACGTTTGTTTTTTAACGTTTCTAACGGAACGGAACGTTTGCTTGATCACCGAGACAAGCATCTTAATGCGTGGTACTGCATTCTTTCTTCTTAAGTTGTGCGGAGGCGGGCAACCAACGGAAAACTGGCCCACTCTCGGTTATCGCAGACCGCCGCGGTAGAAGCGTTGCGCATGCGTACCTACACCACCCCGCCTTCCTCCTCGACGGTTTCCTCCCCCGCGCGTAGCGTCCCCTCGTTCGCCAGCCATCCCGCCGCGCATGCGCCATTTCCGCCGCTAGGCGACGGGAGTCCTCGCGATACGCGCGCTTACGACGCCATCCTGTCTGCCTCAGCTGCGTAGCTTGTTAGTCGGCCGTCGGTTAAGCGCTTCCTTGTTCTTTGTGGGGAGTTCCGCGCAGCCGTTTGGGCCGACCGCCTGGGGAAGTGGGTGAGGTGTTGCCGGTGAGTGGGTGGCGGGAAGCGACCGGGCAACTTGTCCCGATAGGCCGGGAGAAAGGAGAGCCGAGGTGGGCGGACCTGCCTTCTCGCTCCTGAGAAACGGGCGAACTCCTTGGGCGGGGGAGGGGGGGAGAAGAGAGGGAGGGGAGAGGGGAGAAAGAAAGGGTTAAACGGCGCCGTGCGCACGCGCGCGGGAGCGTTCGGCAGGGGTTTTGCTCTCAGCCGCCATTTTTAACGTGACGGCCACAGCGGGGTTGGGGGCGGCCGCGACGCCTCGGAGCTGTGCGAAGGGTTCCTTCGGCCTGCTTATAACGGCGTCGCGGTACCTCTCGCTGGCTGCCGCCGCCACTGCTTGAGGGGGCGAGGGGCGGCTCTCGGTAGGGCAAGCCCCGAGCGGAGGAAAGACGGAAGACGGCGAAGCGGGTCCCGGAGCGTGACAAAAGAAGCGTGTGCGCCTCCGCCATTGATAGCCCTCCTCCTCCGCCGCGGACCACCTCTCCGGTGCCACTCCTCCCGGAGGGTTCGTGCGCCTGCGCGCTGAGGTCGGCGTTAGCGGAAGGTTCAAGAAGACCTGTTGGAAGAGTTGCGTGCTTTGGAAGGCGAAGAGTTGGTTTCTCTTGACAACCTGAAGCGTCGCAGCTCCTCGGAAGTAAGGTGGCTTGGAGTCAGTCGGAACTGACGAAATGGAAACATGCCGTTGAGGTGGCAGGGCTTGGTCAGAAAATACTAAAAAACGTGACAAGTGACCGTTGAGGCCTCCGTAGGACTAACGGCGGTGATTGGGGCCTTCCAAACAGTTGAGATTTAAGGTTCAAGAGCGCAAGGTCATGGTGCCGGGTGGCATTTGTGTGCTGACCAGCGGCGCGAGGGGGGGAGGAATTGGTGGTGGTGGGGCCTTGCCTGCTTCGTGGCTTGTTAATCCGATACAAGGCCCTGCTGTTGCTTGTTGAATGGCCACTCAACGAGGGCGTTGGCTGTGCTCAATCCATTTTTTGAGACCGGGGAAAATAAGGAAAAGAGTAGAAACCCCCACCCAGTAGTACATGAAGGGCATAGGTAGCTGCTGTGGTTGAATGTTGAATGGATTTGAGAAATGGCAGGACTAAAGATACTTAGGTGGGTACGTTCCAGTAAGTCAGGAAAAGGAACTTGAGTTTGTCTCTCCCCCTTCAGTCACATTGCTGATGTAAGTGAAGAAACACTTCCTTGATTTAGGGCAGAAGTCTCCAAACTTGGCAACTGTTAAGACTTGTAGAATTCTGGAAGTTGAAGTCCACAACTCTTAAAGTTGCCAAGTTTGGGGACCCCAGATTCAACAAGTCTTAAAGTTGCCATGTTTGGGGACCCCTGATCAACTTAAAAGTGTGGTTGTTTTTTAGCAGAGGTCTTTGTGCGCAGTACATGTAAGCTGGAAGCCAGTTCAAGCAGAAATAGTTGTATATTCTACTGAACACAAGAAGGGGATGCTTAAGCAGGACTACAGTGTCCATAGCCTTGTATTATTAACCTGTAGGGATATTTACCAAAAGTATATGCTGCCTGGCTCTAGGCAATTTACCATATTTCAGAGTTATTTATTCATCAAATTTATATAGCCATGCAGTGTACAATAATTAAATCAAGAGCAGCGAATATATAGCAAAACATTTTAAAAGGTCAATGTTAAAAGTTAACTAAAATTATAATTATACAAGCCCGAAGCAGAAAGAATGGGTAGATCCACCTCAGTAGCGGAGCCATCTAAATATATCTCCGGCCTCATGACAAAACCAAAACATCAAGAGAAGTGAAGCTAATCTAATTTCCAGTTTAATTTATTATTTAAAATTTATTTATTTATTAATTTGACTTGTATGCCGCCCCCTCTCCAAAAGGACTCGGGGTGGCTCACAGCTAAAACCACACAATAAATTATTTAACTAATAATAACTAATAATAACATAATGGATCTATCTAAAATAATTGTGCCTATACTAGGAGAATTTTAAGTCTGTTAAATAGTCAACTGTATTTTTCAAAGCCTGCATTCATTGCGCAATGTCAATTCAGTAAAAGGCACACCAAGTGCCTTTAAATCTGTGAGGCACCTTCTCTGCTTACATGTATGGGAAAGTTTAATTTATTTTCATACACAATTTATTATTCTATAGTTCTATAGTGCTTTACGTGTTTTAATCTGAAGTTCAAAATACTGATCAGTATATCAAGAATTTGATCTTTAGTACTTTATAGATATAAGTTTGGCAGTACAAAAAAGTTATTGTTTATTAATAAGTACAAGAAGTCTTTACAGGTAGTCCTTAGCTTACAAATGCAACTGACCCCAAAATTTTGATTCTAAGTTCAGATACCTATTGACTGGACCAGTTTTTTTAACCTTTGTAACCTTTTTTTATAGTGTCAAGCAAATGACATTTCTAAGCCCAAACCCATTCTCCTGAATGGGTAATTTTTTTGCAGGAAACCATAGAAAATGATGGAAACTGAACAAAAAAGCCACAAGTTCCAGTCATGTGACCACAGGCTATTGCAACCAGTCTTAAATGTGAGCCAGTTGCCAAGTGCCCAAAATGTGGCTATTTGATTGTGATGAGATTCTATGACTGCTCAAAGTGCTTTACAGGCCATAAAACACATCTTCCAAAGCTGTTGTAACTCTGAATAGTTGTTAAATGACCTATTGTAAGTTGAGGACTATCTATAAAGTTTGGGTATTTAAAACTATTAAACATGCAAATAAACTTCATTGAACAAACTGGAAATTCTTTTTGAGTAATATATAAAAGATCTTACTGAATTAGTAGATATAAAATAGGAGATCAGAATGGTGGCATTTGGTAAGTAAAACTAATTGTATATACTGTCTAAATAACAAATCTGTAGCAATCAAGTTTAGATAAAGTAAACAATTAGAGGAAAGATACAATAAAGTGCATTTACAGAAGTGATATCCATTGAGTTCAGTATTGCTTACTTCCAGGTAAGTGAGCATAGATTTAGTGGAAATGTGGTTTTGGCAACATCTGTATGTGTTGTTTAATTGAGACTAATTCATTGGTAGTCAAAAAAGGCTTAAGTTCAACTTTTGACCAAGAGTTTTTATATCTTTAATGGCTTTGTGGCTTAGGAAAGAAAAGAGGGAGGGTCAGGATGGGTGTCTGGATGTTTGTGGAACATTACAACTGATGAGACCTGAACATCTATGGATGTCTTTGGTCATCACAACTGAAATTTCTTGGATAAGAAACAATAGGATTTTGTTCTCCCCCCTCAAGGAAAAAACAGACCAGTTGCCTTTTGAAAAAGCACTGAGATGGTTGCCTGGAGGGTTTTTTTTTTACTCTGGCCCCCACCATTGGCTTGTTCCCAACAGATTGTTCCAGAGGAATTGCAATCTTCAACAGGAAAACAACTGTTCGTTCCACATAAATAGAATATAACTCTGATGTTTTAATTCACATTTTTATATTAAGAAAAATATGAATGAATTGGAAATTGTAAATGTATTTATTTTAGCATGCCTAAAAGTCATGTGTGTGTTGTAGAGATAGTAAAATAATAATAATTTCAGATTTGTTAAGTAACATGTTCATGCTAGTCATTTTGATTTCTATTTTGTTCGTTATATTTCTAATTAATTTTGTGAAACAATTGGGGTTTTGAACATGTTCTCAATGTACATTGCTAATTAAATACAATAAAGGTCCCAAAAAGATTAAACCTATACATCAGGAAAGAGGGAGTGACTTTCTTTAATGCTGCAGTTCTATATTAATTGTGAGAAATGTCTTCATTGGAGTATGAGAGCGTGTGTACAGTATATCAATAACTCATGGTTTGATTGAAAAGAACTAGTAAAAACACAGTGAAAGCAAATATGATTATCCCATGCCCAGGGCTGGAGTAAAGTGTTCTGCTACCCTCCAGAATGAAACTTCATACTTATTTCAGATTTTCTTCATTGGTTGGTGGAATAGAGCAGTTTAATTTGGGTAATTTGAAATAGATTTTTTTTGGGTTGTAGAATAATTACAATTCTTTCAGCTAAGTATCCATGTTAAATTCTGTATGTAATATACTTCTTTGTCATACAATTCAATTTTCTCAAGTGCTTTTAAAAATTTTCCTTTATTACAGTCTCTTAAAAGAAAGTCTACATCTATGGGTCATGTAAAAAGAATCTAGGTTCCTTATTCTGATAAACAATGGAGATGTTTTTATTAACTAAGATACTATATTGGAAAGCTACAAAGCTGGTCTAAGAATACATAACACATTGCATTACCCCAAAGTTCTATTAAGGCTGTTTGTTCCAGTGAATGTCTCTTAAGAACCAGTAATAATGTGTTCAACCTCCATTTGTAGAGTTAAAGGTTCTGCTAATGATAAACAATAGGAAAATAAGGAATGTTCTGTTATCTCCTACATTATCAACTGGAACCATGTTGATTGTGAAATAATATCAAGTCATAGCTCTACCAAAGTTCCTATTTTTTTGTTGGTTTAAAACTATTCTTGCTGTTCTTTCCAAGCTTGTATGGGAGATGGATGCAAGGAAGAGGAAATCTGTGGAAATCACGTTGCAGCGAAAACACCTATGCCTGCTATGAAAAGAACCTGGGGGGGCGGGGTGGATCTGTTGATTCAGCTGAGATTTGAATTTATTTTTGAGTGTGCAAACTGCCTGGAAAAAAGCCCAGCCTAAGAATAATTCTGCATATGTGCGTGACCTTTGTTTTTGTTGAGAAAGACTTGAAGATCTCACTTTCAGGAAGAGAAAATGAGACTGCAGCTCTGGAATAACTACTTGCATCATAATAATGCATTTTCACAAGCTCTGCACTACTATGCACTGCATAATGACTTTCAGAAGACGGAGATGGAGATCCACAATTCCCTAATGGTATTACCAGTGGCATTTGCTCCTCCAAGTTTCCCCCTTCTTTGACCATCCCTGGCTGTTTTAATTGGTTCGGTTTATCAACTTCTTTAGAGATAATGTTTACAGTGCATTTTGCTCTGATGGTGAAGCTCCCATTCACGTTGAACAAATGGAAAACTTTCAACGCTTTATGACACAGTTTTAGTTGAACTTAAAGATATTGAGGATAAAAATTGGTGCAGTTGACTTAGGATGTATGGGCTCCTGGGAGAGACTTGGCCTACACAGAGCTTTGGTGAAAAGGGGTCTCTAAACCAGGTAATGGGTTTATAAACCAGGGTTTGGTAACTTTTTACTAGCTGTGGCTGTGCTTTATTTGGTGTTTTTTTTTTCAAGGGCATGGGCTGTAAAATCAGATTTTTTTTAGTGTGGTGCCACCTCTGCTTTGGGCATTTGAGGAGAAATTAAACATGTAAAATAGGAGCTGTTTATGATAAGGTAAGACACCATTGTAGGGAGTCTTGAAGCATTTGTAGTGAAGTCTCTGGTAAAAAGTAATTTTTCTATTGTGAACTTCTTAAGTAGTAGAAATGCAAGTAGCACTGTCATCTAATTTTTCATAAACCATTGCACTAGAGAACAGTAAAACTGATATGGGTAAGGTTGGTATCTTTTGATGCTAATTGCTGTCTTCCTAATTAAACACTCTGTTCCATTTATAAAATAGGAACAGACAACTCCAGTCAGAGAAAATCTATAAAAAATTTCCCTAAGAGTTCTCCATTCCTATTTTAATAGAGTTTAAAATCTTTCTGGAAATTTGGGTTGAAATCAGAACATTTCTAAAGAGTCTCCTTTGTTATCTATAGCTAAACAGTCTCCCGCCTTTATAATCTGGAAAATACCTGATGATATGTGTTACTTTAGTATGGTGGCTTTAGAAGGTATGGGTAGTCATGGAGACTTTAGTTTCAAAAGGTAAGCTGCTGAGATTGGCATTCCACTTAAGCTTTTACCTCAAAGTAAAATTAATGCTTAAGTCTAGCATTTTGCTTTGCAGTATGTTTGGGTGGATGGATATTTTAAAGAAATATAAAAATATTTAGGTGTAGTGTGGAACTTGGTAGGTGCAAAGAGAACCCAGGACATAGAACTTTACTTTAATGCACTGGTCAAATTTTCCCCTTCTCCAAGAACTTGTGGGATTAACCTTATGAGTAATATAAATGAGGCCCAAAGAATCAGCCTTTAGCAGGCTCTGCAAAATCTGCTTTGTAGTGAGAGTATTATGAACTTCTTGTACTGCTACTTTTTCCTTCTTATTGTCATATCTTATGCTGTGTATTGCAGTGGGATACTTTTTCTACAAGAAAATTCACTGAAGTGGCAATCTTATGAAATGTTTTTAGTATGTGTAGCAAATCCATTTTTCCTCATTTTGTGAAATCCTCCTCCCCAAATGTGTGCGCTAAGAATATCATTTTTTTCCTGATATCTCTAGTCCACCTTAGCATGGGAAAAGGTCGAACTCTATTACAAGCTGAGATCTAAAGCACAAATTATTCTGGGCAGAATATTTTTCCCATTATAATTTTTCTTTAATGTTAGAAAAACCTATTCTTTCCTGTAGTTGTAGGTGGAGCTTCAACTCAAAGTAAATTGTTCTACCCCACCAACCAATACTTCATAAATAAAATTGTAAATACAGTATTTTTAGATACTTTATACTGGGAACTATAGTCCAAAACATTTGGAGGGACTCTACTTTGGGTAAGATTAAAGTGGAAGGATGCTGGTCTAATTGTAGTGGAGGAAATGTCTGCAGGTATGTGAATTGTACTTTGAATTTACTAGCCGTTGTATCATTAAATGTACTTCCTGGCTCTCTCAACTTGTGCAGTTTTTACATTGTATGTACACACTATGCATAGACCTACTCCCATACAGACTACTGAGTATTATTTTGCATTTGCACCTTACCATTTCAATGAATTAAAAAAAAACCACGAACGTTGCTTTTCTATTTTGCTGGTGTTTTTTGTTGCTGGGATAATGCAGCCTCTTGTGCACACAATCAAATTCATTTCCCTTCCCCTGTTAGCTCAATGTTATCTTTTACCTGTCAACCTCTGCCCCCAGAATTAGTTGTTTGACTGTCTTTCCATTTACTTAATTGTGAGAATTCTAGTCCTAAGCCCTGTAGGACTACTGCCTTGGCCCTTGTAGCTGGCATTGGAAGGAACACCCATGAGATTTGAATGCAGGTTGAGAAGCATGCATTTATTTCATATGTATTTTTAGGAAACAATTTGCTGTGGCTTCACTGGCCTGCATTAGTATGAATTTAAAAATAGTGCCCTTTGCAGTGATTGAATATGTGTATTGAAATGGCTGGGAAAATGTGAGAGGGAGGAACTTAAGTATTCAGTAGTAGAATTTGTCTTCATAGATAGATGCCTATCAGTCGAGGTCTTGAGAATAGCTATGTGGCAGGTTGCATGAGCAGGTCATGCTAGTTCTGTAGGAGTTCAAGACAATGGCAGTTGTAAATTATCACAGAATTATACTCTGAGCAGTTGTTGCATCTTTTTTTTTAAAGTTCAAGATGTTTCTAATGTATACAGTCCTGCTGAGGAAGGGGTTGGGGGTGAATCGTCATTCTCAAATGCTAAATTTGCTGTTTATGTTTTTTATGGTGTTTGATTTTAAACAGCAAAATGGACTGGGCTGGGAAACATAATGGTCCAAATGATTCATCTAGTGATGGAACAGTACGATTGCGTGGTCTGCCATTTGGCTGCAGCAAGGAGGAGATCGTTCAGTTCTTTCAAGGTAGCTCTAGTGTTAATGTCAAGTGACTTTCAGTGTTTATGTCTGCAAGATTGATATTTGAAACAGCTTAAAATTTTATTAGTATTCTTGGGGGAGGGGGAAATCAGTCTTTAAAATTTAGATTACTAATGTTGGTATTCTTTGTTAAAACTCTGCTAAAAAGTAAAGAGTTTGCATTGGCAGGATAAAAATGTACACATTTAGATAGCTTATTAGGAGTTAGAATTTGGAGTATGTAGTTATGACATCATGCAGTATAGGTGGGTTCTTTGTGATGTAGCTGTTGCTGTGTAATCTGAACAAAGAGACAGTAATACAATGTCTAAATGAAAACTCTTTAGCCTGTGTATTTGGGTTGGGGGGAAGCTAAGCTATTTTCTTGCATTTGTGTAGATTTGCTTTAAGTATTTTCTACAGATGGGAATGTTTCAGACTTTAACACTCTTCCCCTTGATGGGGTTATTTGTCCTTGGGTTAAAGGGTTGGAAATCGTGCCAAATGGGATAACATTGACGCTGGACTACCAGGGGAGAAGCACAGGGGAGGCCTTCGTGCAGTTTGCTTCAAAGGAGATAGCAGAAAAAGCTCTGGGGAAACACAAGGAAAGAATAGGGCACAGGTGGGGATGGAGAGTTTGGGATGGTAAATATTTTGTGGGGGTTGGGGGTCAGAATTGCTTTTGGGGGGCTGGGGTACATAAATCAACTGGCTATTTTTTTAACAAAAACACCCTAAGTAACTGGGAGTAAAATAGATGTGGTGGGAGGGGGATTGATAATACTATGTAGCTTGTTAAAATTGGGCTAGTTTTGTTTGTTTGTTTGTGGAGGGTGTTCTACAATAGCCAGATTTTTTTCAAAGAACTTTTTACTGGGGCAGGGGGGAGTGTGGTTCAGAGATTTGCTGTATTTAATTTGCAGTTAGAATTTTTAGTCAGTAAAGTAAATCACAGAACTGCTTGCTTTTGCATTTAATATCCTAAATCCTAAAAGTGACACTAGAAAAAAGTGTTCACTTGCCTTCAATGCTATATCTAGATTTAAAAATTTAAAAATGTGCAGTTATTGTATTTTTTCCAAGTGTTATATATCTGTATTCTTACATTTGTACATTGTAAATCTTTTTTTACTCAGATATATTGAGATCTTCAAAAGTAGTAGGAGTGAAATCCGAGGATTCTATGATCCACCCCGAAGAATGATGGGACAGCGACCTGGACCATATGATAGACCAATGGGAGGAAGAGGGGGTTATTATGGAGCTGGGCGTGGAAGTATGTATGACAGAATCCATCGAGGAGATGGTGGATATGACGGTGGTATGTGTATCTAATGACCACAGGCTCTTGTCATTTTCATGTTCCTGACATTTTGTCAAGAAATACAGAAATGACAGTATAATAATAATATATATCAAGTGTGAAACCTGGTTATCTTTCACTTGGTTTATACCAGGCATATGACTTGAGATTGAAAAGATAGGGAGAGGCATCTGAAATGAGATTTTAAGTACGAGTGAAACTTGGTTTGCATGTCTTTGAGCCTGTTATATCTACATAGAAATGTCTGTATTTCATATCAAATCAGTTTGGTTCTATGCACTAAGCTAACATCCTTTTTGGTGTTTAAAGACTCTTCACAGTCTGTCCCCCTCTTAAATCTCACAGGATATGGTGGCTTTGATGAGTATGGTGGCTATAACAATTATGCCTATGGAAATGATGGCTATGATGACAGAATGAGAGATGGGAGAGGTAAGAAAAAATGTTACCCTGTTCAGCTGTCTGTTGTAAACTCAGCTAGAGAGAGAGAGAGAGAGATGGCTTTGATGTTTTCAGTACCCTGTTTATAAACAGTTGGATACAAGAAATGGTATGCACTGTCTCTAGTTCTGTTGTTAGTACAGGAACTGATTGGCTCGCTTACGGTACTGCAATTGTAGTTCACTTGTTTAGAGGAGGCAGCACATATCCTCAGTCAAGAGTCAGTTACGCCTTCATGGACCTGTTTTGCCTTTAGGAATGGGAGGCCATGGCTATGGCGGAGCAGGAGATGCAAGTTCAGGTTTCCATGGTGGTCATTTTGTTCACATGAGAGGTTTGCCTTTTCGAGCCACTGAAAATGATATTGCTAATGTGAGTATTGTTGAAAATATTTCTAGCTGAAACCAGCGTGTTTGTGGGGGAGGGGGGCTTTCCCAAGAGATGAAAAGTTTCACATCTGGAATCAGATTCAACTGTTTTAAAGTATCAAGTTCCAGGAGTAACCTTCCTTCCCCCCCTCCTTTGGAGAATTTTTAAAAAACACATAAATTAAAGTTATTAAATGTGTGTGTGTTACTTTTTTTTGTTTAATTCACATTTATATGCCGCCCTTCTCTGGAGACTCAGGGCTTACAATCTTTGGAGCACAACCCAGTGTACTCAGCAATAGCCTTCATTCCATTGTATATGCCTGCTTATTACTAGGGCTTTTGCCCCCAAAGCGGCATTTTTACAAAGTCAGCTTATTGCCCCCAACAATCTTGGGTCCTCAATTTACCTACCCTGAGAGGATGGAAGGCTGAGTCAACCTTGAGCCTGGTGGGATTCGAGCCTGCACTAATTGCAGGCAGCTGGAGCTAAGTGCTAGGTGTTTAACAGCCTGCACCATCAAGGCTATTCAATTACTTCAATTACTTTTAGTAATTGAATGACTAGTGGTATTTGAAAGTAACTGAGTGCACATTTCATGTTAGAATTCTCCTTGGGGAGGGGAGATTTTATATAATTAAACAGAAGGAGAAAAAAATGCAAAAGAAAACCCCCCAGTATTTGATTTATATCCCCATCTTCTGTGACAAAAATATTCAGAAAGGTTAGTAAATCTGATAATAACAATTTTAAACAGCTGTTATTACAATTAAAATGTAACACACATAAATTACAAATACTGTAGTCAAAATTAGAGAATTTCTAATAGCAAATATGAGAACTTATTATAATTGCTATCACTATTATTCAATTTCTTTTAGCCAGCCATGTATATCTATTAGTTTAAAAAGTTTAAGATCTCTAAGTTGTGTGATTCTTCTATGCTGATGAATTTGTATTTTTCTTGCCAATGGAGCAGGAAATCTTCAAATGAAGGCAAGCTTATAAAAGGGGCGGCCATAATATAAATCAGTATTTAGTGGCTTAGTGGGAAGGATATTAAATAGTAGCAACAGTATAATAGATAGGTAAATCAGGGAGAAGACTGGGATGGGACCTGCTAATTGTAGCCAGTATACTGATGGGATGCAAGTTGCTGAAAAGAAGAATATTTTGATTTGAAAATTACTGCAGGTTAATGTAAAAATGTAAATATTATTGACATCATACTAACCAGATGTAATCATGAGAAGTATACTTGAGCTATACTGGGCCTACAGTGTTAATAGAAGAGAAAGTAAAGCAGAAACCAAAACATTGGCTTGCCCATGAGATTTGTGCTCCAAATACTTAATCTGTATCAGCTCAGTTAGTTCTGCTTGATATTTCAACATCATTCCAGTGTATGGTTTACAGTTATACAACCCAAAGCAGTAGCACATTTTTACATTTTTCTGTACACAAAAAGCAACTAAGGGAATAATTGCATATACTGTTGCATATTAAAGAAGTTATATGCTGTCATGTACTCTAATCAATACTTTCCCAGTCAGTTTTAATTTACTGGCTAGCCAACTCTAAGGGATTTCATGATAATAACTGATGAATCCGCAAAATCAAGATTTGTACTGTAAAAATGCATATGCATGGTAGAAGTGTGATTTATTTTACACAACTGTGTGTATCTTGGATGTGATAGACTTAAAATAATGGGTTAAATGTGAGGAGTTTTAACTTACTGCTTTCTTTTAGTTTTTCTCACCACTGACTCCTATAAGGGTTCATATTGACATTGGAGCAGATGGAAGAGCAACTGGAGAGGCTGATGTGGAATTTATGACACATGAAGATGCAGTGGCTGCCATGTCTAAAGATAAAAACCATATGCGTAAGTTACAGTAAATATGTCTGAAGTTTTGTTCACTTTCCCTTGATTTTATACAGGTAATTGTAACACTTGCATTTATGGGAGTAAGCTTTTTATTCTTTTTGTAACACTTGCATTTATGGGAGTAAGCTTTTTATTCTTTTAAAGAGCATCGATACATCGAGCTATTCCTCAATTCAACTGCTGGAGGCGGTTCCGGAATGGGTGGCTATGGCAGAGATGCCATGGGTAGGTTTAATTTCAGCTTTTTAATTTGATTTCAGTTTGTATAGGATTTCTAAAGACTAATGGTAGCTGCTCTTTTCCAGAGCAAGGTGGCTATGGTTCCGTTGGAAGAATGGGAATGGGCAGCAGTTACACTGGAGGATATGGTACTCCTGATGGATTGGGTGGCTATGGTAAGGTTTGGTTTTGTTTAATATTAAGATATTGGTTTTAATCTCCCCCAGTTCTTTGCATTGCATGAAGAACTAAAAATGCATTCATGCTCGGAAGGCATGAGTGGCATCATAAGGGTGGTAAGATTTCTTTCATTCATATAGGTGGATATAAAGTTTAAACGATACTAACTACAGGAATAAAAGTGTTGCGGTTATTTTGTAGGTCGTGGCAGCGGAAATAGTGGTGGATATTACGGGCAAGGCAACATGGGAGGAGGTGGCTGGCGTGGAATGTATTGAAGAGTGTCATTGTGTCTCCAAAGCGTGTTGGAAGGAAACAGTACTTGGTCTACTAGGCTTTCTTACAAAACTTAAATTTCTTTTGTATTGAAAACTTTATAATGACTGAAGGAATGTGTTTTCCCATTATTTGGTAAGCCTCAGATTGTGATGGGGAAATCTGTTTTCTGTAGGTTTTATTTGTTGCATACTCTGACTTTAAATAAATTTTTTATATTCAAACCACTGATGTTGATAGTTTTTATACTAGCTCCTCCTGAAGATAGTTGCGTATCCTAGGATTTTGTTTAAGAAATTTGGTTCATTAAAAGCAGTTGTACTGGAAGATTATATTATTGATTCTACATCTATGAAATGAAATAACCATTAGGTTCATGTTACATTTGTTGAGGTTTGGAATGAAAGCAAGTGTTAAGTGTTAATAAATTGTTTGTCAATGAAAACTAATTCAATGAAAACCAACGGAAGAATGTCTGAAAATAGTGTGGGACATCAAGGCCATGTGTTAAAATTCTGGAATGACCTAATGCACAACTGCTACACATGCTGTCTGAGCTATGTGTATGTCAGAATTTTCATAATATTTAAAATATATTGATAGAAAACATGGTCTGAATCTTCACTTTGTTTTCTTGGCAATTAAAGTTTGAGATAAGTTATTAATAGATACTATATGAGAAATATGGGAGAAAAGCAGAAAACTATGGACTATGGTAACATTGATAGAGAAGTAATTGTTACAGTTCTTAAAAATAAAATAATTGACTTAAGGATGCCATTTCTATTGCTGTGAAGATACCCATGTAAGGATTGTGTGGCCAATCTGGCAACCAATAACATTTCCAGCTAAAAGTCTGACGGATTACATAAGTAGTCCTCTTGTTTTGCATTTTTGACATGTAAGATTGTTTGGATGAAATACTGTTTAGTCACTTAAGCATTTTCTGTGTTTTGAAGAAAAGGTACTAATATTCAAGGAGAATTTTTGTTTTAATTGCTTGTCCTCCAGATTCTTCAAGAATAATTTGTCAAATGTGATAAATTGAAAGTTTGTTGCCTGTTTTTGCTAGTAATGTTATGTATGTAATAAATGTCTTGTGGGAGATAGCAAAATAGATTTCATTCTAGGACGTGTTGTGTCAATTTATCTAATTGAAGGGCAAACAATGCAAGTTTTAATCTTTTCTAATTTGTACAAAATTCTGTATAAAAGAAACACTTTTTTAAAGTTTATACTAAAAATGCAAGTAATTTAGATCCATAAGGAATGCTCTTTTTTGATTGAGCATATTTGTATCAAGGCTTGATGCTCAATAGAGAGGTAAGTATGAGAATTTCATGGGTCATAGAAAAATAGAAAAGATACAAATTTATATTCAGTACTATGATTCCAAAGCTAAAAATGTTAATTTGTAGATAAGTTTTATTCTCAGTAAAGTTTATATAGACAGCAGCCATGTGTGTCATAATAGCCATATTTGATTCTGAAGATACACTTTCCAGTTTGCAAATCTTAGGATCCTAAACAGTTTTACAGAATAAATGAAATAGGCAAAACAAAGGTGAGATCCATCATTTTAGTGTGCTTTACTCAATGCACTGTGTTTTCTAAGAAATGTACTAGGAGGTGTTTAGCAAAATTAATTTTAATATTTTAAAATTAGTATCTTTAGGGAGGCTATATATTGAAGTACTGTAGTCCTTATATAGTAAACCATCCTTAGAGTATTAACATCACTAGTTTTACCCTAAAAACTAAATTATGGCTTTTTTCCTTGGATCCAGAGGAGGGTTAAAATAGTTTTGCTTGAATACAGTGAGCAAATAGGAGCCTTAATAAGGAGCCTGCCTTAGTAATAGGTGCTAGTGTTGAACACTCAAGTGTTAGAAAAAATCCTAACATTCAAGTGGCATCTGCCTCTGAATTACTAAGCTTGGCATACTCCATGAGGCACTTGAAAAACTCTCTTGACATCTCCTAAGGCTTCTTCCCAGTTCCTAATCCCCATTGTCCTGCCATTCCAGTTGTTTTCTGCAAACTTTTTTTCAACTGTCCCCCAAAGTAGACACTGTTCAAGGCATTTGTTACTACAAGGAGTGTACAGAGGGTAGTGTGTATTAACAGGATCATGCAATCAGATTCATAATGATGTGGCCATCAAAGCAAGATTCATAATGATGTGGCCATCATTATGTAAGCCTCTGATAACTAATATATTGATTTTTGGCTCAAAAGAGACAAATGGGATGGATCATCTTAGCATCAGTTTCACTCTTCATTCTAAACGAGTGCATTCTAAGATTATGCAATTGAATCATGTATTCACACATTCAGAGTGTCAGTGTCTGTATGGCAGACCTATTTTCTACATCAAGATTTCTTACCATGTTGTGGCATTAGCATGAAACAAAACTTCAGTCTCTTAGTAAGATTACTTTTTGTAAACATTAGTGCTATATATCTTCTGGTCACATGGGACCAGTATAGCTGTTATAAATTTTTCCTAAATTTACTGGGAAAATGGCTTTTTATTTAATGGAAATATGTGTGTATCAGCTGCTATTACACAAGCAGTAACATGCGTACCAAGTGCATAACAACAAAGTGAATGATTTGAGCATCATTAGGGCAAGCTGAAAAATGTTGAATATTTTTTCCAATGTTTACAAACACTTGTATTTTAAATTAACCAAATTTTATTTATGGTCATTGACCAAAATTTCATGTAAAATATCAAACATCAAATGCATAATAAAGTAAAATGCTTAAAAGACAAAAACTTTCTGACATGGAACAATATCAGAATTACTAGATATATAGTTACCCAGTGTTTCTTTCAACAATTGTAACCGAACACTACTTTCTTTTGAGATTTCTAAGAATTTAGTAGCTGATAGTATAATATGCTCCATGACACAATTTGAGTAAATTACAAGAAAAAGTGATATTAATTCAGAGTATCATGTATGGCACAATAGTATGTGTGATGGTGAGTGAATGACACCCTCCAAGCAATTCTTTAAGAGAAGAAAAGGTTGCTAGGCCTCCTTTCCAGAAATCTTGATGATTTGGCATTAAGCCTAGAAAGCCTAAAACAACTACCTGTGAAAGACAGTTGAGAATGAAAACCTAAATAACACTCTTTCCAAACACCAGTAAGAAATTCTGATCCCCACTGTAAGTCTAAACCCGGAATGCATTGCTTGATGTCTTTAGGGACTCTCGGACTCAAGGATTTCCTGATAATTGGATTGAGAACATGTTGTAGTCAACTCTGAAACACTGCTTTTAATTTTTTTAAAAAAACCTTTCAAAATATGCAGTCAATTTAAAATATTGGCATTTTCCACCACATAAATTAACATCTTGGTCTTAGACAAAGTTTGTACATACGAAATGGGTAATAAAATGAAATTTGATGAAGATTCTAAGCTCTTATTTCTTCAGAGGTAGGATGGTTTGGACCAAATTTATCTCCTGAAATGGAAGAGGAGCTAATTTTACAGCCAATAAAATTACTCCTTTGGAATTAGTTCCCCAAATATTTCAGAGCCTGTCTGCAATTATTAAGTATTATATATATGTATATGTATGTATGTATGTGTGTGTGTGTCTTTTCTCAGGATTGTACCTACCTTACAAACTCATGAGAGAACATACTTTAATTGTGACAGTCATGTCCAAAGCACAATTTGGGAATTGAATCTGAACCACTTCACAGCCCTGCTGATTAAGCAATAAAATTCAACCATCTCATAGCTGACACAGGAGGGGGGGGGGGAAATGATAAAAAATCATGTGCTATTTAATAACTCATCAGCTTCTAATTATTAGAACATTAGAAAATTGGTTGTATGGCTGTTAAGGCTAACTTTGACATTTTGATACAAGAATTTCAGAATTGTCCAGCTGGAAATTACCTTTCTCTGCTAAAAGCTGAATTAAAAGCTGATTATTCACTGAATAATCCAGTAAAGTAGAGTTTCTCAGCCTCAGCAGCTAGGAAGTGTGTCCCAACTCCCAGAATTCTCCAGCCAGTGCTAAGAATCCAGCCTCTCATAACTGAGAGCTCAACAATTCATGTGGTTGCCTGGTTCTACCGCCAACAGCTTTTTACAGACAAGAGTTCCCCATTAATTTCTCATACTATATCAAATCTATAAAAGGTTATCTATGTTTTGGATTAGGGGTGTCAAACTTGCGGTGTGCGGGCTGGATGCATCATGCGTTGGCCACGCCCACCCTGTTTTAGCAAAGGGAGTTAAGATATGTCACGTGATGACGTGATGCCACAAGTTTGACGCCCCAATTTTAGAAAATATCCCTTAAATACTGAAAATTAAAGTTCCAGAACAGCATATCACTACCAAATTTTATTGACCTCAGTAGTTATATTTGCCTTTCATGGATCCTTTACTGTTCTTATATTGCAACTCCATATTTTTTTAATACATTTAGAAGGCACCCAGTTGTGGAAGAGGAATAAAAAAGGAAGATTCAAAAATGGGTGGCTGGTTTAGATCAGGGGGTATCAAATTCATGGTGTCATATGACATATCTGGACTCTTCCCCTTCACTAAACCGGGCCGCAAGTTTGACAGCCCTGGTTTAGATCAATCTAAAGGAAAAATGCATAACTTTTGAACAGGTAATACTTTCACATTAAAAACTCTTCTCAACATCTATTAGAAACAACCCACCAGTACAAGAAGACTACCATTTCTTTTTATTACACCCTCTATTTTTCAAGTAAAATTGTTAGATACAGTGGTTTTCCAAAAAGTAAAATAAGGAATCTTTTTCACTTTTCTACAAGACAAATAAAAGCAACACTATCCTGGCCTATTCTGTTAACAATTCATTTGGCAATCTGCTATTTTGTAATTCATATTCCTTATGGATCATTTCAAATAACTTAATTTTACATTAAAAATAAGTGCAAATAGTTTGTGCGTAAGTATAAAAGCTCTATACAAAAACTCCAGCTAGGCTTGTCTCTAAAATGAGTTATTGGAGACAGTTTTAAAGATACATTCTTTTTGCAAGTCTACCCCAACCAATCTTATACTATATATGGAGAACTCATCTAGTTACTACTCTGCCAATCTTCTCATGTGGCGTCACTTGTCTAACAACCACTGAATAGGAAAGACATCGCTCAAGTGTGCCTGCTACCCTTCCTTGATATATAAAGGATTATTTTACAACTGTTGTACGTGCTGCATGTTATCCAGTTGGGGAAGTTAACCATGGATTTTGATTCCAGAGATTTAACACTATAAGAGGTTCTTCTCTCCCTAACCTACCTCATCTGAACCTCCAAATGGAAATCTTTCATCCCTGAGCTGTCTGTTCTAGATGGATCCTGAACATGAATCTCTCCATGAGAAGCAAACCCTTCCATCTTGCTAAACCAGATCCTCCAAGTCCTACATACTATGTACATTCAGTATAAACCTTCATAAACTGTTGCCCAGAAGCTGGAATCAGAGGCCAGTTTGTATTTGAAAAGATTGTGTAGAAACACCAGAAAAAATAACCGAGTTCTGCCCCCTGAACAAATACATATTTGTTTATCATTTGCCTAATTCAACTTTGCTCACACGTAAGCAACAATGCTTTTTCAGTGGAAGTGTTGGGGAGGACACCAAACTACACAAATAGTGCAGTCGATGTAAACATTATCCAGCTCCAATTTCAGTTTCTTGGCTTCCCTGTTCTCAGCGTAAAGCTTTCATTACAAGGTCAGTTCTGCACCCCACACTAGAGTAGCCCTCTGACAACATAAAACAGCAGAAACAACTGCAAAGCAGATGCATTTCGATCATTGCCTCAGCACAACTGTACAAAACAAGACTTTGATTGCAAGAACAATGGCACAAAGACATAGTGACAAGTGTTTCCATTATTTTGACATTAAGGGCATTAAGCCAGAATTGCAGTAGCATATATATATAAGCAGCCAACATGACAGCACTCATAATCGGTGAGAATGTCATATAACTTCTGCAGAAGACTTAGGGCATATTGGAAGAACACCTTTGTATGAGTAGTGCATGACAGGAGTCGCAGACACGAACCGGCTTTGGTGAAGATGGCAAAGGCAACTCGTTGTCAGAGCAGGCATTGCAGAAAATTTCACCACAATTTCTACAATGGTGCTAAAAAAAAAAGATTTTTATGCCAATATAATTTGTGTACTAAGAAATAAGTAACCAATGATAACTTAGGTCTACCCACCTAGATTCCTGTTTTTGTGGGTAAAAATAAATGTTCTGTAACAAACCTTGTAGATACATTATTTGGAAAATCATTACAGGAATTCTCCCAATTTATTGACTGCTACGTAGAGAACTGGTAAAATAGCTACCCTAAAATTTCTGTAGCATATTTTCAGAGAAAACAGAGCAAGCCAAATGACTAATAAAAATGTCCATCTAGTGAGTGAAAATATGTCTTTCATTCATAGCAAACTGATACAATTTACTGCACATAATCAGCAGTACATCTTCTGACACTTGATACATTTCCATCATTTTTAATTAATAAAAGACAAGACAACATTGAATATAAACTCACCTTCCTCTTGGAAAGAGAAAATTCTTTTTCACATAATTTGCAGTGAGTAGCTTCTTTGTCCTTCAACCAGACCAGGCCCTAGTGAGAAGAAAAGATGCTATATCTGAACTGAACCACTGCAGGTACAAAGCTATTACTCCACGTCATTCAGGATTTATCAAAGGGCAACAGTTCGCGGAGTAAAACTTTCCTAAGTAGATCAGAAATATTTCAGTAGTAATTGTACTCTTTAAAACAAGAGTTAAGTTCAGAGAAAGGGAATGGACTTAGCTGTAAAAGCTGCGTGTGAATTTGTTGATGCTCATCTAGAATATACTGAAATAGCATTTTTAAAAATTAAAAAAACAAAGCTAGGAACAGAATAAAGATATACCAAAACATTTAAAACTTGAAATGGGTATTCCCATCTTAACTGAAGGTTAAGATACTCCTAGAAAAATTGAAACACCCGTGTAAACCTCCCAACGCTTCTAGAGTAGCACAGGAACATTTCTGGTAACATCAGACCCAACATATCTCAAAACATTTTGTACACGCTGGAACAGAACCCAAATGCATAGTAACAACAGACAATTTATGCTCCCATTTACAAAGGAAGCTGTAAGCTTAAGGCAGAAAAACTAATTCTTGAAATTAATGAAAGAACCAACTCAGGATCTATCGGTTACCACCCGAAATATTACTAACCTGAAGTGTTTTGTTTGCTTCTTTTATGTCTTCTATTTTAAGCTTTGATCTAAAGAGAAGACGTGATTTAGAAATTACGGGCAACATAATAAGAATATAATTAAAAATATAAATAAAAATATAAATAAAACAAGAGGCACATACATCAGAACTTTGGAGATTCTAGTCTGAAATCAAAAGGCACAGAAGCTCATCCCTTTTCCTACTCAGTGTGTACCTGCAGATAATAAATTCACTAAAACCTTTTTGCCATTTCTGGAATTAACTAACTTGTGTGTTATCATGGGGGTTTCATCCCCTAGGAGTTCCAACCTGATCACAATTTCCAAGCTAAGCTGGTGTGAACTGAGCACTTTATAAGGAAAAGATGAACCTTTACAGGTATTGATAAGACACTTTGGAATAGTTTCTCCCAAATAGCCCAGAAAGATACTTGTTCATAATTAACCAAAATCATCTCTTTAAGAAGGTCTTCCTTATTTCTGGATAGGTTTCTTCACTGTGAGATTCCTATTTATTTGTATGGTTCTATTTATATTGAACTACCTCACATCCAGACTTCAAATATTGAAAATAAAAGGGTAATTATATACCCCAACATTTAAACTCTTGGAGATTTACAATACTTGTAGCAGTGGAAATGCTACTGGCAAGACGTGTCACACTAATGTTTGAAGAGACAAAGATCGTGAGCCTGTGGATGGTATCAAAGAGAAAAGCTATGATGAGGATACTTTCTACTAACAAACTGGAAACATCATTCTTAGCAGCTTAGGAATATAATGCAAGAAACAGACAGCACTGAGCAACAATTGCTGTTTTAGACATGATGTTGGATGCTGCCTGTTGACAATTCAAATGAAAAATTACTAAAATTGAACAACATATCCTAACTAGAAAACTGGCTATATGAAAATGATGGCTTAAAAATTGACTCTTCCTCTGATCCATAAAAAAGGCTCAGAATATTTGGGTGGGGTGGGGCAGAGAAGAAACTTATTTTTCTTTTCTTGGGAAATCTTACAAAGAGATTCTGGATTTTGAAAGTGATGTATTTTTCTTGAGACCATAATACCTAATATAATTACCACACATAATTATTTGCTTTTATCCAATGTCAATTACAAGGTACTCTGAAACCTAGAATTCCTTTAAGTGACCTAATTTATTGGTAGTTTGATTTGAAGGCAAATGAAGAAGCTAGCTTTGCTTTCAGAATTTGTATATTAATTATTCCTATAATATTTTATGAATTTATTTCTTTACCCATTTTGTTATTTAAATAAATACTTGTTCATTTTTGTTGTAACAAACTGCTGGAGGTTCTGGTCACTTTAATACATAAATTGTTATTTAGGATTCAGACACACTAAAGAATTCAAAATGAAAGCTCACTGACATCAAGATGTGAAATAAAAGTATCTTATTGTCTTTCTCAGAGCCCAATCTTAACTGTGGGACCATTCAGAAGTAAATCCCATTGAGACTAGATATCTTGCAAGTAGAAAAAAACTAAGCAAAGGTGGTTTGATGTTTTCAAAGTATTTTTTCCTTAGATCATCTTATTTTTACTGTTTCTTTATAATATGTATCAATAAACTAATTCATTTCAGTTCTGAAATTCTGAGGCTGAATTCCTTGTTACTTAAAATCACACTAATATTCTTCTTAAGGTTTGATGGGCTGTATAAACTGTACATTAAAGGCTTATTATTATTATTATTTATTGGATTTATGTGCCGCCCCATCTCCAGGGTGGCTTACACTGAAATATATATACAAATAAATACAAAATTTATCAAATTTACTCTAATCCAAATATAATAAAATCAAATTAAAATACCCTTGAATTAAAACCCCCAACCCTGCTCAATCCAGGCCGGCCTGTGCAAACAGCCAAGTCTTGAGATCACAGCGGAAGGAGCACAGGTCTGGGGCCAAACGCAGCTCCAGGGGTAGCTGGTTCCAAAGGGTGGGCGCGCACACACAGAGAAGGCCCTCCCCCGGGGGACCGCCAACCGACACTGCCTGGCCGACGGCACCCCCAGGAGGGCCTGCCTGTGAGAGCGTACCGGGCGATTGGACCTCGATGCTGGTAGGAGACGCTCCTGCAAGTACCCCGGACCCAAGCCATGCAGAGCTTTATATCTTGAATTAAATTCATCGAAGGTCCAATGTACCTGGCCTCCACCCCCAGGTGTATATGTGACATCTACTGCCTGCCCTGGGGTCTTGGGAGACGTGGTCTCTGGGCTCAGACTGGTATATCTGAATGCCAGGTCCGTAGAATAAGTCATATCCTCCGTGAACTCATAGAGGAGGAGGCTGGGACTATGGCTGCATTGGGAGACCTGGGTGGGCCGAGAGGTGTCCCTCTGTGTGATTTGTGCCCCCACTTCCCTGTGCAACAGAGGCGGAGGGGAGCTAATTGTAGAAGATTGTTTCCAACTGGGATACTGTCCATGAATAGGCATTGAGACCCTTCCCTGAAAGATTGGGCCCGGTGGTCGGGTACCTATCCCCCAGCTGCGTGTGTGGCCCCTGCCTGGGCTGCTCAGCGCCCTCTCGGTGGCGGTGGAGTTCCCTAGGCTTATAGTTCTGGGGACTTTAACCTGCCGTCACTGGGGGCGTCGGGTTTAGCTCAGGAGTTCATGGCATCCATGGCAGCCATGAACCTGACCCAGGTGATCCATGGACCCACCCACGAGGGGAACACACTTGACCTGGTTTTTATCTTGGGGCAGTGGTGTAGTGATTCTGGGGGATGGTTCTCCATCTACCCTCCCTTTATCATGGACTGATCACTATCTCCTGCGGCTGGTCTTTCAATTGGCTGTCCCTCGCTGCTGGGATGAGAGCCTATCACGATGGTTCCGCCCCAGGCGCCTAATGGACCCGGATAGTTTCAGGCGGCGCTGGGGTTCTTGCCCGCCTCCCTCGACCACAGCTGGTCGAGGCGCTGACGGCCGCCTGGCAAAGGGAAGCGGCGTGGGCTTCGGCCGGTTTGTCCCCTTGCGGCCTCTTCCCGCCGTGAGCCGATGGGCCCCCTGGTTCTCCGAGGAGCTCCGGGGGATGAAGCGGCGGAGAAGATGCCTGGAGAGCAGATGGAGGGCCAGCCACCTCCGAATCCGACCGTGTCCAGTTGCGATCCTATATCAGGACCTATCTGGAAGCAATCAGGGCGGCGTGTTATGGACAGCTAAACATAAAATACATCTTTGAATAAGACCAATCTCCCACCATGCTGTTCAGATACACGTGTTCCTTGCATGTAGAAGCCTCTTCAGACAGCCATTGTACTCTCAGTCATAACAGGTAAAAAGCAAGGTGGGTGAAGCAACAAAACAAATGGAAGGAAAAAAAATTAAAGGATAAAATGATGACAACTTTGCTCAAGCTAAGGAATAGAACACGAGAATTTTTACAGGTAGATATAGCAATAAAATAAGAAGTTCCAGGACTGCATCCCTGTTTGAACAAACTGTTAGCAAACTCCCAACTGAGAGCATCCCTGTTTGAGCAAACTCAGCTTCTGTGAATCACAGCCCAAAAGTAATGGACAAATAACAGACTATATGCAAAAAAAAAATCAAGATGGCTCTCCTCACATGACTAGGCTTCAATCGTGCAGTTGCAGCCATCTTTGTTTTTAATGGTCCCCTGCACGATGCCAATATATGAAAATTAAGAATCCCACATTAGTTCTGTAAAATATCTAAAACTAGAAGGAAATGCTAGTACACACTGATTGTTAATGTTGAAAGTTGATAGGCTTAGAAAAGTATACTATTTCTGAATAGTCACATTTGATGAAAGCGATTTCATTTGCCCCTCTGGGTGAAGGCCCCAACTCCTAAACAAAATTTATTAGCTCACCTTATAAATGGCCACATCCCGATCATGATTCCCCTCCTTTACCCCCACCCCCACCCATATATAAGTGATTGAAAATAACCTCTTTGCTTGCCATTGCAAAGACCCAGTTTTCCACATTTTCCAGTTTTCCATGCCTGCAGCCTCTATCAAGGGAAGCTTTTGGGCAAAAAAAGAAGACCCTCTTCTGCCAGCTGCCACCCTAGAGGTCTCCCACAGCCCACCTGATTGTATGGCAGCCTTGTGTCCCTTCACCCAGACCCCCTCACACCCACCTCATGAAGTGTGCAAAGGCACTTTCTGGTCTGCCCTGTCCCTCTATTGTTTTTAATCAGGATTCAAGTTTTGAGAAATTACTTTTTTAAGTGTAATGATTTGCTGAGTCTCTGTTTGTAGAAAACAAGTAGTTTCTTTTTCCTTTTTAAGGTCCTCTTCCATGGTTTGTCTCCATTCTCTTTCTATTTTCAGATCTGTCTCCAACTGACACCTAAAAACATAGAATATTTAAAAATTCATTCAAGCTGGAAGAATGTTTTCGAAGCATTAGCTTCATTTTAATTTATGTAATATTTTAACCAGTGCCATAAACCAGGGGTCTCCAACCTTGGCAACTTTTAAGACTTGTGGACTTCAACTCCTAGCAAAGCTGGCTGAGGAATTCTGGGAGTTGAAGTCCACAAGTCTTAAAGTTGTCAAGGTTGGAGATCCCTGCCATAAATTACATGATAAATACTTCATCTCCTTTAAATCATAGCATAAATCTAATTAGAGGTACTTGATAAGCTCAACAGACTTCAGACTGGTTGAGACATGACAGCCCTCTTCCCATGCTTCTCAAGCTATCACGGGAAAGAAGCTGTGGATTTATTCTCTGTAAGGCCCAAAGGTTAGGACAGGAACCACTGAGTGGGAGTCTTATAGAGCAAGACCCAGACTTGAAATAAGAAGGACTTTCTTGGCCACGACAGTTATAATACAGCGGAGCATCCTGATTCCTGGAATCATGGTGTCCCCAGAAGTTTTCAAACCAAGACTGGGCTACAATTTGCCCGGGATGGTCCAAAATTCTTGCTCTGAGTAGAGATTGAACTAGAAGACCCCCCAAAGTCCCTTTCGGCTTCACCATTTAATCATTCTATGACTGTTCCAAGATACATTATCGATGTGCTACAGGACAGCCAGTCTGGTATAGTGATGAAAGTGCTGGCCTAGAAACCAGGAGATGGTGAATTCTAGGCATGAAAGCCAACCAAGTGACTTTGGGCCACTCTCTCTCCCTCTCAGTCTAACTCACTTCACAGGTTATTTATTAGGGAAAGTAGGAGATGGATGGATTATTAGGTAGGTCCACTGCCCTAAGTTATTTATTTATAAAGTAGTAAAGGAGGGACAAAAATGAATAAATAATTCACTGAGGAGTAGAAATCATGGTGTCTCTTGGGGAATTCGTTTGAGAAAGCAAAGTGTTAAAAGACAATCATTGAAATACATTTATGGATGTATTTATTTGAGTGGTATCTCACCTTTATTTTGTTTAATTCAAAACAGAGGGTGTAATTTTTCCAACAACAGCCCAGAGAGATGAGTTGGGCTGGGAGAGAGAAACATTCTAAGAGATGACTAGAACTTACTGTCACCTGTTCCTAATCCTGCACCTTACTAATTTCCATGAAATAATATCTTAAAAGTCTACACAAATTTCTGCAAAGAATAATACTGTACATTCAGGACAGGGTATTGTTCTAAATGGTTGATATAGCAAAAGTATATGCTGACATTATATAAATATTAAAATGTTTATAAAAAATATTAAAAATACTCCAGTTTTCCCAAAATCAATGTTACTTACACTTGGTTTTCCTTTTGGGCAATTTCTTTCTGAAGACTTTCAGATTTATTCATATAATCTTGTTTAACTTTCTTGTCCTCACTGTCTGCTTCCATGTGAGCCTTCTCTGCTTGCTGCAATCTGGTGTAATTCAAATCAACTTTGGGTAAAACTGAAGCTAGAATTTGGATGTAAAGGATGAAGACAAATAAAAGGAAAAAAATGGGGAAATAGAACATTTCTAAATGAAAATGAAGTTTGGGGATAAACTCACTAACTCAAATGAGAGACCCAGACAATGCCTACAAATTCAAATTATGCATCTCACTATCACCACAAAACATCCATAAATTTCTCCATTTTTTTATTTGGGATCCATGATAAACAGGCGCCATCATGGCAAAGTGATACATATGTTAGGTTTTATACATACAGAGTGCTGACTATTTAAGCTCTTTTATGGATATGATTTCTTTTTTTAAAAAGGAAAAACCAAACTTCAAGTATCTTGGCCATTTGGCTTCACGAAAGAAAGAAAGGGCACAGGGACATCCTCAGGGGCAGTGAAAAGAACCATAATAGTGGCCCTGACCATGTGGTCCCAACCATCACATTGACTTTTTTTGACTTTCATTTCTTACTGACACAGAATTCTGGATGATTGAACTTAGGACACAAATAGTATATTTGAGGCTCAACACAATACATGCCAAGGAAAGTCGCTGACTGTCTAATACTGTGTTTCTCAACCTTGGCAAGATGAAGATGAGTGGACTTCAATTCCCAGAATTCCTCAGCCACAATTCCTTGCAGGAGAATTCTAGGAGTTGAAGTCCACACATCTTCAAGTTGCCACGGATAAGAAACACTGGTCTAATGTGGCTTGTCTGGCATCAGTTCTGAGGTCATTAACACTGGTCTAATATAATATCTATGGTATTATGTAAATCAGGGGTGTCAAACTCAAGGCCTGGAGGCCAGATCCAGCCCGCGGGGTGCTTAGATCTGGCCCATGGAGCTGCCCTGGAAACGGTGAAGGACTGGCCCGCGGTGCCTCTGCCTCTGCGTGGCCCTCCCAAGCTCCATTTTCGCTAGTAGAGAGTTGCAGGATGCCATCACAGCCTAAAACGGAGTTTGCGAGGGTCACGTGTGGCCCCCAACCTTTTTTTTGGCTGGCAGAGGGTTGCAGGAGGCCATTGTAGCCTAAAACAGAGCTCAGGAGCCTGTTTTCACTGGCAGAGCACTCAGGCCACCACAGGTCCCCCCCCCCGACACAAGTGATGTCATGCTGACCACACCCACCCTGATCCTCCGAGGTCAAACTCACCTTGATGCAGCCCTCAATGAAATTGAGTTTGACACCCCTGATGTAAATAGTTGGATTCCCACCCAGGTTTGAGAGCAGCTAAGAACACAGATATATATACTGCCTGGCAGAGCAATCCACCTAAGACTTTACCTGTCACGTCTCTTCCAATCTCATACACAACTTGCTCCAAAATTTCTTTCTAAGCAAAATGGAAACAGATAACCTCCCCATCTTCCCATGAATCATCTATATTCCAAGGACAATCAAAGTGTGAAACAACTGCAATGAGCTGTTTTAGGCATGGCACTAGCCTCACTTTGGGGGGAGGGGGTGAGCCTATCCCTAGATAGGGGGTCCCCAAACTTGGCATCTTTAAGACTTGTGGACTTCAACTCCTTGTTGAAGTCCCCAAGTCTTAAAGTTGCCAAGTTTGGAGACCTCTGCCCTAGAGAAATGTGTAAAAATCATCCAGTAAACCTTCAGTAAAGAAGGTTGAAAGGGGATTTATCTTGATTTCTAATGCAAGGATGTCTGTTACAAGGGGTGGGGGTTAGTTAAAATCTCCAATGCCAGCAGCCACTGTGCCATCAATGTCCCGATCGCATCCCATGCATTCCTCATAAAAAGGGGGCAGGGCTTCTGTTTCATGGCTATGGCTGCCATCTTGACTTTTCTGACCCCCCAACACTCCCATTCTAATACTAATACATTCCTAAAGCTCTCTCAACTGTAAGGATGATTCCCCCTCAGCTTTAAAGGCAGGAGCGTAGGAGAAAGCTCCTTTCCAAAAAATTAATTGTAAAGCCTTTCTACCCAGGCAGACATCCGACCACAAACAAATAATTTCTATTCCATGATTGAATGCTATCAATTATAAACAAAAATTATTTCCATAGTCCCTCTTTCTTCTGTACCACAAAGTAGATTCACACACATACTTTCCACTAAAAGAGGTGTTATGCTTTACCAATGTCCACCAATGAATTTTAATTTCACTACTACTTCGGTTCAAAGCATGGTGGATTTCCAATTTCATTCCTCTTTTTAAAGCAAAATATAATTCTCCCAGCACAATTGTGGAGCACATCTACACTTCTTAAAAACAATGTTGTGCAAAGATTAATACATTTAAAGATAATCCAGAAGACCATGTTTAACTCTTGTCCTTATCAAAACACCAAGAAAAGATCTATGTAAACAGAGGTTGAATTACAATCTGTAAGATCTTTTCTGAACCTTTTCCTTCTACCAGCTTCACTGTCATGAAAATAGTGCTAGCTGAACTTGAAGTCAGTCTCTGTTTATCATTTGCTAGAAAATAACACTGCGATTTTGAAAAAATTCCAACGGGAAACTGCTAAATTAAGATTTTCTATTGTCACTTCCTTTCGGAAAAACAAAGCAGGAAATTGGTGTCAGAAACATGGTCTGATGAGAATACTACACTGACATCCCAAGTAAATCAAATACATGGACAAGAGACTCAAATCCAAGCATTATAATTCAAAGCTCATTTTCCTTGTGTAAGCACTGCTGACTGCTCCATTACAAATAGTTTTGCAAGATCCATGGCTTCAAAATGATATATCTTTAACCAGCTTGTACTGGGGCTGCCCTTCACGACTGGAACATTTCACCAAAGTCATGGCAATAGTCCTAGTCTGCGTTAACAATTCCTTGTCACTTCAGATGTGCAATGGATAGAAATCAAGGACAAAGGCAATAAAAACATCCAAAAATGTGGGATAAAGGAGAAAAGAAAAAGAAAGAGGAAAAACGATGTCAATAAAAGAATATTCATGCTTACTAACGTTTTAATACATAATCATGTTTTTGTTCAATAGACTGGATTGAAAAAGAAAATGATGAGGCTATGGATGTTTATATTTTTAAGCAATTAGAAAATCAACCATTTTTAACATACTTTTGGGATTGTGATTCGACAACTGCAGTAGTGTGCAAATTCAAAGGGCAGGATGTCAGCTTTGAGAAAAAAAAAAGGAATAAGTATTTTTGTGTACCCTATTCTAGCCCACCTCACTTTCCTTCTCCCAGAAATATGAATGGCTAGGCAAACTGGAAAGCTCATTCTATGATATGTTTAGCATTAAGTTGAATCAGAACACGAGTGTCCACAAGGATGTGTTGGTCAAAAATTTGTAATCAAAGCCCTATTCCTTTTCTCTGTGCAAGACAATGAAAAAGATGTAGGGCAATGGTGTCCAACCTTGGCAACTTTGAGACATGTAGACTTCAACTTCATGGCTGGCTGGGTAAATTCTGGGAGTTGGACACAACCTGGTTTAAGGGTATTGATCAAGGCTGATAATTTTTTTTTGACACACAAACTTACAGACACTTCCAATCAGGATAGATGATTTATTTCGCTATAAGCCTAAATTTACTCTTGGCTTCTTAAGGGAGAAATAAGATTGGCTTAGATCTGAGGCTGAATCAACCATGGCTAGAAACATCATGAATTCTCTACTAGAAATTTCTGCTATCAAATGAAACCAAGTGAGAAATAAAGGGTAACAACGCCCTCAGAATGCCGCCATGGTACCAATTCTCTAACTTTTAATATCTAGAGCAGGGGTGTCAAACTCACGGCGTCACAGCAGCATCACTTGATGTATCTGGACTATTTGCCCCACTGCTAAATTGGGTGTGGGTGTGGCCAGTGTATCCGGCCTGTGGGCCAGGAGTTTTACAGACCTGATCTACAGCCTCAACTCTAGGGTTATTTTACAAGCACTTAACCTCTTACGTACATCCTGCCTTATATTTAATCTCTTTTCATGGAACTCATATCAACAAAAATATAACCTCCTTCTGAAACTACTCCATTTTATATGCAACCTGCTGCATGGATGAGGAAACCAGTTAACAAAAACATTCTTTGAAAATTTGAATTCTATAGCAATCAGCCAGTCACAAAATATATGTGCAAGCTGAGCCTCCCAGGGTTTTCTGTTGGCCTTCTAGCTGCTGGTATCAGGAGGCTGTGCAGGCCACATCTAGCAAAAAAACAAAGGGGCGGGGGGAAGAGCCCCTGGCTTGGACTCAAAACATTCCCTGTGGCTTTTCTATCTTTCAACTCATCCTTCAATGCATTATCAGTCTACAGCTGCGTTTAAAAGTAGATCCAAGCCGCACACTTGGCTGCCCCCAGCACAGCATATATTTAGGTCAAAGAGAGCTTGCAAGAATTGCTAACAATATGGGAAAGTCAAAAAAGAGGAAAGTTTTGGAATAGCTAACTGCAATCTGCTAAATGGGCTATAATGTGATTTAGAGCGGAAAGGAAGAGTGGATTCAGGGAGGCATCTTCTGTGTTCACAGAAATATGTGAAAGCAGATTCATCTGAATTATGGCTGTTCTTGTATGAACATGTATTTAAAGTTAAGAGCAAATGTGAACAATTATGTCCTATTTCTTTTGCCACAATATGCAGGTAACTGAGTCTATAACTGCCAAACTAGCATGTAATGCTAAGCCAAGGTCTGTGCCATGTTACAACTTACGTTGTAGCATAAGTTGGATCAAACCCAGTTTCTACTTTCCTCCCACCACCAACATCATCATCATAAGTTAGCCACACAGACTTTTGAAGTGTTTATTTTGATTTTTTGTTTTGCAGATGCTCAGCTTGTCAATGCACATGAAATAAGAGATTGTGGTTTTTAACAAACTGATCTCAAGCCATGGATTATGAATCTGGGCATTAAACTGAGCGTGAAAAATAGTGGTGATTATATAAAAATGTAATTAAAATTTGCCAAAGTTTGTACCTCGGAGGACGATATAAGCCTGGGGCTTCTTTTGCACTAACATGAGCAAGAGAAAATGAGTAAGAAAAAGCATAAAAGACTGTGATGTTGTACCTTTGTTCCAGGTGCTTCATAGTTGCAGTTATTTCACTTGTTTTATCCTCCAGGCGACCAATTATTTCACTCTTTTCTTTCATGGCTTCATCTGAAAACTATTATTAGAGATTATTCTATTACAATATGGTAATTTTTGTGCAACATAGCTCTTTCTTCTGCTGCTTTCTTCTCCCTGAACCAACTCAGAATGCTGAAATCTCTGCAAAAAGTAACAGTACTAGCAGCCCTGTAGTGTAGGCCGTGCAGGAAAAAACAAACAAACTCCAGCATTCATCAGTCCTGCAAAACTACTGCATGTTTTTCAGTTCCAAAAACACTTCCATGTACTCAATTGACTTGGAAGGACAAAGAAGAGGGGGAAATGTAGCTGATGTCAGAATCATATCTGCATCTGATTAGATGGCATGAATAAAATGTTTACCTTCAAGACGGGCACTGTTTTATCCATGTGCATGAATAGGGAGGCCACTGACCAGTGCTTTTTATTTTCCTTTAGCCTTTCTGGAAGGGAGAATACAGGGAGTTCTTGCATAACTAGCATATTTGGAACTGTCTGTGGAGATTCTCAGTCATTCCATGTCATGGTTGTCCCAAAGGTGCTTTTTCAAGAGGCAACTGGACTTTCTGTTTTTTCCTTTTGAAGACGTTTTGCTTCTCATTCAAGAAGTTTTTTCAACTCTGGAAGCTTCTTCAGTTCTTCAGAGCTGAAAAGGCTTCTTGGATGATAAGTGAAATGTCTTCAAAGAAAAATTAGAAAGTCCGTCTTGAAAAAGCACCTTTGGGATATTTGGAATTGGCAACTCCGTTCTGAGCCATGCAGTTGTTTACTGAGCCATCATGTGCCATGAAGGACTTCTGATCTCACTTCTGCTTCCATTATTAAGTGAATCACCTGCAATTGTTACACAAGACACCATGACACCTCCGAGTAGCAGTTTTAATGCTGGTTTCTCCATAGACTCTACTTGTCGGAAGCCAGTTGCGAAGGGCCCAAGTCTCAATCACGTGACAGAAGGGTCACTGTGACAATCAAAAATGCAAGGACTGGTCACAAAGTTACTTCTTCAGTACCATCGTAACTTCAAACAGCCACTAAACAGGGCAGTTGTTAAATGAGGACTACCTATATTGCATCCTGACTTGAACTTTCCTGACTTGACATGAGTGACCTGATAAAACTAGATCACTGATTCTCAACCTCGGCAGCTTTAAGATGGGTGGATTTAACTCTCAGAATTCAAAATTCTGGGAGCTGAAATCCACACACCTTAAAACTGCCATGGCTGAGAAACACTGGGCTAGACAGTTCAAAATAACAACAAGAGGTCAACCCATAGGGAAGCTATTACAATACACAGGCATTTCACAAACACCTCTGTTCAAAGCAGTGGAGAAATCACAAGGCTTTACAAGACTCCTGTAGCTGCTTGGACACTATCTCCAGCTGTCTGCACATAAGTATAATAAGGCGGCCATTTTGCTACTAGTCGCCATGTTTGCTTTAAATGCCTACATTCAGGGGTGGGATTCAATTTTTTTAACAACCAGTTCTGTGGGCGTGTCTTAGGTGGTAGGCGTGTCTTGGTGGTCATGTGACTGGACACAGCTTGGTGGTTATTGGCTGGGCGTGGCCAACTCAATATTCCCTCACATCGAGGCACTCATCTCCTCGCCTCATGAGTGTGGGGATGCTGCAACAGTCGTAAGTGTGAAAAATGGTCATAAGTCACTTGTTTCAGTGCCATTGTCACTTTGAATGGTCACTCCACACAAGCAAAGTACCAGCAAAGGAGGGAAAAAAACTCCAGAGACGTTCCAGAGACAGGAAGTCTAGTCCTGCCAAGAATGTAATAAGGGTTAACGGAGAGGCAGTTTCTATAAGCAACACCAGAATGTTTTCTTCCTGCCTTCCTTACAGGATTAGGCCAGTAATTTCTTCTAACAACCGGTTCTCTGAACTGCTTAGAATGTTAACAACTGGTTCTAGCGAATAGGTGCGAACTGGTAGAATCCCACCCCTGCCTACATTCCTTTTAAGACCCATCAATATGGAAAAGTTAGGAATAAGGGTTCTCTTAAGTTTGTGGAGACTGTCTTTGTTTCTTTGAATCCAGTCCATAATTCAAACTGAGGCTAACGAAGAAATAGGGTCTGTAGTTGTGGCTAGGTTTTGGTTAGTTTGCTGTGGTCTGACAGAGTGCCCGAACCTGAAGTAACAAAGAGAAGGAAATGAAACCTGGCTCGCTTCTGCAACCTCATTTTTGATGCTCCTGGATTTGTTTTTCCTTTTCCTGCTCCAACTACACAGGAAAATATTTTAACAAAGCTAAGGTGTTTTGGAAAGGATTTGCATCCCTTAGCCATGCATGCAGAAGCTGATCAGCCATGAAGCCCTTGTGTTTTGTTCAATTAGCAAAGGATTCTCTTAACCAGCTGGCCAGCCACTAACAGCTAAGATACTGGCTGCACAGACATTTCTGCAAAAAGGGCTTCCAAACAGTGGTAGTATGCGACTGGTTCTGCCTGGTTCCGGAGCGCCGGTAGGAGCGATGAGCAGCGGAGACCGAACTGGTTCTCTCCACTGCTCTAATGGCTCTGCTGTTGGGCCCACTTGCCCGCCCGGGCTCCCATACTTACCTTTACCCACTGAATTTGAAGTGCAGCTGCTTTGCGCGGCACAGAATAGTGCTGTGCAGCAGCTGCTGAAGCGACTGGGATTGTGCAGGCTTGCAGGAGGTGAGTTAGAACGCAAATGCCTCTGCGCCTCTGCAAAGTGCACGTTCGGCATGCGCGTGCACGCAAAGTGTGTGCACACACGCAAAGAGCACCCACCGAACCAGTGGCAACAATATTTGAATCCCACCACTGCTTCCAAACTATTAATATACAGTAGGGTCATTCACATGTTTATTGATGGCTGATGCTAAGCAAGCATGGTAGCGTATCATACAAACCAAGTCCATTCCATGACTCTGCTTAAATGGCACTGTCGCCCCAGAAAAAGAAGATGCTTTGGATAACTGTCAACAGTTGACCCTGAAATCCTAGGCGGGGCAATTAAACCCCCAACCACCACCAGACTCCAGTGCATTACACTTATTTTGGTTTCAAAATATAAATAATAAACTACCTGCAGTTTTTGGTACATTTCTGTGTTGATCACTTTGACTTCCTCCAGCTGTTGCCGCAGATTTATAAGAGTGTCTTGCTTTTCATGTATATCTTTCTCCAATAACTTCATTGCGAGTTCTATCTCATGCTTCATGCCAACCTGGACCATCAATTCATTCTCTATATCCTACAAAAGATAAGAACAAACAAGGCCACATCTTCCCAAAAATCCTGTGTTTCATTTCAGATGGAACATTTCTAGCAAAACGGCACGATTGATGATTGACAACTGTGTGCAGCTACCTAAGTACAGGTAGTCCTTGCAATACAACTGTAATTGAGCCTACCCATTGCAGTCATATGTCATAACAGTCGTCAAATGGGTCAGTCATGTTACCAGAATGACTTTACAACCTTTCTTCCAGTAGTTGTTAAGCAAATTGCTATGGTCGTGAAGTGAACCAGTGGTTTGTTATGGGCACGGTTTTGCTGAAAACTGGAAGTAAGTGACAGTTTTTGGCAAACGTATCATAACATACAGTCACATAACTGTAGGATACTGCAAACAGCTATATATGCAATCATGTTGCCAAGGGTCCAAAATTCAGTCATGTGACCATGGAGGAAGCCCAACTGTCAGAACTTTAAATCTGAGCCGTAAGTCGCCTTTTTAGGTCAGTAGTAACTCTGAATGGTCACCAGTGGTAAGTCAAGGATTACGTGTATGTAACTCCAAGGAATATGCAGAACCAACCATTCACCATTTATATAACACCCACTTACTTGTCTTAACTGTGATTCTTCTCGAAGCTGTCTATGTGCTTCATTGTACATTTCATCCAGGCTTTGTCGGGAATGTTTATATGTCTGAAGTTCTGCTTCGGCATCTACTTTGTTCATCTACAAAGAAAATAAGAAAAATTACTGTACTTAAAAACTTTGGTATTCAGAAAGAGACTTCATCCTAGAGCTGGTATGCCCAACCTTGACAACTTAAGATTTGTGGACTTCCCCAGCCAGCCATGCTGACTGAGGATTCTGGGAGTTGAAATCCACAAGTATTAAAGTTGCCCAAGATACACACTCTAGGTAGCAAGAACACCTCCTAAGTTTTCTTCGTGTTTGTGATGAGCCTGGAACAATGTGGAGCTATGCATGTGTCAAAAATGATTTAGATCATATATAAGCTACAAGCACAGTACCCATGTTAAAAGTATTGTAATCTGTATAAATATTATTGAAAATGCAGAAAAATGCTCCTCCTATAGTTTGGAGTCTGCTGTATTTGTCATTGCTCATAAAATATTTCTTATGGCAATGTAGTGTTATGAAAATTTCATCTTCAATAAGCCAATGGAAGTTCTGAAGAACACCAGGTGAATGAATGTTTATGTTTTTTAAAACGGGGATCAGCAACGGATTGTTCTTCCAAAACCCGAACGGTAACTTGAGGTATGCAAAATTTAGCCAGGCCTCATTAATTCAGTGTGTAACGTCCATCATGAGTCTTGGAACATCACGCTTACACATCTCCCATGCACCAGTGGAATAGATGAGAGCAAAATTTGGGCCCCTTCTTTTTTGCAAAGAAGTCTGCAAAAAAATTAAGAGGTAGAAATGTGTGTCTTGAGCCTTGCAGTACTATTAACCTTTTACCAAATATAGGGCAAACGTTTTCACCCCGTTTACTTCAGTGATGTCATGACATGACAGAATTAGTTGTTCCTCCATTACCCCTTTTAATTTTTTACTGACTCCACTTACACATCTTTGAAATGGCCACAGGCTGTCCTTCCTTTGGCCTGCTGTTCTGGTCTTGGAATGGGCCATTTGTTAATTGACCCACTAAAATACCAAATGGTATTCCCATTGCACTGTCTTTTGCCTCCAGTTGCATGTCAGTTTTATTTGCTTGTCCTACTTCGTAAGGTCTATTTTTATCCCATGTTTTTTGGCTGTTTCACCATTTTTCAATTCTTTTCTTTGAACTCAAACCATTGTGCTGACTTCTGTGGTTTTAAAAAGCTCCCTTTCTGAATATTTTGCATATTTTGTGTTTCTAGACATTTTTCTATCCTGCCTACAAAATCTTTCTAATCTTACAGGGTTAATGTTAGCTCAGGTTAAAAAAAATGTTCCCCTATGTCCTGACTATCTTGACAAGGGGATGTAAATATATTTTGCAATGCTCCTGCATGGCATGGTATACTTACAAGTGATCTTCCAAAAATATCCCCCTGAAGCTCTTACCTAGATTCTTGAAGTACATAAAATGCTTAAATATTACGTTTTTATAGAAAATTACATTAAAAATGGCAAATTTTGACATACAAATCATGAATTATTTTAAAATATCATACCTCCAGATGATGTTGTGTTTTCATTAAAATGAGTGTATTTTCACTTCGTAAATGATGGTTTTCTTCCTGTAGTTTAATTATGTTGTTTTTAGCTATCGCCAACTAAAAGAAAGATAGAATGCCAACATTAAAAAATCCAAAAGCTTTCCAACAGCAAAAAACCAAAAGTCCAAACCCAAAATGCTGCATGAAAACATCACATTTTCCTAATCACGTCACTGCACTAGTTCAGCATACTTATCTAGGGCTTGTTCATTCTGTTGCCAACAAACAAGGACTTTTGACAGTTGACGGGAAGCAGAAATCTAAAATTTGCAACTGAAGATATTAATCTCAATTAAAATCCAACATTAACAATAGCTAAGGAATGTGTAATATGCAGAGCGCCATGAGATTAGGCACTTGTAAAAAAGCCATCTAGCAGGCAGGGCTGTATCATTTAAAAGAGCTTGCTACAAGGATTCCTGTAGTAACCGATTTCCACAATTGCGACATACACAGAGTCTATATTCTCAGTCATCTAGGTCATTGTTGTCCCAAAGGTGCTTTTTCAGAAGGCAGCTTGGACTTTCTTGTTTTTTTCTTTTGAAGACGTTTCGCTTCTTATCCAAGAAGACGGTCTGGACTGACCGGGGGGGGACTTGTTTTAGAGTTATTTTAATTAATTTTAATGTTATTATTTTATTACTGTTAGGCTTGTAATTGTTTAATTGCTTTTTTAATTTAAATTTTTGTACTGAGTTTTTTTATTGTTAGACGCCTTAGGGAGAGAGGGTGGCATACAAGTCAAATAACTTCTTATTATTATTATTATTATTATTATTATTATTATTATTATTAAGAAGCTTCTTCAGCTCTGACAGGATAGATCCTTCCATTTTTTATCATCCAGTCAGAGCTGAAGAAGCTTCTTGGATGAAACAAGAAAAAACAAGGAAGTCCAGTTGCCTCCTCAAAAAACATCTTTGGGACACACACACAAACAAATCACAGTTATGCCTCCCTGCAGTTGTACACAGACTCTCAGCAGCTAGAGAGAATGTTCTCTTCAAGCTGCTGAGAGAATGTTTTATGGGTTGCTGGATGTGGACTCTCCTTCCATACTGCCATCATACATATTTTAGGTCCACTTCCAGGTTGTCCATGAGGCTGGGGTCAAAAAGGTTAAGACAGCTCTGGCAGGGCTACAGTGGCATGGTTATGGCCATCTTGACATTTTGGGCACCCTTGCAGATGCTCCTGCTTATATGGCAAAAAATGCATGTTAGACGGACCAGGATTCATGGCTAACTGCAGCTGAGCGAAATGGAGAACATCCAAGAAACTAGGCCACCATCCTCCTGCTGCTCAGATGTTCAGTAACACACAAGGCACCTCTTGGCCAAGGGAAACATCTTGTCAAAACAAATCCCAAACTAAAATAAAAACCAAACCCCAAATGCAAACAAAGACTGCTAATTTCAACATATTAATGAAATTAAAATATATATTGCTGAAAGACAATACCTCTTCGATTAATTTAGTGTTTGACTTCTCTAGTGAATCAACGCGGGTATGGAGGCTGCTGACTGTACTGCTGAAAACGATTAAAAAAAAAATTCTTCAGAATTATTTCTACAATTATGCAGTAGTGCAAACATTTACAAAACCTTCTAACAGCGGCTTGGTACCCAGCAACAAATGCATCAGAAGACACTTCCTGATACCACTCCTCAAAATGTGTTTTCTATCAGATTTTTTTTTAGACTTCTATATCCATGATATATCCCAATGGTCACCCTTCTTAAAATCAAAAAGACCTGAGCCAGTATAGCTTTTTGACATCACCCAAAGATGGCTAACTGCTATTATCCAAAAGGATATTATACAGGTAGTTCTCGACTTATGATAGGTTTTTTTTTAATGATCATTCAAAATAATGATGACCTTGGAAAGGATTCATTATGGCTGTAAAGCACTTCCTACCAATATTTCATGTCATTTTGATTCTATGCTTTTTAAAACAGAAGGCACCGTTCTCTAACACAACTTACGCTTACTTCAATTGCCGGTTTAATTCTTCAACATAATTCTTCTGATCCAATATTGCAGCAACGTGGTCATTTCTAAAAGAAATTTAGTTTTAGTTTAGAATATTTCATGTTTCATTAGACATTTGATCTGAGATCTGAGTGTCGAGAATTGCATGTGAAAAATTTCTATTTACTATTCCTGAAATATGTTGTCTTAATAAATGCTCTCCATAAATTAAAAAAAAAACAATATCTGACTTGGCTTGAAATTTAGAACATTCTGTGTAATTAGCACTAGCATTAACCGGATAACCACCATCAACAGACTCTGTTAACAAAAGGTTTCTTTTGGTTTTCTCAAAACATTGGAAATTGAATACTGCTCTAAGGCTGGGATGGGCAACTATGGCCCCTTTATGATCTGTGGACTTCAACTCCCAGAATTCCTGAGCCAGCATGTCTACAGGTTGTAAAGGGGCCCATGGCTAGCTCAGGAACTCTCAGTGTTGAAGTCCACAGGTGATAAAAGGGTCATAGTTTTTTTTTTTAATTACATTTATATGCCGCCCTTCTCCGAAGACTCAGGGCGGCTTACAATTTTTTGGGATACAACCCAGTGTGCTCAGCAATAGCCTTCATTCCATTGTATATGCCTGCTTATTACTAAGCGGCATTTTTACAAGGTCAGCTAATTGCCCCCAACAATCTTGGGTCCTCAATTTACCTACCCCGAGAGGATGGAAGGCTGAGTCAACCTTGAGCCTGGTGGGATTCGAGCCTACAGTAATTGTAGACAGCTGGATCTTAAGAGCAGGCATTTACAGCCTGAGCCACCAAGGCTCATTTAGTTGCCCATCTCTTCCTCAGATTTGTATTAGATATTGATAGGATGACTGTTCATGCATCAGTTCTGCTTTTCTGAATTAAACAATCCCCTTTCATTAAACGAAAGACTCTGTTGTTGTTGTTTTAGTTGTTCCATGCTTTCTGCTTTTTGCTCTTGAAATCTGTGGCCCCAAAATGTACAACTTTTTTCACAGTAGGCTAAAATGTTATTATTACTATTATTATTTTCCAGACTCATAGAGATTTACATAATGGAAGAGAATGTAGTAAAAATAAACACAGATGAAAATAAACACACACAGAGAGAAAACACTTATATGTACAATCAGCAAAATAAGCAAGGGCAAATAAGAGTCACCTTCTAGGGAAGGTGGGGACATAAAGTTTTAACAAATAAATAAATTGCTTCTGGAGTTTGTGCTTGAGGTGGAAAAATGAAACTTTGACCTTGGGTTTTGCTGATTAGATAGGTTTGTTGTGGTTATAGAAATGATTAGCTTATATTGTTATATAAAAACAAAAATGTCATGCTATATGTTATTAGTAGACAGTCAATGCTTTTTTTTCTTTTTCCCCTATGCCTTTTCCACTTCCCTTTTTCCCCCTTTATTTTCATTTTACTTTGTATTTTGTATTTTGATAAATACATTTTTTAAAAGTAAGCTTGCCCTTTGCTAATTTGAAGAGAGAGTTAGTTTGAGCTCGTGGTTATGGTGCTGGACAAGAAGTGTAGAAAACTAAGTTCTAGCCTGGTTTTAAGCACAAAGCCAGCTGGGTGACTTTGGGCCAGTCCCTCTCTTTCAGCCCTAGGAAGGAGGCAATGGCAAGCTACCTCCAAACATGTCCAGAAAACTGCAAGGACCGGAAGGAATTAAAAAAAACAAAGCCCACCCAACTTCAAGAAAGCCAGCCCTGAGAGGCCAGATTAACATTTCCATGGCTGTTTCGGGCACACCATAACCCAGCCATTTCTGGCCTCAGCCTTGTCCCCTCATGAAATCAGGGTAACAAGAACAATTCATCGATCTGGTTGGAGTATGTGGTTACATAGGTATGTAGCATGTGTGAAGTCTAGAGGGCTTTGAAAGTCGGAACTAGGTCATTAGGTACAACATGATGTAAAATGGATCATGCATAAACATTCCCTTCTGAACATCTGATTTCCTTGCAGGATGGTGGGTTTTTCAACCGTTTAGTTCAACATGCTAAAAGTTCTACTAAAACTCACCTTTCTTTATCTTCAGTGTCATCTTCATTCTTTAGATACATGGAGAAATCAATTACGCCAACCTTTAAAAAAATATATTCAAATTTTGCAAAATGAAATAAAGGAACGACTAGGGTATCCCCTAGCTTCTGGATATTTAATTCAAATCAGCAGAATAGGAAATTCTAGATTTGGTATTGATCACATTAATGAGTCGGATTACATTGACCAATGCCATTTTGCAGCAACCCATCTTCCCTGCATCTGCTCCTAGAGGTTGGGTGGCTCAGGCTGTTAATTGCCTGCACTTAAGTTCCAGCTGCCTACAACTGCTGTAGGCTCGAATCCCACCAGGCTCAAGGTTGACTCAGCCTTCCATCCTCTTGGGGTAGGTAAATTGAGAACCCAAGATTGTTGGGGGCAATTAGCTGACCTTGTAAAAATGCCACTTAGTAATAAGCAGGCATATACAAGGGAATGAAGGCTATTGCTGAGCACACTGCGTTGTATCCCAAAAAATTGTAAGCCGCCCTGAGTCGGCATATATATGTAATTAAAAAAAAAAATCTCCAGATCCTACAGCAATGAACCAAACGCATAATGGATTGAGAGCAATGGGCAGTATCCACAAATGAGCAAAGGTGTGCTAGTTCATTTATGAATATTTATAGATAACCCTACATTCTAATACATTCCAATACTGATATTTTTTTTCATTACTCAAATGTTTAAGCCATCTCATCAAGTTTACAATATTACAATCTAAATATAAGCCAAAACACAGATTTCATACACATCCTGAAGACACAGAATGTTTTTATTACAAGGGAAAAAAATAGCCATGGTATATTTGTAAAATCTTCCAGTATTTTGCAGAAGCAGAATTACATGGATCTGCAATATACAGATTTTGATAGTGCTTCAAAGAAAATTTGTGTGGGAGAAAAAGGAGATTGGCTGAAATGAATTGTTTAAATTATTTTATTCAAAATCTTCAGATTTGCTTGAAGGCTACATATTCTATAATATTGTGGCATCTACTTACTTGTGAATCCAAGTCTTCTCCTTTTATGCACAAGTTTGCATCAATGACATTTAACCCAACAAGCAATCCAACAATGACGGCTCCTTCTTCTTCCATCATCACTGCATGGTATTCATAAAATTCCCTGTAAAAGCATTTTCATATAATTTAAAAGACATTGTCAATTACTGGTCAATTTCATAGCCGACCAATGTCAAAATGACCCAATGTGACAAATTCAAAAACAAGCAGGCTTCCTCATGAAAACAGATGCCATTGTTATAGAATTTATTTAAAAGGATGCAAAGTAGCAAAATTGGGAGCTTAAAACTTGCCTAGGTCCATAGATTAGAATTAGCCCTACCAATTGTCAAAGGCCAAAACAAAGTATATCTCTCTATGCCCCTTCCCCTCTACAAAAGCTTGTTGAGCTGTAGTTAAATATTTCTTTGATTTCGATGGTATGACAGAATCCTTCACAGCAGGGATCTCCAAACTTGGCAACTTTGAGACTTGTGGACTTCAGCTCCCAGAATTCCCCAGCCAGCTTGTGGACTTCAGCTAGCTGGCAAATTCTGGGAGTTGAAGTCCACAAGTCTCAAAGTTACCAAGTTTGGAGACCTCTGCTTCACAGTTTCTTTTTAAAAAAAACCTGTACGGTCCACAGAGATCTCATCTAACGTCTTTCTTCTGCATCTTTCCCCCCTAATTCCAATGATACACGAATATGTATCTCATGATTCTAACCATGTTGACTCTGTCACCAAAGATCAAGCACAGGCAGGTCACTTAAGCTGTATCCAATGTCAACACAAGTAGAAAAAGTTAACTTGATACTGGTTGCATGCCCCGCTATGCAACCAATTGTAGGTGCTTGATCAACTAGCACCGGCAGCAATTCAGGTGATAATATGTTGAGAAAGAACACCCTTAAATAGCATCAAACACTGGATTTAATATTTGCACAAGGATGAAAAAGAGTCTCCCAGCAACAGAGGCTTTGCACAAGAAGAGTAACATGAATAATATTCCTTGTCTAGAATTAAAAAAAAAACAGAAAACTGCTTTTAAAAATAAGCCTAGTTCTGCAAGTATGACATTAAATAGTATGCAACTGCATTTTGTATGCCCTGGGTATGCACCTTTTCCAACAGCTGGCAGTATGATGTAAATTTGCAGAATATATTAAACAGCAAAAGGGAAAGAATACATTATTGCCATTGTTGTGGTAAGTGCTGCTTGGGAAGTCACAAGCATTACATTGTTGACTTCTGGTTTATACTAGACTACTGTCAAAACCTGAATAATCATTAGAATGTCCTCTTTCTTTTTTGTTCTAACAACACTTTTAAAAATAAAGATGTCAGGTCAATAAATTAGAACATTTTATTGAAATTTATAATTCAGAAGAAAAGTGGCTAGAAGCAATGTAATGTCAACTGCTTTATTTAGCTAAGAAAATAAACATTTTAGCTAAGTTCGAATGACAATGCAATGCAATCAAATGTGCACAATTCACAATCGAAGCACTGATTTTTAATAAAGTCTGGATAAGGGCTCACCCGAGGAGATCTTTCCGAAGGATGAGACATCGGAGATAATCAGCCATCTTTTTTTGCATAAGTGCCAAACGTAACCAAGCCCGAGCACGTCCTAATGAAGTCCTGGTTTAAAAACAGGAACAGTTCACAGCAGAGAGACAACATTAATCAGAGCTGTCATTTCTAACACTGCTCAACAGGCCTTCCAATAAAGAGACAGGATTAAGCCATTGTCCATCTTTATTTGGAATAGCGTTCTTAACAATTCTATATTCAACTTTAGCCACTTTCCACTCTCAACAAAAAGTTTCTGATTTAAACATTTACTTGACAAAACTCTTTAAGACACAAAATAAAAGATAATGTCCTCTTCTGTATATGTCTTGGGCAAATGCCATCCCATTTTGGTCTTTTCTGAGGAAGAAGAGATTAATGAATACCCTGCAACTGCAATGGGCAATTGGTGTAAGATCAAAGGCGGGTCATTATCCCTGCAACTGCAATGGGCAATTGGTGTAAGATCAAAGGCCGGGTCATTCCATCAAGGGGTGAGTCACTGAGACTTGGAGTAGCACATCCAAAGGAGACTATACTCCATAGCAGGGGTCTTCAACCTTGGCCACTTTAAGCCAGGTGGACTTCAACTTCCAACTTCAATTCTGGGAGTTGAAGTCCACCAGACTTAAAGTGGCCAGGCTTGAAGAGCCCTGCTCCATAAGACTCTATTCTACTGAAAGCTTCGAAAAGATTAAGTCTACTCTTGTAAGGCACCAAGAGTGTCTTGTATGACATGGGTACCTATAATAATTCTTTATTTCAGTTCCTGGTTTTAAAAATAGCACTTTTGAATCACATCACGTTTAATATTCTAGTTATTTTATTACCATCTTCCCCTGATTAATTTGTGATAAGAACAATTTTTCACTGGGCTCATCCTCATATGTTGTAGACCTACTCTGGTAACCAGATATTCCTGCCACGCCAATATTTCACCCTAAGGCTGAACCACCTCATAGTCACTTTCTCTCAACACAATTTTAGCATAATCCACCAGGAATGTGGTTCCATTCGTGATCAGGACTGGTATCTACCACAAAAAGACAAGCAGACTTGCTGCCAGCATTGTCATTCTCTTGCAGCACTAATCAAAGACGGAGTTCCCTCGTTTCCACTTCATCTAGCACCCCCCTTTCCCATTTATAACCTGTCAGATGGCTATTTGGGGCAACTGGAGGGATGATGGGATCTGCCATTTCAAGCACCTGTCCGGCTTGCCTCATGTGAGGGAGTGATGGATGGTTGCTTCCCCATCAGGCAATGTCAGTTGAAACATGCATCAAAATCCCCTTTAAAACAGGAATGCTCCGGTGTCTGGCCTTAAAACCAGAGTAGAAGAGGGCTCAGGGATCAGAACAGCAAATTTTACACAACCAACTTTTCTGCTGGGTCAGAGATGGATGGATTGTACTTTAACATGAATATTCCCATTGTCGGGCCCCCTTTTGAGTATTGGCAGTTGCAAAGGAATACAGCTCAAGGGCAGAACAGACCTCTGGATGAATAAGAACGCAGCTTCAAGTTTTGGCACTCTATGGTATTAATTGAAAAACGTTGCCTCAAAAATCTGGGGAAAAAACAATTTCCAGTTTAGACAATAATGGGCAAATAATCTGAATCTCTATCTTATCTTATTTGCATCAGATAAAACCCCATGTCTTCTTTTGTTACGATTTTGAATAACGACGTAATTTCACCTACAAGAATATTCTATAAGGTTAAGAAAAGTTACAAAGATTTTAACCGTGGAAGATGGGATTCTTGTTCATTTCACTCTCGTGATTTATGTGTGGAAAGTAGTGCAGAAAATATTTCAGTATAACAACTTACTTGAGACCAGGTAAATCTCTAACGCTAGCAGCAATCTCCTCAGCTTCTGGATATAATTTCTCTACAAGTTCCAGAGGGCCCCATATTGTTTTATTATAACTTAGAAAAGACTTCTTTACTAGGAGGGAAACATAAACACATTTTGACTTTTTACACTCTATTTTACTTTCTTGGAACATTTAATACATTTGTTCTCTAGGTATCTGAGATACTTTCTGGATAGACACATACAAATACAGGTGGTCCTTAATTGACCTCAAAATTTCCACGGCTAAGCAGAGCAGTTGTCACGTAAGTTTTGCCCCATTTTTCTTGCCTCATTAGTCAAGTAAATCACTGCAGTTTTTAAGTTAGCAGTTGTTAAATAACAGTTAAGGTAACAGTTGTGAAATAAATTTGGGTTTCCCATTGACTTTGCTTGTCAGAAGGTCGCAGAAGGTGATCACATGACCCCAGGACATTGCAGTGTAAATAGTTTAGTTTTAGTTTTATTGGACTAAAATTGCCACATGTCTGAAGTTTGACAATGTGACCGTGGGATTCCGCAACCGTCATTAAGTGTGAAAAACAGTCAGTGCCTTTGTAACTTCAGTCATTAAACAAATGATTGTAAATTGAGGACTACCTGTCTTGGGGATGTTTATAAACATTAATATTTTCTATTTATAGAGCATCAACAAGCTCAATTTAATGACATGTCAGTGATCATTTTTTTACAGCCATTGCAGCCAGCCATGAAACTATACTTACAACTGTACCCAATAAAAAGTGAAGAAAAAGTAAGCAAAAGTCAAGATCACACTTCTAGACAGCCAACAAATAATGGGAACAAGCTGGTCAAAACAAATGAACCAAATTTATGAGTCATTCAGAATCCAAGGAAGTAAAACTGGCAATGAAGTAAAAATTGCTCTCTTGAATACTGATGAACTCAACAGAGGAAGTCAATAGCTTCTTTCTGAATTGGTTTAGAAAGGAAAGTTTGCACTAGGACTGCAGGACAAATGAAAGTAAACATGGGTAGGCTAGCACACAGCAGTCTGGACCAGTGATTCTTAATCTCAGTAACTGGAATTCTGGGAGTTAAGTCCACACATCTTAAAGTTGCTGAGGCTAAGAAACAGTAATATATGCTGTGATTTACAACAATACTTATTTCTCAATGCAAATAAAGTAGCTAGTCCAAGTTGGCCCTCTTAAGTGGCCTAATATAGAACAAAAATGGGCTGAAAAGACTTAATCACCCCAAAATGCCATCTGTACCTTTTAGGCCATGTTTGAGGCAATGTTCCATGACAACAAAAAACTGCTGGAGAGGTGGATAATCAGAATCAAGGGTTCGGCCAAAGCTTAGAGCAGATTCAATGAGTCCCTTTATACTCAGTTTAGCCATGTTCAATAGATTTGTTCTTTCAATTGCCAGGGGATCTTTCACAGCTTAAAAAGAGAGGAGAGAGAAAAAGAGAGAATTGATTAAAGAACATATTTTATTGATTAAGGCACAACAGCTATGTCTGAATCTAAGAAAGTGAAAGTGAAACATCAAAGCAACGGAGAGCACTGTGCTAAGAAATATGGGGTATTTCCAGCAAAGCCAGCAGTAAGAAATTGTTTCAACAATGTTGCAATATTTGCTAAAACCCTATTCCAATTCAGTTCTGTCAGCATTTTAACAATGACACATCATATGATGGTTATTTCCTAGAATACATCCATTTCACAGTATGGAGAAGCATGGTTATTATTTTTGGGTTTTTTAGTCAGTTTATAAAATTTAAATGTTGACATCTCAAAGAAGAGATTTACACTTAAATTGAGTGGTTTATGTTAAAGCTTTAAACTAAAACCAGCTGGTTAGGATGAAGTATTTACCTTGTGGCTCACAGTTAACCTAATCATTATGTTTGTAATGAAGGAAAGAAGGGCATGTTTATCCACCTACTGAGTCCTTCCCAAGAACTGGGATAGGCACATATTGTTTGATGTCATTGAAGATACCATCACAAGGATGTAAGCTATTCCAAGTGAAGCTGCCTTTTGCAATTGACTGGTGGTGAATTTGTCAACGAGTACAATGTTGTTGTTGTTGTTATTGTTATTGTTGTTGTTGTTATTATTATTATTATTATTATTTATTAGACTTGTATGCCGCCTTCTCTCCCTAAGGACTCAGGACGGTTCACAGAATAAAATACAATAAATTAACAATGTTTTAGTAATGCTCCAGATGTTTTGGGTTTCTTTTGCCACAGCCATTCTGCTTCTATCTGCAGATCTTTCTATTTTATGATTTTTCTCCAGTTCATTCTTTTCTATTCTGCTGTCTCTGGATACTGAAATGTTCACTTTTCAGACTTTTATTATTATTATTATTATTCCATATAATCATTTACCATTTGCTGCTATCACCAATATGCTTATCGTTGTTGTTGCTGAAAATAACCCTGGCCAGAAGAGGAGACTCTGAAGGTGGGAATATTCTTTCCCACCCAGGCAGCATTCCTTGGCACCCAGTAATCCACCAAGTGTGATTTTGGAAGCTCTCAAGGGAAGGAGGATGATTCCCTAGCAACTTGCAAATAAATGCACTCTGCTTGGGATTTAGGGGACAATCGCAACCACCTAAAAGCGTAGCCAGCAATAAACAAATCTCCATGAATTGGCCCAGTGTCCCTGCTGGTCCTCACTGCATCAGATCGTTTTGCGTTGGCAGGACAGGCGTGCCTGATCTTAAAACACGGGAGGCTACGTTGATTTGGGCTCCAGAATTACGGTCGTGGGTAAGGACAGAAAAGCAGATCTCCCCCCTCTTTCAAATCAGCATTCCCACCGGCCCAAAGCCTTCTCGTTTCCTCACGGTGAGTTTTAAGCCGAGGAGGGCTTCTCGTTCTCCTCCCGGACCGACGAGGCGCACCGCTCTTTGCAAAGAGCCCCAGGCTTTGGGAATCACCCCGGCCAGCAAAAGCGACTTCTGGGGCTGCGGGGAGCCGCCCTTCTTCCGAGCTCCCGGCAAACGCCTCTGGCTCCCCTTTTTTTTCCGCTTGCTTCAGAAAGTCCCTGCTGCTGCGGGGAGAACCACGCGAGGCAAGCGAGGCAGAAGGGAAGATCCCCACACACACCTCACATTCCCCCCTCCACCGGCAGTGCCAGGATCCTGCGCCTCGCGCGCCCGGGGAGATCCCGGGTCCCGCCGGCCTGGAAGCCGCGGGGCGAGATGAAGAAAAAGGCAGGGCGCGACGGCTGGACAGGCGCTGCCGGCGGTCTCCGAGAGGACTGCGGACTTCGACCCTCCCCACGCAACCCCAGAGACACGCGCGGCTTCGAGGGGCTGACGATGCCCAGGCAAGTACCTGCTGCGGCCGACTGGCTGTTGGTACCCAGCAGCCGCTGGAAAGGCGGCCTCGGTTGCAGCCCCTCTCCAGCCATTTTGGCCCCCCTCAGCCAGCAGAGAAGAGCAGCACCGCCTCTGGCGCCTCAGGAATGCCGGTCGAACCAGAAGGCTCCCTCAGCCCTCCCGTCTCCCCGCCCAGCGCGGCCGCCGCCCTTGCGCCTTACCCATGGCCGGCGAGGAGCAGCAGCTGCCCGAGCAGCTCAGCGCGGATCCAGCCTTGGCTGCTTTCACGGCCCGTTTCCAGCCCTCTTCATCGCCCATCGCCGCCTCCTCCCGCTTTCCCTCAGCCTGGGTCGCTGCGCCTCTCGCGGCCGGAGGACCGAGATGGCATCGTGCCCAGGACCGACGCGGCATTGCACGGCGCTGGAGCCGGCGCGCGAAAAATCGGGTCGCGGGCGCAACCGGGTGCCACTTTAAGGGCCACCCTCCGATTTTGAACCTAAAGGAAGCACGACTGGCAGAACACAAGCCGCAACTGGGCCTGTCCTTCTTGCTTTCAAGGATGCCGAACCAAAACAGTGTTTTAAAAATAGGTTCCACACAAACTCAATGACACACTTCGTTTAGGAAAAAAAATCTGGCAGGTGTTTTGCAAAGACCTGGTCAGGTACACACGTCTGCAGCAACCAGATGTTTGGTCTCTCCTGTAGCTACAAAGGATATAGGTCCTTCATTTCAGAAAGCTACTCTTTAGATTCATTTTTCAAAAACTGACTTCTGTCCTTTATTTGGTTTCTTTTTATTGCCAGAGATGCCACCTTATTCCAATTCTCAGTGTTCAGTTTTTTAGAGTGGATTCTACCCACCAGGATTACTGCAAAAAGCAATAAAGGAAATGCCCAGCAAAAATAGGGTGTTTGGAAATAGTTCTGGAGTGAAGAGAAGGTATAGTTGGTTTTGTGAACTGCAACAGTACTTATTCTTCAAGAAAAAGGTACATGTAAGTACACTGATGTTCTATTGGTGCTTTTCTTCAATGCAAACAAGACCCCAAAATACCTGTCAGAATCTCTGAATGATTCCTGCCTACAAAGAACAATCAGCAACCTGTACTAGTTCCTGTTTCTCTTACTCTAATAAAAATTTTCAGTTTTGGGTGCTGGGGTGCAGGGGGACATCTTAGATTGAGCAGATGGGTTTAAAAGGGAAAAGACAGATTTATATGAACTGAAACAATAATAAAGTTATTAAATGAAATACAAACAAACATGGCAGAGAAACAAAACTACAATGGGAACAAAGAAAAGACTGTCCTCATAAAAAGCCTGGAAAACTCAGCAGGGTGGTGGCATTTGAATCTCACAGGGCCTCCACCTAGAAGGCAGGTTTTGCTAAAGTGAACATGTCCTTCCAGGGTCCTGATATGAAACTTGTAGGGCACCAACCCTGCCAGATCAAACCAATTGGGCAGACACTATGGGAGACAGGTGATCCCTCAAATCCTTTGGAAGGGCTTTATAGGTAGTGATCAGCGCCTTGAATCATACCTGGAAGCAAACTATGGTAGCAGCCAGTGCAGTTGATGCCCATTATTGCTAAATTGTACCAGGTAGGGCAGCTCCAAATAGAGTGTATTGCAGTAATCAAGCCATGAGGTGACCAAGGCATAAATCACTGTCTGTAGAGTCCCCCACATCTAGGAAACTATGGCCCTGTCACTTTTGGTATTGAGCCTCCCCCACAACTGGGATGCTGCCCCTGGAAGGACATCGAAGAGAGAATGCAATCCAGATATATTTGTTTAAAAGGGGTTTAGAAATCACCCACCAAATAACTTGCTAGCCCAAAAAACTCATATTTATCTGTATTGGTCATTTCTTCAACCATTTCAGAGGAGAGGCAAAAAAATGCATCTAGCTACAAAAAAGATTGTATGTTTTCATTCATTATGAGTGGCTGTTTTTAACCATGTTTGGAAGGCTGCTATAGTCTAATGGCAGATGAGGTTTATAACATAAGATATACCGATAAATCCAAAAGTATATGTCTATGTCACATTGATTTTATTACAGGTACAAAAACAAATGAGAATATAAGAATGATCAATACATGAGGTAAAAAATATTACAAAAATATACCTAGAAAATAATTTGATTTTAATGCAGTTTGGAGCTTGATACAACAATCAAATCCAAAGGAAAGTTAAATATATCATCCAAGAGGTAGCTTTAGTGTAGGATATATTTTCATACACATAAAATTGAATTCGTACACTGCTTCAATAAAATGGTATCAGAGCATGCAATGAGCTCAAGGTGCACAGTTCTATTTCCCCCAAAACAATATGTTAGCATTAGAAAAGAGCATTTCAACATCCTTACTAAAATTACATCATTGCAGTGCCAAATAAATATTTCTCCTAAAATGAATGTTTAACATGGGGGGCGGAATCATACTTAAGTGGGGATCAGGCTTTGAGACAACAATGTCTAGAAGGTTTCTTGAATAGTTATGACATAGAGGAAGACATACTACAAACAAACCAATTTTAACAGTAGAGGTTTTGGGTCAATTTATGCTTAACTAAAGTGAGAAGTGAAATCTGCATACTTTAACATTTCTGTATAAAAAGCTAAAGCTACCCACACTTGTGAGCACAAAATCTTGATAAAAGGAATTCAAAATACTCAATTACATATTGTTTTTCAAAATGGGAAAAATACCAATAGATATACTCTGATAATGCTTTAAGATCTATTTTTAAATGCCCAAAGAGCTTTTTAAGGCATCATGAGCATGTAAAACAACAAGCTGGAACAATCCAGTTTAGCACCTTCTGGCAGAACTTAGTGTATCAGCTTCATAATAGTGAAGGTTTTCTCCTCAGTGTCTGTTTGCGATAAGAGTTTACAATGTAAAACATGTTCACATGCTCCTAAAGGAATGTTGAAAATGTAAGAAACATTAAGGAAAACATGTTTTTAGTTCAAGTACTATGAAAATTGTGTCAGGTTTTAATGCTTAATCTATGTAATATTTAGGTATCTGACTTACACCATCTCATAGTTTGAATCATTACATATATAGGTAATTCACACTAACTGACCAATTCAGTGATCATTCAAAGCTATGGTGTCCCTGCAGTCACGTAACTGTCATTTAGGCACTTGGAAACTGGTATGCATTTATGACAGTCACAGCAACCCATCATCATTATTTGCAACCTTCACAACTGGCTTCTAACAAGCAAAATCAATAGGGAAGCAGGAAGTTGCAAGTCACAGCTACATGATGTCACACTTAAGAACAGTGGGTGATGCACTTAAAGAACATAACCAGAAGTGACAAACTGCAATCATAAATCAGAAGCAGCCATGTGTTTCTATTTACAACTATGTCACTTAGCAACAGAGGTGCCACTCCCAGCTGCGGTCAGTGAGGACTACCTATAAAATGAAGCATGGATCAAAAGAGGAAGCATCTTCTCAGAACTGTTAAATTCCCATCATTAATTTAAAAAAGACATAAGAAACACAATCTGTTTCTTAAACACAGTATGTCTAAGAAACTCAGTCCCATGTAAGAATGCCCTGGCCTGCATACTTTTCAGATAATTATAAACCCCATATTAACTCCTGTTATCAGCATTTGCAGTGTTTCCATCTGTACTAAGGGTTCAACTTCTACTTAAATCCAATTTCTGTAACATTTAACACAGATGTCTCCAACCCGCGGACTGTGGACTGGCACCGGCCCTAGGCCCACCAGGAACTGGGCCATGCAAGCAAATGAAGCCCCATCTGCATACACACAGGATGCAGGCAGTGTGCAAAACCACACACACACACCCCGGTGGAAAAATCGCCTTCCATAGAACCGGTCCCTGGAGCTTAAGCCTCCGGAAGAAGGAGCAGACCATGCTAAAATTGCCTCCATAGATGGAAAGATGGATTTCAATGCAAATGCAATCTTTCCCAATCGAAGTCTTGTCTTACGCATGAGTGAGGAGTACTCCGCTTCCAAATGGGGTATCCTCAACCAGGTTAATGCGCCCTTCAAGCTACAAAAGCAAGGATATGGTATTAGAAGCAGCAAGTAGTTTTTGCCCCAACTACCATTCCCTGGAGGTAGTTGATGGGAAGAGTGGGGGAAGGTGGGGTTAATTAAGCACAGATTTGTGACAGTCAAAATTGGTGCTGCATCTATGACATCATTGATAAGCCTGCCAACTGTCCAACCTTTCACCCCATCTCTTATACTAAGTAATACTGGAAGCTCTCTAGTTAATGAGGCATTCTTGGTTCCTTCCACAGGCATTTTGCACTATCCTAGCAAGCAAAAGGAAAGCAAACCATTTCTGTGCTAGGTGGATGTCTTGGTCAGCAATAATTCCCCAGTAATAATTCCCCATTTGCTCACCAACTGCAGTAGTGCCCTCAGAATAGTGTGCTCTAGGGCAGGTGATGTGATAGCACAGTACTGCATACATTTTGGACACTGGTTTGGTAGAGCATTTTGTCTTTCTCAAATTCTTCCTGCTAGCTAGACTAATAGCTTAACCTTTCCCTCACCTCCCAAAGCACCAGCAGCTCCAAAGAGATGATTTAAAAAAAATCCTTTTAGCTAATGTTTGTGTTGGGAGATAGCAGACAATATTCAAAACAGACAATTGCTTTATCTACTTTTGAGGCTCCGAGACCAAAAAACAAGGGATACAATTCCCATACTGTCCAAAAGCTGAGTCCCATTGTTCCTTTTAGCTAAATATTTTTGCCTAATCAGAACACACTTCACTTCAAATGTTCTGAGAAGAGATTCCCAAATCTGGTTTCATTTTCTTTAAATGAAAGTGATAAAGAAGCAACCTTGTCCTTTCAGACCAGATTTAACAGTTGATTAAATTTTACATTTTTTCATATTCATTTAGGAGGCCTGAAAAGTCTTCATCTAAGCAGCCTGGCCAAAAAGTCAATATATGTAAATGAAAAAGAAAGGATATCATAGATTCATTCTTCAGATGATGAAGTAATTTCTTTAGAGGAGGATAGAGACAAAGGGATGGTACACAGCCCACCATCACTAACTTATGTTTGGCTCTTGTAATGGCAACATTAAGACGTCTCCAGTCCTTCAGAAGTTCTCCAACCTATTTTTTTTAAAGGAAAGCACAAAGAATGCTCACAAGTTCTCCATTACTTTTAAATAGTAATCATTGCTTTACATTGGTTACATAGATCTCATCAATGATAACTATTAACTAACCCAAGAAGAATGGTGACCCTCTGCTTCATTTAAAATCAGTATTTCTTTCATGTAATTTAAAACTCTTTGTCTTAAGCACAAATGGCACTCCACTCTTTTAATACAACATTACAAATTGTAATCTTTATAGACCTGGTCAAAGGTAAGCATTTTTTTTACATATTGCCAACTTTTGATACTAAAGATGCTAAGCTTTGTTGGTGAAAATTTGTAAAGAAATCAGGAAAATCAAACAATTTTAGTTGGATCACTCTTGTTTAAAATGTGGGCAGTTGTTGAAAAATTGATAGAAAATATTTTGAAAATAATTTTAATTCAAAATAAATATATTCAAATCTGGTCACTTTCTATAATATATTAACATTTTTCTATTAATTGTTATTTGCACAAATGTTATTCTGGGTAAAAATACCAAGAACGGATGTTTTAAATGATTGTATTCATCATTTTATCATATACATGTGTGCACAAAAAGAGTAAATAACTCCTAATTTTTTTTTCTTTTCAGTTTGCTTTTTTTTCTTCCTTAACTCTGTATTTTATTTTTTGATCTGTCTTATTGTGCCTATTCTTACTCATTTTATATCAAACTATTATTTATATCTCTTTTATTTCCAAGTCAGAGCACCACTGCAAATGAAAGGGGCATGCTGAATTTTTGGTTTGGCCACTTACAATTAAAAGAAAGCATCTCTGATGCACAGAGTATTAATACAAATACAGGACTACTGGGGCTACACTTACTTGCCCCACTGTCTTATCCATAGTGTATTTGGCTAGCGTGCAAAACAGCCGTATATAAATATCCAAAATGAAAACCAGTCACTCATATTAAGATCCAATTAGATTTCTTGTAGAAAAAAAAAAGAATTATACTAATTGCTAGTATATGAACCTTTTAAAGCACTGCACTGTATATAAGTTAAATGTTGCACAACAAACCTAAAATACTTGGAACTATGAACAGGTGTATGATTCTACTCACATTTCCATCCACATTGTTTCTTACAAAGGATACTATAATTACACTCTTGTCTCTCCCCTGGTATCTGTCCACAGTATTTACTTCTACATCAGTGAGGTAGGAGCCTTCCATCAAATCTGTAATGATCTTCAATTGATGTCTATATGGAGATATGACTCCAATATCTGAAGGCTTACAACCAGCCTAAAAAATAATCCCAGTGTTAAAACCATGGAATTCCAGGTGGCTGTGACAGAATGCATTCCAATAGTCATCCTTTTAGGAGATTTAGGAAAATAACATATAGAAATGTTTTAAAAGGATCATATCCAATTTGTGCTACCCACTGATGATATAATAGGCTAAATGAACTTCTCTTTCACCTCCACTAATGCCCTCTTAATCTAATTACTTTTGATTTTAATGCAACTTTATTCTTAGGTATCTTCAGTCCACCTTCCGCTTTTATCTTCTCATAAGCCTGGAGTGAGCAATCTGAGGTCCACAAGAAGCCACTTCCTTCTCTGACATTGCTCCCTTATTCCTTGCAACTGAAATAAATTAAGGAAATCTAATGTGTCCTCTAGCTGCAAAAGCTATGCCCACTCATCCTATTAACATTAATTATTGGCATATTTTTCTCCCATACACTTTTTAGCTTATTCATCACAGAAATGTACTTTTGTTGATAACTATCCCAAGATCTGGGTTATATAGGAACATATATAAGTTCTTTGGATATCATGTGGAATATGTGCTTTGCCTCTCAGACAAGAACACAACACCTACCTGCCGTTCATTAAAGCACACTGACCCGCACAAGCTGGAGGAAAAACAAGATTCTGCTGCTTTAAAGAATCCAATCACTAAAGTAAATGCAACTCTGGCAGCAGCAGCAGCAGCAGCTCGTCTTATCATGTTTTGCAAAAAAAAATCAGAAGTTGTTCTTCCAAATCATTTTTGAACTCAGTGCAGTGTTTTCTGTTAAGAGCAAAATGCAGTGGAAGCTTTGCACTTTACGAACATTATAACCCCAGTTACTACAATTACACCCTACAGTGATTTCTGCTTTAATTCTGGATACATGTCAAGATTGATCTATTATGCACTAAACCAGAGATAAGCCCCTTTTCCCACCTGAAGGCTCCTAAAAGGAGGAGGCTTTCAGGTGCTTTATCCACATCTACATATAAATCCTGCTGCCTTGCACCCCTACAAACTTCCTATTTTTAAAGGGAAGAAAGAGGAAAAACAGATCTGCTTCACCAGCACAGGAAAAGAAGGGAAACTGCATTCCACTTCACCTCAGAAAACAATAACAAATTGCCACCTTTTTTTCTGCAAATAAAATGAATTTTCAACAACTTGTGATTAGAGGAAATTAGTCTTCACGCATCATGAACTCCAAGGGACAAAACCAACTTCCAGGCATGAATCACCAATCTCATCACACCCCCAAAACATATTGAGGCCAGGCAATCTGAAGGACTGAATAATAGGTGAAGACTACTAGTATGCCTCTTTATTTAACAAGTATCTCAACATAAATGCACAAATAAAATCTCCATAGTGTTAAATACAAGAAAAATACCTTTAAAAACATGGATGTGAGGAAGAACACCAGTCTGGCTTCAGTCATGTTACTTATACAACCTTTTTCTGTCTGTTCTGGGGCTTCAACCTAGATTAAAGACCAACTTCATATATTATATCGGAATCCACAGCAATGAAAATCTCAAGCTGTTTGTTATTTTAGGAAGACTATATTGAGCTATAGCAAAAACTGCTGCAGGTAGATTATATAACTATCCTGAAGGGGACAAATTTTACACTAATGCCTGTCTTATTGGAATTGAACTTTTGGACATTTTGTAAAGTGATCTGCTTTTAACTGAACCATTCTCAAGGAAGAAAAATAAATAATATTTAATTACTACATCAAGGGAAATGGAAAAGGAAAAAAGACAGGATAGAGGATAGAAGGAAGAGAGTAAAAATAACTGATAAGACTGTTGGGATAAGAGAGAGATTTGCACTGGATGAAACAGAGAGGCCAACTTTATCTTACTCAAAGATGCAATACCACATGGTCCCTGCCACTATTCTCCTGATGGAAGCTAAAGCCAACTGTCAGAGCCCTCTTCATATTAATTCTGCACCTTCAATTTCCTGAGAAACAGTACAAAATGCAACATCAAATTGCGTTGGGGATGAGAAGAGAGGCCCAATAAAAGTTACCTTCTCTGTGTTAAGGAAACAAACGGGATTATTTGGATCAAGTGTTTCTTTTAGCCACGTTTCTGAAGAAGACTCTTCCAATTTTAGTTTTTTTAAGTTAGGCAAGTCAATGATAGCTCTGGACACCTTTTCAGAGCCACATTCCAGTTTACCATCATACACCAGCTTGTTGCTCAATGACATAATTTTACTAAAGGGATTTAAAATGAAAAAAAAGTTAGATTTTACCAGTCTTGTGGCACAGTGAAACAACATGTTTCATGCTTACATACCTGTTCATTCGGTACTGGACAGTTAGGCGCACAACAGCATTCTTATTTTGTTCCAGCCTTTTGAATAAACTTTCACTCATGCCAAGTTCTCTGCAATAAAAATTCAATCAGTGACTTGCATGTAGCATGGCTAACAGTGAGTGTAAATTCCTATAGCCTGTCATGCTGCCTACCTGGCTTCTGGATTTTGCACAAGTGGAGGTAACTGCTGATGGTCTCCCACCAGCACAAATCGAAGTGAATAGAAAAGAGGCCCAAGGCAGATGGGCTGGCTAATCTGAGAAGCCTCGTCCACTATGCAGAAGTCAAAACGTTTACGGGTGATGATTGGGTGGTTTATTCCCATGCATGTTGTTGCAATGACTGGCTGGAAAAAGATGAGAAAATATGACGAGATGGCACCTATTTTCAGCCCTAAACCAGAAATGCATTGACGTTCAAACAATACCAGATTGTGTTTCCTGCACAAGTTATTAAATGCAGTTCTTAATGTGTCTCTGCTGTCAGAATTTGAGATGGAGCAAAGTATAATTTATTATTCCAGCTGTCTATGGAAATTCTCAGTCATCTAGGACATGGTTGTCTCAAAGGTGCTTTTTTCCAAGGGGCAACTGGACTTTCTGGTTTTTTCTTTGAATACATTTCGCTTCTCATCCAAGAAGTTTCTTCAGTTCATTATTCCAGCTGTATATATACCTACCTATTTTCCCTCCTAACTTTTAAAGAAATTGGTGGCAGGGAAATAAAGTTGATCAAAGGTGAAGTGGAAAGGTAAATCTTTCTCTGCAACTATTTATCAGTCATGGATTTTTTTTAACAGAAATTTAAATGGTAAGATGTATGTTTGTTGATAATAACATCTGAGAATTCCTTTTTATCTTGTAGAATATATAGCAGGCTGGCCAACCTCTGCATTCTTTGGACAACTCTAATTCCCTTAAACCCTTAAGAATATACATCTATTATCTCACAAGCAGATCCTAAGCAAACAGGTTCCATGTTAAATTTGCATCATCTAGTGGCAAAGACGCCCAATTACAGACCCCCAAAGTGGCTTTTGTTATTTGCAGGGATTCCTTTCCAGCACAGCAACTGTGGATTACAATGTTACAGATCCTGAGAATTTGAAGGAATGTAGTTCATGAGTGGGCGAATCCATCTTCTTTTGCACATGTATAAAGCAAGAAAAAGCAGTCCCCAAACTGCAAACTTATCAAACTCTTGACCATGGATGCTGAGATCAATTCTCTTTTTAAGCAGTAAAATCATGGAGAATGGAGCTATGGCTAAAAGCCCCTTTGTGAATCAGGTATATATAATATGAAAAAAAAGATGCAATATTTTTGCTGTAAATATGAATGCACCTTTCCTATTCATCTGATTAAAACCTAGTATGATCTCTTAATTAGGACATACACATTATGAAATTAAAACAACGTAATATCACCAATATAAACTTCCCAGTAAAGACACTTTTTATGAACACTAGACTCCTGAAAGGCATTTTCCTTACCTGACTTTGGTATAGTTCCTCCAATTGAGCCACAGTTTTAATGCACTTTGATCTGCAGATCTCTTCTTCTGTAAACCTCTTTATGTCTGGATGAACCTTCTGAGCTCTTCCTAGCCTCAAAAATCCTACTTTGAACTTGGCTAACTTAAGAAGGATATTGTCAACTGCTGTATGGGTAAAACTGGTTAGGAGAACGCTGAAGCCACAAGCAGAAAGAATCCGAACCTGAAGCATGGGAGAGACAACCAAGGAAAAACCAAGTTTAACCTGCTTATTTAGTTCCCCTGCGCTGATTCCTATCCCACCCCACCTCAAGTAATATGAGAGAAGATCAGAAGGATCAATTCTTACATTCGGAAAATGTTTTAAGAAAGTCTACAGAACTGTACAGGCCAATCTCACCCTAGTCATTTTTCACTAACTGCCAGGTACATATTCAAATTGTATATAAATGTATTTTTTAAAATGAATTTATTTTAGAGAATTTATATAGTTACCTACTTGCTCACAGCAACTCTAGGCGGGTTACAGAAAATGAAAACACAATGTAGAAAAATAAAAATAAAAAAAGATTAAAAAAAATATTAAAAAATAAACCCCCCACCCCCACTTGGCAACAACAACATGCACTCAAATCACCCATTTAATGGGCTCCATCCCATTCTGGGTTCCTCAGGCTTGCGGAGAAAACCACGTCTTCAGGGCTTTACAAAAGAGTGTCAGAGTGGAAGTCAGTCTCATTTCCGGAGGGATGATGTTCCAGAGGGAGGCAGCCACTACGGAGAAGGTCCTTCTTCCAGATCTCACCAGGTGTACCTCCTTAGGGGACGGGACCCACAATATTCCTTGCTTCTCCACTCTTAGTGGATTGAGTGGATGTGACCAGCAAGGTACAGTCCCTCGGGTAACCTGGTCCCAAGCCATGAAGGGCTTGAAAGGTGATAATCAGCACTTTGAATTGCACCTGGAAGCAAATCGGCAATGCAGTTCCCACAGGAGAGGTGACAGATGTGCACGGAAATCTGTACAAAACCATGCAGGGTGTTGCATTTTGAACTGACTGGAGCTTCCAGATGCATTTCAAGGGAAGTCCCATGTAGAGTGTGTTGCAATAGCCAAGATGGGAGGTGACTAGGGCACGAGTGACCATATCAACCCTTGAAGTATAGATTTCTTCCACACTGTAGGAAATCTGAGTGGAAAAACAGGAGAACTCTATTCTCATGTCTCTGGCAAGTAAGGGTCTATGCACTATATAAGTTCAGGGGTGAGCAACTTTTTGATAGTCTATAGCAGTGTGAGTGCAGTGGGCAGATTACAATGCAAAGCAGATGGCAAGTAGGAGAATGTGATTTAAATACAGGTAATCCTTGTTTAGCAACTGCCTCATTTAGCAATGATGAAAAAGTAACTTTATGAGTTGAGTTGACAATTTCAATTGTGGTTACTAAATGAGGACTACCTGTATATTAAACCTATTTCAGGTCATATTTATTGCTTACCATCTTAAAGGGACAAAACACGGTCATTTGTTTTCAGCAACTATAGTCAGAGATGGCTCTGCAGGCCAAAAATAAAAACAGGAATTAAAGAAATTGCGGTGAGACTTTCAAAAAGCAACTGGACAATCATTTGTCTGAAATGATATAGAGCCTCCTGCTTGGGGGGGGGGTTGGACTATAAGACCTCCAAGGTCCCTTCGAACTCTTATTATTCTATGTTCTATGATTGCCCATTCTGATGTAGACAATGAAGATTATGGAGGGTTGGTACATTTATTTATTTATTTTTTAATTACATTTATATGCCGCCCTTCTCCGGAGACTCAGGGCGGCTTACAATTTTGGGGATACAACCCAATGTGCTCAGCAATAGCCTTCATTCCATTGTATATGCCTGCTTATTACTAAGCAGCATTTTTACAAAGTCAGCTTATTGCCCCCAACAATCTTGGGTCCTCAATTTACCTACCCCGAGAGGATGGAAGGCTGAGTCAACCTTATTCACAATCAGAAGCAACTAGCCGATGTGCTCTGACATATTTTTTTGCCATATTGGAGGGGGTTCGGAACTTCCCTATTGGTAAAATGTGAAATTGAATTTATATATGCCGCAAGTATACAGATCTGAAGTTTTCAATGATTTAACTGTCAAGAATTCATTCAGTGGTGGGATTCAAATTGTTTTACTACCGGTTCTGTGGGCGTGGCTTGGTGGGCGTGGCATGGGAAGGGATACTGTAAAATCTCCAGTCAGAGGTGGGACTTGCTGGTTCTCTGAACTACTCAAAATTTCCGCTACCGGTTCTCCAGAACTGGTCAGAACCTGCTGAATCCCACTTCTGAATTCACTGCTTCGATAGATATAATGTCCACATTAAGAACATAGTCACATTCTGGTTTGTTTTGTTAAACAATCTTTACGTTTCGGATGTTACAATTGAGTATCAAAATTATCATATTCACCCTGGCATAAGGTCAAACGTTTAAACGAAGGGGCAGTTGCTAATCCTTTTTCAAAGTCAGCTACTTATACAAGACCTTACCAAAGCACAAATCGTCGTAGTCTTTCCCGTTCCAGGCATACCAACAATAAGGGTGTAATCCTTCGAAAGGAGAACTTGTTTCATTGCTTGTTTCTGGGGTTTATTCAAGCCTAGGATTTACCAGACAAAGAGAAAAATAATTAACCCTCCTTGTTAACTAAAACTGTACTCTATTTCTTCTCTGTAAACAACATTAAGAAAATATTTGAATATCCATGCTAGAATGTTATCTTTAAAAGTCCGTTTAGTCTTTGTTCCCTATATAGAGAAAATATACTTTCATCTAATCCTGTAAGTCAGTCCCAATGAATGCAGTACAAATAGTCCTCAACTTACGATCATAATGGGGACTGGAATTTCTGTTGCTAAGCATGTCGGTTGTTAAGTGAGTCACACCCAATTTTACAACCATTTTTGCCTGGGACACAGCAACCATCGTAAATACATGCAGGATGCCAAGTGCCAGGCTTTTGATCATGTGACTATGCTGTGACAAGTGCAAGGACCAGGTTGCAAGTTAGTTTTTCAGTCCCGAAACAAATGGTTGTACATTGAGGACTACCTATATAGCACTCTTCAAAGAAGAGGGCAAAAGAGTTCTGCTAAAACAGGCATGTCTATGGGGGAACCAGGGAAAGCCATTTACCTCAAAGCCTAATAGTGAGCCCCCAGTCTTTTTTTCTACCTGCCAAGAACTGAACCTGGAACTAATTCACTGCTGTTGTAAACATATTACAGAGTCATGTAATCACTCCCTTGTGCTACAACTAATACTTGTTCCATGCAAAGGCAAATTTGTAAATTAAATCATTGCCTCTATTTATTTTTCTGGCAATATTATTAGTAATATATGCTCATTAAAAAAAACCACACACACATGGGATGTTCCACTAGTAAAAAAGTGCTTGTCAGAGAGTATTAGTTGGAGAAATACCCATGGGCTTACTTATAGTTACTTTATATCTGACCACTAAGTCCTGATATTTGCAAAAAAGATGGAAATGTGAACCACCGTAAAGAAACCAGGCAATAATTGGCTCTTTAAGAGAAATTCAAAGTACTTCTTCAGCCCAGAAAATTCTATATACTAATACACTTAAAAAATTACCCTCCTTCATATAGTATTTGTAAGAATTACAATTGCAACAGATGAACTTGGAATTTAAATTTTGCATCAACATCCTGAATAGCTTTTCAATACTGTGGCATTGATAATTTTTTAAGATATGCCTGCTTATGAACATTACTGAATAAAGTAATTATGTTGCGGAATAAGATTATTGTTGAAGGTATACAGATATTTGTCTCACAAGAATTTGCAGCTGGAAGGTATTAATTTAAGGCTCTGGAAACTGGATTATTTTTCCCTTATGAGGAAGATGGGCAATTTTTAAAAATGATAAATAAATTATAAGTAATAATCATTTGTCCCCTGTACCTTTCAGAATGTTTGCAACCGTGTCCTTCGCTTCTGAAGGAAGGACAGAACTCAAGTATTGAACAAATTCTGGCTTGCTGAAATCTATTATTAAGCTACGAAGTTTTTCACTAAAAGAGAGGAAGAGAGGGAAGATGAAATAATCAATTGCAGAATATTTCTAAGAGTAATGTTACTTGTGTGGAAATAAAGACCAGAAAAATACCTGGCAGGAGAATTTTCCATTAATTTAGAAAGATTTGCCAAAGGAGCTTCTATGCCAAGTGCTCCTTCCTCATGGTCTAATCTATATACAGTATCCCCAGAGAGATGAGATAAATTCCTGAAACACATTAAATAGAACCAGTAAAATTCCACAAGAAGTTCAAATACCTTCTGTCCATACAAGATATATTTTAAATCTTCTGGCCATTTCAACTATGATACAGTAGCTTCTATGCAAGTCCCATTTCTCACCAGGAACATACCTCATCCTGACATTCAAACATCTCCAGAGAAAAACATTTTGCTAAATGAAATCCAAAGTACAAGCAGTATTGATACTTAACAAAACAGCTTCAATAAGGCAGACATGCAAGAATCTATATACAGAACTGCTAAAATAGAAATATCACTGTTTATTAGTGGGGACATGTAATCTTATTCTGCAATTATAAAATGTTGCTTTTTAAAATTCTCAGCAAGTGAAATATAAATGCAAGCAATACAATGTAATTAATACCTATCCAATAAGCAGGAAAGTTTGGTTCTATTAACCTCCTGAATATAGCCAGTAGATAAGCCAAGCAAATTGTTGTCTTCATCACTTAGAACAATTCTGTCCCCAACCATCAAAGTTGTGATTGGCACACAATCATCTCTACGCTGGAACCAATGCAGATACTGTCCATCGGAGACTTCTACTACATTTTCTATTCTGATCATATTTCCAATGCAGTCCCCATGTTTTTCTCTGCAAACATCAAGAACAAAGAATAAACTGGGTTTGGATTTCTTCCATTAGAGAAAAACTCAAGCTATACCATTTCTTTTTATTGTAGTGTGTAGAATAAAGTTTATAAATGAGCTTACAAAATTCACTGTTAATACTTGTTTAAGTCTTTGTCTTACCTTTCTGCAGCAGGCAGCATCCATATATTTTTACGCCCTTTTTTCCTATCTTTATACTGGGACTCCAAAGTTAGCATTAGATACCAGAGATGGAAATATTCCAAGTGAGAAGGCTTTAAATGACAGCTCTCCTTTTCAGTAGCAGCCACCATATCTGGAGGTATTAAGACATCTTTCTGGTGTTCTACAGCCCTGAAACACAACTGAACATGAGTCCACCTGGAAAAAATCTAGATTGCATGATTCCTGCTTTCTTGTTCAACCCTCTATTACAGAGGTCTCCAAACTTGGCAACTTTAAGATTTGTGGACTTCAACTCCCAGAATTCTCCAGCCAGTTATGCTATAACTGGCTGGAGAATTCTGGGAACTGAAGTCACAAGTCTTAAAGTTGCCAAGTTTGGGGACCCCTGCTCTATTACATGGTTCCTTATACCCAGTGGTGGGATTCAAATAATGTAACAACTGGTTCTCTGCCATAATGGTTTCTTCCAATAACCAGTTCACCAAACTGCTCAGAAAGTTAACAACTGGTTCTCCTGAAGTGGTGCGAACTGGCACTTTCCTATAACCTCTTTAAAAGAAACTTACCTACTATAAAGTATACAGTTCTGCTTCTGAGAGCAATAGCTACATGCTTGGCTATCATTAATCAAAGGAGGTAGAGGGGCAAGCTGTGTTTGCTTTTTTCCTATAGATTTATATGTGTTGTGGATTAAATAGAAGGCCAGCTGATTTCTCAGTTTAATCAGTTCTGCAAAGGAGAAAAAGAGAAACAAGTTCAGACATTCTCAATTGTAAAGGGCATGAAATAAACATACAGCAAAACTCGGGCATTTAGTATATTTGAGGATTGGCCCTATGAATTCATTCCTCCATTCACCTGAAAATGAACAAATTATTAAATACAGTTCCACCATGGCTCAAGTCAGCCTCTTTATTAAATATGGTTCTGCGGGCTAACAGGACAACTTTGAGAGTGCAGATAACACCCCCCTGAAAGATTGCTGGACTGGTGAACAGGTTTCTGGGCCCAGTTCAAAGTCCTGATCATTACCTATTAGGCACAGCCCTGTGATATATGAAGATGATTTGCCGTAACTCAGGGATATCAAACTCGATTTCATTGAGGGCTGCATCAAGGTTGTGTTTGACCTCGAGGAGGGGGGAGGGATTAGGGTTAGGGTGAGTGTGACCAGCTCTATGTCACTCGTGTTGGGGGTGCCTGTGGCAGCCTGAGCACTCTGCCAGAGAAAATGGGCTCCCAAGCTCCATTTTTGCTGGCAGAGGGTTGCAGGAGGCTGCTGCAGCCGAAAATGGAGCTCGCCCTCCCAAGCTACATTTTCGCTGGCAGAGGCACCTGGGGCCAGTCCTTCGCTGTTTCCAGGGCAGCCCTGTGGGCCAGATCTAAGCACCCCGCGGGCCAGAACTGGCCCATGGGCCTTGAGTTTGACACTCCTGCCAGAACTGAATCTTCCTATCTGGTAAAAATATTCATAGAGGTCTATTACCCCTATCTTGACAGCTACATAAGGTGCAGACTAGGGAACAAGCCTGCTAATAGCTCCAACACTCTGGAACGCCTTCCCCCAAATATGCTTGGTCCTGTTTCTTCTTGCATTCATCAAACCAGTAAAAATTATTTTATTTCAATGTGCTTTTAGCTCTAGGGGAACTGATCACAGGCATTGTTATAATTTGTTTTAGGTTTCTCTTATTGCTCTATTCACCACCCAGAGTTCGTTAGGATGTGGGCAGCCTACAAATACTGCTAAATAATTTGATATATAAGTTCTTCACATTACACACAAAATTGTTTTTGATAAATGATTTGCAACTGTAATGATGAGCAGCATGTAAAGAGGGCAACATCAAGCAGTAAAGGAGGGAAAAGATTCACAGAAATATCACTGCCAAATGGGGCCGCAGCTTTAGGTATTTCCAGCTGCCACATAATATAATTCAATCTTTTTTTTTAAATTCGCATTTATATGCCACCCTTCTCCGGAGACTCAGGGCGGCTTACAATTTTTTGGAGCACAACCCAATGCACTCAGCAATAGCCTTCATTCCATTGTATATACCTGCTTATTACTAGGGCTTTTTGGCCCCCCAAGTGGCATTTTTACAAAGTCAGCTTATTGCCCCCAACAATCTTGGGTCCTCAATTTACCTACCCGAGAGGATGGAAGGCTGAGTCAACCTTGAGCCTGGTGGGATTCGAGCCTGCACTAATTGCAGGCAGCTGGAACTAAGTGCTAGGCATTTAACAGCCTGCACCACCAAGCCTCTGTTTTTGATCCAGAATAGGAATAGACAGTGAGAATATAACCCAAATGAACTTCTTAAATAAGGAAAACTGCAGGTTGTCCTGGAATGCTTTTAGAGTCCCCTTCAATCATACCTATTTAAGCTTTAAAAAGTATCTACTCCTCCTTCTCTGCTACCTTGTATGTGTTTCAAAATGTAATTCCTTTTACAACTAGATTGAAGCTGTTTTGCTTTTTGCTATGAGCTGCACACACACACACACGCGCATACACAAAGGCCACAATGAAAACAGTACAATAGAAAGGTGGGGGAGAAAATATTGTAACGATACTCCCATGCAGATATTTTTGCTATCACAAAAGTTACCTCTCCTATCCATACGACTTCCTACTACAGGAATCATATTGCCTGTTTTCAAATATAAGAGAAATCCTCCTTCAGGATCAACTCGCCTTTCTTGACACAGTAAGGAATACAAAATTACCTAAAAAGATATTTAAAACAAAACCAAAAATTAAATATAGAAACAAAGTGAAGATATTTGCAGCATGTTAGTTTACTGAGAAAGAGTATTAAAACTACAGTAATTCAATATTCAATATTTTCTAGTACATGACCATCCTAAGATTATCAATGCAGAGTAAGCGCTATGTAAATTCTAACCCCAAAAACAATCTCATATAATTTCATCAGATTATATGAGATTGCCATTCCCTCAAAAATATTCTAACCATTATACTAAACGGACTCTGGTACCTAGCTGTTATATGTGACACAGCCTTCTCCTAACTTGCCAGGAATGTCAAATGAGATATTGCTGGCACCTTTCAACTATGAAGACCAAAAAGGCAATGTCAGGAAATCATGGAAATAAAGTATCATTCAACCCACCACAGATTATCTACAAAATGCTTTGCAAGTATGTCCATCAGGATGCTCTTATATATAGTGTGGATGCCTTCAATGATCTTATATTCTTCATGTATTTAAACTTTACATTCCATATATATTCCAACATGTACCTGACTTCTATGCTCTACAGAGTTAGATTCTTTTCCACTTTTAAGCTCCAGTGGCATTATTCTGGTCTGAGTTTTAGATCTTTCATGAATGGTTACTCCAGCTGTCACATCGATCTTGCCCTTTAAGCCAAACCTGGGGCACCAGATATTCTCCTCAACATCCAGGATTTCTGTAACTTTGGCACTATAACAGGACTTGGCTCCTAGCCTGTCACAAAACAATTTGTATATGTTAGTTTAAACTGTTAACTATGCATTTCATGAAAGACACAAGGAAGGACAATTAAAATCTTGCATTCCTGTTCAATAGAAGACTGAAATAGTACCCCAGCCTAAGAAAATGCTTCTAAACAACTTAGGCTATTATTTGTCTGTGTTTAGCTCCTGAATTAAAGAACACATCAGCATAAATATGCAGTGCATTCATAAACAGAACCAGCCTTTTGTGAAGATCACAACAAAAAATTGGATATTTTCTGGAAAAGATATAACCAAACTGCTTCTAGTTTTCAACTACTAAATGTAGCTCACCTACAACATCAGCAAAGCTATGAATAATACAAGCTTGAAAATGTCATTGGATAGTTCAGGTGACACAATAAATATTTAACAATTTGTATTTGGAGGGGGGGAGCCAGGGGTGGGATTCTACCAGTTCGGACCAGTTCTATAGAACCGGTTGTTACGATTCTGTGCAGTTCAGAGAACCAGCAAATCGCACCACTGGCTGGCCCCTCCCCTCCTGTCGGATTTCTGCTTTCTAGCTAATCTAAATCGCTGTTGCACTGCTTTGCCTTCGCCCAGGAGGCTTCCCTGAGGCCCAGTCAGGGATGGTATTCAGGGGGTTGGTGGGGTGGGGGAGAAGTGGCCTGAAGCTTCTATTTTTCAGTGCAGACTCGGGCAGCAGTTTGCAGAAAGGTAGATCTCTGAGTGAATCTGTGATTCTGCAACTCAAACTGCTTTGCCTGATTTTGGGTAAATATTTACAATATTTACGTACAACCCACACCCACCCAGTCACATGACCACCAAGCCACACCCACAAATTAGGCCATGCCCACAGAACTGGTTGTTAAGAAATTTGAATCCCACCCCTGTGGGGAGCCAAGGAATTGAAGACATGTATACAAATTTGTGCTATGGTGATTTGCTTACATTAATTTATTGAATAAAGCACAATTGGATGGGTTTATGATACACTAAGCCATAATACATGCAGGCCACATCATGCCTTGTGATATAAAACCAAACTGCAGGATAACTTAGGGCAGCTTCCCCCAAGACCCGTTCAGGAATTTGGAAAATCAAAATTATTTGCCAAATAATAAAGATATTTGAAAAAATTTAAAGCACTCATTATTTATTGTTAAAAATGTTTAATGGGAAATATTTATGTTAATATCTAAGGGTTTAATATTTTTACATGATTCAATAATCAAATTCTGTGAATGCATCCATTTAATAATTTTTAATGTGGTAAATATTAAGGCTGGGAAACATTGCACTAAAAAGCATGCTAAGTTTGTTTGTGTTCAATTAACAATTACTTACGGTTTTAACTGCACATTATTTTGGCTGTGTTTGTATGTATAGACTTCTGCCCATTTAATAAAAGATGGGAAGTATTCCTCAATCTCATGCATTATATCCTTTTGCTCCAGGTTTAACTGATACCTTCAGGAGTGAAAGAAGAATGTTAGATAAGTTTACATAAGGTAGATAAGAAAGGTTATTTGGCTTTTTTCATTTAGCGAAAAGTCAGCCATAAGAAATTGAAAAGGGGTCAGGATAATAAAATAATTTTATTAATAAAATGGTAACTTAACTCTATGTTTTATTTGTATTCCACCTTTATTATTTTTATAAATAATTCAAGGCAGAAAACATATCCAAACATACCTTCCTCCTATTTTTCCCACAGTAACCCTCAGTTGCACTGAGAATTACTGGCCTAAAGTCATCCAGCTGGCTTCCATGGCTAAGACAGACTTGAAGTCATGCTCTCCTGCTTTTGAGGCTGGTGCTTTAACCACTAGACCAAACTGGTATAAAATCAAGTAGAGTTAATAATAATTTCTGAAGAAACTAAAGGATCAGACCCAAAGTTTTGGGCGACTGCATGGAGACCTGGGTCCATAATGTTTTTTCTTTTCTTTGATGACCCTGTAATTCTTTGCTTCAAGATGGGGTTGAGGTGGCTGAGTGAAGCTGAGAGTTTACTGGTCTGATGCTCTTCCTGATGCCTTTCGAGAGTTCACAGCAGATATTTTCTCTTTCCACTCTGATAGAGAAACATCTATTGCTACCTAGGTCTTCACCTTTAGAGCACCACACTGCTCTGGGTCCTTCATGTATTCCAGATCAAAAAAGAGGGGAAAATAGGAATGTGAAAATATGAAAAGTATTTTAGCATACATTCCCAATCATGATAATGAGAAGGAAAATGCTTCACTATTGTAAACTGAATTGGTAGCTGAATACTGGAAACCTGGTAACCAAAAACATTTTCACAAAGTAAATCTTTGATTCAGACAGTTCTAATGAAACAGCTTTCACATGGTCAACAACAGTAGCAAAGCACAACAACACTACACAAACTAGTCTCCACTAAGTATTAAAACTAAGAAAATATAGTTCTTAAAAATTATTTATTGATAATCCTTACAGTTCTTTTAAATACTTTGGTCCATGAACAACTGAGAAAGCAATTTCTTTCAGTTTTTCCTGTGTAAAATTTATTCCTGCTTTCTGGAAAATTTCATGCAAAATTGTGCCTACCAGCATTGCACGTGTAGTACGTTCACATTTCTGCAAAACAAAACAGCCACTTTCAAAATATTTGCATAAATTTGTCCTACATATCAATTAATCTGCAAAATTCTGTATTCCCCTTGCTATGCTGATACTAAGGTCATAGGCCTGTACAATAAATACACTTACTATTAGTATGTCACTGAACACAGTAACTTATTTCTGAGCAAAGATAAGAAAGGCTATGCTTGAAATAAGCCAAGAAAGCTAAGAATAGAAAAACATACTATACCAAAAAAATATATTAAAAAACTAAGGAGTGAATGTGCTATCTTAAATTACAATTATAAAAACTGTTTCTTAGTTGAGTATTATCTTTCTACAATTTTTCTATTATTCTAATTATAAATCTTTCAGAAATAACAGATAATTGAAGTCTGAATGTACATTTTTACCAGTATCTATAGTTTCCAAGCGCAATAGTGTTGTTTTTGTTATATTTTTAGAAGAAATAAAGAAAAAAACTGTAAAGATGTATATTTTGTTTCCATGCAAAGATTTAAAGTCTCATGGCTGATGATTGGAGCATAAAGGGCTTCTGCTGGCCCAACCATATTAAAAAATAAACTCCCAGATATTATGATCTTTTCAAACAAATATGGGAACAGCCATATCACAAAGTTATCAAGATAAAACAGACTGCCACATGCTTTAATCCAGGGATGTCAAACTGGCAGCCCGTGGGCCGGATGCATCACTGCAGGCCATGCCCACCCCAGCTACGCAAATGGGGAAAATGTCGTGAAATGTCACATGACAGCAATGTGACACTTGTGCTTTAATCCAACAAAATCACAGCTGTCATGGCAGATGAAACTGATAAAACTCAGGCAAGTACTGCCTCTATTTACTGCCTTATAAAAGAATCAGGGTCCATCACCTCCAATATACATGTGGAAGTAACAAAAGCATTCAGAAGACCTCTATCCTTATAGGTTTACTTGTAAAGTAATAATATATGAAGCATCCATTTAATTAAATGTCATTTGAAACACCAGCAATTGAATCCATCCAATAATCCAGCACCATTTTGGAGCTAAAGTAAATTGTGATTTTATTTATGATAAAAATTATTAACATGACAGCTGCTTTAAACATTTAGAAATCCAATATTTATTTATTTTACTTACCCGGAATTTTTCACTCAGTATAGCTCTTCTCATGCACTGAATGCTTTTTGATACAGATGTGCCAGAAAGTAGCACATCTGGATACAGAATTAAGTATCCTGAATCTGCATTTATTATCCAGATACCAGAATTACACTCTCCTTCTAAGTGAATGATATCGCCAGGCTGGACTGGAACAGAAATCCTTTAAAAAGATTAAAGGGAGCAAATATGTTTGGAAATAGAAGATAAAATAAAGAAAATAAACTATGATTTCTGTAAGTGATCCACCTCTTCTCTGTGTATGTGCACATACAGATCCCCATATAAACAGGACAAAAAAAAATTCCCCATGTAATGGTTATGTGGATTTTTGAAGCCCAAATCTGCTAGCCTAACAAAACTGGATAGTTTACTGGCTAAGAGGCATAGATTTATCTGCATTCAAAATAATTAACAATAATAAAATTGCTTAGATTAGAGCCATTTTAATTATAATTAGCATAAATAATACAAATAGTGATATTATATTCTACTGCTTGGAATATCATCCCCTCAGAGATCAGAATGGCATCAATCCTGCTTATCTTTCACAAAACCTAAAGACATTTTTGTCACTGGGATTTGTGACTCAAATGTGTGGTGCAATCTGTGCAATAGTTATACTAATTTGTTGGTGGTGGCTCTATTTTTTTTTCTCAACTGCTTATAATTTTTTTTTAATTACATTTATATGCCGCCCTTCTCTGGAGACTCAGGGCAGCTTACGATTTTTGGGATACAACCCAATGTGCTCAGCAATAGCCTTCATTCCATTATATATGCCTGCTTATTACTAAGCGGCATTTTTACAAAGTCAGCTTATTGCTCCCAACAATCTTGGGTCCTCAATTTACCTACCCCGAGAGGATGGAAGGCTGAGTCAACCTTGAGCCTGGTGGGATTCGAGCCTGCACTAATTGCAGGCAGCTGGAACTAAGTGCTAGGCATTTAACAGCCTGCACCACCAAGCCTCTGTTTTTGATCCAGAATAGGAATAGACAGTGAGAATATAACCCAAATGAACTTCTTAAATAAGGAAAACTGCAGGTTGTCCTGGAATGCTTTTAGAGTCCCCTTCAATCATACCTATTTAAGCTTTAAAAAGTATCTACTCCTCCTTCTCTGCTACCTTGTATGTGTTTCAAAATGTATTTCCTTTTACAACTAGATTGAAGCTGTTTTGCTTTTTGCTATGAGCTGCACACACACACACACGCGCGCATACACAAAGGCCACAATGAAAACAGTACAATAGAAAGGTGGGGGAGAAAATATTGTAACGATACTCCCATGCAGATATTTTTGCTATCACAAAAGTTACCTCTCCTATCCATACGACTTCCTACTACAGGAATCATATTGCCTGTTTTCAAATATAAGAGAAATCCTCCTTCAGGATCAACTCGCCTTTCTTGACACAGTAAGGAATACAAAATTACCTAAAAAGATATTTAAAACAAAACCAAAAATTAAATATAGAAACAAAGTGAAGATATTTGCAGCATGTTAGTTTACTGAGAAAGAGTATTAAAACTACAGTAATTCAATATTCAATATTTTCTAGTACATGACCATCCTAAGATTATCAATGCAGAGTAAGCGCTATGTAAATTCTAACCCCAAAAACAATCTCATATAATTTCATCAGATTATATGAGATTGCCATTCCCTCAAAAATATTCTAACCATTATACTAAACGGACTCTGGTACCTAGCTGTTATATGTGACACAGCCTTCTCCTAACTTGCCAGGAATGTCAAATGAGATATTGCTGGCACCTTTCAACTATGAAGACCAAAAAGGCAATGTCAGGAAATCATGGAAATAAAGTATCATTCAACCCACCACAGATTATCTACAAAATGCTTTGCAAGTATGTCCATCAGGATGCTCTTATATATAGTGTGGATGCCTTCAATGATCTTATATTCTTCATGTATTTAAACTTTACATTCCATATATATTCCAACATGTACCTGACTTCTATGCTCTACAGAGTTAGATTCTTTTCCACTTTTAAGCTCCAGTGGCATTATTCTGGTCTGAGTTTTAGATCTTTCATGAATGGTTACTCCAGCTGTCACATCGATCTTGCCCTTTAAGCCAAACCTGGGGCACCAGATATTCTCCTCAACATCCAGGATTTCTGTAACTTTGGCACTATAACAGGACTTGGCTCCTAGCCTGTCACAAAACAATTTGTATATGTTAGTTTAAACTGTTAACTATGCATTTCATGAAAGACACAAGGAAGGACAATTAAAATCTTGCATTCCTGTTCAATAGAAGACTGAAATAGTACCCCAGCCTAAGAAAATGCTTCTAAACAACTTAGGCTATTATTTGTCTGTGTTTAGCTCCTGAATTAAAGAACACATCAGCATAAATATGCAGTGCATTCATAAACAGAACCAGCCTTTTGTGAAGATCACAACAAAAATTGGATATTTTCTGGAAAAGATATAACCAAACTGCTTCTAGTTTTCAACTACTAAATGTAGCTCACCTACAACATCAGCAAAGCTATGAATAATACAAGCTTGAAAATGTCATTGGATAGTTCAGGTGACACAATAAATATTTAACAATTTGTATTTGGAGGGGGGGAGCCAGGGGTGGGATTCTACCAGTTCGGACCAGTTCTATAGAACCGGTTGTTACAATTCTGTGCAGTTCAGAGAACCAGCAAATCGCACCACTGGCTGGCCCCTCCCCTCCTGTCGGATTTCTGCTTTCTAGCTAATCTAAATCGCTGTTGCACTGCTTTGCCTTCGCCCAGGAGGCTTCCCTGAGGCCCAGTCAGGGATGGTATTCAGGGGGTTGGTGGGGTGGGGGAGAAGTGGCCTGAAGCTTCTATTTTTCAGTGCAGACTCGGGCAGCAGTTTGCAGAAAGGTAGATCTCTGAGTGAATCTGTGATTCTGCAACTCAAACTGCTTTGCCTGATTTTGGGTAAATATTTACAATATTTACGTACAACCCACACCCACCCAGTCACATGACCACCAAGCCACACCCACAAATTAGGCCATGCCCACAGAACTGGTTGTTAAGAAATTTGAATCCCACCCCTGTGGGGAGCCAAGGAATTGAAGACATGTATACAAATTTGTGCTATGGTGATTTGCTTACATTAATTTATTGAATAAAGCACAATTGGATGGGTTTATGATACACTAAGCCATAATACATGCAGGCCACATCATGCCTTGTGATATAAAACCAAACTGCAGGATAACTTAGGGCAGCTTCCCCCAAGACCCGTTCAGGAATTTGGAAAATCAAAATTATTTGCCAAATAATAAAGATATTTGAAAAAATTTAAAGCACTCATTATTTATTGTTAAAAATGTTTAATGGGAAATATTTATGTTAATATCTAAGGGTTTAATATTTTTACATGATTCAATAATCAAATTCTGTGAATGCATCCATTTAATAATTTTTAATGTGGTAAATATTAAGGCTGGGAAACATTGCACTAAAAAGCATGCTAAGTTTGTTTGTGTTCAATTAACAATTACTTACGGTTTTAACTGCACATTATTTTGGCTGTGTTTGTATGTATAGACTTCTGCCCATTTAATAAAAGATGGGAAGTATTCCTCAATCTCATGCATTATATCCTTTTGCTCCAGGTTTAACTGATACCTTCAGGAGTGAAAGAAGAATGTTAGATAAGTTTACATAAGGTAGATAAGAAAGGTTATTTGGCTTTTTTCATTTAGCGAAAAGTCAGCCATAAGAAATTGAAAAGGGGTCAGGATAATAAAATAATTTTATTAATAAAATGGTAACTTAACTCTATGTTTTATTTGTATTCCACCTTTATTATTTTTATAAATAATTCAAGGCAGAAAACATATCCAAACATACCTTCCTCCTATTTTTCCCACAGTAACCCTCAGTTGCACTGAGAATTACTGGCCTAAAGTCATCCAGCTGGCTTCCATGGCTAAGACAGACTTGAAGTCATGCTCTCCTGCTTTTGAGGCTGGTGCTTTAACCACTAGACCAAACTGGTATAAAATCAAGTAGAGTTAATAATAATTTCTGAAGAAACTAAAGGATCAGACCCAAAGTTTTGGGCGACTGCATGGAGACCTGGGTCCATAATGTTTTTTCTTTTCTTTGATGACCCTGTAATTCTTTGCTTCAAGATGGGGTTGAGGTGGCTGAGTGAAGCTGAGAGTTTACTGGTCTGATGCTCTTCCTGATGCCTTTCGAGAGTTCACAGCAGATATTTTCTCTTTCCACTCTGATAGAGAAACATCTATTGCTACCTAGGTCTTCACCTTTAGAGCACCACACTGCTCTGGGTCCTTCATGTATTCCAGATCAAAAAAGAGGGGAAAATAGGAATGTGAAAATATGAAAAGTATTTTAGCATACATTCCCAATCATGATAATGAGAAGGAAAATGCTTCACTATTGTAAACTGAATTGGTAGCTGAATACTGGAAACCTGGTAACCAAAAACATTTTCACAAAGTAAATCTTTGATTCAGACAGTTCTAATGAAACAGCTTTCACATGGTCAACAACAGTAGCAAAGCACAACAACACTACACAAACTAGTCTCCACTAAGTATTAAAACTAAGAAAATATAGTTCTTAAAAATTATTTATTGATAATCCTTACAGTTCTTTTAAATACTTTGGTCCATGAACAACTGAGAAAGCAATTTCTTTCAGTTTTTCCTGTGTAAAATTTATTCCTGCTTTCTGGAAAATTTCATGCAAAATTGTGCCTACCAGCATTGCACGTGTAGTACGTTCACATTTCTGCAAAACAAAACAGCCACTTTCAAAATATTTGCATAAATTTGTCCTACATATCAATTAATCTGCAAAATTCTGTATTCCCCTTGCTATGCTGATACTAAGGTCATAGGCCTGTACAATAAATACACTTACTATTAGTATGTCACTGAACACAGTAACTTATTTCTGAGCAAAGATAAGAAAGGCTATGCTTGAAATAAGCCAAGAAAGCTAAGAATAGAAAAACATACTATACCAAAAAAATATATTAAAAAACTAAGGAGTGAATGTGCTATCTTAAATTACAATTATAAAAACTGTTTCTTAGTTGAGTATTATCTTTCTACAATTTTTCTATTATTCTAATTATAAATCTTTCAGAAATAACAGATAATTGAAGTCTGAATGTACATTTTTACCAGTATCTATAGTTTCCAAGCGCAATAGTGTTGTTTTTGTTATATTTTTAGAAGAAATAAAGAAAAAAACTGTAAAGATGTATATTTTGTTTCCATGCAAAGATTTAAAGTCTCATGGCTGATGATTGGAGCATAAAGGGCTTCTGCTGGCCCAACCATATTAAAAAATAAACTCCCAGATATTATGATCTTTTCAAACAAATATGGGAACAGCCATATCACAAAGTTATCAAGATAAAACAGACTGCCACATGCTTTAATCCAGGGATGTCAAACTGGCAGCCCGTGGGCCGGATGCATCACTGCAGGCCATGCCCACCCCAGCTACGCAAATGGGGAAAATGTCGTGAAATGTCACATGACAGCAATGTGACACTTGTGCTTTAATCCAACAAAATCACAGCTGTCATGGCAGATGAAACTGATAAAACTCAGGCAAGTACTGCCTCTATTTACTGCCTTATAAAAGAATCAGGGTCCATCACCTCCAATATACATGTGGAAGTAACAAAAGCATTCAGAAGACCTCTATCCTTATAGGTTTACTTGTAAAGTAATAATATATGAAGCATCCATTTAATTAAATGTCATTTGAAACACCAGCAAATGAATCCATCCAATAATCCAGCACCATTTTGGAGCTAAAGTAAATTGTGATTTTATTTATGATAAAAATTATTAACATGACAGCTGCTTTAAACATTTAGAAATCCAATATTTATTTATTTTACTTACCCGGAATTTTTCACTCAGTATAGCTCTTCTCATGCACTGAATGCTTTTTGATACAGATGTGCCAGAAAGTAGCACATCTGGATACAGAATTAAGTATCCTGAATCTGCATTTATTATCCAGATACCAGAATTACACTCTCCTTCTAAGTGAATGATATCGCCAGGCTGGACTGGAACAGAAATCCTTTAAAAAGATTAAAGGGAGCAAATATGTTTGGAAATAGAAGATAAAATAAAGAAAATAAACTATGATTTCTGTAAGTGATCCACCTCTTCTCTGTGTATGTGCACATACAGATCCCCATATAAACAGGACAAAAAAAAATTCCCCATGTAATGGTTATGTGGATTTTTGAAGCCCAAATCTGCTAGCCTAACAAAACTGGATAGTTTACTGGCTAAGAGGCATAGATTTATCTGCATTCAAAATAATTAACAATAATAAAATTGCTTAGATTAGAGCCATTTTAATTATAATTAGCATAAATAATACAAATAGTGATATTATATTCTACTGCTTGGAATATCATCCCCTCAGAGATCAGAATGGCATCAATCCTGCTTATCTTTCACAAAACCTAAAGACATTTTTGTCACTGGGATTTGTGACTCAAATGTGTGGTGCAATCTGTGCAATAGTTATACTAATTTGTTGGTGGTGGCTCTATTTTTTTTTCTCAACTGCTTATAATTTTTTTTTAATTACATTTATATGCCGCCCTTCTCTGGAGACTCAGGGCAGCTTACGATTTTTGGGATACAACCCAATGTGCTCAGCAATAGCCTTCATTCCATTATATATGCCTGCTTATTACTAAGCGGCATTTTTACAAAGTCAGCTTATTGCTCCCAACAATCTTGGGTCCTCAATTTACCTACCCCGAGAGGATGGAAGGCTGAGTCAACCTTGAGCCTGGTGGGATTCGAGCCTGCACTAATTGCAGGCAGCTGGAACTAAGTGCTAGGCATTTAACAGCCTGCACCACCAAGCCTCTGTTTTTGATCCAGAATAGGAATAGACAGTGAGAATATAACCCAAATGAACTTCTTAAATAAGGAAAACTGCAGGTTGTCCTGGAATGCTTTTAGAGTCCCCTTCAATCATACCTATTTAAGCTTTAAAAAGTATCTACTCCTCCTTCTCTGCTACCTTGTATGTGTTTCAAAATGTAATTCCTTTTACAACTAGATTGAAGCTGTTTTGCTTTTTGCTATGAGCTGCACACACACACACACGCGCGCATACACAAAGGCCACAATGAAAACAGTACAATAGAAAGGTGGGGGAGAAAATATTGTAACGATACTCCCATGCAGATATTTTTGCTATCACAAAAGTTACCTCTCCTATCCATACGACTTCCTACTACAGGAATCATATTGCCTGTTTTCAAATATAAGAGAAATCCTCCTTCAGGATCAACTCGCCTTTCTTGACACAGTAAGGAATACAAAATTACCTAAAAAGATATTTAAAACAAAACCAAAAATTAAATATAGAAACAAAGTGAAGATATTTGCAGCATGTTAGTTTACTGAGAAAGAGTATTAAAACTACAGTAATTCAATATTCAATATTTTCTAGTACATGACCATCCTAAGATTATCAATGCAGAGTAAGCGCTATGTAAATTCTAACCCCAAAAACAATCTCATATAATTTCATCAGATTATATGAGATTGCCATTCCCTCAAAAATATTCTAACCATTATACTAAACGGACTCTGGTACCTAGCTGTTATATGTGACACAGCCTTCTCCTAACTTGCCAGGAATGTCAAATGAGATATTGCTGGCACCTTTCAACTATGAAGACCAAAAAGGCAATGTCAGGAAATCATGGAAATAAAGTATCATTCAACCCACCACAGATTATCTACAAAATGCTTTGCAAGTATGTCCATCAGGATGCTCTTATATATAGTGTGGATGCCTTCAATGATCTTATATTCTTCATGTATTTAAACTTTACATTCCATATATATTCCAACATGTACCTGACTTCTATGCTCTACAGAGTTAGATTCTTTTCCACTTTTAAGCTCCAGTGGCATTATTCTGGTCTGAGTTTTAGATCTTTCATGAATGGTTACTCCAGCTGTCACATCGATCTTGCCCTTTAAGCCAAACCTGGGGCACCAGATATTCTCCTCAACATCCAGGATTTCTGTAACTTTGGCACTATAACAGGACTTGGCTCCTAGCCTGTCACAAAACAATTTGTATATGTTAGTTTAAACTGTTAACTATGCATTTCATGAAAGACACAAGGAAGGACAATTAAAATCTTGCATTCCTGTTCAATAGAAGACTGAAATAGTACCCCAGCCTAAGAAAATGCTTCTAAACAACTTAGGCTATTATTTGTCTGTGTTTAGCTCCTGAATTAAAGAACACATCAGCATAAATATGCAGTGCATTCATAAACAGAACCAGCCTTTTGTGAAGATCACAACAAAAATTGGATATTTTCTGGAAAAGATATAACCAAACTGCTTCTAGTTTTCAACTACTAAATGTAGCTCACCTACAACATCAGCAAAGCTATGAATAATACAAGCTTGAAAATGTCATTGGATAGTTCAGGTGACACAATAAATATTTAACAATTTGTATTTGGAGGGGGGGAGCCAGGGGTGGGATTCTACCAGTTCGGACCAGTTCTATAGAACCGGTTGTTACGATTCTGTGCAGTTCAGAGAACCAGCAAATCGCACCACTGGCTGGCCCCTCCCCTCCTGTCGGATTTCTGCTTTCTAGCTAATCTAAATCGCTGTTGCACTGCTTTGCCTTCGCCCAGGAGGCTTCCCTGAGGCCCAGTCAGGGATGGTATTCAGGGGGTTGGTGGGGTGGGGGAGAAGTGGCCTGAAGCTTCTATTTTTCAGTGCAGACTCGGGCAGCAGTTTGCAGAAAGGTAGATCTCTGAGTGAATCTGTGATTCTGCAACTCAAACTGCTTTGCCTGATTTTGGGTAAATATTTACAATATTTACGTACAACCCACACCCACCCAGTCACATGACCACCAAGCCACACCCACAAATTAGGCCATGCCCACAGAACTGGTTGTTAAGAAATTTGAATCCCACCCCTGTGGGGAGCCAAGGAATTGAAGACATGTATACAAATTTGTGCTATGGTGATTTGCTTACATTAATTTATTGAATAAAGCACAATTGGATGGGTTTATGATACACTAAGCCATAATACATGCAGGCCACATCATGCCTTGTGATATAAAACCAAACTGCAGGATAACTTAGGGCAGCTTCCCCCAAGACCCGTTCAGGAATTTGGAAAATCAAAATTATTTGCCAAATAATAAAGATATTTGAAAAAATTTAAAGCACTCATTATTTATTGTTAAAAATGTTTAATGGGAAATATTTATGTTAATATCTAAGGGTTTAATATTTTTACATGATTCAATAATCAAATTCTGTGAATGCATCCATTTAATAATTTTTAATGTGGTAAATATTAAGGCTGGGAAACATTGCACTAAAAAGCATGCTAAGTTTGTTTGTGTTCAATTAACAATTACTTACGGTTTTAACTGCACATTATTTTGGCTGTGTTTGTATGTATAGACTTCTGCCCATTTAATAAAAGATGGGAAGTATTCCTCAATCTCATGCATTATATCCTTTTGCTCCAGGTTTAACTGATACCTTCAGGAGTGAAAGAAGAATGTTAGATAAGTTTACATAAGGTAGATAAGAAAGGTTATTTGGCTTTTTTCATTTAGCGAAAAGTCAGCCATAAGAAATTGAAAAGGGGTCAGGATAATAAAATAATTTTATTAATAAAATGGTAACTTAACTCTATGTTTTATTTGTATTCCACCTTTATTATTTTTATAAATAATTCAAGGCAGAAAACATATCCAAACATACCTTCCTCCTATTTTTCCCACAGTAACCCTCAGTTGCACTGAGAATTACTGGCCTAAAGTCATCCAGCTGGCTTCCATGGCTAAGACAGACTTGAAGTCATGCTCTCCTGCTTTTGAGGCTGGTGCTTTAACCACTAGACCAAACTGGTATAAAATCAAGTAGAGTTAATAATAATTTCTGAAGAAACTAAAGGATCAGACCCAAAGTTTTGGGCGACTGCATGGAGACCTGGGTCCATAATGTTTTTTCTTTTCTTTGATGACCCTGTAATTCTTTGCTTCAAGATGGGGTTGAGGTGGCTGAGTGAAGCTGAGAGTTTACTGGTCTGATGCTCTTCCTGATGCCTTTCGAGAGTTCACAGCAGATATTTTCTCTTTCCACTCTGATAGAGAAACATCTATTGCTACCTAGGTCTTCACCTTTAGAGCACCACACTGCTCTGGGTCCTTCATGTATTCCAGATCAAAAAAGAGGGGAAAATAGGAATGTGAAAATATGAAAAGTATTTTAGCATACATTCCCAATCATGATAATGAGAAGGAAAATGCTTCACTATTGTAAACTGAATTGGTAGCTGAATACTGGAAACCTGGTAACCAAAAACATTTTCACAAAGTAAATCTTTGATTCAGACAGTTCTAATGAAACAGCTTTCACATGGTCAACAACAGTAGCAAAGCACAACAACACTACACAAACTAGTCTCCACTAAGTATTAAAACTAAGAAAATATAGTTCTTAAAAATTATTTATTGATAATCCTTACAGTTCTTTTAAATACTTTGGTCCATGAACAACTGAGAAAGCAATTTCTTTCAGTTTTTCCTGTGTAAAATTTATTCCTGCTTTCTGGAAAATTTCATGCAAAATTGTGCCTACCAGCATTGCACGTGTAGTACGTTCACATTTCTGCAAAACAAAACAGCCACTTTCAAAATATTTGCATAAATTTGTCCTACATATCAATTAATCTGCAAAATTCTGTATTCCCCTTGCTATGCTGATACTAAGGTCATAGGCCTGTACAATAAATACACTTACTATTAGTATGTCACTGAACACAGTAACTTATTTCTGAGCAAAGATAAGAAAGGCTATGCTTGAAATAAGCCAAGAAAGCTAAGAATAGAAAAACATACTATACCAAAAAAATATATTAAAAAACTAAGGAGTGAATGTGCTATCTTAAATTACAATTATAAAAACTGTTTCTTAGTTGAGTATTATCTTTCTACAATTTTTCTATTATTCTAATTATAAATCTTTCAGAAATAACAGATAATTGAAGTCTGAATGTACATTTTTACCAGTATCTATAGTTTCCAAGCGCAATAGTGTTGTTTTTGTTATATTTTTAGAAGAAATAAAGAAAAAAACTGTAAAGATGTATATTTTGTTTCCATGCAAAGATTTAAAGTCTCATGGCTGATGATTGGAGCATAAAGGGCTTCTGCTGGCCCAACCATATTAAAAAATAAACTCCCAGATATTATGATCTTTTCAAACAAATATGGGAACAGCCATATCACAAAGTTATCAAGATAAAACAGACTGCCACATGCTTTAATCCAGGGATGTCAAACTGGCAGCCCGTGGGCCGGATGCATCACTGCAGGCCATGCCCACCCCAGCTACGCAAATGGGGAAAATGTCGTGAAATGTCACATGACAGCAATGTGACACTTGTGCTTTAATCCAACAAAATCACAGCTGTCATGGCAGATGAAACTGATAAAACTCAGGCAAGTACTGCCTCTATTTACTGCCTTATAAAAGAATCAGGGTCCATCACCTCCAATATACATGTGGAAGTAACAAAAGCATTCAGAAGACCTCTATCCTTATAGGTTTACTTGTAAAGTAATAATATATGAAGCATCCATTTAATTAAATGTCATTTGAAACACCAGCAATTGAATCCATCCAATAATCCAGCACCATTTTGGAGCTAAAGTAAATTGTGATTTTATTTATGATAAAAATTATTAACATGACAGCTGCTTTAAACATTTAGAAATCCAATATTTATTTATTTTACTTACCCGGAATTTTTCACTCAGTATAGCTCTTCTCATGCACTGAATGCTTTTTGATACAGATGTGCCAGAAAGTAGCACATCTGGATACAGAATTAAGTATCCTGAATCTGCATTTATTATCCAGATACCAGAATTACACTCTCCTTCTAAGTGAATGATATCGCCAGGCTGGACTGGAACAGAAATCCTTTAAAAAGATTAAAGGGAGCAAATATGTTTGGAAATAGAAGATAAAATAAAGAAAATAAACTATGATTTCTGTAAGTGATCCACCTCTTCTCTGTGTATGTGCACATACAGATCCCCATATAAACAGGACAAAAAAAAATTCCCCATGTAATGGTTATGTGGATTTTTGAAGCCCAAATCTGCTAGCCTAACAAAACTGGATAGTTTACTGGCTAAGAGGCATAGATTTATCTGCATTCAAAATAATTAACAATAATAAAATTGCTTAGATTAGAGCCATTTTAATTATAATTAGCATAAATAATACAAATAGTGATATTATATTCTACTGCTTGGAATATCATCCCCTCAGAGATCAGAATGGCATCAATCCTGCTTATCTTTCACAAAACCTAAAGACATTTTTGTCACTGGGATTTGTGACTCAAATGTGTGGTGCAATCTGTGCAATAGTTATACTAATTTGTTGGTGGTGGCTCTATTTTTTTTTCTCAACTGCTTATAATTTTTTTTTAATTACATTTATATGCCGCCCTTCTCTGGAGACTCAGGGCAGCTTACGATTTTTGGGATACAACCCAATGTGCTCAGCAATAGCCTTCATTCCATTATATATGCCTGCTTATTACTAAGCGGCATTTTTACAAAGTCAGCTTATTGCTCCCAACAATCTTGGGTCCTCAATTTACCTACCCCCGAGAGGATGGAAGGCTGAGTCAACCTTGAGCCTGGTGGGATTCGAGCCTGCACTAATTGCAGGCAGCTGGAACTAAGTGCTAGGCATTTAACAGCCTGCACCACCAAGCCTCTGTTTTTGATCCAGAATAGGAATAGACAGTGAGAATATAACCCAAATGAACTTCTTAAATAAGGAAAACTGCAGGTTGTCCTGGAATGCTTTTAGAGTCCCCTTCAATCATACCTATTTAAGCTTTAAAAAGTATCTACTCCTCCTTCTCTGCTACCTTGTATGTGTTTCAAAATGTATTTCCTTTTACAACTAGATTGAAGCTGTTTTGCTTTTTGCTATGAGCTGCACACACACACATACACACGCATACACAAAGGCCACAATGAAAACAGTACAATAGAAAGGTGGGGGAGAAAATATTGTAACGATACTCCCATGCAGATATTTTTGCTATCACAAAAGTTACCTCTCCTATCCATACGACTTCCTACTACAGGAATCATATTGCCTGTTTTCAAATATAAGAGAAATCCTCCTTCAGGATCAACTCGCCTTTCTTGACACAGTAAGGAATACAAAATTACCTAAAAAGATATTTAAAACAAAACCAAAAATTAAATATAGAAACAAAGTGAAGATATTTGCAGCATGTTAGTTTACTGAGAAAGAGTATTAAAACTACAGTAATTCAATATTCAATATTTTCTAGTACATGACCATCCTAAGATTATCAATGCAGAGTAAGCGCTATGTAAATTCTAACCCCAAAAACAATCTCATATAATTTCATCAGATTATATGAGATTGCCATTCCCTCAAAAATATTCTAACCATTATACTAAACGGACTCTGGTACCTAGCTGTTATATGTGACACAGCCTTCTCCTAACTTGCCAGGAATGTCAAATGAGATATTGCTGGCACCTTTCAACTATGAAGACCAAAAAGGCAATGTCAGGAAATCATGGAAATAAAGTATCATTCAACCCACCACAGATTATCTACAAAATGCTTTGCAAGTATGTCCATCAGGATGCTCTTATATATAGTGTGGATGCCTTCAATGATCTTATATTCTTCATGTATTTAAACTTTACATTCCATATATATTCCAACATGTACCTGACTTCTATGCTCTACAGAGTTAGATTCTTTTCCACTTTTAAGCTCCAGTGGCATTATTCTGGTCTGAGTTTTAGATCTTTCATGAATGGTTACTCCAGCTGTCACATCGATCTTGCCCTTTAAGCCAAACCTGGGGCACCAGATATTCTCCTCAACATCCAGGATTTCTGTAACTTTGGCACTATAACAGGACTTGGCTCCTAGCCTGTCACAAAACAATTTGTATATGTTAGTTTAAACTGTTAACTATGCATTTCATGAAAGACACAAGGAAGGACAATTAAAATCTTGCATTCCTGTTCAATAGAAGACTGAAATAGTACCCCAGCCTAAGAAAATGCTTCTAAACAACTTAGGCTATTATTTGTCTGTGTTTAGCTCCTGAATTAAAGAACACATCAGCATAAATATGCAGTGCATTCATAAACAGAACCAGCCTTTTGTGAAGATCACAACAAAAATTGGATATTTTCTGGAAAAGATATAACCAAACTGCTTCTAGTTTTCAACTACTAAATGTAGCTCACCTACAACATCAGCAAAGCTATGAATAATACAAGCTTGAAAATGTCATTGGATAGTTCAGGTGACACAATAAATATTTAACAATTTGTATTTGGAGGGGGGGAGCCAGGGGTGGGATTCTACCAGTTCGGACCAGTTCTATAGAACCGGTTGTTACAATTCTGTGCAGTTCAGAGAACCAGCAAATCGCACCACTGGCTGGCCCCTCCCCTCCTGTCGGATTTCTGCTTTCTAGCTAATCTAAATCGCTGTTGCACTGCTTTGCCTTCGCCCAGGAGGCTTCCCTGAGGCCCAGTCAGGGATGGTATTCAGGGGGTTGGTGGGGTGGGGGAGAAGTGGCCTGAAGCTTCTATTTTTCAGTGCAGACTCGGGCAGCAGTTTGCAGAAAGGTAGATCTCTGAGTGAATCTGTGATTCTGCAACTCAAACTGCTTTGCCTGATTTTGGGTAAATATTTACAATATTTACGTACAACCCACACCCACCCAGTCACATGACCACCAAGCCACACCCACAAATTAGGCCATGCCCACAGAACTGGTTGTTAAGAAATTTGAATCCCACCCCTGTGGGGAGCCAAGGAATTGAAGACATGTATACAAATTTGTGCTATGGTGATTTGCTTACATTAATTTATTGAATAAAGCACAATTGGATGGGTTTATGATACACTAAGCCATAATACATGCAGGCCACATCATGCCTTGTGATATAAAACCAAACTGCAGGATAACTTAGGGCAGCTTCCCCCAAGACCCGTTCAGGAATTTGGAAAATCAAAATTATTTGCCAAATAATAAAGATATTTGAAAAAATTTAAAGCACTCATTATTTATTGTTAAAAATGTTTAATGGGAAATATTTATGTTAATATCTAAGGGTTTAATATTTTTACATGATTCAATAATCAAATTCTGTGAATGCATCCATTTAATAATTTTTAATGTGGTAAATATTAAGGCTGGGAAACATTGCACTAAAAAGCATGCTAAGTTTGTTTGTGTTCAATTAACAATTACTTACGGTTTTAACTGCACATTATTTTGGCTGTGTTTGTATGTATAGACTTCTGCCCATTTAATAAAAGATGGGAAGTATTCCTCAATCTCATGCATTATATCCTTTTGCTCCAGGTTTAACTGATACCTTCAGGAGTGAAAGAAGAATGTTAGATAAGTTTACATAAGGTAGATAAGAAAGGTTATTTGGCTTTTTTCATTTAGCGAAAAGTCAGCCATAAGAAATTGAAAAGGGGTCAGGATAATAAAATAATTTTATTAATAAAATGGTAACTTAACTCTATGTTTTATTTGTATTCCACCTTTATTATTTTTATAAATAATTCAAGGCAGAAAACATATCCAAACATACCTTCCTCCTATTTTTCCCACAGTAACCCTCAGTTGCACTGAGAATTACTGGCCTAAAGTCATCCAGCTGGCTTCCATGGCTAAGACAGACTTGAAGTCATGCTCTCCTGCTTTTGAGGCTGGTGCTTTAACCACTAGACCAAACTGGTATAAAATCAAGTAGAGTTAATAATAATTTCTGAAGAAACTAAAGGATCAGACCCAAAGTTTTGGGCGACTGCATGGAGACCTGGGTCCATAATGTTTTTTCTTTTCTTTGATGACCCTGTAATTCTTTGCTTCAAGATGGGGTTGAGGTGGCTGAGTGAAGCTGAGAGTTTACTGGTCTGATGCTCTTCCTGATGCCTTTCGAGAGTTCACAGCAGATATTTTCTCTTTCCACTCTGATAGAGAAACATCTATTGCTACCTAGGTCTTCACCTTTAGAGCACCACACTGCTCTGGGTCCTTCATGTATTCCAGATCAAAAAAGAGGGGAAAATAGGAATGTGAAAATATGAAAAGTATTTTAGCATACATTCCCAATCATGATAATGAGAAGGAAAATGCTTCACTATTGTAAACTGAATTGGTAGCTGAATACTGGAAACCTGGTAACCAAAAACATTTTCACAAAGTAAATCTTTGATTCAGACAGTTCTAATGAAACAGCTTTCACATGGTCAACAACAGTAGCAAAGCACAACAACACTACACAAACTAGTCTCCACTAAGTATTAAAACTAAGAAAATATAGTTCTTAAAAATTATTTATTGATAATCCTTACAGTTCTTTTAAATACTTTGGTCCATGAACAACTGAGAAAGCAATTTCTTTCAGTTTTTCCTGTGTAAAATTTATTCCTGCTTTCTGGAAAATTTCATGCAAAATTGTGCCTACCAGCATTGCACGTGTAGTACGTTCACATTTCTGCAAAACAAAACAGCCACTTTCAAAATATTTGCATAAATTTGTCCTACATATCAATTAATCTGCAAAATTCTGTATTCCCCTTGCTATGCTGATACTAAGGTCATAGGCCTGTACAATAAATACACTTACTATTAGTATGTCACTGAACACAGTAACTTATTTCTGAGCAAAGATAAGAAAGGCTATGCTTGAAATAAGCCAAGAAAGCTAAGAATAGAAAAACATACTATACCAAAAAAATATATTAAAAAACTAAGGAGTGAATGTGCTATCTTAAATTACAATTATAAAAACTGTTTCTTAGTTGAGTATTATCTTTCTACAATTTTTCTATTATTCTAATTATAAATCTTTCAGAAATAACAGATAATTGAAGTCTGAATGTACATTTTTACCAGTATCTATAGTTTCCAAGCGCAATAGTGTTGTTTTTGTTATATTTTTAGAAGAAATAAAGAAAAAAACTGTAAAGATGTATATTTTGTTTCCATGCAAAGATTTAAAGTCTCATGGCTGATGATTGGAGCATAAAGGGCTTCTGCTGGCCCAACCATATTAAAAAATAAACTCCCAGATATTATGATCTTTTCAAACAAATATGGGAACAGCCATATCACAAAGTTATCAAGATAAAACAGACTGCCACATGCTTTAATCCAGGGATGTCAAACTGGCAGCCCGTGGGCCGGATGCATCACTGCAGGCCATGCCCACCCCAGCTACGCAAATGGGGAAAATGTCGTGAAATGTCACATGACAGCAATGTGACACTTGTGCTTTAATCCAACAAAATCACAGCTGTCATGGCAGATGAAACTGATAAAACTCAGGCAAGTACTGCCTCTATTTACTGCCTTATAAAAGAATCAGGGTCCATCACCTCCAATATACATGTGGAAGTAACAAAAGCATTCAGAAGACCTCTATCCTTATAGGTTTACTTGTAAAGTAATAATATATGAAGCATCCATTTAATTAAATGTCATTTGAAACACCAGCAAATGAATCCATCCAATAATCCAGCACCATTTTGGAGCTAAAGTAAATTGTGATTTTATTTATGATAAAAATTATTAACATGACAGCTGCTTTAAACATTTAGAAATCCAATATTTATTTATTTTACTTACCCGGAATTTTTCACTCAGTATAGCTCTTCTCATGCACTGAATGCTTTTTGATACAGATGTGCCAGAAAGTAGCACATCTGGATACAGAATTAAGTATCCTGAATCTGCATTTATTATCCAGATACCAGAATTACACTCTCCTTCTAAGTGAATGATATCGCCAGGCTGGACTGGAACAGAAATCCTTTAAAAAGATTAAAGGGAGCAAATATGTTTGGAAATAGAAGATAAAATAAAGAAAATAAACTATGATTTCTGTAAGTGATCCACCTCTTCTCTGTGTATGTGCACATACAGATCCCCATATAAACAGGACAAAAAAAAATTCCCCATGTAATGGTTATGTGGATTTTTGAAGCCCAAATCTGCTAGCCTAACAAAACTGGATAGTTTACTGGCTAAGAGGCATAGATTTATCTGCATTCAAAATAATTAACAATAATAAAATTGCTTAGATTAGAGCCATTTTAATTATAATTAGCATAAATAATACAAATAGTGATATTATATTCTACTGCTTGGAATATCATCCCCTCAGAGATCAGAATGGCATCAATCCTGCTTATCTTTCACAAAACCTAAAGACATTTTTGTCACTGGGATTTGTGACTCAAATGTGTGGTGCAATCTGTGCAATAGTTATACTAATTTGTTGGTGGTGGCTCTATTTTTTTTTCTCAACTGCTTATAATTTTTTTTTAATTACATTTATATGCCGCCCTTCTCTGGAGACTCAGGACAGCTTACGATTTTTGGGATACAACCCAATGTGCTCAGCAATAGCCTTCATTCCATTATATATGCCTGCTTATTACTAAGCGGCATTTTTACAAAGTCAGCTTATTGCTCCCAACAATCTTGGGTCCTCAATTTACCTACCCCGAGAGGATGGAAGGCTGAGTCAACCTTGAGCCTGGTGGGATTCGAGCCTACAGTAATTGCAGGCAGCTGGAACTTAAGTGCTAGGCATTTAACAGCCTGCACCACCAAGGCTCTTGTGCACTGTTTTTAGAATTATGTATTTTATTGTTTTTAATTGTGGTTAGCCACCCAGAATCATGAATGGAGACGGTCAACTACATAAATTGAAATAATAACACAGGGCACAGGTAAGTAGATATAAAATGAAAAAATATGTGAAAAAATGTGAGCAAAAATTAAATAAATACTAGTTACATAAATACAGAAATAATACAACAGAAGGGTAGTTGAGAGAACTAAACAGCATACTTTTTCCAATTTGCTTATGAGTTATGTTCACAAGACATGTTGAATCACAAAACAGTTAATCATATTTTATGCTAACCCACTATGTGAATCCAGCCTTTGTGCTTAGTCTTGGTCCAACACCCCCCCAAAATATAGTTTATTAGGTCACAGGAGGGTTCACCAAGGATAAGGACACAGTAAGAACAAACCATGAGAAAGTTTCCATAAAATATTTCGCTAACCTCTGCCTATTATTCTTATAAATTTATCACAAAATTAATTTTTCACGATAGGGGTATAGTTAGAAATCTGCCAGGCAAATGTCCACTGTATTTGCCCAGGAATTACCAGTCATCCTGAAGGATGCACAGCTCTTTCTCTGAATCGTCAAGCAGAGAAGAAATGATCATCAGACATTTCTCACATTCTTCATCATCCTGGACATGTACAACACAGTATCTGTTGTTCACACCTCTTTGGAGTACAGTATCCGGGAAGCCAATCATTTTCTTTGGAAACCTAAAATAATTAGGCAGGCAATTACTTTTAGATGGTAAAATAATAGATAATTACACCTACCATAGAATAACCATGCACATTTTCCAGCTGAAGGACCAGGGCAGGGATGTCATATTAAAAAGGGGGCAATATTTCGGTGCTGTGGTTGCGGCTATCCCTCTTGCCTATTTATGCTTCCCTCTGAAAAGCACTCAGAAGGGATTTCAAGTGAGAACCATTATCTACAGCCAAAGGTCAAGGCCAGGAGGGAACCATTACATTTACTACTTTTCACTTTGAAACAACATCCAGGCCATCTCTGGCCTTTATTATTTATTATTGTTATTGTTGTTATTATTTACTTTCACCTTATCGGGAAAAATTTGTAACCGTCTTGATGATCCTATGCAGCCCCTCCCTAATTGGAAGCAGAAGAACCGACTTGCTGCTCTGAGCTTACTTAGAGGGTACCATGGACTACATTCCCCTAAACCACGATCAAACCAGGCTGCATTTAAGATTTTAAGCTGGGGGATCCCTCGCATTTCACACCCACCCACCCAGCGCTCTCAAGCCCCTGCTTCAGCCTCGGCTGAGACGACCACCTTTCCGCCGGCGGCTCTTCCACGAAGCTGCTCTCCATCAGCTCCTCCAGCGTGGCTCCGTCCAGCCCCTCCAGGGCTTCCTCCTCCACTGCCGCCATGCGGAACACCGGGACTTCAGCCGCGACAGCCCGCCAAAACCGCCTTACTCCGCCTCCGCGCGCCTTTCGAAGAGGAAGGGGCGAGGCTGCCGCGGCTCCCTCTGCACAGGCGGCCTCTCGCTGCCTCGTGGACGGGACCGCTGCTTGCTCGGAACGGGCTCCCGCCGGCACCTGAAGGAAAGTGGCTTTGACCTGCAGGCCCGAATTTTTTCTCCCTTCCCTCTGGTTCGCGAACCGGCTGTGATAACGCAGGCTTCGTTGTTGGGTGGAAATATTAAGCCAGGTGGGGAAATAGAAAAGGAGGCCACAGGATGGGGATTCCTGTGTTGATGGCCATTTATTTTGTTATATTTTTATCCCACTTTTATTACTTTATAAGTAAGTAAAGTCTGCAAGCATCATACATCATACACCTCCCTCCTATTTTCCGCACAACCACCACCCTGTGAATTGAGAAAGTCACTAGTGACCCAGTGGACTTTCATGGCTAAAGTCAAGGCTCTTCAGACTTGTGGATTTCAACTCCCATAATTCCTGAGCTAACATGACTGGAGAAGGAATTCTGGGAGATGAAGCCACAAGTCTTGAAGCTGTCAAGTTTGAACACCCTGGTCTAAAGTGAACTCAATCTCCAGTTTGTAGGCCAGCTCCTTCATATATATATGCTCCCTGCAACTTCTGTTCCATTGGTTATTTGTTCTGTCAGAAAATGTCTCAAGTCTAGATTGAATCTCCCCTTAAATCAGTTTCCATCCATTATTCCTTGCCTGGCCTTCAGGTACTTTGGAAAATAGCTTGACCCCTTCCTCTCTGTGGCAGCCCCTCAAATATTGGAAGACTGCAATCATGTCTCCCCTGGTTCTTCTCTTCACTAGACTAGCCATGCCCAGTTCCTGCAACCGTTCTTCCATGTTTTAGTCTCCAGTCCCCTAATCATCCTGGTTGCTCTTCTCTGCACTTTTTCTAAAGTCTCAACATCTTTTTTTATAGTGTAGTGGCCAAAACTGGATGCAGTACTCTAGGTGTGATCTTACTAAGGCTTTATAGAGTGGTATTAATACCTTCCTTGATCTTGATTGTACCCCTCTGTTAATGCAACTTGAATTGCATTGGTTTTGGCGGCTGCCACACACTGCTGGCTCATATTTAACTGGGTGTCCACTAAGACTCGAGATCCTTCTCACAGTTACTGCTATTAAGCCTGGTTTCACCCAATCTATATGTATACTTTTGGTTTTTCTTGCCTGTGTAGGACTTTACTTTTCTCTACATTCAATTTCATTTTGTTAGATAGGGCCCAATGTTCAAGTCTATCAAGATCCATCTGGATCTTAAGCCTATCTTCTTGGGTGTTAGCTATTCCTGCCAGCTTAGTATCATCCGCAAATCTGGTAAGTTCCCCTTCTATTCCCTCATCTAAGTCATTTATGAAGATGTTGAAGAGTACTGGGCATAAAATGGAACCTTGTGATATGGCTTACTTCTCTCCATATAGATGTAGTACCATTAAGGACTACTTGTTGAGTATTTGTCAGCCAGTTACAAATCCATCTGGTGGTGATACTATCCCACTTTTTTCTAGCTTATCAAGAAGTAGGTTGTGGTCTACTTTGTCGAATGCCTTGCTGAAGTCCAAGTATATTATATCCAGAGTATTTCGCTGGTCTACTAATTTAGTCACTATGTTGAAGAATGAAATAAGATTGGTTTGGCATGATGTTTTAATAAACCCATGCTGATTGCTAGTCATTACTTGTTTCTAGATGTTGGCAGAGGTTTTTTTTATCTTTTACAGTATCTTCTCAGCTATTGATGTTAGTCTGATTGGTCTATAGCAGGAGGTGTCATACTCATCTTTGCAGATTCTGGCTATCTGCTGATATTCTGCCTTAATTATGTGTCCCCCTTTCCATTTTTGTACTTGTCCTTTTTGTCTTTCAATTTGTCAGAGATATCTTTGTGTAGCCATGCTAGTTTCTTTTTGGATTTCTTGTTTCTTTTTCAGTGGTATTGTGCTAGCCTGGGCTTTTATGATCATATTTTTCAGTTTCCCGAGCTTCTTGAGTTGTTTTCCCCTTTAGGAAATTTTCATCCAAGGAATCTTTCCCAAGTTCTCTCTGAATTTGTCAAAATCAGCTCTTTTAAAATCTAAGACTCTAGTTGCTTGTGTTTGCATTGCGTTGAATTCTAGTATGACATCTAGTATGACATGGAGGCGTCCAAAACAGCTTTTGTTCATATGGGTTATATTTACTATATTAAGAATTAAGATTGATGCATTTACAGAATATTGATTTATTGAATCTAACTCAATTCAGTTTATTGTGGTCATAAACCAGTACAGATGATAAAATTAAGTTTAAGACAATTATAATATATTTGTAAAACTAACATTAAGTCAAGTCCAGGATACAGCCTATATTAAATTATAATGTAAGGTTTATTAAATCATGTAAAATAACTATTAAATCAATTAGGTGAAGAAAACCTATATTTTTAATAAATTAAAGATAGGAAAAGATAGTTTTAAATGTTTGCAAATATGTTTAATACCTGGCAAATGATTTTGAGGACCCCCAGAGGCCTTCAGCCACACTTTAAGAAAAGCTATACTAAGCTTTTTTTAAATAACAAGGTTTTTATATTCTTGCTATTATTCTGTTGTAATCTCCTGAATCGCTCCAATTCTGAGATGTGCAACAAATAAATTTCATAACTATAAAAACTATGGCTTACTATTACAAACCCGCTCAATCATGCTTTATTCAATAAATTTAAGTAAGCAGATTGCTGCAATTGCAGCAAAAGGAAGCTAATTCCACAGAACATAAACAGAGCAAGCACTTGTTTTGAGGTATCCAGAAAGTTCTAAGCAGATGGGGACAGGTGAATTTAACTCCTGAGAAATTGTAAATCCATTTTCAAACTACGTCAAACAAGATGTAAAACAGTGTTTCTTGACTCTGGCCATTTGAAGATGTGTGCACCTAAGCTCCCAATGCTGGCTGGGGAATTGGAAGTCCTCACTTTAAGGCCAAGGCAGAAAAATTCTGGTGTAAAAAGTACTTCTACAAACTTGGCCCTTCCCGAGAGTTGCCCCCAAATGATAGCATGATTTTTCACCCATGCCTCTTGATTCTTTTTGGCAAATGGATAGCTAGCTACTTTGTGACTTAGTGGATTACTGTGAACCAGGACAGCTGGATTAATTCATTTATTCAGTGTATGTAATGTGGATACATCTAGAAAGCAATTTCCAAAAGAAGGCAGCTATTAGAGGTATACTACAGTACTGCATAGAAACTAGAACTGCATAGAACTACTGTTACTTTTAAAAATAGTTTTTCATTAATTTGTATATTAACAGAACAGCAATATAACTGAATAAAGACTGGTATTTTGTACCCTGAACAATGAACAAAACTATAAGCCTAAAAAGTTGCAAATTCACAGTTAAAATACTTGCCCACTTATTGTGGAATAAATTTATGGCTCCAGGACAGGAATATTGAGTTTTCTCAGTTTGTGTGTTTCCAATCAGGTGACATCAAAAGCAAATCACAGAGATTCATATGTTGCCCCAAAGGAATTAGGTTGAAAATACAAGCAAGCAGCCTCATCAGGAGTATCTTCTACTTAATAAGCTATAAGCCACTGGAAGAGCTTGCAACATGATATGGTGAGTTCCCCTTTACTTGTGGCCTTTAAATAGAGGCTATCATGCAGGGGTGCCAAACTTCATCAAGGGCCGCATCAGGGTTGTGTCTGACCTGGGGGGGCATGGCCAGAGTGGGTATGGCCAGCTTGACATCACTCGTGTGATCAAATGCCACTTTTGCTAGTAGTTTGTTTTCTTAGCACTCTGCCAGCAAAAACAGAACTCGTGAGAGCCACCGGCAGCCTTCCTAGGCTCTGTTTTCAGCTGCAACGGCCTCCTGCAACCCTCTGCCAGAGAAAATGGAGCCCAGGAGGCAGCTGGTCCTTCACTGTTTCCAGGGCCAGATCCAAGCACTTCATGGGCTAGATCTGGCCCATGGGCCTTGGGTTTGATACCCCTGCTTAAGTGATAGATTGGATGATCTCTCATGACCAACCTCGGTTTTAAACAACAACAAAAAAAACGCCTTTATTCATCCTTTTCTGATGTGGCCTTATTTGTAAGCAGTACTTAAATTTGAATTAATGCGAATGCCAGCTTTTTATTGTTTTAGGGATTTCTGGGTAAAGTTATCAAATTCATCAGGATCAGTTTATTCCTTCCTTAAGTATTCCTTACTTGATGTTCATTAATAATTGAAAATGGGAGGAATATAGAAATGTTATGGTTTGAGGGGGAAATATAAAAGTACATATTTTTTCTGATTTTTCCCCTTCTCCCATACTGAATTTAAAAAAAAATGTTGGGAATACTCTGGATAATTTTATTTTAAATTTAAATTTCACAAGTATATGTGATTCACCAACCGCATGCTCTTAAAATTACAAAATGGACTAAGATCTGTAAAGGGTTCCATTTTTATCACACACTTTTTTCTGTGACTGTAAAATTTCAAAAAAATTCCAGAGGCAAGTAATTTCAATAAAAGTACTTTCACCTACTCAAGAATCAGCAAGAAGCTTACAAGGATTGCGATAAACTCTGCCCCAGAATAGATCCTCCAAAACAATAGCAAATCAATTCCACACACTTCAAAGCAGCAATCAAGCTTGGTTTGGGAGCATCACTTTTTTTACCCACTCATCCACATAGCAGGAGCAAGCTGCAATTAAGCATTTCTAAATGGGTTCGAAAGGAGGGTTCCTAATTTTCGATGTGAAAGGAAAAGGATGCTTCAATTGTGCAGGGATGTACTTAGTACCTCTAATCAGATGTGCTCCTAGGATCATGCTGCAGCTGGCTGAGAAAAGAGTGCATTAAGTCAGTGGTGGCTAACCTTTTGGGGCTCCTGTGCCAAAAATTGTGCACGCAATTGAAGTGATACGACAACCTCTTTCCATAGCTTGTTTATGCTTGTCTGTTCTTCTCGTTCTCCTGGGTCAAAGTTTTCTGAAATTTCCCCATTCATAGCTTTGGAGTTCCATCTTGCGTGCCAGTACTTAGAATGCAATATGCACCACCCCTCCCCACAACACCAGCACATGCATGCGCAATCTCCCACCCCTTTACCTGCACTGTTTGAGTGATTTGAGGCCTTTTTCGGCCTCCCAGAGGCTTGGAAAAAGCCTCTGCAAGGCTTTTCAGGTCGAATTATAGGCCCATTTCGTCACTTCCAGTATTACAGGACGTGATGAAACGGGCCTATAATTTGTCCTGAAAAGCCTTGCAGAAGCTTTTTCCAAGCTTCTGGGAAGCTGAAAAAGGCCTCAAACCAACCCCCCAAAAAAAAATCAACTGTGAGGCACATGCATGCGCAGTGAGGTAAGTTTGCCTGTTGCTCGCATGCCATACGTTCACCATCACAGCTTTAAGGCATTGCCGAGAGAGACTATTAGGGCCCAAAACCTTTTTGAAATCCAAAGTTCTGCAGAGCCTCAAGGGTGAATATATGATCAACTTCATGCTCAGAAGATCAACCAAGAATCTTTATAAGCTAAAAAGTCAGCAGCAAAAAAAGCTAAATACAGTCAGGTTGATAAACATGAGTCCACCAGGTAATGCCAATCTGTATGCTAGAGTGGAAAGTTGTTAGCATCTTGGAACTGGGCAACAGCAAGCCAATTTGCTTGTTGCTAAAAAGGATGTAGAATCCCATGTAGTCCCTAGTCAAATTAAAGGGAGAATTTACCTTTCCTGAAGGAAGGTTGCTACATATATATTCAAGGTGCTAGTAACAACTTATAAAGCCCTAAATGGCTTGGGTCCAGGGTACTTGCGGGAACGCCTCCTGCTAGTATCACACTCGGATCGCCCTGTGCGCTCCCACAGGAGGGGCCTCCTTGGGATACCGTCGGTTAGACATTGTCGGCTGGTGGTCCCCAGGGCTAGGGCCTTTTCTGTGGGAGCACCCGCACTATGGAATCGGCTCCCTGTGGATCTTCGTTTGGCCCCTGATCTCTGCTCCTTTCGCTGAGACCTGAAGACCTGGTTGTTTCAGCAGGCCAGTCTGGATTGACCTGGGGGTGGGTTATTTTAGTTGTTTTAATTTAATTTTAATTGATTACTAGACTTGTAGCTGTTTATTTTATTGTAATTTGTATGGTTTTTTAAATGTTCGCTGCCCTGAGTCCTTAGGGAGAAGGGCGGCATACAAGTCTAATAAATTATTATTATTATATATACATTGCAACAATTTCTTGGAATTACTTCTATTGACTAAATGGCAATAATATAAATGACAAAGATACTGCAATTCAATTTCTATTTATAAATTGGCCCCACTGACTCCCAGGCAATGAAGACATTATTGTATTGCAGGGGTCCCCAATCCTTTTGGTTCTGCAGACTGGCGGTGGCCTTTTCGGAGGCAAGAATCGTTTCACATGTGCAATCCAACTCGCACACATATGCAAATTAAGCTTCGCAAGCTCGCCCAGGGCCCAGTTCCCAACAGGCCATGGCCCACTAGTGAGCCGTGGCCCTGGGGTTGGGGACCCCTGCTGTATATTGCATTTTGATTGCTACTTTCAGAGAGCTCTCCTTTCAAATTGCAGCAAGTCCAGAACCAACATTCAGAAATTACAGAACTGTACATCAGCACCTAAACATTGCCCAGGAAGAGCATATAACTACATTTCCGTTTAATCATTCATCAGGATCTTATAAATCTGCACCAAGGGAAAACTGTAATTCTAAAGACATATATATATATTTACATGCTTGCAATATTCAGTCATGTTGTTACTCAAGTCATTTTATTAAAAAAAATAGGTACATGTTTCTGCCCAGAAATATATCAAATTACATATTTAAAGGTATATGCCTTCAATTATCATTCAAGTCAAACACAGAATTTAAGATGGTATGTCCTAGGTACATGAGCAATACCCAGTTTACAGCTATTACTTTTTGGTAACATAGCCATTTTCAGTTCATAATCAATATATAGTATTTACAATAAATAAATAAAATTGCTTTATATTAAAAGGTTGAGAAGGATGTGATTTTATAATTTTAAGGGTGATTATCAGATTTCTACTTACATAAAGTCCATGGATCAAATAAATCCTTAAAAGACATTCTCAATTCACTATGGGCAAGAGGAAATAAAATTGGAGGAATGGAGAGTCTGATGAAAGACAAAGGCTAGTTCAGGAAAATAATTTATCCATGACATCATCCAGGCAAAAAGAGTAGGATTGATTACTAATATAAGCAAGTTCCCCTGAAAATGAAATAACGACATCCAGGTGTGGGTTGTCAACTTGCAATTCATTATCATAGTACAATTTGAAAACAACTAGACTGAAATGCTCGTTTCATTCTTGTGGCAGGCTCATTTAAAAAGGAGGAAGGTTTAATAACAACACAGCCCCCAATCAAAGAAGTTATAAAGTCACATATAAATCACTCAAATGTAACAGAATGAGCTATCTACTTACAAGCTGCATCTATGCAGATACTGAAAACAGGCTGCAAAGCAGATGAATTGTAATTCCTGCTTGAAAACTTTTAGGAAAGTAGACTTTTAGCATTATTTTTGTTTTTTATTTTAATTATCTTCTCTCTTGTAGATGGATGTACATCTTGATCAATGTGCAATTCATGTAGATACACTATTTTATCTGCCCAAACTGAAGACCCTAAAAGACATATACCCTAATTTATTTATATAAGTATTTTATCTAATGCTATAAAGTTGCAAAAACTTTCAGCATTGTCCCACATGCTCACAGTGTCTTCTGCTTCTCTATATTTTTTAGTTTTAATTGAACTCTGTGAAATCCAAACAGTAGCTTTGTGAAGTCAAACAATTTTCCTTTTAAAATAACATTTCTTAATAACTTCATTTATAAAATATGGAAGGTTAAATACTTTAGGCTGAGAAGACGTATACAATATTCATTTTAGTGTTATTGGAAAACCTCAAGCCCTAATACCCAAGGATCATTTAATTCTTTTTGTACTTTTTTTTTCAAATGTAGGGACAAACTAAAAATGGATTGACAGCATTATCAGATTCTATCAAAAGGATTGCACTTAATTTCAGAATGCTATATAGTTGAATATCTGTGTGTTTGTGTTATAAACCCACCCATTCACCCACCTATTCCAACTTTGAGAGAAGTTCAAAAGTTCAATAATACAGCATGATTCAGAGGAAAAACATCCAATAGTTAACAGGGCTAAACTAAATTATATAAGAACCTAAGCACCACTTTTGATTCTAGTTAAGGAACAATGTATCATAAAGTATGAGCTATTTTCTAATTATTACAAAAATCTGAAAGTAATGTTACCCAATACACTAACCCATGAATGGGCTCTCAAAAGCAGGCTCTCAATTGAGTTTCTACAGCACTAAATGATACATCATCCCTAACCAAATAAGCAAATAAGCATTTTCAATTCAATTACATGGAATGTAATTTGAAGTGTGCCTACAGCTTATATTTTAGCTAAGGCATACAGACTTCTTTAAAAAAATTCCTAAATTTAAAAAAGTGATCAAATTCTTAAAGTTGGACACAAACATACAGTATTTTGGAACCACACAGATTTCAGTTAAGTAAACCATATATCCATTCTTGCAAAATACATACATAGTAAACTTTGCTAAGTTTTGTTGAGCTCCTTCATTTTTTTACTGTGTTTTCATATATTAAAGAAAGCACTTTAAATACTAGTGATTTCTCAAATATATTCTGAAACTTACTGTTCAATACATTATAAACTGGGGAGGGGGAATTATCAGTCTTTAATTGAGGTGTAAAAACTGCCTCATAAATTCGTAAGTGGTGAATGCAACAGCTTGAGACGGAATACAACGGATGTAATTCAATGATAATCCACGGTACAATCCCCTTCGTATTCCATGGTTTCCATAAACATATTTCAATGTCTGGATCATTGTACTAGAAATAGAACAGAATAAGTCTTTGTAAAACAATAGATTTGCCAACACTTTACTTCAAATAACATTTTAAAAGCAGGAACTTTTGCAGTACCCAACAGAGGTCCTGCCTATTCTTAATCAGATTACGGGCAGAGGCCATTTTATTATACAGAAGTCATGCTACGTTATTGCTAATGAGACTTAATTATTTTGCAAGATTTTTCTTTGCATATAAAGAAAATACAACCCAATATCAAGATTTTTGATTCTTTTATCTAAAAATCCAAATTCCATACTAATGAATATGAAGCTCAGTTCACAAGAAATTAAGTTCCACTGTAATTAATTAAAGTTTTGCATGCATGTTAGGTTTATGTTCTCATTGTTTTTGCTGTTTTATTACTTGTTCAACTGAGATTATGTAATCACTGACCATTAAAATATTCTTCTCCTAATAAATCATTTGAGGCAATTAGCCTACAATTAGGCTGCCCATCAAACAGCTAAATTTTAACTCTACATAAAATATGAAATTAGGGCTGCCTAGTAATAATATGCAGTGTGGTTTGCTGACATTAGTGTGACCACATACTGAAATAATATCCATTTATCCATTTATCTGGGATAAGTAGCCTGATGGCGGTGAGTTCCAATGGTCACAGGCTCATCTGCTTTTTCCTTTTTTTTCCTTTTTAAGAAGCTGGCTTGTTGCAAAGCACAGCATCTGCCTGTTTGTACTTTGAGTTCATATTTATTTGCAGCCATGCTTTTAGGATCAGAATAGACCCATAGGGTCAACAGAGATTTTGGGGAGAAGGAAGTGCGACTTAACTTCTGATAGAAAGGACTATTGTGGTTGACAGTGTTACTGTGACAGTCACTTTATATGTGTATACACCACACAATCTCAACATTAACTAATCTAACTTCCCTCCAAAGATGGCTGATGGAGTGCCAGCTTAATATTGCAACTTCTGTCAGATGAAATCCACTACCTATATATCAAAAATAACAACTAAAAGAAAGAACCTGACCTACTAGACCGGGTGTTGGCAACTCATGGCTCCGGACCCACATGCAGCTCTTTGGACCTCTGCTGTGGCTCCCTGTTCCATCACTGGCTGGCCCCACCCCTTGCTCTCCCTTGTCTGGCCTTAGAAGTAATGGCGATGGCGAAGGATGGAGAAGCGGCCGGGGCTGATTCTCCAGCACCTCACTCTTGCTGCTTGTTGGTGCTGAGAGTATCTTCTGGCCCTTGATGGTGCTGGGTGTGACTCGCAACTGATGCGCCCTCACTAATATGAGGGCTGGTGGGATGAGAATGGATCCAGGAGGAAGGGATGCCAGAAATTGTGACGGGCCCGCAGTACCCAGCCATGACTTTAAGAACCTCAGGACAGCAGGAAAAGGGGGCTGGCCCTGCCAAACCTCACACACCCACCCTGGAGGTCAGACTCGGAGAAAGTGCTCTCCCATCAGCTGGTCTTCCCTCCCCTCTATGTGTGTGTGTGTGTGTGTGTGTGTGTGTGCAAGCTCTCTTTGGGGCTCTTGGCTATTCCTTTTATTTTTTCTTTCTGGAAATCTGGGCTGGCTGAAGAACGATCACCAATTGTGGCAGAAACTTCTCTTCGGGCAACCCTCCTCACCCTCTCGCAACCCCCTGGCCGCCTGTGGCATGGCTGGGAGGGTGCGCACGTGTGGGGAGACCCCCCTTAAACAAGCAGCCGCCCACCCCTTGGCCGAGCCAAAGAGGGAAGAGGGAGAGAGAGGGGAAGATAGGGAGAGGGGGAGAGAGAAGGGGGAGAGAGGGGGAGAGAAATACAGAGAGAGGGGGGAGAGACATAGAGCAAGAGAGAAGGATTTTGTGGCTGGGTAGGTGTGGCTAGGTCATGTGAATGGGTAGGAGTGAGTGACATCAAGTTGGCCACGCCCACCCAGGTTTTGTGGCTCCCAGTGGGTTTTTTCTGTGGGAAACGGGCCCAAGTGGCTCTTTGAGTGTTTAAGGTTGCAGACCCCTGTACTAGGCACAGATTTTAACTTAAATGCATTTCTCTTATTTTGAAGTTTACTATAACTTACTATGAAGCTATAAATGCTTATGCTTACCTTGCTAATTATATAATACACATGAACTAAAGAACAAAAAGACATTGTTGATGTTTTAGAGCCAATATGATACGGTCGGTATATTTTACTTCAGGCACATATTTAGTCCAAGAGATGAAACCTACCAACATTTTTCAGAATCAGGAAGTATGGCTCCCAACTGCATTCGTCTACGAGTGACATCTAGAGGGTATCTGGGGAAGTGAAAAAGCATTTTCTTTCATGGCAGTTACAAATATCACAGTGCAACTTATTTGTACTACAAAATAACAATTAAAAGACATTTACACAAGGAACATGTGGAAAATACAAAGCTGCCTTATATTGGGTCAGATTAGGAGCTGACTTCATCAGAATTATCTTCTCTGGCTGGCAGCAGAAATTCTATGCCAAAGCCTAGTATCCAACATTTGTTTTTATTTATTTATTTTATAGTCATGCTGAAATATTTGGGACTGTATCTTCCTGCATATTAGGATATAATTCGCTGGAGAACAATGAAACAATGCTTTATGAGAAAAATGAATTTATTTCATTTTTATTAAGCATATATCTCACATTTCTTACCAAAAGCAGCGCTAAAGTAGCTGTCTTAATGGACAGAATACCAAACTGCAATTGAAAACAAATGAATTAGGAGAATCCATAAAATAAGAAATGGGCTTTTAGTGTAAGATTTTAGAAAAGGATATGTTCACTGTATTCAAAATAAATCATATGCTTTGGCTTATGTTTTATTTTGTGGCAGTTGCAGAATACATGAGGTTTAACATTGGAAAATCAGTTACCAAGCTCCATACTTGAATTGCCAGGAATAATTTCTTCAAGCAGTATCACATGTTTTCATATGAAACTTTAAATAAAAATGGTAATGAAAATAAAAAACTTTAACCCTTAAGAAATGTTATATGACAGTCTAAATCTTTTTTGTAAAAATTGGCCATCACATAAGAATGACCTAGTAGTAGTATGAATTCTGGATGGATGCCATCAACCCCCAAAATTGTATGAATTGTTTGAAGTAAACCCCAAAAGATCGCAATCCAAAAACCAGAAAGTATTTCTTTTCCTTTGATTTCAATAACAGTTAAAAAGATATGTTTTTCACTGATATTAGCAGAACACTACTTAGATATTTGAAAGAATTATAAACATTTGCCCAGCTGCTAAGTGTAAACTGAATTGTTTAAATTTGAAAACCAAGAAAAAATGGAGGTTACATGCTAAAGCTATATGAAAGTGAAGTAACTTGTTTTCAGCTATGTGATCTTTTTTCTTAAATGTTTAATTCTAACCTATTTCTATTTCTGTTTAATCACGCGCCTAAATAGGTGGTCAGAGCCAGTCCTAAATCTCATTTTTAAATTATCTGTTTGTTGTCTTACAAAATAAGAAGTAAGTAGCCATGTCAGCTTTAGCAGAGAAAAGCCAAGGTATAACTGAGTTGGCACAATATGCACTATATATCTTCCTCCAGTACTTTCATGTAATTTAAACCATGTTAAATTATAATTATGATAAATATGTATTTTTACCCTAGCTTTCAATTGTAACCATTGACGTTCTGGTGACATTCAAATGTTCTCTGCCAATTTACTAGTTTGACAAATGCAACTCTATCCTGCATTGTAGTTGTATTTAGGCTACAGTTTTTCAAACTGCATCTGGAGTAATAGTTTATTTACACACAAACCTCCTATGAACTGACAAAGAAAAAAGCAGATTGGGGGCTTTGTTACACATAAGCAAACTAATCCCTTCAACTGATTTTAGAGAAATGGCCTCCAGGGCAGAGCTTAAGAGCCACAGCTCTTCTTCTCAGGATATTGCAGACAGAAACTGAAAATTTGTCTTGTCTTGGAGTTCTGCTAGTTGCCTGCTTTTTTAACCTGTACAGAGAGCTTTCTTTGCAGATGGAAAGTTAAATGATGTTATATTTCATGATTTCTAAAGGTGGAAGGAAATAAAATTCCTAATACAAGCTATCCTAACATTTCTTTATTAAGTGCAGTAAAATACTAGAATAACTTACGATATTGTTTGTGCTATGGCTCCAGCTATGCCACCACACAGCAAATTTACATGAGTTTTCAAAACTAAGACATCAGGATTATCTAAGCAAGGCCTCCCGAGCAGGGTAGGCGCTTGAGCAAGTCCCACACTCTTTAAGGTACCAAAGGTAAAAAATGAGAAACCTGAAAGGAAAAAATTTATCTTTAATTGAAACATTACCTCAACAACAAACTGCATAGATGATATAGGCACAATTCAGCCAAAGAATGAGCTCATTTAAATCTACTAACAGTAATGCATGTGCCAAACTCTGTTCCATTATATATCCATTACTTTTAAGTCCTAAATTTTAGTTTGATCATCAAATATACCATGACATTGCCTCCATTTCTTCAAACTTCATTTTTATTGATCACTTACAGCTGACAGTCTTGATATATACCTGACATATTCTGGTATATGGGCAACAAAATTACTTAAATGTTATAGACTGTCAGAAAGACGTAATAATCCTCACAAATGAATGCACTGTGCCCTATATTGGAAAGCTAACAAAATTTCCCTTTGAAAAGAATCCTTTTAAAAAGGTTCCTATGTTACAGTAATTCTCTTTCTTTACATAATATTGTCCTTGTGTTTACCATTATCTTGGACATTAAGTCCTTACAATAAAGGAACTTCTGATCTACAGAGTACTAAAATATGGCTGCAATGAAAATGACTTTAAAAAAAAGCAAAAACAATTTGAAATAGCATTTATGATTAAAACCAAAGAAACAGAATAGTCTAAGCAACAGTAGACCAAGAGGACTTAAGATGCTTACAGAAATACTGAAAGCATTAACAACTTAGTGCTGAGCTAAACATCTAGGACTTAATTAGTGTAGATTACTAGCAAAGTTGAAAGAAGAACATATTTACATCCCTCAATCATAACAGGGGTTCAAAGTACAATCCCAAACCAGAATTTCAACATTTAAACGAATTAAAACATACACAGAGATAGAACTTAATTGAAAATCAACATTTTGTTTATTAGATTTGGATTGTGACTTCTACTGCAACTGACAAAAAATCCAACTAAGAACAACCCAAGCCATATGCCAAGAAAACTATATTGTGTTGTGGAAATTCTGAAGATTGTGTGCACGTGCATTTAAAAAAAAGGAATATGAAGTCCTTCAAGAAAAGAGAAAAGAGAAAGAAAAGAAAGTGATATAGTTCCCAGTCAACAGTTTTCAGTCTATCGTTTAGATTAGACAGAATCTTCCCATTAGTGGAGGGAGAAAGGAGACAATGAAACATTTAGAAATCATAGTCAAGATTAAATAATTTTTGACCAAAGATCGACACCATGTATCAGAATAGCATACTGAGGCAGACAAAGAGATAAGGCCTATAAATATCTAGAATCATGGATCTCAAAAAGCAAATAACACGTGTCACAACTTTATCGCATAAATGCTGTGATTTACTTATTTATGCAGATGTTGGGACATAAATCTATAAAGGAGGCAACTACAATGATGACACCACAGAGATCGCCATTGTGACATAACAGTATACTGCAGAAACTACTGTCTTCAGTAAGGATAAATGTCAACAGTATTGCTAAAAATCAAAGATAAGCCTGTAGTTATTTTAAATGTCATTTTTATTTTGATTTTTTAAATACAGACATCTGCAATTAGAGTGAACAATAGAAAATATTTTAGCAGATGACTTCCAATTTATGGAACTGCCTGGAGAGCACATCTAACAAATTTAAAAATATTGGAAAAGATAACAGAAAGGTAAATCATCATGCACTATGACCAAACTTCATTTCTAGCAGTTCCTTCCTTTAATTGTTCATGTGAAAAATGTATTTTTATTTTAAAGGAAGCAAACAGTTTTCAAGTCAAAATTAAACCTAAAAAGGCTGAGCAAAAAACAATCATATTCAAGTTGTACTCACCCGCATATGGAGCCATTCCGACTATTGTTGGCATAAGTCCACGATAAAATCCGTGCATACCACCTTCCTTTGGCAAAAGCCAATAATAGCAAGAAAACAGAAAAATAAATAAATTTAGGAGAATTATACATATGAATACAGGAAAGTTTTGAGAGGAAAGCTCTAATTTTCATTTTTTTCCATATACTATATTCCAGGACTACTCAAATTCTTTGAAAGAGATATCCTACAATGCAGCTTGAACCACTAAAGCAGTCACAACTTTCTGCACAACTGCCTTTGGCTGTCTGCACATGCATGTGTATGCATAGCCACTTCAAAGTAGCTGTGAAGGCACACGCAAGCACAAAAATGACACTGAAATCAGAACCTGACCTGACCATGGAAGCAATAATAAACTGGCTACTCAATTTCTGGATTTTTCAATTCAAATGGCATGTGTTGAATCTACCCTGTATCTTTCAACACAACTTATTAAGCTACCATATCAATCTTACTATTTCAGTACAAAGTTGCAAGATCTTGCTAAAATGAGAAACATATTCCTTTACTCTTAAGTCTACTTGTATTTGTAGTACATATCAAAAGTTGGATAATAAATACAGTCTATCCATCCCTCCCTGCCCTGACATGTATGCATATATATGGTTACAACACTCCTCATTTTCACCCTTCATGACCAATGTGTGCTGGAAGCTATGGACATCCAAGGAATCTGTTGGGAAGACCTGATTCAAAGCAGCCAATTCATATATTTTCACCAGAACATTTCTGACTCAAAAGCATACCTTCACCAAAAATATTTCACTCCTCACTATACTAGAACTGATTTAATTCAGGTATCAGAAAATTTTGTCTATCCACAATCTGACAATAAAAAAATAACACTATGTCTTCTACTTTCCATTTTTCTGTCTTTTCTAATATCTGGAGCACGTGGTGTCTAAATTAGATACACTGCACATAGTCAACCTATAACTGGTTGTTCACAACTATTCCTCCCCAACTCATGTAGGCCTCTCATATCCCCCCTATATCACCAACTCCCATGGTATCTCTTATTATCCAAAGCTATAGAGGCAGAGACCTAATTTTTAAAAATAGGCATTAAGCAAAGTTTGGATCCCATAGATTGTGTTAGTAGTACGGTACATGTTTTTGAAGAAACTGGAAAAATCAAGCAATCTTTAATAATGAATCCCAGTGATAGTTCATCATTCATAATTTTAAGACTTACTAACTGCAACAGCATTATTTTGGGAAAAGAAACAAAGATCTTATTTCATTGCTAGTACCACAAATTGTTTTGGCTGGAAAATCCTATAATGAAGGACACATTTATTCAAATTTGATCAGCATTTTATAAAGCACCATTTTTTCTAAGGGGCTGACATTATTTAAACAAATGGATACTAGTTTCTCAAAAGAGTCCTTGGTCTACCCTTTTTTTATAATTACCCTTTTTAACTAAAAGGATTTAGCAATGCTGCTGTAGATTCCAGTTTAAGAGAGGCACCCTATACAGTATATGAAAATAACAGAGAGAAGAATTTACCAAACTGGGCAGTTGTATTCATTAGTTCAGGCTTTGCTTTGGGAGTCAATCCCACCCAGAGAAATGCACACTCAGATTCCGAGTTGAAGAAAAGTTAAGCTGGTTCTCTTTCAGAGCAATGAAGTTTTCACAATTGCATTCTTTTACTTGTTTTGCCATTTGCTGTTTTTCCAACTTATTTCTTTGTACTAGGTATTACTGCTCTATTTTGTAAATTCTGTAAATATCACAGATAATTTTAAGAACCCCTTTAATTTGGTATGGTCAGTCACTGTTCTCCTTTCTTTCTTCTTTCATTATAAACCACCAATTGGGATAGGAGAAGCATTAAACAGAGAAGCAGCTTTATTATTCTGATTTGCTACCCTTATAAATATACACTGAGCTTGCAGATTCATTTTTCTTGCTCAGTTTTCAATTTTCTGCTGAGAACTGTTACAGAACATTAACAGGTATTTGTAAAGCCATAATGCTGAAGAAAAGCAAAGACAATTACCTTGGTGTAAATGGTCGTGAATGCATGAATAATTCCCCTGTACTTATGATCCCCTTTTACTTGGAATGCCAGCCGGGCTCTCACCATATCAAGGGGGTATGTACAGATCACTGCTGTTATACCTTCCAAAAATTAATAATTTAAAAAAAATCAGCATACAAACAAGTCAAAAAGGCTTTAGAAATTTGATTTTATTTCTATTTATTGTATGATGGAAACAATACATTAAAATTAAGAGGACAGTCCACATGGATAACATGCAAAACCTTGAAGGATTAGGTGATTTAGATTGCTCACAAAATTACACTCCATGTTGCTCAAATCAGTAGACCTACAAAAGGATGGTAATTTTAAAAGTTTTCTTTCTTAAACATACTTTTTTTTAAAAAGCTAGCATAAAGGGAAGTAGTGTTCAGTGTCTTTTTTCTGTTTTGCATTTGGAAAGCTTAAATTCTTCTTAAAATGCCTTTAGAAAGTGATGGGGGATAAGGAACTTGCGTTTTAAATAATTGAAATTAAGCTTTTCCCCCTCTGCTTCAACCTTTTTATTTCCTTAAAGGAAACTGAAAGGCAATTATCTACCAATGAAGCGTTACTACTCAGATTTGAATTACACAAGGCACAGGAAATCCAGAGTTGAAAGTTCACACCATAAAGTTTTACCTTTGCCAATCTGAACAGCCGCATTACAATAGACTTTTCAAGGCATTTTCCTCAGATAATTCTTAAACTCAGTGCCTTCCATTGCCTATGTTTGGTCTTGCAAGCACTTACTGTAGAAAGCTAATTTCCAACATTTCTCAACTCTTTTAAAGTGCAAAATTACACTAGCACCACAATTCACAGAAGGTAGAAAGGTATTTCAATTGATTTTTCATTCTCCATACAACACTTGGTACTCATTGGTTCTTATACTGTGCTTATAAATATGGAGACATTCCAATATTTATTGGGTGACATGATATTTACCATTTGTTCTAGATATATTTTATCATCACTTTATTAAGTCAACAATAGCTGCGGTAAACTTTCTTTTGCAATAGCTTCCATTTCTTCTCCCCTCTTGCTTTTTTCTTATTTCTTTTCCAATCCAGTCCATACACTTCAATAAGCTTAAGCACTGTAACTTTTCATAAAACTTTTCATAACACAGAAGTTTTGTGTTAAAATCTAACACAAAACTATTCTTTTGTGTTAGATTTTCACATGCTGTAAAAAAGGTACTATGGCCAACAACCATCCAAGTGTTTGCATCGCTTATCAATGGCAATCTGAACTGTCCCATCTGCAGTCATAACCACAGGACCATGAGGGTTGTTAAGCAAGAACAGGTGGATGTCCCAGGCAAGGAGTGCAAGGGGGAGTGATGGGGTTCCAGGCAGGCATGACAGAGATGGAGGGCAGAGGGGTACAGTGGGGCACACATCCTATGGAGCATGGGCAGTTGAGAAGTGCTACAGAGTAGTATTAGATCCCTGGATCTTGTGCTCCAAAGCAAAGCCCCTCGAGAGAAAAGCAGTGGGAGAAACTTGCAGGAGTGACATGAAATCGCCCGTCAGCTTCCCAATGAATTTGCATGCGGGAACCTGACAGAAAAAGTTTGGTGTTCAGGTGACCAAGGGACATCCCAACCATCCTAAGCACCAGGTGGTTAATTGCAATCACATGACTACAGGTATGTGTGACAGCCAGAATTTTGAGGACTAGTCATAAGTTCCACTCATTCTATAGCATCCTAAGTTTGAAAGGTCAATGAATTAGTCATAACTTGAAAAATACCTGTTCCCCCTCCTAGCTGTAACAAATGGAAAGAAACCAGAAACTCTCAAGCCCCAATATCAGTCTTCAAAACCTTTTACAATGGTTCCTTTACCTGTATTTTGTATTTTTTTTTTACTTTTTATCTGATTACAACAAATTTTAAGGCTGGGTTTTAACTAATTTTAAAAAAACCACAATTGTAGAAATTATAGAAAAGGATACATATACTCTAAGAGAAAAAGAGAATGAAGAAAAAGAAGAGGAATACCTGCTAAGGATCCAGCCATTAACCGATGAATATGACTAGAAATGCCAAGCCTGTTCTTTATCACCTACAAAATGATTACATTTGAAGTGTGGAAAACACTCTTAACATACCAAAGATAAAAGTTCATTACTCCTCATCAAATGCCATAACAATTTTTTAAATACAGTAATCACACTATACCCAACAATCTTTGTGTTAGCTGCTGTTAGATTTTACTGAAACATGAAGGTTATGTATACAATGTTAAGCAATAAATCATGATTACACATTAACAAATCAATAACAAACCAACTATATTATGGCTTAGTCTTAGAAACATCTGGAAATTATTATGAAATTGTAAGTTTCAAGACGAGTGGCTATTAAATGCATGACACATAAAAACATGACTGGAAATAAATCATATTGACTTTATTTAATGTCAATGAAAGTTAAAAGCAGATGAAATAAAATCAGATTGTTTGTCTGCTGCACCTCCTGCTTTCTGGAATAATGACAATTAAAAATTCTGTGAGGCCCTCAACCCCAAAAGATTGTTATCTTTTGATACATATTACAAGTCAAGAAACCATGACGTATTTCAAGGCAGTAAAGGAGCTTGCTCTTGGGTTTTCTTCTTGAAAACAAAAGTACTATGGAAAGGATTTGTCTTCTGTCCCTCCCCACTAAAAGTTGTGATGCTGGGCTAAGATGTCAATTTAAAACAAGGGATTCTGAAATATCCTCCCACAGAATTAATGTAACAGAGTTGGCCCACTGCCTGAGAACATCATTTTCTGTGCAAGAATTGTTCCTATCTAAATAAACCCATAATCATTGTTCCCCTATTCTTCATTTTAATAGTGTTCTTAGTGGAACTCTTGGTAAACCACACAGAACCTACAAACACAAAAATAGGTATTTACAAGTATTTAGATTAATAATAGAGTTTTTGAATCTTTTTTAGCAGCAAAAGCAATGCATTTTCCTTCTCACATACATAAAGAATCTATCAAAAAAAAAGGTTATAATGATAGAATCCTTTGTCAATTTTAAAGTTTGAAACCAATTCATAACACATACCGGTAGATGAAGCAACAAGACACAGGTTATTTACCTTTTTATATTGACCAAATGCTGTAAACTGAATTGCACCGTATGGAAAGATTCGAATCATCATTGCTCCGTTTCCTTTATAATATCCTAAGAAGCCTTCTTTCTTTGGTACAGCGCAAAGTGTAGAAATCACACCTATCACATTACAGAGCAGACTAACATGTTACCATTTTTACCTCAGCATTTTACATTGCTCATTTATGAGAATTATTCTACAAATCTAGAAAACTCTGCCATCAAAACTGTAAGTTCCTTGTATGTGACTATAGCACAAATACCTATAAACGCTATATTTAAAATGAGAGAAAAACAGAGAGAATTACCACATATTTCAAAAGTCTTGCCACATGGTATACAGGTGAAACATGAAAAATTAGAATATTGTGCAAAAGTTCATTTATTTCAATAATGCAACTTAAAAGGTGAAACTAATATATGAGACAGACTCATTACAAGCAAAACAAGATAGTTCAAGCCGTGATTTGCCATAATTGTGATGATTATGGCTTACAGCTCATAAAAATGGGGTTTTCATGCGCTGTAAGCCATAATCATCACAATTATGACAAATCACGGCTTGAACTATCTTGCTTTGCATGTAATGAGTCTATCTCATATATTAGTTTCACCTTTTAAGTTGCATTACTGAAATAAATGAACTTTTGCACAATGTTCTAATTTTTCAAGTTTTACCTGTATATAGCCCAACGCTTGAATAATGTACATACAGAATGAATATTAAATACACAAAAATTACACAAAATGAATGAATTGGGTATTGTAGTAGAATCAGAAAGAATCTATAGCAGCCTAAATTTAATTGTAATGTGCTCATAAAATAAATTTAAGACCTAAAATACATGTTGCTGTTTAGAGAAGGAAAACAAAGCTGCTTGGAAAAGTGTTTAATCGTTAACTTCCTCTTCACTTTACTCCAATGTGCAGTGTTTATAAATATTTAAAGCCCCTTAAAAACCATACTATAAATGTAGAGGAAATTCAATAAAAGGGAATAGAAAAGAGAAATGAAAAAAAGTAAAAACAGGAGACCAGCCAGCAACTAAAACACATATTTTCAAAAGTCATTCAAACAATACAATAATTGCATTAAAAAAGGAGTAATCTCAAGTTCAGAAAACACATTATTATATTTTAAAAAGTTACAAATAGCCAACAAGGAAACAAGCTTTAAACAAACCTTTATAATTTGTCATAATCTGACAAAAGTTAAAATTTAAATAAACATGTTTTAATTGAATACTGTAAATATCACTTTGAATGTGTGAATTTAGGACATTAATTTAGAATTCTTGAAAAATATATTATCAAATGAAGGAAATACTTATATAATGGTAAATGAGAAAAGCTATTTAAAGAGATAAGCGAACATCCCACCAGAAACTGCTAAAATACAATTCTTAGCTACTTTAGCCAGTGTTGCCAATGCTATCAGATAGCTGATGAGAATTGCCAGTTCAGCAACAACATTGGGATGGTTCCACACCATGATTTTCCATGAATACTTTTGATTCTACTAGCACATGCATGTAGAGTTAGATCTCAACGTACAACCTTTTTCAGCTAACCATTCAAAGTTATATCACTGAAAAAAGTGACTTAGGACTGGTTTCCACACTTACGACCATTGTGGCATTCCCAATCACGTGATCAAAATTTGAGCATTTGCCAACTGGCATGTATATATGACAGCTCCATTGTCATGGGGTCATATGATCACATTTATAATCTTCCATGTGAGCTTCTGACAAGATTGTAAAATGGGACACAACTGACTTAACTCTCTTGCTTGCAACATAAATTTTAGGCTCAATTGTGGACATAAGTCAAGGACTACCTGTATTTTCAAAGGTTGACATTAGCACACTACATAAACATAAATCATGATATCCTTAGGAATGTCATTTCTTGACTTATCTTAATGTGATTCTAGCAAAAATAGAAACAATATTGACTGAACGTGCTTCAATCTCAGCACATACATGCTATACGTGAAAAAATATTCTAAGTGTTCACTATTCAGAATCACTTAAAGCAATTCAAAAGTGTTTTTTCCATGGATACAATCAGGTATATTATCCAATTCTTCTCCCCTCTGAATGCCATTACATTAATTTTGTGTTGATGCCATCACTATGTTATTCTTATTAACCATTGGGTTTGCACCAGTTACCCAAATCTCCCACCCTCATAGTTCATTGTTTTCAATATTTCTGTAAACCAGTGTGCTAGAAGTTCCAATCAAGACAGAGTCGTTTATGAACTGCTCAAAAAATTTCAAAAAGAACATTTTCCTGAGCTGCCTGGAATCCAGGATTCATCCTCCTCTGTAGATAGTTCAATTTAATTTGGTTTCTGCCCTAGCTGAAGGAAATATATTGCATCAGTCCAAACTCTGTTAGGCAGAATCCACGATAATTCTATCTCTTCTAGAACCGCAGACACAGATCACTCTGTTCTAAGACAATAGCCAGATCAAGGATATGATCTGCCTCAAGGAGAGGTTCTAAAATAACCTCCGTGAAGCTTTGGATGCCATGAAATCCTGATGCAGACCTTTAAAGTAGCTTCACCATTAATGTTGATATCCCTGAAGACAAAACTCTCACCTCTGAGACCATATTCATCAGCTCAGTCAGGGATTCTGTAGAACAGCAATACAATTAAATATACCAACAAAATCCCATCTTATATAACTTGAAAAGAAAGGTAATTTCTATATGGGCTACTGCAATACTTGCCCTTCAATCAATAAGTTTGCACTAAACCCCTTGATGTATTGCTATTTTTAATTAAAGATCAACTTGGCATTCAACAGAAGTTTCATCAAAATTTTGATAATGCAAATAATCCAATTAAAAAGGTAGAATAGCAAAGGCAAAATAAACCTCTCACATCCATATTTTAGGAACATTTTGATTTAATCCTAATTTTAGAATGAATGTCTGATGTGATTTTATATTTACTGTTATTCCTGAGCTATTGTGAACAATAGCAGCTTCATAATAAAGTACAGGTAGAAAAATAGTTGTAAAAGATTAAGAAGTACACCCACAAATCATAACTGAACTAAAACAGATTCAAAGCATTAAAAGACTGAACATTATTGTTACGTGTTTTCTATTGTATGTGTTTTTCACTATTTTGTATTATTTCAAAACTATTATGTATTCAAAGTTCCAACCTACATTTAAAAAAATCATTTTTACTTATTCAAAAACCAGAGACAGACCTTAATCATAATTCTTGTTCCAATATAGCTTTCAACTTAGAATTTAGCTTTAAAATATTAAGTCTAAACACATTAATAACTTCAACTGATATATTTGATTATTGCAATTACACAAGCAAATTGAAATCTATTTTCTTTACCAATTATAAAAATCACATATTATAAGCAATATTAGATCCCATAATATGAATTTTCTTACCTAGATGTTTATAATGCTGATTGTGAGCTTGCAACAAAATCTTTACTCGATCTAATGGTGCAATGGTTGACTTGGCACAACATCCAGCAACACCTTTCCAACAAGCAAAAATAGTACTATTTACTAACTGCTAGACATTTAGCAAGAGTTATTTTAAACTTTTATCTTTTCAAGGTTCATCCTGCAACAGATAAGCGCTGCTTTCTCAGTCAACAGTTACCTCTACTAAAAAAATACTCATGTTATTTCTCAATTTCTGATGAAATAGAAGGTACACTGAGAAAAGTATGAAATCATTAAGAACCCCTTTGGTGTATGTAAAATCTAAAAGGATGTTTCACACACAATAGTTTTCTAAAGATGTCTATGGAGTTTCTCATTCATCCAGGCCATGGTTCTGGACAGAACAGATGAAGCTTCTTGGATGAGAAGTGAAACATTTACAGGAAAAAACCAAGCAAGTCCAGTTGCCTTTTGCACCTTTGGGAAAGCTTTCTAAAGAAATATTAGAGGTTGACTCAGTTGTTAAGAGTTGAGCAGCATACAAATTTAATTAACTACCAGAAAATATGAGAATTTAGTACCTAACATCTTGTGTTTAATATTTAAGAGTTTCATTCAGGAAATTTCTAATTCAAGTTCACCTCAATCTAGTACATAAAGTAGTCATCTTTCACATCTGTTTTTAACTATTTATAGAAAGCAAATCTACAATGCTATTTAAAAAAAATCAAAGCCAAGTTTTGCTAACATAGCTGTTAGAAGTGAAGAAGCAAAGGGGGATCTTTAGCAATCCTAAAGCTTTAACTAGCTTTATAGCAAAAAAAAAATCCTCAGTTTACCTTCCTACATTTGTAAAGCAGGTACACAAGTAGCCTAATAGGACTGTTATTACATGCCCAGTTCTTTGGGAACATAGCCACACAGCATTGCTAAACATAGTAAATACTAAAACAGCTATTAGCTGAATCTGTCAGCTGTATAGAAACTCATGAGAATCAGTTCCTTAAAGCCATAAAATCCTATAATTCATGAACCGGTATGACCTGAGCTGGAAAGATTTCTAGGCTTTCATGTCTGCCCTCAGTTTTGTAATGAGATTTTGGAATTGCCTGTGCATCCCTTAAAAAAATATTGTGGACATATCAGAACCAATTGAGTATAGTGGTTAAGGTACTGGCTAAAAAACAGGGAATTGTAAGTTCTAGGCCTCCAATAGATATGAAAGACAGCTGGGTGTCTATGGGCCAGATTTTTTCTTGGCCAGGAGTACCAGGCAGGGTTGTTGCTGCTGGAAAATAGAAAGCAGGATTCTGTTCATCACCTTGAGTCATATATGAAAAAGGATAAGATATAAATATATAAAGTAATATGAGAAAGAAAGCTTTTATGGAACCCCTGTGTTTCAAACAACCATATAATACACCAACAAAATTCTCTTTCTTGCAACATAGAATTATTTCTGGCTAAATCACAGTGCTGTACATTTTTTTCAAACATCAATGTCTTTTTACTTTACCCATTTCAGGTCTCCCCTCAAGTTTTAAAAATCAGTACAAATTATGTAAGAAAGCCAATTTTATGCTTCTAGGCACTAGGCTGAAAAACAGGGAGATGGTAAATTCTGGTCCCACTTTGAGCACCAAGCCAGCTGGGTGACCTTGGGCAGGTCTCTCTCTCTCAGCACAAGGAAGGACGCAATGGCAAACCTCTTCTGAACAAGCTTGCCAAGAAAACTTGCCCATGCAGTGAACATCTTGACTTGAAGATGAAAAAAAAACTAGGTAAAAAATTCATAATCCTCGTAGGACGCTTTTCAGCTTTAATAACTAACTCCCCAATAAGAATCATATTGATGTGTTGTTAGCTATTACTAAGCCATGGATACCCAACTTGACTGCTCGTGGTCCAAGAACTATCTGAAACGGTTTACGAGGCAATACGGCTTTTACTTAGGTTGTTAATTCTTTCCCTTGCAACTTTTCGCCGCTGACATTCTTCCCCATTTTTCGACCTAGGAAAAAGGCAGGCGGGAACAGGAAACTGATTGTGGCGTTTTTATATTGGGGCGGGGGAGGCAGAGCTTGAGTGCAAGGTACCAATTCCAAACCCTATTTAGCCGAGGGAGGAAAGGGCAGATGCCTCTAGAGAGCAGCCCACGGAGCACTTCCTAAAAATAAGGGAAGTCAGTTCCAGCAGCGGCCCTGAAATTTAGCCACGGTTTTCGTTTTCAAATTAAGTTTTAAGAGCCTGAAGCCGTTTCTGAGCACAGGAGACTTCAAGGGCCAAGACAGAACGAGGCCATCCCGTTTTGGCCGCGAAGAGGAAGTGCCCTCCGAGCCGCCCCTAGTTCCCACCGCCGGCTTCCCCTCCTGACTCACCTCCGGCCACCAAGGAGCGCAGCCAGTAGAAATCTCGCTGGGTCGGAGACGAGGGCAACCGGGCGCCGGGTCCCGCGGCTGCGGTGGCTTCCGTAGCCATGAAGCCGACAGCTGGCTGGCCTTTCCGAACATCCAAAACCAGGAGGTGGAGGTGGCGGCGGCAGTAGCAGCAGAGCAGGTTCAGCCCATGCTAGCGCTTCCACATGAGGCCGGGCGGGCCGGGCCACTCCGCCCAGCGAGTCCTGGAGGCGGAGCTACCGCCATGCTTCCTCGGCCCGCGGCGCCCGCTGATGACGTCATGGGCTGGCTGGGTCAGTGGGCAATCTTTAATAAAGTGGCAACTGGAGGATTGTTGGATCCAATGGTTGGGATTCAAACTCAAGCTAGCGATCATGGCACGCCGCAGCTTTTTCAGCGCTATTACAGAAGTGGTTGGTTGCTGACTTCTTCCAAGAATTGCTCAACTTCCCAGTTAAGGTGGGACTTCCTTGTGGTCTCCCATCCAAGCACCAGACTGCTAGACTGTTCAGCTCTTGAGCCCAGTCGGAGGCTGCCCCAGTTGGAGGGTCAGGATGGATGGATGATTTCATTTTGTACAGCTGCCCACTCAGATCCAACTCCAGGCGGGTCACCAGAATTAAAGACGATCTGACAGTTAAAAACAGGAGTAAAAGAGTTGTGCTGGGGGAAGGAAACTGTTCATCATTTAGGCAAAACCCAATTTTAATGAGTGCTTCTTATCATCCTATCCCAGGTCTTCAAGATGCTCTGACAATCAGGCTGATTCAGGGTTGTGTGGTTCTCTGGGGAGAGGGCAGTTGTACCAGATGTAACTGGGAAGTGAAGGATGGGTTACCTGCAGGGGTGGGATCCGACCGGTGTAACTACCAGTTCGGTGATTTTACATTCTGCGCAGTTGATTTTAACCATGTGCTTCTGTAGCTAGGGCAGCACAGAGAGGGGAGCCTGCCAGGGTTCCTCCTGCTGGTGCAGTCACAGGAGACTTCATAGCAGAAACAGCCTGAGCCTGATGTGGCAGAAGCTGAGATATCATGCCAGGTTTCTCCCAGCAGAATTCTGCCCGATGGACTGGTGAAGGATCTGATACTTGCTGTCAAAGCACAATTGTACTAGATGAGGTGATGCCAGGAAGTTTCTATAAGCGGCTGTGGCATAAAGGCATAGTGTCTTCCTCATTAGTCAGCAGTTGCCTGTTAGAATAGAATGAATCATAGAATGATAGAGTTGGAAGGGACATTGGAGGTCATCTAGTCCAACCTCCTGCTTAGACAGGAGACCCTGGCCTAGACCATTTCAGATAAATGGCTATCCAGTCTTTATTTTTATTTTTTACCCTTATTACTTTATAGCAACTCAAGGTTCCCAACATGCCTAACCCTCCTCCCCCCTTTTTTCCCACAACAACAATCCTGCAAGGTGGGCAGGGCTGAGAGGGAGGGACTGGCCCAGACTCCTCCACTCCCCCAGCCTAAGGCAGGACTCAAACTCACAACCTCTCAGCCCTTTTTCCCCACTCATTACACTGAGATGCAGTGTCAGAAGTCTGAGGCGGTGGTGGTTGCAGAGCAGTAAAGCTTGCCTGGATGTAACCAGCAAAACACCCCTAATTGGCCCCCAGCAGCTGTCAGCCAGTCTCCCACAAGTGGGGCAGGACCTATCACACTTTGTGGGGTGTTACAGATTGCTGTTTTATCTGTACTGGCTGTTCACTGTGTTGTCTTCTAAAAGATAAGGATTTGACGAATGTATCTTTTCTTTTATGTATACTGAGATTATTTGCACTAAGACAAATTCCTTGTGTGTCCAATCACACTTGGCCAATAAAGAATTCCATCTATCTATCTATCTATCTATCTATCTATCTATCTATCTATCTATCTATCTCAATTGCAGACCTTGAATCTAAACTAGAGCTTGGGATATTGCTGATGCCCCATGGAATCAGAATTGAGCAAACTTTAAATTCATTTCCAATTGTCAGATGCTGGCAACAGTAAGAAACTGTTAATATAAATGGCTTCAGGCATTTTGATTGTATTTGATTGCAGGTAGCTCTGAGGGGAAAAATAAAGCAGCTTCAGTGTGTGCTTCCTTTTGGCCAGGTGCTAGAGATAATTCACAACCTCTTTCCCTTTATAGAAAAGGCAGATCTACAAAAGATCTAAGCCCCAGGGCTCACTGTAACACATTGCCAAAAAGGCATTAAGAGTTGTTAACCTTATTTTGTGAAGCTTCTTCTCCGCTAACATTGAGTTGTTAACTAGGGCATACAAAACCTTTGCCAGATCAATTCTCGAATATAGCTCGTCCTCCTGGAACCCACACTGTATATTGGACATTAACACAATTGAGTGGGTTTAGAGGTATTTCTGAAGAAGAGTACTCCACTCCTCTACTCACAATAGAATTTCTTACGCCTCCAGGCTTTAAATTTTGGGCTTGGACAATCTGGAATTGCGCCGCCTGCAGTCCGATCTAAGCATAGTACACAAAATTGTCTGCTACAACATCTTGCCTGTCAACGACTTCTTCAGCTTCAGCCACAATAATACACAGGCAAACACCCGATACAAACTCAAGGTAAACCGCTCCAAACCCAATTGCAAAAAATACAATTTCAGCAACAGAGTGGTCAACGCCTGGAACTCCCTACCCAACTCCATTGTTACAGCCTCAACCCCTCACAGCTTCAACCTCAAACTGGACCTCACCCCATTCTTAAGAGGTCTTTAAAGGGGCCGTGCATGTGCACCAGCATGCCTACCGCCCCTGCCTTACTGTCCCCATTTATCTGTATTTACTTCCTTTGTCTATGTTTATGTTGATACCTATATTGTTATCTTGTACATGTTTGACAAACAAATAAAATAAAAGCTGCAAATAATAGTAGAAAAGTGCAATGCATATTTTATACCTTTGCAGAACATTACTCTTAAGAGATCTATGATTTTTCACTAGCAATCATAGAGTAGCCATGAGTGTTGATTAGTAGGCAATGGAATTAAAAGGACTCTTATTAATATGTAAATTTGGATAAGTGCAGGGACAGCATGAGTTCAGCCTGGATAAAGCAGTACAAACTGCCAAACCAGAATAAACCTTGATGCGAATGTTGAGGGCCTCCAGGAGCAAAATCCATGTTTTGTAAGTTGATGAAGAGTTGTCTGGACGGTGTATGCTTTGTAAGTTAATTCAGCTTTAGGGTTGACCCCTTATCTACAGCCTTTGGGCTATAGAAACCCACTGATGTTCTGGCTAAGTCAATAGTAAGTTTCCAGCCAGAGTGATAGGTAGTAAAGTCATGTATAAATGTTTTGGAAAAACTCAGCACTAAGAAAATTGCCTGGTGCTGGGTGGTATGTATTATAAAGGCCTTTGCACATATCAGCTGGCAAAAAATGTGTGGAACCAAGCAACTCTCAGCAGATAAAAATAAATTAATATGCTATAGGTGGGGTTTTTATATATTCAGAATGTCAATATACCAGTAAATGGGAACTATCCATGACATATACCAGTGTACCTCAACTTTGGCCACTTTAAAGCCAGACTTCAATTCCCAGAATTCCCCAGCAAGTTTACAAGCTGTCAAGGTTGAGAAACACTGATATAAACTATAGCAGTGTCTGGAATACCAGTGCTATTAATGCAACCTAATGCTCTTCCTCAGCAGATAACAAAATTACTAAGTTGGTAGTTCTAGGAGAAAATGGTTGTGATTGGGAGGGCATGTTTTAAATTGGAACGTGTGCTTCAACTCATTGCAAAACAGCCACAGGAGAACCTGCTTTGGATTTTTAGGTAAGAGAAAGAAAAGTTTTCAGTTTCTCCACCTGATACTTCAAGGTATTCAGCAATCAAAGATACATGATATCTGTGAAGTATCAGCTGTATATGATCAAGCAATTCATAGTACATTTTCCCAATAGGAGAGAATATAGCTCAGGTGCAGTCCTTCATGTTCTCTGAGGTTGGTTGCTTGCATCATTGCTAGTGGTGTAAGGTTTGTTCTGTTTTTATATAGTAGCTTGGTCTCCTCGTGTTTTCTAGTGTAGTTTTCACCTTGGTAGTTTCTTGATTAGGCTATTTTTTCTGCTTGATTGTCTCGTATTAATCCCTGTTTACATGGTTTGGAGAAGATGGTGTCTAAATGTGGTTTATTTCTATGTGATTATTGGTGGCCAATTTGTATGATGGCTAAACTTCTAGGAATTTCCCCCCTCCCATTTTTTTTTAAAATTAGCTTAATCTAGGATCCTCAGAGTTTCCCATATTAACTGGTGTTGAGTCTGTCTTTGTGTTCTGAGATTAAGGGATTTGCATTTACATCTTCTGACTACTACCTGCTGCTCTGCTAGTCTTCTACCTATGTCTCCTACATAATGGTTGCTACAGCCCTGACAATGTGTGTTGCAGCTGACTTGTGTGTTTTTTTCCTTGGGCTACTGGATGTTTAGCTATACCCAGTTTTATCAGCTGCTTCAGCACAGCAACATATGCATATAGCCTATATAACCTAAAATCTAGGCTTCCTTTTGAGTTTCCTGGGTTACCTTGCATGAAAACGGCTGCAGATATCTTTGAGATAAGAGAATGTTTGCCTTTACTTGTGTATTCCAAATGCCCAGAAATATCAGACTCTGCTGAGACTATTGCCAAGATAAAATCTTTATTTGCACACAGGGAACTCCAAGTGAGCTTCTTGATGACCTTTGCAAGTCACGCTATGCAAGAATTTGCACATAAGTGGGACATAAAGGTCATCTATTTTAACCCTTGCAAAACAGTCGGCTCCTGGTTGTTCAGATTGGCATCAACGTTCAAAAAGTTCTCAAAATGAAGGTGTTGCTGTTGCCCAGTGTTGGAGTAGCAACAAATGTGTGCTATGACTGTTGTTTCTAAATATTATTTCTACATTGGCTGTATGGAACCCATGTTGAGGTTTTGCCTGCTTTGTTTTTGTGTTTTGATGAAAGCAAACTACTGTGAGATATCTGAATTGAGTGGTAATGCAGTGAAAGTATCAGTTGATCCATCGGCCTTGAAGCAACAATCCTTTTTAAAACTTGCACAGAAGAAAAATGGGCATAAATATATAATAGTGAATTGCTGTCATTATTATTTATTTTTATTTTATTAGACTTGTATGCTGCCCTTCTCCCTAAGGACTCAGGGCGGCGAACAATAAAAACCCAATACAATTACAATAAAAAGACATTAAGACATTAAAAAGACATATAGGATCTAAAGTGCATCTGAGGTTTTCTTTTGGGAGGGGGGTTGTTTTTAAGTGCAAGCTGTTCTATTGGGCAGTCTGCATAGTTGGAAGCAAATCCCACTGATTCAAGAGGTGGCTACAGGTCTCCAAACTTGGCAACTTGAAGTCCACACGTCTTAAAGCTGCAAGTTTGGGGACCTCTGATCTGAGTGAACATAATCCAACTGGGTTTGTTTTTTTTTAAATGTTGCTTAAAAATAAAAATTGCAAAAACATTCAACAAGATTAAGCATTACCCTCAAAATGGGCAGGCATAGCAATTTAAAAAAAAGTTGTGGGGAAAGGGTAAGGCAATGAGGTTTAAACAGAACCCTTAGAAATAGAATAGAATTCTTTATTGGCCAAGTGTGATTGGACACACAAGGAATTTGTCTTGGTGCAAATACTCTCAGTATACATAAAAGATACATTCGTCGAGAGTCAAGAATCATAAGGTACAACACTTAATAATAGTCATAGGGTACAATAAGCAATCGAATCATACTAGGAAACAGTCCATATAAATTGTAAGGATACAAGCAACAAAGTTAAAGTCATACAGTCACAAGTGGGAGGGGATGGGTCATAAGTAATAGTAGTGCAGACTTTGTAAATAGTTGAACAGTGTTGAGGGAATTATTTGTTTAGCAGAGTGATGGTGTTTGGGGAAAAACTGTCCTGGTGTCTAGTTGTTCTGGTGTGCAATGCTCTATAGCGTCATTTTGAGGGAAGGAGTTGAAACAGTTTATGTCCGGGATGTGAAGGGTCTGTAAATATTTTCACAGCTCTCTTTTTGACTCATGCAGTATATAGGTCCTTGATTGAAGGCAAGTTGGTAGTAACTGTTTTTTGGGTGGTAGAACCAGACAAGACAGTTATAGAGGTACAGATGATAGACTCAATGATTCCTCTGTAGAACTGGATCAGCAGCTTCTTGGACATTTTGAGCTTTCTGAGTTGGCGCAGAAAGAACATTCTTTGTGCTTTTTTGATGACATTTTTGATGTTAGGTGTCCATTTTAGGTCTTGAGATATGATAGAACCTAAAAATTTGAAGGTCTCTACTGTTGATACTGTGTTGTCTAGTATTGTAAGAGGTGGTAGTATGGGAGGGTTTCTTCTAAAGTCTACCACCATTTCTACGGTTTTGAGTGTGTTCTATTCTAGATTGTTGACTGTATTACTACTAAATGTTGACTGTATTACTCAAAAATTGGGTACATATGCACGCACATATATGTGCATGTGTGAGTTTTTTTTTGGTATCATATTGTTACAAAAAGACTAATTCAAGGGTTGACAAACAAAGCATAACAACCACCTATTATTGCAATATTGCATGGATTCCATCGATCCATCCATCCTCATAGTTGACAAATACTCAGTTCTTGATATTTAATATTTTTATTTGTATCTGACCTCTATTACTTCTTCCTTCTCTTATTTTTCCCATAACAACAACAACCACAACAAGGTGGATTGAGCTAAGAGAGAATGACTGGCCCAAAGCCACCCAGCTGGCTTTCATGGCTAAGGTGGGACTTGAACTCACAGCCTCCTACTTTCTAGCCTGGTGCCTTAACAATAGAACCAAGAAGAGCATGCTTTTTACGTACAGAAATTAATCCTAAATCACATTAATCTTTATTCATTTGTTTATTAAAAGTATATGCTGCCCATATCACCCAAAGGTGACTCGAGGAGGCCTACAGTCATTAAAACACCAATATTATATAAAACTTAAATGTGAAAACAATAATATTACATTTGATTAAAATTGACAAAGATGGGGGCGGAAAGCAAGATGTACATGGGGAGGAGGTGGGGTCTTACTTGTTTGTTTGTAAAGCCTTTATTATATTTACAAATTCAAAACGGTGAAGATATCCAACACACCTTCTGCCTCCTATTCTCCCTCAACAACAATGCTATGAGGTGGATTGGTTCTGAGGGGGAATGGCTGGCCCAGGGTCATCCAGCTGGCTTTCATGCTTAAGGTGAGAACAGAACTCATGGTCTTCAGTTAAGAGGTTAAGGCACCAGGCTATATTCCTAGCCTAGTGCCTTAACCACTAAACTAGGGGTCTGCAACCTTAAACACTCGACGAGCCATTTGGACCCATTTCCCACAGAAAAGAAAACACTGGGAGCCACAAAACCTGGGTGGGCGTGGCCAACTCACCATCACTCCCACCTAGTCACATGACCCCCACCACCACGTCATGTCTACCCAGGTTTTGTGGCTCCCAGTGTTTTCTGTGGCAAATGGGTCTCTCTCCCTCCCTCCCTCTCATTTCTGTTTTTTGTGTTTTACCTTCTCAGGCCAGGAGAGGAGTGACCGGGAGGGGAGGGCGAGGGGCAAGGCCAGCCAGTTATAGGATCACCCAACAGGGAGCCACAGTAGAGGGCCCAAAGAGCCACATGTGGCTCCAGAGCCACGGGTTGCTGACACCAGCACTAGACCAAGCTTGCTCTCCTTATTTCTGTCTATTAACCAATCATTTCCAGAATGACATGTCCCCACTGGGGCTACAGGCCAGTTAGCAGAGCCAAATCTTCAGGGCCTTTTGGGATGCTAAAAGTGTAGGTACGGATCTCTTGTGGGGCATGATGTTCCAGAGGCAGGAGCCACAGCAGAAAAAGGCTCTTTTCCTGGACCCTCCGGCCAGAATTCCTTGATGGACAGGGTCTGCAGTATACCCCTTCTGCCAGGGTTGGTGGGGCAGGCCAGTCCCATTGGCGTGAGACAGTTCCTCAGATAATCTGGGCCCATGCCATGAAGAGCTTTCAAGGTGATAACTAACACCTTGAATTGGACCTGGAAAGTAAACTGGCAATGAGTACAGCTTGCAGAATAGCGGTGGAACATGGACCTCTAGGGCTCCAAGAACTGTCAATGTTGCAAGTCAGTTGTGGCTTCTGAACAATCTTCAAGGGTAGCCCCAAACACAGTGATAATGGGACCATATGGATTAACTTGTCAATTCCTGAGTTCCATCTGCAGGGTAACCCTAAGAAATTCTTACTGAATGTTCTCTGATGTCTCTAGTACTGCAGATGCATGACCAATTTTATATTTATTTTAAAGTTTGTATTAATCCTATTTAAGAAAGGAAACTAATTACAAATTTTAAAGGAAATCATTGGTTTTACTAGAAAACACAAATAATATAAATGTCTTTATTTTTCCAGTAAAGAAGGGTAATTTGCTTAGGAGCCTCATATAATTCCTCCATAACCTATAACCACTGGGGAACTTTCAGAAGCAGTAATTAATATGAACCAAAAGAAGGAAATAACAAATAGTTAAATTGAATAAACTACCAAGAAGTAAGCCAAGCTATGTTTTTTTATTCTGTAAAGCCATTTCCTCCAAAGTAGATTTGATTCTAAGTAATAATATTGTGAAAGGTGCCCCATTTTGCCCTTTCCCCCAAATGTTCTTTTTAAACTGTGACTAGTTTTGTTTGTAACTTGGGCTGTGTGAGTATTATTTTGTTACTAGTATTTTCCTTTCTTATCCAGGGTGTGCTGAATATAAGTAACTAATTTCCTTTTCCAAACGAAAAGCTGTTGAAGAATATTCCTCGCTTAAGGCATAATTTTATCAAGACACACTCAGCCTTGCAGGTTATACTTGCTAGTCTTTTTTCTAGCCTATTTATGATATTGTAGTCTCAGTGATAAACACTATTCTTGACTTATACATAGTCCAGATGTCTTTATATCTGAATATAACAAAGTTCTAGCCAGAAACTTGTGGCAATCTACTTGATATTTTTTTCAATGTGATATTGAATAACCGAATTTCTCCAGACTGATTATGAATGACTAAGGAACATAATGACTACAATGCCTAAGATCCTTAAGTTGTTATTTAATTATTAGGACACTACACCCATATCATACTGGGTTGCTAATCAGAACTTCTTGAGGTCAGTGGTGGGATTCAAATTTTTTTACTACCAGTTCTGTGGGCGTGGCTTGGTGGGCGTGGAGTGGAGTGTCTTGGTGGTCAACAAAAGAAGATCCAGCCTATCAGCTGGGACTTGGGAGGCAGAGAATAGATGGGGGCGGGGCCATTCAGAGGTGATATTTCCTGGTTCTCCAAACTACTCAAAATTTGCACTACTGTTTCTCCAGAACTGGTCAGAACCTGCTGAATACCACCTCTGCTTGAGGTCCAATGGACGTTACCCTATAAAAATGTGTTACAGTTGGTCTGGCAAGACTTATTCTTGACAAATCCGTGCCAACTTCTGATAATTAACACAGTGATTTCAAAAGTATTTATAAATCAGTGATATAACTATTTGTTCTAGATTCTACCCATTTACCTTCTTAGGCTAACCTTTCCCTTAAGATAGGGGTGTCACTGGTGGCCCGCAGGCTGAATGCGTCATGCGCAGGCCACGTCAACTCCAGTTCCACGAAGGGAAAAATGTCATGAAACATCACGTGACGGCAGCATGATCCCGAGAGTTTGACACCTGTGCCTTAAGAGTTCCCTTTTAAAAATTTGTTGAAAATAGGGGTATGCATTCATTAGCATCTGAAGAGAAAGGTAAAAAAATGGAAGAAACCACCATATTGATTTCAAACCTTTCTTGTGGACACTGCTGCATGTACTCTCCAGTCATCTGGCATTTCATTTATTCCTCAGGATGTCATGTAAATCAGTGTGTCTCAACCTTGCCAAATTTAAGATGTGTGGACTTCAACTGTCAGAACTTTGGGAATTGAAATCCATACACCTTAAAGTTCCTAAGATTGAGAAGCACTCACATAAATGTTTAGTGAGACTTCCAGATACTCAGAATTATTAGGGCCTGCAGAAATTCATTAGAGGGAATAGTCATCATGTTTGTATCCATGTCAGAGTTCATTCCTGCTTCTTTATTCTACTTTAAAATTCTTACTGAATACGTATCAGTGATCTATTGTTAACCCTGTAGTTTACAATAGCCATAGGGCGATAATAGTATAGTAAAATTGCAGCAAACTACAGTGGTACTTTGGTACTCACTGTTAATTGGTTCCAGGAGGTGTGATTAGTACCAGAAATTATGAATATCAAACATTTTTTTCCCTGTGAGAAATCATGCAGTAAGTCATAAGGCAGTCAATACCAACAAGTTCTAGCATGTGTATTCAGTACAAAACAAATGAGTACTGGAACAAAATTTCCATATCAAAATATGTCAAGTATCAAATTCAATAAGTTTCAAAGCTGTTGAATACCAAGATACCACTGTGCATTAAAAGTCTATAATACAAATTTTTCAAAATGTAAAATAATATATACATTACCTCTACAGGCTCTGTGAAACAATTCTATTGATGAAAGCTTCTGGAAAGCCAATAGCACAGTTAGATCTAATGGTTAAGGCACCAGGCTACAAACCAGGAGACGAAGTTCTAGTCCTACCTTCAGCTGGGTAACTTTGGGCCAGTCACTTTCTCTCAGCCCAAATCACCTGGCAGGGTTGTTGCTATGGGAAAAATAGGAGAAAGAAAGAATATTAGGTCTGAGTGCTGCTTGGAGTTATTTATAAAAATAATAAAGGTGGGATAAAAAAATCTAGGAAACAGAATATATAACATATAAAAGGAATCTTCTTCAGCACTATCTCCCTATTCTATCTCCAGGATTGTGAAGAAGAGGAGGAAGAGGAGAAGGGGCTGCAGTATATGCCTCAGTAAAAAGTTTGGGTAGAAATCTACTTGTAATGCAACTGACCCCATCAAGAAGAAAATAGGACTAGTTCTATTTTCCATTAACCTGCTATGTGTCCAATCCTAACTAAAGTTGGGTGTCCTTAAAACTTTATTGGGTTTTGTTTATGATTTCTTCTGCTGCTACATTCCTTTTTTTCCTATGTTGGGATTGTTTTGAGTTATGTTTTAGCATCTCCTTTTGGGGAATTTCTTGAACACATTGTTCCATCCTACCATGGCAACTTATTCTAAATCACTGTTTCTCAACCTTAGCAATTGTAAGATTTAACCTCAAGTGTGCCAGCTGAGGAATTCTGGGAATTGAAGTCTTAAAATTACCAAGGTTGAAAAACACTGTTCTAAATTATTAAAATCTATGTTTTTGTACTGTAAGATACTATTCTGTTACACTGGATGGACTGTTTCTTCTATGAAGAATACCACTGTGTATGAAATATCCACTATGCAGACCGCCACTTGAGAATTGGCCAGGGTCCTAAAAGGGAGAGACCAACCAAGTCCCTTAATCAAAATTAAATTAATTTCATTTCCTTAAGATTCCTGTTTCCATTAATAGGCAGAAATCCAAGCTCAGATGGGTGCAAGTCTCTGGACTGAAAATATTATAGACACACATCCCCCCGATTCTGTCACAAGGGAGGCTCTGACGAAATCCGCTGTTAGTCCATTTCGGAATAACGCCTCGGCTTGCACTGGGAGAAGTAAGCAATCCCGATCCGAAGTGGGGGGAATCCAGGTCGCATTTTACTTTCCGCTCCAGGGCTCCGGCCGGCCGGAGAGCGCCGCGCCGCGCGGAGTAGCCTCCCTCCCAGCGGGTCTGGCCGGGGAACTTTACGAACTATCCCGGGGAGAGCACGTTTTATTTGCCCCTTGCTCGGGGCCGGGGGGTGGGTGGGTTTCTCTTTCCCTTGGAGGGCTTTTTTTCCCCACCCCACCCCCTCCTCTCCTGTCCGCCAAACACAAGCCATGGAAGTTTCCTTGCTTTTCTGCGCTGGCGGACTGCAAAGCCATGCCTCTTCTTAAGGCTCTTCTTCCTTGAAAACGCAGCAAACCTGGTACGTATCAGCAGATCGAGCCTCGGAGGAGCCGATCCTGCGGGGAGGAGGAGGAGGAGGTGGTGGGGTGCCGAAGCCCTTTTCGCACGTGAAACTTGTTAGCGAGTTTGAGGTGGTTATAAGGGACGCCTTTCCTCCCCAAAATTGGATTGCCTTTCCTGGTGCAGAGAAGGCAATTGGAAGTTGGCCCTTCACCTCCCACGCTGCCCAAAACTTTTTCGGCCGAGGTGGGGGGGGGAAGGAAGGCGGAAAATTGGGACGTTTGGCGTCGCGGGGGGAAAATCGCGGCCCGATGTGAGAGATGTGTTTTTTTTTTTAAATAATTTTTAAAGGCAACCAAGAATCTGCAAAAAAAAATTGCCTTTAAAGCGACTAAAAGGCAGCCTGAGGGGTGGTGGTGGTGGTGTTGAGAAACCACCCCGGACAGGCAAAGTTGTTTTAAATCTCCATACAAAGAGAGAACGATTTAAAAGGACGGGGGGAATCTTAAGCTTTCGATTTGGAGGGCGGAAAAGAAGAAGGAAAAAAGAAAAAAAGTTAAACAGCATCTTCTAAACTTCGCTTTAAAGAGAAAGTGGGGTGGGGGGGAGGAAGGAAGGGGTTGGGTGAAATGGCTATGAAGAGGCAGAGCGTGAAATAAGGTCTCGGGTGTGTGTGTGTGTTTTTCCCCCCACTCCCCATTGCTGCATTGTCAAGAAGTTAAAATGGAATTTAACTTGTTGACTGGCTATTCAGCCCCCTCTCGGGCGAGGACGTGACTCCCGGCCACTTTGGGCTACTAAATCCTGGAGGTGCGACCCCTCCCTCCCCCTCCCTCCAGGGAGTCATCTGCTTGAAATGAGAATCGAGGCCTGGATTGGTCTTCTCTCCTCGCCACCCCGGCCTCCCTCCTCAAAATCGCTGATAGCTGCTTCTGGAGGGAGGAAGGGAGGATGTGTATCTCTCTCTCTGCGGTTGCTCAACCGCGGGCTCGTTCTCTGAGGCAGCAAGCTTGGAAGTTGAAGCCACCGCAGTTGGACGGACTTCTTTTTTTTGCGCTTTGTCGTTTGGAAACGTTTTTTTGCTGCTGCTCCCAAGTAGCTGAAACAAGTTGGTTAAGGAGGATGCCGCTTGCTGAGAGGGAAGAAGCTACTTAACACCTCCCCCCACAGAATAAAAAGAAGCCCAAGTTGCCGTGACTCAACTTCCAGACAACTCTACTCAGATGAGTGAGAATCTTAACCGGCATTCTAGGCCAGGGGCCTCCAACCTCGGCTACTTTAAGCCTGGGGGACTTCAACTCCCAGAATTCCCCAGCCAGCTTGGCTGGGAACAATGATAAAGAGCTTTGCTGGCTGGGGAATTTTGGGAGTTGAAGTCCCCCAGGCTTAAAGTAGCCGAGGTTGAAGGCCTCTGGCCTAGGCAGCAGTTTGGAAGAACAAGGCAGCCTTGCCTCCCTCAAGACCTGGCCCTCCACCCCTTTGGCCCTTGTTCCTTCTGCCCCTTTTGCAGAACATGTGGCCAAGTCATAAGGTTTCAGGTAATTTCTGCTTCCCTAAACGCTGTGGCTTATTCCTGCACAAGGGGTAGGAAGTGAGTAGAGAAGTTTCTGAAGCCTTGATCCTCTGAATAAGGAGGGGAGGGGAGGGAGAAAGCAGCTTTCAAGCTGCTGTTTTGCAAGAACCTGTTTCGAAGAATCCAGCCGAAATACAGTGCCTGGCATGCTATCCTGATTTCTTCAGCCGCAGTGTTGGGGGAGAGCAACTTTCAAGTCCAAAAGTTGAGACCAGTGAAGGGGGTCGGCTTTTCAAAATGTGCATTTCTTGTTGCAATGCACAAGTTGTTGCATTAATTGCAGCAATTATTCTACCACAACTGCATCTTCATCAGCCAGAAAGATTCCCGAGGAGGAGTGACAGATGTACATATCCTTGAGCACTCAAGCAAATGTGCAGAGGAGTAGCGGTCGATCACAGATCACAGTTCTCTCTAGCGTATGGCTCCCTCTTGCGCATTAGTTTCAAGAAAAGTTGCCTCCTTCAACATTAAGGGTTATTGCACGGTGGTGAAAATGTGCATACCAGCATTCCTGCATGCAATGTGCCGTTGCTGGCTGGATTACATACGGGGTGTCCAATCTGGAATAATTTGTTAATTTAGTAATGCCATAAATATTTTGAATGCTTGTGACCTGCAGCTGCTTGCATGTTGAAATGGGTCTTCTGGGTGCATGGCCAATAGAATTTCTGGAGGTTACCCTTCAGATTACATATTTGAACAAAGTGGGCAACTCAAAAAGTCTCCTTCTTTTATCAGTGGCCCCCCTTAGTGCTGGTATTTGGCTCAGTGTGTGAAGTTTTTCTTAAGTATTGTGCAACAAATCCATTGTGGAGAGTGGGGAGTGGATTGTTTCAATACAAGTATTCCTTAGCTCACAACAATTTGCTTAGTGAAATCACAACAGCACTGAGAAAAAGTGACTGGATGACTGGTTTTCATACTTGCGGACTGTTGCAGCATCCCCATAGTCACATGATCAAAATTCGGCCATTTTGCATGTATTTATGACAGTTCCACTGTCTCCGGGGTCATGTGATCATTATATGTAAACTTCCTAGCCAGCTTCCGACAAGCAAAGTCAATGAGGGAAGCCAGATTCCGTTAACAGTTGTATGATTCACTTAACAACAGTGATTTGCTTAACAACTGTGGCCAAAATGGAAGTAAAATGGGACAAAGCTCAACAATTGCCTTGCTTAGCAATGAAAATTTTGAGCCCAATTGTGGTTGTAAGTCCAGGACTACCTGTAACAGATATTTGTCAAAGAATCTGCCAGTCATTTCTAAGAATGCTGATTGTGCAATAGTGTGTTTCCACTTATTTGGTAGCTATTTAGTGACAACAGGCAACTCGCCTCAGAATCTTTACAGAATATATGCCTGCTTGTAGATAGCATTTTTCTTGGTAAGTATGCTGCCTCATGCGTGGAACGTTACAACAAATCCAGATAAAGTTATCTTCTGGTTATAAGTATCTCTCTCCACCAAAAGCATTAATAAGCAAAAGAGCGGTATTCTGTGACTTTTCACAGAAGGCTGAACTAAAGCCCTTTGGGAGCAACATGAGGGTATCATCATCCTGAGTCTTGAAGCAGCATATGGTGCATTTGTCATACTTCCCAGAAAAGCATGGTTTTAATAGAAGATATATGTAGTTTAGGATTGAACTGTGGAGGCTCTCTGAGCCTCTTGTTTGTTTGCAGTCATTCCACTATCTGAGTTGTGGGGGTGGGCTTTACTCTCTACAATACAGTAGCTTGCCCTACCAGGATTCCCAACCGAGCTTGGAGAGCACCAAGGATTCCTCAAAAATGGTTTTATTGGCTGCAGTCCAATCTATTAGGCTTCATGTACACTTAGGCTTTTTAGCAGAGGTTAACACGAGTTTGAAATATACACAATACTTGAAGGGGCCTCATCAAGGTGTTGAAATATATAAACAACTTGTCTTGGCTGGACTGAGCATGAAGGAAATCTTTCCAGACTTTTTTTGGGGGGGAAAATATTGAAAGCCTTAAGTCAAGTTGATTCTTGGTGGCCCCTTGAGCATGTGGATGCATATTGATTGAGAAAAATGATAAAGAGGTTTGTTGTCTTTTTTCGGGGATATTGTTCAGTGTTCCTAAGTGGTTCCCAGTTCGGGTACTGATCAGGCCCGTAGAAGAAGCATGAGTATAGAAATAATAATGTTACACTAATCATTTCTTCATTTTGTTTTCAGAATCAAATCTCCCATTCTTGGGTTGCCTATATCTTTTGGCATCCAATTTTTATTTCTATTCAGGCTGTATTTAATTTTTCTAAGTACTTTAAGGGCAATGGAGAAACAATTTTCCCTTAAGCATTTTTGAAGGCCTACAAGGAAAAAAATGATGTTGTCTTTTAATCCCCAATTTTCTTTTCAATTGCCTCTATGTTCCTCTTCTAATTGCTTTTATATTGTAAACAGTTTAAATGAAAGGCATTTTTCAGCTTTTTGCCTGAAAAGTGTAAAACGTGAAGTAATTTGATAGATAATTCATGAATGAATAAAATTGAAATTTGATGGATGGTTGGATGGATGGATGGATAGATAGATAGATAGATAGATAGATAGATAGATAGATAGATTTGGTAGAACACTGAATTAATTGGATATTACATATTTTTTATTTTAGACTTTTTATTCTGCCTTTACTATTTTTAGAATAATAAAGCTCAGGGTTGTGAACAAATACTCTTTCCTCCTCTTGTTTTCCTCTATTTTCATGCTTTAGGCAGGACTAGAATCACAGTCTCCCAGTTTCTAGTCTGGAGCTTTAATCACTGGTTCAAAATGGTTTTCTTATTTTTGTTCTAAATTAGTTCAAATTTATTGGATCATATAACATATATAATACAAAAATTGTAGCCAATAAGTACTTTTCAGATATCTTTGTTGGTAATGCTGTGTCCTGTATGAATCGTTGCTCCACTTAGCTGAGTGCTTAGCCATGTGGTTTTGACTGGCAGCTGCCCTAAGACCAGAAATATTCCCTAGTCAGCCTTTAGCCCAATGTTAATCCTGTCCTAAAGAAATAGTGTGCTACCAATACAAATCATCCTATCTCTGTGATGGCGAACCTATGGCACATGTGCCGGAAGTGGCACACGAGCTGTCACCCCAACTCAGTTCCACTGCGCATGTGCACGTGCCTCCCACCAGCCAGCTGATTGTTGGGTATGTGCAGGGGGTGGGGCGCATGCAGGAGATGCGTGTGCATGCGCAGGAAGACGGGGGGAGTATGGGGGTCATGCATGCATGTACAGGGGGATGGGGAGCACGGGGGGGTCACGCGCACATGCACGGGTTGGGGGGAGCATGCATGTGCATTGCATTATGGGTGCAGGCACGCATGCACATGCACACACTTTTGGCACGGAAAGACAAAAAGGTTAGCCATCACTGTCCTATCTCATAAGAGATAGATAAAAGCTGCATCAACATAGGAGCGGAGTCTGCACCTCTGTGGCACTGTATAGATATAGAAGGTCCATGCAAAAGTGCAGAGCAGTTTGGACCTAGAAGAGAAATTGATTCTCTAGATATTCTAGGACAGGGATTTTCAACCCCCGGTCTGTGAACCAGCACTGGTCCGTGGCATGCCAACAACTGGACCGTGCAAACAAATGGAAGCCCCATCTGTGGGATGCAGGCAGCACGCAAAACTATGCCCCTTCAGTCCACAGAAAAACCTTCATGGAATCGGTCCCTAGTGCCCTAAAGGTTGGGGGCCAATGTTCTAGAGCAGGATTCTCCAAACATGACAATTTAAAGACTTGTGGACTTCAAATCTCAGAATTCCTCAGCCTGGAATTCTGAGAATTCCAGCCTGAGGAATTCTGGGAGTTGAAGTCCACAAATATTAAAGCTGCTAAGTTTGGAGACCCCTGTTCTAGGAGCACAGATGTAAAGGCAGCCCATGCAAACCACAACTTTCTCTATAAGCCACTGCCAAATTCCAAAACAAATTTAAATACCCCTGGAACATTCAGGTTAGACAGGAAGCTAGCTTTCATCTCGATAGGTTTATCAGTTGTCAATATGGCATTGATACTTTATCAGTTATCAATAGGGCATTTGCTATGGGGCTAAATATGTGCACAACGTTCCTTGCCATTTCTGAAAATCACAATTCAGGAACCTTTTGAGGTTCTCTTGTGCAACAGATGTCAAGCAATGTAAAAGATGTAAAATAATTGGAAATTTGATGATCATTGTGGGCTACTAGATATGAAATTGCAGGATCCAGTTTTGATCAGGACCAGAGTTTTAGTTTTCTGAGCTTTTGGACTTGTACTGGAGCCCATCCTCAGGGAACCTCTCTCTAGCAGATTGTGTGCTAGAGAGAAGTGCTAACACACTCCGCTAGGGAGAAGTTCCCTGAGGATGGGCTCCAGCACGAGCTAAAAGTTCAGAAGACTAAACCTCTGGTGCCTGTGACCTACCCAGATTGGATCCTGCAGCATTATCCTGGGACATGTATATTTGCCTTCATTCATGAAATACAAAATTGTTGTATGCCAAATTATGGGAGTTAGGGAACATCCATCTGATAGGCACTGTGTTGAAGATGGTAGCTTTTGCTGGATGAATTTATTTAGGAAATCCATTTGCTGTCCATCTTGTATCCAAAGAATCTAGAGCTGAACGGCAGAGCTAACTCTAGTCAAACACTGTGTGAGTCTGGTATTTTGGTGTTCTTTACTAGAGCAGAGAGGCAACAGGGTTCCCTTTGGCAGCTGCGCATCTGGGACCCAACCAGACATTTAAAAAAAAAGAATCAAAATAATGATATAGCAATATGATATCTGCAAAGCAAAAGACCAGCAACTTTATTTACAAGAATTCCTCAGGACCTCACATAGACATGACAGGAAGTTTAAAATGGGGGTGGGTGGGGGTAGGCAGTGCAATTGCACCCTATACTTTATTGCTCAAAAAAAAGGGGAGAAAAGTAGGGGTTAAAAAGCATTCTTGAGGCTAAAGGGGAACAATTTTGCAACATTTTGCTTTAGGATTAATTGATGATTTGTGATCGACTACATTCATAATGGTGGCTGTTTTGTGAGCAGGCAATGCTATCTCCAGCAACCATTTTGTAAAGGTTTCCAAGGTATGGTCTCAATACTTCCAGGTTTTTTTTTTAAACTGGCCATAAGTTTGCTTACCCCTCCGCTGCTGAATTTTTTTTTTTTTCATTAGCACATTATTTTGTACTCCTTCCCTTCAAAACCACTGGTAGTTTGTACCATCAAGAAAAACATCTTGATGAAGGGATTTTCAAAGTCAGGCAACAGAGACACCTGTATCTAAAAGTCAGACGAGTTTGCAACCAACCAGTATTACCTGCCCCAGTCAAGAGATCTGATCCACATGACTCAGTATCCTGGGCAAATGAATGAAATTCTGCTCTGCAAGGTCTTAAAATGGAAAGAAGCAGAAGTCTGATGACAGTGAAAGCTACACTCCAAATGTTTTGCCTTAGGGGTTTAAATGGTTTGGGCCAGTCCTGGTCACACCTAGCAAGGAATTGAACATTTTGGACAAGCCAAGAGTCACTAAAAAGAGATGGATATTTACTAACACATAGCAAGCACGGTGTATTGTCCCAAGCCCAGATAGGGAAGAGATAAAATTTTCCTTTAGCAAGGAGCTACTTCTAGATACCCATTTCTGTAAATTCTGCAGATCTTCTGCATTGCCCACTTGGCATAACAAGGGAAAATAAGTTGTGGGTATATGCCATTAAGCAAAGCATGTGGTGTGCAGTTGTTGGGTGTAGAAGTTAGTGGTGCTTCCTACCGGCATTTCAAAACGTTTTGGGGCTTCCAATTTCTTGTCTCTAAAACTTGCCAAGACTGCTTTGAAAATCTTAGAGAAAGGGGATGTCACAACTCTTCATGTTGTTTACTATTCCGGTGCTTGTCAGTTTAAAGTGGGGGAGAAAGCTTTTCTTTTCCATTGATATTGGTGTTCAGTGGATTCAGTGCCGATCAACTTTCTGCTTTGTTTGTTCTCCAGCAATGCTTAAGATTTGGGGGAAACCCAGGCCTTCCAAAAGTAAAGCATTATACACAATACTACAAAAATTAAAGCACCACCTTCAGAGGAAAGAAAATCAGCTTCCTCCAGACTTTGCTGCCAAAAAAACATGTGCCACTTTTAATATTATTCCATAGCATAGAGCTAAACAAACTGAATTATGAACACGACTGTCTTGCTCCATTTCCTGCCCCCTCCCCGTGCCTTAGGCAAGCTGCTAGCTATATCACTTTTCCTCTTAATTCTCAGTCTGTGAAGCTTTTGATGCATCTTGCAAATTTGATGTTAAAGCTGCAGAATTATAAAAAGTGACATGAATGTTTTAAAGCTTCTGTGTGGAATCTAAAATTTTTCACAATACTTTATTGCTCTTTCTTTCTATTTCAGCTCTGTACTACACAGAGAATGTCCTGACAAATGTGCAGGTTTCTCCTGAAATGAAGAACATTTGCAAGACTCTATGAACTCTTAATTCCAGTGACACATCTAGAGTTATATAGAAATGGCCCGGGATGCCAGATCTTCACGATTAATTAAAAAAGAGGAGATAAGCAAAAAGAAACCGAGTCCTGTTAGAAAGAAATCTTGCCAAGGAATAAAAGATGCCAAGAAAGAGTCCTCAAAGAAAGAGTGTCCTACAAGCTGTAGAAAATTAATAGAAAACCAGAAAGATGGCAAGAAAAAATCCCAAAGACGTAAACCTCCATTAAGTTCGCCATGCCGATTCCTCCGGAGCAGCGTAACCAAAGCCTTTTCTGGAACATCTTGGATGAACCTGGAATTAACTGATAATGTTCTCTTCCACAATCAGCCTCCTTTGAGCTACGGTGGGTTTTCCATGACTCTCCGCAGGAAACCGTTTTCCCATAGGCTGTTTCAAGCATCGACAATCACAAAAGCTAAGAAGAGCAGCCCAAGAAAAAGACAGCAAGTCAGATCAGGAATTTCCTCTGCACTAGAAAGGAAAGAAGTTGAACAGACTACAAGAGCCTTTGCACGAGATTTAAACTTGAATAGTGAATTGCCTTCTCCCAAGGGAGACAAGGCCCCATGTTCTCAGGAAGCAGGCTGGTCCTCTGTAGATGATAATCAAGCCAAAAAGAGAGGGATAATGCATCCCTCAAAAATTTCTGTTTCTAATAGTGGTGTGATGGATACTTGTAATTCAGGAATGCTAGAAGAAGAACACAGATGTGAAGAATTTGTTTCCAGTGAGCAGGCCCTGGAAGATTTGTTTACTAATACCTCAAATGAAATTTTGTCTGAGCCTCTTCTCCATCAATTACACCTTGACTTTGACACTACTTTAAGGGTACAGGAAGATGAATTGGGGACACCTGTAGAACCGTATGCAAAGAGTAACCTGAATTTACCTCCTGTCCCCCCAGAACATTTCTGTTCACATTCCTTTTCCATGTTGAGCCTTTCCTCAGAACAAGACCTGGCGTTGCATAATAAAAGTCCAGAGACTTCTCTGGAATCTCATTCCAAAACTGAACATGATATGGTGCTACATCCCTGTGTATCCGATGCTGCCGTTTGATTACCTCTGAACTGATCTCAAAATTGCATCTGGATGACCCGTCTGCACTGCCAGAACCCCTGAACAAACCAGATGCTGAGCCCCTGATTGCAGAAGAGAAGTGTTTGCAGTGTGCCTCTGGACCAGAAGGTTGCTTAAAAGAACCAGACCTCGTAGGAGAACTCCCTATACCAGAAGACCTGGCGCTGGTGCCAAGCAGCCAAACACTCGATTCTTCTTCCTACTACAGCTGTGAGCCACCAAACGAGCAGTCAGTCTGTGAGCAGATCTCTAGCATTTCTTTGAGTAATTTCATCTTGGATGACCTTGAACGGACTCTTGAAAGGATTGCTGCAGAAGCATTCAGTTTTGATCCAGCCTCTGCACCCTGTAATCCAGAAAGAAGCACCACTAGCCCAGTCAGCAGGGAAGTGTCTGAAGGAAGTTTTTCACAGTCCCCTAATGCAAGGCTGCCCTTGGCTACAGGAGAGGGGGAAGAGCCAAGGACAGCGCCACCTAACAAGTCCGTTCCGAGGCACCCGGAACCCTTGCTACAGCTGGGAAGAGATGGAAAAACCACAAACTCTCCCCAGGATCCCAAGAAATGTGACACCAACACAGCGGTGGCATCCGAGGCCTCATCTTTTGAATCTCCGACTGGTGGGTGCCTCGCCTCTTTGCAACCCGTGCTGGAAAAGAAAAAAAGAAGGCGCTGTGGAGTTTGTGAACCTTGTCTGCGGAAAACTAACTGTGAAGAGTGTAGCTGCTGTAGGAAACGCAAGACTAGCCACCGGATATGTAAAAAGAGAAAATGTGAAGAACTGAAGAAGCCCCCACCGTCCATTCCACCCTCAAAGCAGCCTGCAGAGGTAAGCAGATTTGTTTCGATATTGCTTGAATTACTGGAATTTACGTGTCTGAAATCTGTTTGCCCTTCATAAGAAATCATGGTTGGTACAATGGTTCTGATTGTATGAGGTACACTGAAATCATACTACTTAAAACAAGGGTGTCCAAACATGGCCACTAAGGCCTATTGGACTTCAACTCCCAGAATTCCCCAGGCAGCACAATGTTAGCAGGCATTAAGTAGAATGCACCTCACGTAATGTTTGAACCATTAAGGACAGAAGTTTCAAAAGAGGTGGTCAGTTGAATACCTTGTTATCATTCAAAATATCTCTTGGTATTTAATTGTGATTAATGTTTTAAAGGAGACGTTTAATACTCCACTCTCTCCTAGAATAGAATAAGATAGAATAGATGGAAAGGGACCTTGGAGGTCTTCTAGTCCAGCCCCCTGCTCAAGCAGGAGAACTTATACCATCTCAGACAAGTGACTGTCCAGTCTCTTCTTAAAAACCTCCAGTGACTTGAGCACCCACAACTTCTGGAGGTAAGCTGTTCCATTGGTTAATTGTCCTCACTGTTAGGAAGTTTCTCCTTAATTCCAGGTTGCCTCTCTCTTCGATGTGTTTCCAACCATTGTTTCTTGTCTTGCCCTCTGATGCTTTGGAGAATGATCCTGCTCTATTCTAATAACTGAATGTTGCTGGTTGGATTTATTTCAAGATGTTAGTGCATTTCCCATATGGAGTGCATTCAGAAAAACTGTCTGCCTTGATTTCAAAACTTTTCTGTTTCCTTTTACATTCTGTCTTACAACCGTTGTCTTGCAGTCTCTTAGAGCAGGGCTCCATTGTCAAGTCTGTAGCTCCAGAATAACTGAAAGCATTGCCCTATTATGCTTCTTTGCACCATCTATCCTGCTGGAACTGCAGGTAGTCCTCAACTTATGACCACAGTTGAGCCCAAACTTTATGTTGCTCAGTAAGACAGTTAAGCGAGCTTTTCTTGTCATAGTTGTATGTGAATCACTGCAATTGTTAAGTTTGTGACAGGGTTGTTATGTGAATTTGGCTTCCCCATTGACTTCGCTTGTCAGAAGGTCGCAGAAGGTGTTCACATGACTCCATGTTCTGACCCAAACCTTGTTCCAAGTAAACAAACACCAAACAGAGATAAAAGCAAAAGCTTTTAATGCTTCTCTGCGAATTACGTTAATTCATGGTTAAAAGTCTATTAAAACTAATTGTCTCTGATAAGAACGAGCCTTGCCAAGGTTGTGCAAGGCTGCCAAGAACACTACATTAAGTTGCCAAGAAATATTCCAAACAAAAAGTCTTCAAACACAAACCAAGATAGTCCGAACTTCCACAAGGCTTGAAGTGCAAGAACTTCTTTGCATCCTGCAAAGAACTCCAGTTTCTCAGCTGGCTTTTATCTCCAAAGGGAGGGGCCATTACCTTGCAGCCTTACTCCCGAGTCACCTGTGCTGCTGCAACTGCTCTTTCTTACGAGCAGCCCTGCGCACACACGTGCTGGGCATGGGCTTCTCGGGGTCCTCTGCATCACTGCTGCCAGCCTCCACAATCTCCAAAGGCAGCACTCCACTCTCTGATAGTCCTGGCCCCATCCCTGCATCACACGCAGGCCCCTCATCTGAGTCCTCCCTCTCCGAGGACCTGCTGCCAGCAAACCACAACACTCCAGGACACTACAACTGTCATAAATATGAGTCAGTTGCCAAGTATTTGATCATCTGTCCATGGGGATCATGATGGTCATAAGTGTGATTAATAGTTATAAATCACGTTTTTCCAGTCCCTTTCATATCTTCAAATGGTTACTGAAATAACTACTTGTATGTCTCCCCCCCCCACTGCATCTTGTCTTAGTCTAAATTTTCTGTTATACCCAGAAATGCAACCTTTCTACTGCATTGCTACAAGCAATTCAAGGATGGGAAATCTAGTGCTTTCCAGGTGTTGCTGGACTACAACTTCAGCTTTCTGCACCATTGGCTATGTGCAGAGATAGATCAGCACCACCTGGAAAGATAGATGTTTTCCACCTTTGAATATTACTCCATGCTAAAAAAAAATCAAAACCCTTGATTATTTCTGTTAATTAACAACTAGTCCTCTGGCATCATGATAATTTAGTCACCAGAAATATTTTAAAAAGTAAAATAATAAAATACCATACCATTGGTAACCAGAACAAATTTATTTATTTGGTTTTTTAGTGCATCTTCATTGCTTTTATAACTAACTCAAAACAGTGAAATATGCAAAAGACTAATAAACCTGAAAAGAGGAGAAAATATATGTAACTAGCTCGATACCCATGCTTCGCTATGAAACTGTGGTTGGGCTTAGTCTTTGGGGAGGAAAATAAGGGGGAAAAAATTCTGCCTCCGCCTACCAGCATCCATCGCTATTCATCTGGCTAGCGTCCTGTCAGTGTGCGAGAGAATTGAAGGCTGTTTGGAAACTGAAACAGTATTTGCTGTGTGAGCAAGGAGACAGCAAGGAGCCTGGGCATGGCTTAGCTCAACTGTTCTGTACTAAAGCTGTTTGGTGCTCTGAAACTGAAAGTCCTCTCTTCTGCTTGTGTTTTGCATTTGGAACAGATTTCTTTTCAGGTAGGGAGGGGGAGTAGAACTCCTTAGCATCAGAGTATATTAATAATAATATACAAAATACTAATGCTTTGATGGTCATTTTGAAAAATCCTTTCTTAGTGAGCACGTAGAAGCCAAGAGGAACATACGTGCCAAATTTCACGTTTGTAGGCTTTATGGTTCAGGAGATTTCGTGATGATGCGTGAGTGGTATTTCACTTTTATACATATAGATTTCCCTTTTTTTCTGAAATGAATCAGTGTAATGTTGTGGTTTATCACAGTAAAAACAGCTCTCTTCAAACAGAAGGAATTCATGTACTTTGGGGCTACTCTAAGAGGGAATCAGATGTGATTCTGTGGCATATTGCAAGCCTGGGATACCTCAGAGAGATGTCAAGCAGAAATCCAGGCTGCCTCTGAGGTTAGCCAGAGGATGGAGCTATAAGCAAATTGGCCAGACCAGCAGGAAGCATTTAGCCCAGACAATAATGTTGGAAGGGAAGCTGGTTTTAGTTTCCTTTTCTAGTTTATTTTACTGTTGCCAAACAGAACCTTGAATTTTTCTGTTCCCTGGGGGGTCAATCCTGTATATCAAAAAATGTTTCACAGCAGATCTAGGAGCCTGAAAGACTGGGAGCATGCCTGAACTTTGATGTCGTTTAAATTCAATCTGAAGTATTTTGGAGGAAAATATGCTCCTATATTGATATTAATCTTTCCATGTCTCGGCTGAAGAACTATTTCTTCCTCCTTGCACTTGAATAGGCTATTTAGCTGACAGGAAATGTAGACTTATTCAATTTTGACTTTCCTTCAGCATTGTAGAAACTGTTAATGTCTTGGGCAGTATTCAAAGAACACTTGTGATAATGCAAGGCTAGGGTCTGTCAAATTGAATTGTGTGATTGTGATAGTTGATGGAAAAGAACAATCTTGCCTATAAAAGGTGGATCAGCTCTAGGACCATTCATGAATGGGACTGTTATACCACTTTACGTGGGTGCATTTGACATTACAATAAACCAAAATTCTTCCGTTCGTTCAATCAATTTACATTGTCGCCCACATAGCATATGACTGAGAGTAATGTACACCTTGAAACAACATATTTATTCACTTTAGATAATTTATATAACCACTTAAATAAGTAACTTTGCAAAAATAAAATAGGGGTAGTATCAAGATCACGTGAATGGGTTAGTACTGCTTTATACTACTTTGGTAAGACAACATCTGGAGTACTATGTCTAGTTTTGGTCATGACGAAAGGAAAAAAGATGTTGAGACACCAGAAAGAGTGCAGAAGAACAATTAATTCATGAATGGCTTGCCTTCAGACCTTGTGGATGCTTCATCACTGGAAGCTTTTAAGAAGAGGCTGGACAGCCACTTGTCTGGAATGGTAGAGGGCCGTGATGGCGAACCTATGGCATGTGTGCCACAGGTGGCACGTAGAGCCATTTGTGCGGGAACACAAGCCCCAGCCAAACTTACCTGAACCGCGCATGCGCGTACCTGCCAGTTGATTTCTGGCCCATTTGAGGCCATTTTTGAGGCCTCAAATGGGCCAAAAATCAGCTGGGAAAGTGCACGCATGTGCAGTGCAAGTAAGAGGGCAAGGCGGGGGTGTTGTGTGTGCATGCATAGGGGGGGCACATTGCAAAAAAGTTCACCATCAAAAAGGTTCACCATCACTGGTATAGGGTCTCCTGCTTGAGCAGGGCCTGGACTAGAAGACCTCCAAGGTTCTTTCCAACTCTTACATAGTTAACTGTTAAAATATCATTAACTATAATAAGACAAAAAGACAATTTCACCAGAGCCAATTCAGCTACACCACAGCCAATTCCGCAAACAATCAATCTGGCTAGATTGACAAGACTCCAAATCTTATGTGTGCTGTAGCGGCTACCTCCTGTTATATTTTGTTACATAAGTTTATAATTTCAATTATGGTTCCTGATTGGGATTGCAAAGTACAGTTGTTGTAAAACACAATATATCCTTGAAGAACTTCAGGGGTCGCCTGCAAAGGTGCCAATTTGACCAGGTAAGCAAAAAAATGGTCAGTATTCAAACCATACTGTGACAGAGATTTGAGTCCAAATGATTATATATGTTGCCTTATTACAGTTCCTAATGAAAATAGACGCCTAAAGAAAGACACTGGAAACCATGGAGGATGGTTTTAATGGTGGAACTGGACCACATGGTTTGAGGTCCTGGGCAAAAAAAGGCACATGGGTGAGAGAGGGAGAGAGATTTATAACCTCTGTTGGGCTTTGAACTTGCTTCCTGTTCCTGTGGCAAGAAATGTATCCTGATTGGTTGTCAGACTCCCATGGGGCCATGCAGGGGTAACTTTGTAGGTTGTCTTGAGTCCCAGGCTTGGTTGAATCTTGCTGGGTGATGCAATCTTCCCAGGTGCCATGTGGTGAGATGGGTAGAGGGCTAATCCTATCATGTCCTGATCCCATCACCCTGGAGCTGGACAGGGTGAGGGGCAGGCAGGGAGCTGCAGGAAGCTGCTTTGTCTTTAAAAACATGTTTCTCCTTTTCTCATCCAGGGAACTATTATATTCTGCCTTTTTAATATTTCCTAGAATATTTCATTCTTCTAGGAGAGGGGGGTGGGTGCTAACTTTCTACAGTATCATATTAATTTTAGAAGGGGTTTTGGATTCTTATCCTCTTTCAGAGAGACAGCTTCTTTTTCCTAGCTAATTTTATGATATAAATCTAGGATGCACCTTAAAGATTTATAAATTCTGCATCTTCCAGAAATCTTGTCCACACCATCCAGTATGCCTAAGTTGCTCACTCACATCCTATTTTCTTGAGGTGCAAAATTTTATTGAAGCCAAGGGAATGAAGTACACATTTAGGATTGACCAATCTGAGAACCAGAGTATAAGAGTGGCATGCACATTTTCTGTGGTTCACTCCTGCTGTCTGCCCTAAATTGTATGCCAGTCCCTTGAAGTAGCTTGTGAATGGTTGCCCTTGTCTTTTCTAATATCCTGAGTGTCATAAACAAGCTGTTTCCAAATTGCAGTTGTAATACAGATGTATTAAGATGCAGGATTTGAGAGTAAAATGATGAGCAATGTACTGGTAAATCATTTTTTCTTAATTCAGTATTAAGGCCAGGAATTATATATCGTGCATTTTTACTCGAATTTGAAAATAGCCACATACGTGAACATTCAGTTCTCTATACTTTCAGATGCTTTAAAACTTGGTGTAGAATTAATGCTAATTTTATTACTGGATGGAATCTCAAGATAAGTTGTAGACATTATAAAATACAAAAATTAATGCAGTGTTTTCAGCAGAGTAAAACTGAATCAAGTCCAGGCAAGCTCATCTTGCTGAAAATGTAGTTTATGTTGCCTTACATCCAAGTGTCTGATATTAAGTATATAGGATACCCACTCACATTAGATTGGTGTTTTTTTCAGGCTTGACATCTTGAAGATTTGTGGTCTTCAACCCCCAGAATTCCCTAGCTAGCATGTTGGCTAAGGAATTCTAGGAGTTGAGGTCCACACATCTTCAAGTTGTCAAGGTTAAGAAACACTGCATTAGATTGTTTTATCAAATGTGTTAACAAGCTAGAACAAACTATACCTGGAAGACATGTTGTATTATAAGCTAAAACAATGTTCTGGTTACTCAGTTAACTAGGAGTATGTGGTTTAGGTGCTAAATTAGGGATCTAGACAGGGAAAAAATACCAAAAGGAAAAACATTTATTAAGATTGAAAGTGCAAGAATAGGAGAAAATGACTTCACTTCAGTCAAGCATTAAATTCTTATCCACACAGGAGTGGGAAGAAACATGCATTGCATCCTTGTAACAATATCCTTATAACAGTGCCATGAACCCGATGACCCTAATCTACTTTTGCCATATTTCTTGATTCTCTGAAAACTCCCAAACTAAGATAGGGGCACAATAAATTATCTCCTTCCCCTCTTATTGTTTTCATTATTATAGAGTTTGATCTTGCTTTTCTTCAGCGAGCTGCTCCGAGCATCCAGACAGTGGGAGGTGCTTAGTCTCTCCGTTCTTGATAGGCTGGGCTTTACTGAAGGACGTTGTTACTCCACCTCCTCTCCTCCCGTACATCCCCCTGTCTAGCTCAGATAGGCAACCTTTCCTTTGGTCGGAGCAAGAATAATCTCACGGTATTTTCTCTTTCTCTTCTCAATTGGATTCTTTATCACATTTCCTCACAGCTTCAATTTGGCTTCTAAATTGTTCCGCTGTTGTATCAGACCCGACTGCACTTTTTTCTGCAGTGGGGAAGACGCGCTGCAGCGCTAGCCGCTTTTGGCGGTTTTGGGGGGGGAGGCTTCAGTTTCGATTCTCCCTTTCTCCCAGCCTTAGTTTCGTTTTCCCCTACTTGCCTTTTTCTTTACTGCCGCCAATACGCCCCTCTCTTATTGAGGGATACCTCAGATTCTGCGAATCCTCCCCACTGAGAACGCTGGGGGTAGGGGCTCAGGAGTCCCGATTCCCCCGTTTCTGCCACTCTCACTTAAAACGCCCAGTGCGGGGCGGCAGTGCTGTGCTGGCGCCGAGGAGCGTTTGGCACCGTTTTTGCTCCTTGGGGGAAGTGGCGGCTTGCAAGTGTGCCCCTCCCGTCGCTCAGGGCGTGCCCATGAGGCTTCGTGAGGGCCCTGCCTGGATTTGTTCCAGTTCCCTGTGAGAGGATTAATTCCTTCTGTTCTTCTGTCCCCCCCCCCCGGCTCTCTTTTGTATAAGGGACCAGGGGTTAGTCTTGCCCTCTGCAAAACATTGTTTTTGTCTGAGTGAGCTCTGTATTGTTGGCACTCTCACAGGTGTGTTTTTTTCTGCCAAAATATTGTGGTAATTATTACCTTGTTATATATTAGCACAGCAATATATTATCAACTAATCCCCAGGCCTGGGCCTGCGGGAGCTGTTGACAAGGGCCAAAATCTATTCTTCTGCCCTATAACTGAGTTCTCAATTTGGCTTGCATTGATTTTCTTTTTTTGAGGCTCTCTCTCTCTCTCACCCTGATCCACACTAATTATTTCTATCTGTAGTGTGGGTGTCTCACCATTCTGAATAATAGCAATAATTGTAATACATATTGCTTCATTCAGGAGCCTCTATACAATTTCAAAAAGGGGAGTGTCTTTTTTGGGGTGCCTGGCCCAGCTGCTGGAGCGGGACCCCGGGCGTGCTAACCGTCCAGGTGGCTGCCAATCTTATTCTATTATTATATCAGTTTTTCTGAGACAGGAAATGGCAAGTAGGGGTGGCGACAAAACACGTGGCCCAGACAAATCTGATAGGCCTAAAGGCCTATCTAAGGCTGCTCAAAAGGATGCATCCAGACGCCAGAAGGCGCTGGAAAAACAGATCCAAAAGAATACCAAGGCTTCCGAGGAATCAGTTCACTTCCCGGACCCTACCCCGCCTCCCCAACCTCTTCCATCCCCTAGACCTTTACACCCCTGCACGTCTCCCAGACCCAGCCCTTCGGTCATATCAAGCACACGTCCCTCAAGGAGGGCGCCGGAAGCAACCTTCACCCCTATGGCGGCTGGATTGCGCCAGGAAGAATTCCTCCCAGAGGAGGTTCCTGAAACCATGAAGACGTGGATGGAAATGGCGATTTCCAAGGGAATCGCGGCAGGGGTTCAGCAGTCTCTTGCAGCCAGACAAACACTCAGATCTGAAGGGGACTCACACTCAGTGAGGTCTTTGGTCAGAGCAGCCTCGGTTGTTTCCCAGGTATCTCAATTTAGAGGTTTTCATCCTCATTTCAATCAGGATCAGGAAGAGGGGGAAGAAGTGGACCCCCTCACTCAGATTGACTCGGTCTCTGTTCAGCAGAGTGAGGACCCCCTTGGGCTCCCAGCCACGGAGAGAGGGATGTCTGATGACGAGGACGTAAAACCGGACCAACCAACTTTCACGGGCCTCTTCCAACCACAGTTGTTCAAGTCCCTTCTTTCCAAGGCAAAAACCACAGCCTGCATTCTGAAGCCCCCCTCAGTTCCACATCCTACAGATTCTGAGGATCTGGTCTTCTCTCAGCCAGTTAACGAGGAGGATGTTCCCAAAATGTTTTCGGACCTCCTCCACAAACAGTGGCTGTCAGCAAAATCTTTCCCGGCCCCTTCAAATTTTGATAAAAATATTTCAATCTGGATCCAGAATTCGCTAACAATTTGGGCACCCCCGAGGTCGATGATCCGGTGGTAGCCCTGCCCTCCTCTTCCACTGTTCCCACTGAGGCGGAGGATGCCCTAAAGACAGATGATAAGAAGGCCGAGATTGCCCTACATAAAGCCCACCAAGCAGATGCCTGGGCCATCAAGGCAGCCATGGCAGCATCTTTTTTCACCAGGGCATCTCTCAGGTGGCTCCGCCACCTGAGGGATACCATTCCAAGTTCCAACATTAGGGCTCACCAGGACGTAGCAAAACTAATTGCAGCTACGGAATTCTCCGCCGATGCTACTTTTCATTCTGTAAAATTTTCAGCCAGGGCCATTGCCTCACAGGTTACTGCCCATAGACTATTGTGGCTGAAGCATTGGCAGGCAGATAGTAAGAATAAATGGAAACTCGTTTCCTCCCGGTGTTGGCTAATAAATTATTTGGACCTGCCCTAGATCCTCTATTGGTAGAGACTAGGAACAAACGAAAAATCCTCCCTTCTCTTCTTCGTCGTTCTGACAACAGGTTCTCTCAACCCTTTCGCAGGGGCCCCTCCCGTCCCTACTTCCAGACCTCTTTCTCCTCCAGGAACCTCAGGGGATCGGGTTATAGGGGCAACCAACAGTCAGACAGGTCGGATTTTTCAGACAGGAGTCGAAGGGGGGGTCAGGGCAAGAAAGGGTTCAGGGGACCGCCGAGTCGAGGATCTCGTAGATCCCACTGATCAAAGGGATCTGGCCTTCACTTCTTTGCTGACCGCTGGGAGTCGTCCACCTCTGATGCCTGGGTGCACGACACCATTCGTTTTGGACTAGCGTTAGAATTCCTTTCTGCCCCCCCAAGTTTCTTTATGCAATGCCCGATTTCTAGGGTCCCTGCTAAGAGGGCCCTGATGGAGTCCGCAATTAACCACTTGCTACATATCAGGGCCATTCAACCAGTTCCCAAGGACCAACAGGGACAGGGTTTCTATTCTTTACTCTTTATTGTACCTAAAGCCTCGGGGGGTCTGGAGAGCGATCTTGGACCTCAAATGGCTTAACTGCTCATTGGCCTATCATAAATTTAAGATGAGCACCCTCCAGTCTATCCTCCTTAGTGTCAGACGAGGGGATTACTTAACTTCCATTGATGTGACAGAGGCGTATCTGCACATACCAATTCAGCCTGCCCACTCGAAATTTCTTAGATTTTGTTATAATAATCACCATTATGAGTATGTTGCCCTTCCCTTTGGTCTTTCCTCGGCCCTGAGGACACTTACGAAAGTTCTGGCGGCCCTGGTGGCTCACCTTAGGGGGATTCCAGTCAGACTCCAGTGCTATCTGGACGATATCCTAATTCTATCCCATTCAGCTAGACAGGCTCACATGGACACCAGAGTTATGTTGCAGGTTTTACAGCAACATGGGTTTTCCATTAATTGGAAGAAGAGCCATCTCTCGCCGTCAACCCAGTTGACCCATCTGGGGGCAATAATTGATACTCTTGAGGAAAAAGTCTTCCTCTCCCCAGATCGTTTAGAGAGCATAAGGAACTTGACCCAACGTATTAGATCCTCGAGGCAGGCCCCTTTAGCTGACCTGTCAACATTGTTAGGTAAATTGATTTCTTCCATTTCCATTGTTCCCTGGGCTCGATTCCACGCTAGGGAGCTCCAGTGGTTTCTCCTGCCGTATCAAAGGTCAGGTAGCAACTCCGCAGCAAGGGTCCGGGTGCCTATAAAGGTGAGGCTCTCCCTACTTTGTTGGACAAATCCGTCCATCAACAAAGGATCTCCTCTACAGGAGCCAGAAAGGCTCATAATTACCACAGACGCCAGTCTGTTTGGATGGGGCGCACATCTGCAGTCTCTGACATGTCAAGGTCGCTGGTCAGCGGACGAACAGCGGAACAGTATAAACTGGCTAGAGCTCAAAGCGATCCATCTTGCCCTCCACAATTTCCTTCCTCGCATCCATCGGAATCACGTTCTCATTCTCACAGACAATATCACGGCGAAAGCACACGTGAACAGGCAAGGGGGTACCCACTCTGTCCTCCTGATGAAGGAGGCAGAGAGGCTGTGTCTTTGGGCAGCACGTCATCTAGGTTCCATAAAAGCGGAGCATATCTCGGGCGTGGACAACACTCAAGCGGATTGGCTCAGCAGAGCAACAGTGGATCCTTCTGAGTGGCGCCTTCACCCCGACTTGTTTCACGAGCTGACGCTCAGATTCGGATGCCCAAGCGTGGACCTGTTTGCCTCTCCCCTGAATGCTCATCTTCGCAGGTTTGTGTCCAGATACCCGGCCCCAGGCGCGGAGAACGTCAATGCTCTTCGCTGTCCTTGGCCTCCCGGTCTGCTATATGCATTCCCCCCCATTCCTCTGATACCCAGGGTAATTCAAAAGCTCTTGGTGGAGAAGGCCTCCCTGATCTTAGTCGCTCCTTTTTGGCCCAGAAGGCCGTGGTTTGCGGACCTTCGCAGCCTCTCCACAGAGGCACCTTGGAGGATCCCAGATCACAAGATTGGTCTCACCCAAGGTCCGATCCTGCACCCGGACCCCCAGTGGCTTCAACTAGATGTTTGGAGGCGGAACGGCAACATTTAAAGGCGGAGAATCTTTCCTCAAAGGTCATCACCACCATCCAGGTGGCTCGACGCCCGTTCACTACCAGGATATATGAGGCCTCGTGGAGGTCCTTCTCTGCTTGGTGCCTCTCTCACGAGGCGGACCTGTTTCTCCCATCGGTTGCTCAGGTGTTGGATTTTCTTCAAGCAGGCTTAGACAAGGGCCTCTCGCCGAACACTCTGAAGCGACAGGTGGCGGCCATTGCATCTGTAGTGCATTGGCCTGGTCTTTCCTCCATTTCGCACCACCCTCGGATCAGGGCCTTTCTTTGGGGCGCGACCAATTTGTGCCCACCTGTCATTCATCATTTTCCAACATGGGACCTTACCTTGGTTCTCACATCTATCACAAAGGACCCCTTTGAGCCGCTGTCGTTAATCAGTCTCCAATTACTGACCTACAAGGTAGTTTTTCTGGTTGTGGTTACATCGGCAAGGCGCATCTCTGAGGTGGCCGCCTTGTCGTGTCGTAGTGATCTCTGCATTTTCCACGCTGACAGGGTGGTGCTGCGTCCTGATCCGACTTTCATGCCGAAGGTGAATTCGGCCTTCCACAGGGCTCAGGAGCTTATTCTCCCGGACTTCTGTCCGCAACCATCACATGCCCTGGAACACCAGTGGCATCGGCTGGACGTCCGCAGGGCCTTGCACGTCTATCTTAAAGAACGCTCCGTTTAGGAAGTCTGAGGCTCTATTTGTTTTCATTCTTTCGACCTCCCAAGGCGGAAAGTGTCTTCCTCTACCATTGGTCGCTGGTTGCGGGCCACCATTGCAAAAGCCTACCTGTCACAGTCCCTGCCGGTTCCTTCCGGTATCACTGCTCACTCTACTCGGAGTGCGGACTCGTCTGCTGCCTGGGCCACACAGGCTCTATCTCCAGATCTGCAAGGCTGCTACCTGGGCCTCGCCATCGCCCTTTGTCAGGCATTACAAGGTTGACGTCTTTGCTTCTGCTGACGCTTCCTTTGGCAGGCGAGTGTTGCAAAAGGTCCACTCTCTCAGGGTGTGTCTTTTGGCCCAGACGGAGTCCCTCCCATAGGACAGGCCCAGCTTTGGTATGTCCCACTGTCTGGATGCTCGAGCAGCTCGCTGGAGAATGGGCGTTGGTACTTACCTGATACACCCTTTCTCGGAAGAGCATCCAGCCCTCCCTTCTTTTCCGTCTGGGGCGGGTTCTTCCTGTTCCGACCTCTTGTCCACTGGTTCCCCTTGAGCTAGCTTGGGGTCTTCCTGTCGGCACCATTGGCCAGCTCTTCGTCTTCGCTAAACTGGGGACGTACTGGATGAGAGGAGGTGGAGTAACAACGTCCTTCAGTAAAGCCCAGCCTATCAAGAACGGAGAGACTAGGCACTGTCTGGATGCTCTTCGCAGCTGACCGAGAAAGGGCGTATCAGGTAAGTACCAACGTTCATTCTATATCCTTCACATTTTGTTTATATTAACCACCAACTTTTTGTAACCCATTATCAGTAATATATCCCATGACATTCTGTAACTCTCTATGTTTTGGTGAACTGATTATTTTGAACTGATTTAAAATTATCCACAGGGATTAAGGATCCCAGACTCACATGGAAGAACATTAACCACATAAAACCATACACAGCCAGATACTGGTCACTGTAATGTTAGTTGCCCCACAGTGAAGGATTGATTATATTTGGGTACATTTCACACTACTTGAAAAACAATGCCTAGAATTTCAATATTCTCAAGAGAAGGATACAGCAGCTATATGATCCTAAACACCCTTAGATAAAAGCTGTGCAACTAAACCTCTGCCAAGAAAACATTTTAAGGACAGCTGGTATAAATAAGGCCTCTCCAGAATAAAGGCAAGAGCACAGAGCTATGTTTATTGGGGGCATTTTGGACAGTATAATATTAATGGGCCCAAAGCTTACCAGAGGACTGATCTTTTGAGAACAGGCAACAGAATTTCCCTTTTAATGTGTGCCAATGTGCTCACAGTAAAAAATGACAAAAAAGATTATCTTACCTACTGTCATCAATATTCAAGATTTTAACTTGCTCTACCAAGTGTCTCTTGAGCTGCCAAGCAAACAGAAGGATCCTAGTTTGGAATAATTGATCTTTAATTTGACAGCATTCAGCCAACTTGGGAAGAGTTCCTTTTAAATCAATGGATGTATAAGACAACAGTACTACGTTATTCTCATCCACGCTGTGACTAGAGTCCTGGAATGGGATATGACTCCTCCCTCTGACATCATAGAGCTGAGTCTGCCACTGTAAAAAGCCAGCCCCTAGCTAGCTCGCCATCTTTTTGACTCAGCTTCTTGTCTTTGAGCCTTGTCTCTGGAAGGAGTCTTTATTGAGCTAAAAAGAGAGTTCAGCAAATAGTGATTTCTGTAGCAAGGTTTCTAGTCTTCTTACTGCTCCCGGGGCTCCGGTCAAGATTTAACACCAGGAGAGTGGGGATTGCAAATTCAGGGAGTGTTCTGCAGAGCCTCCCACGCAGTCCCAAAGATTGTGGAGACTTGCCGTTCTGCTGCTAATCTAGCTGCTTCGCAGCTGATTCCGAAGCTCAGTTCTGCTGCTTCGCAGCTGTTCCTGGCTATTGCTGATCTCTCAGGGCCTGGTAAGCACCTAAGGAGTGAAGGAGGTAGTGAGGCCATCCCAGGCTACCTCACGTGGTGGGGCAGGCATTTTGAAAGTTGGGTGGCCATTTTGTTTTTTTTTAAGCGGACATTAATTGGGCCTCACAGTTTCCACAACTCTCCAGGCCCACGCTACAGGCAGTACTACCACAGGGGAAGCTCACCTCTTATGCCTGCCCTGTTTGCAGAATAGAGAGGGAAGTCAACCAGTCAGATCCCAAGGGCCTGGAAGAAGCCCAAGATTCTCAAGCCCCTATGAGGAAGAAAAGAAGACAAAGAGGCCATTCTGCAAATAGAGATGCTGCAGCTAAGGTCAAGGCCAAGGCCCTGGCACCCAAAAAGACTTCCAAATCGGAGCTCAGGACTGAGAAGAGAAGGCATGCTGCTTTGGAAAAGCAGTTTGCAAAGACTTTGGCACAGATGAGGGACCAAATCCAGCAGGCTTCTCAGTCAGGGGAGGTGCAGATTTGGTCAGAGGTTTCTATAAGGGGGGGGGGAATGGTCCCAGCTCTGCTACCCACCTTTTAGCTTGGTCTCCAGAGAGGGTGGAAGAAGAGCTTTCACCCCAGAATTTAAGCAGATCAGGGCCCTCCTCTACACAGGCAATCTGGGGCCCTGGTCCCTCTTTCCCCATAGGAGAAATGATCCAAGGGGACCATAGGCTTAGGCCTGAGGCAACCTACACTCCCACTGCTGCGGACTTGCGTCCAGTGGACCCCCCACAGGAAACAGGCCTGATGACATCAGAGAAATGGTCTCAGTGGCCATAAGGCAGGGCCTGGCTGAGGGCTTTCAACAACTCCTTCGCCCACTGGGTGGGCAGTCCTTGTTCCCTAATTTGTCCCAAGGGGCCTCTTCATCCCACAAAGGCCTTCCCAGACAACAGTTCAGTTTCCAGCCTTCCCTATCAGATTGGGGTGAGAATGAGGAGAGGGATTATACCAACCCTTCTGAACATAGTCGCTCCTCTCATTCTGAGGAGGAGGAAGGTGAGATCAGAGATCCTAATATGTCAGAGGAGGAAGAATTTGGATCTGATCAACCTCCCTCAGCAGCCGTCTTTAAACCTTCCTTATTTAAACTGCTCCTGCACAAAGCTTTGGTCACGGCCCAGCTAACCCCTGAAGAGGTGGCTCCAGAACCACAGGTGGCCTCTTCTAGCCACAGTGACTCTCTGTTCTCCAAGCCAGTGGTCCATACAGAGGTACTCCCTTCTCCACTGATATTCTTGATTTAGTGAAGGAGCAGTGTACCTCCCCTGGGTCGGGGTCTCGCCCTTCATCGCATGACAGGCGATTTTATAACATGGGCCCTGCCTTGGCCAACGTGGTGCTAGTGCCCTCAGTGGACGCCACAGTGGTTGCCTCATTCTCTTCATCAGGTACCCCCACTGAGCCAGAGGATGTGCTTAAGGTGGAGGACAAAAGGTCAGAGCAAACTCCCACCAGGTAGCAGCTTGGGCTATCCGGGCATCTACGGTGGCTTCGTTTTTCACGAGATCATCACTGCGCTGGCTACACTAGCTGCAAGAGAGGCTCCCGGCTACCGATTTCAGGGCACATCAAGCTCTCAACAAGATAATTGCAGCGACAGAATTCATGGCAGACGCTACATTGAATTCAGCCAAGTTTTCTTCCAGGGCCATGACCTTCTCAGTGGCGGCCAGACAGCTCCTCTGGCTGCAAAATTGGCAGTTCAATTCATGCTGTAAATGGAAGTTGGCATCGGCCCCATGCACTGGAGAAAGGCTGTTTGGTAACACTCTAGAGCCATACTTGGTAGAAACCAAGGAGAAGAGGAAGATCTTCAGCGGGAAGAGATCGGAATATTGCCCAGGTCCATACTATCAGCCCTTTTCCTTCAGACCTGAATCCACCGCTCGATTCTCCAGGGGCCAGAGGACATTTCCTCCTCGCCAAGAACAATGTCCTGAGGCTTCAGGCAGGCAACAAGAGGCTCCCAGTAAACGGTCCTTTCGAGGGGCAAGAGGTTGTTCATTCCGACGCTCGAAGTGAATGCCCCATTTCGCCCCCCATCAGAGGCCATTTGACTTTCTTCACTTCAGGTGGGAGGAGTCAACATCAGACGCCTGGGTGCTTAAGATGGTGAGGTCGGGCCTCTTCACGAAAATCTTGGCAGCATTGGCAGCTTCGCTTCGAGCTATACCAGTGAGGGTCCAGTGCTACATGGACGACGTCCTGATCCAGTTGCAGTTGGTCCACTTCCCCATCACGACCTTCACATCACGTTGCAGTGTCTACGAGACCATGGTTTTTGATCAACCTCAAGAAAAGCCACCTCTCCCCAATGACTAGGCTGCTTCATCTTGGTGTGATCATTGATACATCAGGGTGCAAGGATTTTCTCTCCCCCAGAGCCTCAATGACTTCATCCTCCAGATTCAGTGACAGCACACCGTCTCAACTCCTGGGGAAGATGATTTCATGCATTGGATCATCCTGTGGGCCCGCCTCCATGCCTGGGTGCTTCAATGGTTCCTGCTGCCATTCCAACGGGCAGGAACCAGCCACACTTCCATCACGGTTCAGGTCCCACCACAGGTCCTTCGATCCTTCAGGTGGTGGCAATCTCAGGCAGTTTGGCAGGGTCATCCCTTCAAGGAACCAGACAGAATCCTGCTCACCACAGATGCCAGTCTTTATGGCTTGGGGGCCCATCTGTCTGGTGAGAATAGCTCAAGGGAGTTGGTCTCAGGTAGACAGGGCATGCCCCATAAATTGGCTAGAACTCAGGGCCATCTTCCTAGCCCTGAAGCACTTACGGAACAGGGTGGCAGGTTGCCACGTTTTGGTCATGACGGACAATGTGGCCGCAAAGGCCCATGTCAACAGGCAAGGGGGGGACCAGGTCCAGGGCCTTGATGAGAGAGGCAGAGCACCTGGGGAGGGGCAGAGAGACATCTTCTATCCATCAGGGCGGACCACATTTCGGGGGTCAACAGTATTCAGGCCGACTGGTTGAGTCGGTCCAAAGTTGATCAATCAGAGTGGAGTCTCTACCCTTCATTGTTTCTGGCTTTGTCCCACAGATTCGGAACTCCAGCAGTAGATCTCTTCGCCACTCCTCAAACGCTCAGGTAAGCAGACTCTTCACCAGGTTTCCGACCCAGGGAGCGGAGGGGACCAATGCGCTTCAGAGTAGCTGGCCTGTAGGGCTCCTCTATGCCTTTCCCCCTTTTCTGATCATTCCGGTTGTAATTCGGAAGTTGTTAGAGGAAAAGGCGGAGCTAATTCTCCTGGTACCCTATTGGCCCAGGAGACCCTGGTTCACAGATCTGGTGAATCTGTCTGTAGCTCAGCCATGGAGGATCCTGGCCAACAGGATCTCTCTACATCAGGGAGTCTTGCTCCACCTGGACCCTCAGTGGTTCAGCTTAACCGTTGGCACTTCAGCGGCAATCTATGAGGAATTCCAACTTCCCTAACAGGGTGATTGATACTATACAGGCTTCCCGAAAACCTTCAACCACACACATCTACGATGCTACCTGGAAGGTCTTCTGTTCCTGGTGCACTAAATCGGCACGAGACCCCTCTTCAGCATCTGTTGCAGGAGGTATTAATGTTTCTTCAAGATGGGCTCGATCAGGGACTCGCACCTAACATTCTTCGCCGTCAGGTAGCAGCTTTGTCTTCAGTTCTATCCTGGGAAGGTTATGCTTCTTTATCCCATCATCCTTCAATGCACAGATTCTTGAGGGGGGAGGCTAACCTTCGCCCTCCTATTGTACATAGGTTTCCCACATGGGACCTCCCTAAAGTTTTGCAGGCCCTTACGGGTTCCCCATTTGAGCCCCTTAGATCAGCGTCTCTCCAATTGATGACCATCAAGGTGGTTTTTCTAGCGGCCATTACCTCGGCCAAGAGAGTGTCGGAACTAGCGGCTCTCTCCATCAGTCAGGATCTGTGTGTTTTCCATGAGAACAGGGTGGTTCAAAGGCTAGATCTACTTTTGTTCCTAAAATAATCTCTTAGTTTCACTGGGCGCAAGACATAGTGTTACCAGATTTCTGCCCCAGGCCACAACATGAATTGGAGCACAAGTGGCATATGTTGGATGTAAGGCGGGCCCTCCAGATCTACATCAAGTGGACGGCTGCTTTTCGAAAATCCGAGGCCATGTTTGTGTTGTTTCATCCCACATCCTTGGGGAACAAGCTGGCTTCATCGACAGTTGGTAGGTGGATTAGAACATGCATCTCCAAGGCCTACCAAACTTTGTCCCTGCCGGTTCCTAGGAACGTCATGGCTCACTCCACTAGGAGTGCTATTATGTCTGCCGCCTGGTCTACTCGGGCATCGCTGGAGGAAATCTGCAGAGCAGCTACCTGGGCATCTCCTTCGCCGTTTATACAGCATTATCGCCTGGATTCTTTCGCTTGGCTGAGGCCTCATTTGGAAGGAGAGTTCTTCAGAAGGTGGTACCACAGTTGGAGTGAATGTACCAGATGTTGGCCCTCCCATGGACATGCAGGCTTTGGTATGTCCCATTCCTGGACTCTTGTTGCAGCGTGGATGAGAATGGGCATTGGTATAATTACCTGAGAATGCCCTTTCTATCTACGCTGCAAGAGAGTCCAGCCCCACCCTTATATGTCTGGTCCTAATGGAGGGTGTGTGTGAATCTAATTTCACTGTTTATCTTCCAGAGACATGTTACGTCTGTCAAGCATCTTCGCCTAAAAGATGGCGAGCCAGCTAGGGGCTGGCTTTTTATAGTGGCAGACTCAGCTCTAGGACGTCAGGGGAAAGAGTCATATCCCATTCCTGGACTCTCCTGCAGCGTAGATAGAAAGGGCGTTCTCAGGTAATTATACCAACGCCCAATCACATACAAAAGGGTTGCAGTGTGTTTATTCGCTAGTACTGGAGGGCGTTTAACCAAGTTACTACAGAATTAACATACAAATTAAATAATGCAGTTCCATCTAAATCTTCTTTGCATAGAGATTTCTCTAGTGTAATGTTCCTGCACACTGCAACAAACTTTTAAGCTAGAATTTTAATACAGTTTACTCACCAACAATTGCATGCGACAATCTCGGTGAATTTTTTAAGCTTGCACCACATCCTTGATCTAGAGATAAAATCAAATGCAAACAAATTCATTGAAAGTGGCATATAATATGGATTCACCTTTAAGCAGTATATTTCTCTACTAGATGCTATAAAACAGAGTATCAGCTATAATCAGATGCCTTTCTCTGAAATCAGCCTGCTCTTTGGCAAACCTATATTCTGATTCATCCCAATCTGCAAGTTTATTGTAAAGATGTTTAGCATAATGCTTCCAATATATCAATCAATATGAAATTATCTGTTGCCAGGGGTGTAAATAGATTCTGGGTTTGGGAGAATTGTTGATACAGTATTGTAAATAGAAGCTAGAGGTGGGGCTGTCAGGTGGGGCTGTTTTTTTAAATTACATTTATATGCCGCCCTTCTCTGAAGACTCAGGGTGGCTTACAATTTTTGGGATACAACCCAGTGTGCTCAGCAATAGCCTTCCTTCCATTGTATATGCCTGCTTATTACTAAGCAGCATTTTTACAAAGTCAGCTTATTGCCCCCAACAATCTTGGGTCCTCAATTTACCTACCCCGAGAGGATGGAAGGCTGAGTCAACCTTGAGCCTGGTGGGATTTGAGCCTACAGTAATTGTAGGCAGCTGGAACTTAAATGCAGGCATTTAACAGCCTGAGCCACCAAGGGCCTGTTGTGGGTTTTGTAGTCATAGTGGAAATCAGATGAATTTTTAGGATACAGCACAGACTGAATTCTGCTCTGTTATACAGGTGAAACTCGAAAAATTAGAATATCATGCAAAAGTTCATTTATTTCAGTAATGCAACTTAAAAGGTGAAACTAATATATGAGATAGATACATGCAAAGCAAGATAGTTCAAGCCGTGATTTGTCATAATTGTGATGATTATGGCTTACAACAGCTCATGAAAACCCCAAATCCACAATCTCAGAAAATTAGAATATTACATGCAATCAATAAAACAAGGATTGTACATAGAACAATATCGGACCTCTGAATACTATAAGCATGCATATGTACTCAGTAATTGGTTTGGGCCCCTTTTGCAGCAATTACTGCCTCAATGCGGCGTGGCATGGAAGCTATCAGCCTGTGGCACTGCTGAGGTGTTATGGAAGACCAGGATGCTTCAATAGAGGCCTTCAGCACTTCTGCATTGTTCAGTCTCATGTCTCTCATCTTTCTCTTGGCAATGCCCCATAGATTCTCTATGGGGTTCAGGTCAGGCGAGTTTGCTGGCCAATCAAGCACAGTAATCCCATGGTCATCGAACCAGGTTTTGGTGCTTTTGGCAGTGTGGGCAGGTGCCAAGTCCTGCTGGAAAATGAAGCCAGCATCCCCATAAAGCTCGTCTGCGGAAGAAAGCATAAAGTGCTCCAAAATCTCCTGGTAGATGGCTGTGTTGACCCTAGACTTAATGAAGCACAGTGGACCAACACCAGCAGATGACATGGCTCCCCAAATCAACACAGACTATGGAAACTTCACACTGGACTTCAAGCATCTTTCAGTGTGTGCCTCTCCATTCTTCCTCCAGACTCTGGGTCCTTGGTTTCCAAATGAGATGCAAAAGTTGCTCTCATCAGAACAGAGGACCCCAGCCTTAGTCCACTTCTTGTGAAAGTCCCCAACACTTTTGAATGGCCTTTTCCTGACAATCCTCTCCAGGCTGCGGTCATGCCTGCTGCTTGTGCACCTTTTTCTTCCACACTTTTCCCTTCCACATAACTTTCTATTAATGTGCTTTGATACAGACTTTGGGAACATCCAACTTCTTTTGCAATTACCTTTTGAGGCTTTTCCTCCTTATGGAGAGTGTCAATGATGGTTTTCTGCACAACTGTCAGGTCAGCAATCTTTCCCATGATTGTGATTCCTACTGAACCAGACTGGGAGACCATTTAAAGGCTCAGGAACCCTTTGCAGGTGTTATGGCTTAATTAGCTGATTAGAGTGGGACACTTTGAGCCTAGAATATTGCACCTTTTCACAATATTTTAATTTTCTGAGATTGTGGATTTGTGGTTTTCATGAGCTGTAAGCCATAATCATCACAATTATGGCAAATCACAGCTTGAACTAACTTGCCTTGCCTCACCTTTTAAGTTGCATTACTGAAATAAATGAACTTTTGCATGATATTCTAATTTTTCGAGTTTCACCTGTAAATAAGATTGAGCTGATCTTGTTACTTTTATTTTTAAAAAACCTTGTAGAAGCATTGTTAGCAGTAAAGCACTGTGCTTTGATTTCCTTGCAAGATTGTTCCAGAGTTTACTTCCTTGTCCATCTTGTCAATAATATGTCTTGGGAAGATTAATATAAGCAAAAATAAAACTTTACACAGTGCATTATTTTATGTAGAATAGATAATCTACTTGGAGGATAAAATTTGATAATGCTAAAAGACATGGACGTCCATTTTTAATTCCTTAGTGTCAACCGCTGCATTTATTTTAAAAGTTCTGAGCTGTCTTTTTATTTCCCTGTTTTATATTATTGCTTACATTTTGCTTTGTAAAGTGCCTTGAAGTGACCTGTAAAGGACATATTCAAACTTTGCACCTAAATGAGGTTGCAGTAGAAGATAACATCTGTAGTTCAGTATTGAACTAAAAGGCCTTGGCATTCTTTGAGTTTGGCTGTTTGCTTGAAGATGTTTCATTACCCAACTAATCAGTATACATCAGTTGCTCAAAAATAACTCCATAGTAAATGATGTTGCAGGTAATGCAGACTAGGACTCTGTCTTCCCCAATGATCTTGGTGCATTGTAAACCTGGGTCGTTCTCTTCCATTCTCAATTGCCCTATTTCTGAGAAATACGTTCGAGGTGCTTAATGAATGTTTTAGAACCCTTCATGTAAAAATGAGCCTTAGCACATCATTCTAAGCTGTATTGTTCTTCGTACACTATGTTGTCTGTATCTAGATCAGAGTCAGATCATAGTAAAGAGTAGCTTAGCTACAGTCTTAAATGAGATTTTAAAAATGGAGACTCTCAGTTTGCGTTCAATTTCTGTTGACCACATGCATGTACCCATGTATTTTTTACAGCAGCATTATGGAAGAATCTTCCTGTCTCCTCCTGGGATGGTATTTTGATTTTCCATTCTAGCCTACTGCTCTGCGATTTATTGTTCTAAAAGATTTTTATCCTGAGTTTTTTTTACAACTCAAGGTGGCAATCATGCCTAATGCTTCCTCCACCTCCTGTTTTCCCAACAACTACAGTCTTGTGAGTGGAGTTGGGCTGAGAGAGAAGGATTGGCTCAAAGTCACCAGGTTGGTTTTTCAGGCCTAAGGTGGGACTAGAACTCCCAGTCTCTTGGTTTCTAAGTCAACACTTTAACCATTATACCAAGCTGGTAGAGTCTTGTCTAACTACTCACCAAATCTAGTCCTGGGAATATTTCAAGCTGCAGAGGAAAGCTGAGTGAGTGGTTAGCTTGGTCAGGTGTGGAATAACTGAGGGGTGTTCAGGCCTTGGCTAATGCTGATCTAAGCTTGGTATATTGAACTAATATGCCACCCCATTGAAACTATCCAGAAGTGATGTGGGTGAGGTAAGGAGAAATGTTTAGCTGTTCAAATGGATCCTTTTTCCTAACAGGCTCGTTGGACCTCTCCAAGATCTCTGAGGGATAACAGAGAAGAATCTAGAAGGCTTAGCTCCAAAGATCAAAAACCAACCATAGATGGGGTCCATAAACTAGGGCTCCTAGGCAAGTTTTTAACATGGGTGCACTACAACTCCCAGAATTTCCCAGGCATTAGGTAAGGAATTGTGGAGTTAAAGTCCACCCATTTAAACTTGCTTAGGTCGACAAATACTGCCATAAAACATTCACAACTACATGTATTATCTGTTCTTATATGAGCTATGGTGGTGCAGTGCTTAGATGCACTATTGCAAACTAATCCAGCTCACTTCCAGTTCAATCCCCACTAGCTCAAGGTTTGACTCAGTCTTCCATCCTTCAGGTCAGTAAAATAAGGACCCAGGCTGTTGGGGGCAATATGCTGACTCTGTAAACTGCTTACAGAGGGTTGAAAAGCACTGTGAAATGGTATATAAGTCTTAAGGGTTATTGCTTATTTGGGTTTGACTATTTAACAAATCTCTGCCCAAGTCACTAAAAAGAATGATGGGAGTTTAAAATGGGAAGCAATTAAAACAAGGAATTAAAGCGACTCCAACAGGATCCTATTCAAGAAAAGGAGGAATTTTAGCATCTCTGCCTGTCTTTTTCCAGGTTTCTTTGATTTTTCTTGATCTCATTGTAGAGTGAGGTTTTGCTTCTTACATACACTATTTCTTTTCCTTCTGATAAACAGCCTCTTCTTTTAACTTCTTTCTGGTGTTTTGTTTCAAGATTCATTTTCTTGGGCATTTTGATAGGGAGAAAAGAATTTTGCAGCTTGAATATACAGTACTTTTTAATTTAATAGTTTCCTTTTAATTGCATCAGGAATATACTTTGTTCAGTCTAATTCTGTTGATAAAACTATTACCCGTGCTTGGCTCTTAAGGCCATTGAAATAAACTGAAAAGGCCCATTCAGGATAAAAATACTTACCTCTGGATCCTCATTGTCGGGAATGTGCCACGTGTAGTTATGAAATTGTTAATATTTAATTTTCATATCACTGTGTTTGCAGTTTGGTATAGTAGTTAAGCATCAGGCTAGAAACCGGGAGATTATGAGTTTTTTTGGCTTAGAGAATTTGTAGACTAAAGCAGTTCTTAAAAATTATAAATACATGTTTAAAAAACCTTGAAAGTCACACTCCCACTGCAACCCTGGGACAGCTTGAAATTCTGTGCAGAAAGGTTTGGGCTGCCTTTGGCTGCCCTAATTTGCACATTAGTTGATACTTTACACTTGAATGAACAATGTGTGTCAAAACCTCAAGGCTTCCAGTGTGATTTGTCAAATTAGATTAACTGTGCAGTCCAACACAACTTGAAAATAAGCTTCATTGTCTTCAGTGCTGCTTTTTACCACGCAAGTTTTTCTAGGTTTTTTTTTTCATGCTAAGAGCAGATTCAAGGGTGAGAATTGGAGTCATCTAGTATGACCCTTTACCCTTCTCTCTCTATCCCCAAATATTTCTGTCTCCTAAATAGGCTCCACCTGCATTTGAAGGCTTTGGAAGAAAATCATCCTGGTTTTGTTCACTGTCAGATGAAATTCATCAATTAGTATTGACTTTCTCCTTAACACTGTAATCCTTTACACCAGGGGTCTCCAACCTTGGCAACTTTAAGCCTGGAGGACTTCAACTCCCAGAATTCTGGGAATTGAAGTCTGCCAGGCTTTAAGTTGCTAAGGTTGGAAACCTCTGTAAATTCCCTTAAAGAAAGGCCTGATGATTAAGAAAGTATGCATAAGATTGGGCTGCATAAATTTTCAATTTTGTCACAGCAAAGCCTTCTTTCTTTCTTTTCTTTCTTTTTACAAAAAGCTTGGGCTGTTTTTGAGGGGGAGGGGCATAAATCTTAAAGCAGCCAAGCAATTTACAATATTTTAGGTTGTAAAACTAAATCAGCAATTTTTGATGCCAGCAACGCTAGATTCTTTGTGGATCATCAAAGAGATTTGGGAATAGGAGGTGCTGTTTTGACATTCAAGGTAGACTTCCAGTGATGTCATTTTGAGAGAGTTCTTCAAAATGGTATCCCTGAAGGCTTAATTCTGTCTCCAGGAGCTTATAGTGCTTACGTAAAATTGGAAATCATCAAGAGATCTGAAGCTGGGTGATGATAGATTTAATGTTGGTTAAGTCTGGGCCTCTCTTGAAAGTCTGCCTGCAGGATAATTTTGTAAAGTGAGATTGAATTTAGATAATACTAGAAAACCTGTGACTCATCAAGTCATTATTTTGGAGTGATTTCCTTACCAGATTCCTCAATGTCTTCAACAATGGTAATGCATCCAGTATGCTTCCTTCACTGGAAAAGTTTTTTTTTAATCCAGGGACATATTCAGAGTGACATCTGCCTTGAAAATAGCCTGTGTTCAACTATATAGCAAACTCAGGAGTTGACCACAGGAAATGTCTCATAACATTTTGTATAAAATGTCTTAATGATAATTTTTGCCATAAAACATTTCATAAAGTGTCAAATTTCAAATCCACAAGAATCATGGGTCCTGTATTTTGGATGGATTCTTTAAGTTAGCCCATTTGAGGTATCTTGATTCAAAAAAATTAATATAGTCCTTACATTCACACAACATTTACTGAGATAATTTGAGGAGCCTTCTCTGTAGCCTTCCAGGCCTGTGAATGTTCTCCCTTCTATTGGCTCCTTACTACCTTATGAAAAAAAACATTTGAAAAAAAATTTGAAAGAGGGTTTTCATATGCCAGTATTTAACTACAGCTCTGTGTTTTTATTGTAAACTGTTAAGTCACTTTGGTAATTGGGGACTAATGAGCCTAATATCCACTGTGTACATGCGTATGTGTTGAATGTGTGTGAGAGAGACATATGTATAATTTGCAGCAAAATGTACTTCAGCACTTGTTTCATGTTTCTATGTACATGCTTCTTGCCAACATGCAAACACTTCTGGTTGAGGAAGAGCATAATTTATGAAGTGCCTTTTTGCTTTATAAAAAACATTCAAACAATTCACCAGATGTCACAAACTGCCAGGCTTTCTGCAGACTGATTTAAAATGCCTCCTAGTCCACTTGCCACAGAATAAGATAATCTTGCAACATGCAGTCAAGAGTATGCATCCTTATTCTTTCTGAATAAATATTAATATTTGATTCTCTGTTTGTAGCTATTGCTAGAAAATATTATTTTGAAGTGTATATTGGCTATCTGTTTTAGCACTTTACCTCAGGGCTGTTAAACTCCCAGCCCATGGACTGGATGTGTCATGCACTGACTAAGCTCACTCCTGGTTTAGCGAAGGGGAAAAAAGTCCTGATACATCACATGAAGCCACTCTGACTACGTGAGTTTGACACCCCTGTGATACTAACCTGACTTGTTAGACTTGGCAGGTTTTACCTTTGGTTGTGCTCCCAATAGAAGGACAGCCATAAATTAGTCATGGTTCTTAAGTCACTTTCAGTGTCAGCCATTAACTAGCAATCTTCGCCATGATTGTGCATTGGTGTTTTAAGGATGGGAATTGGCCATTAAAAATCATGTAGTCGTTATTGAAGGTAGTGCTACTCTACCAGCACTTGGAAGGCAGAATCACCTCCCACCCAACTGTAATGTCTGTTATATTTCTTGCAAGAGTACAAGAGTTGAAATACCAGGTAAAAACAGTAGAGCTACCCTGTTTTGCAGCCAACTCCTTTTTTTCAGTTTCTTTATTTAGAATCCCAAAGGAGAGGTTAATCATATGTTTACCTTCCCATTGAGGGTTGCATAATGCATGCAGCCATTGTTCAGGTAAGATAATTTACAATAAACCAGGGATGGAAACCATAATTGAGGGGTTTGCTGTGGTCTTGATTTACGCTACTGTTAAAAGCTTGGATTTCACACTTAAGCACACTTTGCCATGATTTAAAGCAGTGGTTAATATGAACCCAATCATAGTATCATAAGCCACAGATTATAGTTTAGTGTGCTATATGAATAGAGCTAGTTGTACTTGATTCAATAAGCCATGGCTTTGAGTTGTATTAAACAGTCCAAGATTGATACGCTTATGTTTGTCTAATAAGCTTGAAAAGACCAGATTCGGGGACCTGCAATTACAGAAGGTGTCTTACAGAATGTATTCTTGAAATGATTTATCAATGCCACTTTAGATAATAGACTATAAATATTTATGCAGTTGGTTTGCACAAAACATTAAAAAAAGCCACCAGATTAGTCTGTACTGCACAACACATTAGGCTAAAATGTAAATAGCTGATATGTGACTGTATGCGAGTGCCTCCTCTGACCTTGGGTGTGATAAGGTTAGTAACATTCGCTTGCAATGGATTGGGAAGAGCAGCCTTATTTGAAGGGGACCCAATGGCAAAAGACGATCTAATGTAGACAATTTGTTTAAACCACAAAATTTTGGGAAGTTAATTGAACTGATGATCGTTCACCCTTTACTAGAGCTTGGCTAATAAATGCCATGTTTGGTATTAAGTCTTTATTCCAAGCCTCACTTCTATCCCTTTGCAAGAGTTTGTCGTAGGCGGAGAATGGTTGCAAATGAAATTGTACTGCACACCATTCGAAAACCACCGCGTAGCAACTGGATAACAAAGAGGTCTCTTCTCTGGAGCCTGCCTAAATCGCCGACCCCGTCTTTGGGTCGCGTTTCGAGGCTGGCTGTGTGACAACACAGTGAGTCACAAAGTAGCCCCGCGGCAGTTCAGCCTCGCCGGTTACGCCAACCCGGGCGGTGCGCTTCAAACTCCCTCTCGGGGAGAGGCAGCCCAGCAAAGTGAGTCCGTCCATTCAACCCGTATCGAGGTAGCTGCAGGTAATCGTGTCCCGAGAAACCAGCTGAGACCCGGGGCCGCTGGGGAAACCTGTTGAGCCCTTAAGGGGAGGAGGCCGCCGCCTCTCCCACCTGCTCTCCCTGGGGCGCCGCGCTCTTCGTTAACCTCGAGGCGCGGCCCCCCGGAGGGAGCGCGTGCTGCCTGCCTGCCGTCCGGCCAGGAGCCACCCCCTCCCCGGTACTGTCCTCGCCTCACCCGCGCCGGAAACAGGACGGCGGTGCAGCCCTCGCCTTATAAAGGCAAAATGCGCCCGGGGGAGGAGGGGGCCATCCGAGCCTCTCGTCGGAGCATGCCACCCCCTCCCCCGGGCGCCTTGCGCCGGTGCAGCCAAAGACTGGGCTTCTTCCTCTGCTGCCTCGCAACACTTTGCATTTAAAAAAAGAGGAAAAAACCACGCAATAACACTTCTCTTCCGCCTTGTCTGCTTACCACCCCCCCACCCCCGCCTTGCTTTCTCTCTGGTCGGATTCGCAGGCGTGGGGAGTCCATGCCTTTGCTTGCGCCCGCCCTGCCGTCCTTCCTGGCTGCGCGCAAAGCCCACATAGGAGCCCCTTTGTTTGGGGAGCCGAGCCGAGCGCTTTGGACACAACGGCTTGCTTCGCTTTGTCATTGGCTCGGGCTTTTCTGGAGGTCCCTTTCCCTCCACCCCCATCCCCGCTCCCTTTTTCTTACCCGTGTGCATTTTGTGTGTGCGCGCGCGTGTGTGTGCGTAATAATCGCGAGGCATGCCTAGCACGTCCCTAGCGTTGGCAGGCAGGTTTTGCTGCGCTCTCCGAGCGGCCGCCGCTGTGGCTGTGAAGCACCATGAGCATAATTTTGCCAAAGCGCGCTGAAGAAGTGCACACTCCACACAGGGCTTTTCTGCAGAAGGAAGCAAGATGGCTACCCTGTGGCTTTCGCTGTGAAGAATGCCGAGCCTTCCTCAGCCCCGACTTTTGAGCTGGGGGAAAAGGTGGTTTGTTTATTTTGGTTTTTTTTCCCCACCTCTTTCCTGGTTAACCCTCTTTTCCCCGTGGTGTTGCGGCTGACTTGCTCGGTCCCCGTTTTAAGTCGCGGGAGAAGTCCTTGCGTGGTGGTGGTGCCCGTGAAGTCTTCCGAGAAAGGGGAAAACTGGTTTTGTTTACTTGACTGGCTTATTCACCCGGGTTTATTTTGCCATTTGATGTCTTTCTTTAGGTGCTAACTGAAAACAAAAGGCCTCAGAGAAGGAAGCGAAGAGTTCCAAAGGTAAAAAAAACCAACAACCTAAAAAAACCCACCCCTATTGCTTGTTTTATTAATCGCATTTTTAAAGAAATGGGTCTGGCTCTTAGGATGGAATGAGAAAAGGGGCACGACTCCCCAGATGTTGGTATTTTTAGCTAAATGTAAAAGCTCACAACATTTCTCTGTTTCCCTGGGATATGGAACACTGACACTGAATGCACAAGCTGCCAGTTAAAAATCAAGCTGTTCTTGATATTCCTTCTCGTTCTATAAAGGCTGCTGCTGTGGTAAAGATGATTATGATGGAGTAAGCCCTGCTGAATTAATTCAGAATGACTGCTGAAGTAAATATGCTCAGGGGCAGCCCTGGAAATGATGCCTCTGTCCCAAAGAAACAACTTCTTTCCAGGCTGCACCTATCTTATACCGAATGTTGAAATAATTGTGCTAATGTTTGTTTTGCTATGTTCATTAAAATCAATTGCCCCTTCCCTAAAGTTGACATGTTTTGGACAATTATGGTCTGAAACTGGTAAGTAATCTTAAAGGGCATGTTCTTCAAGAAACGAGTGCCGAACTGAAAATGTTTAAATATTGTGGAGTCATAGAACTAGCGAGTGGGAAAACCCCAGGACGTGTTCCATGTTCTTCGCATGCACGTAATTGACCTCTATAAATGGCTACCTTGTTCTCTTTCAGTGATTCAGGGAATTCCTGCACACGTGCTGAGGAAATCCCTGTTTACGATGGGGAATCCCCACCCCATAATAGAGAATTTGGGCCCCTCCCATGCTGCGTGTTATTCTAGTCTTACAGAATTCTAACTCTTGGCCAGGGTGTTTCGTGTAGCGCTTTGATGGTAAAAACGTATCTCATCCAATTGTTGGTACATTTTCTTACTGGGGTGTTTGCCTGGGTCTCTAACGTCATGGTATGGATTGCTTTAAGGCTTTAAATCCTAATGACTATTAAAGTAGTTGGTTTTTTTGGTAACGATACTTTGTTTAAGTGATGGAATACAGTAGTTATGAGTATTTTTCTGCCCTTGCCACTTGCAAATCATTGTTTAAAAATTGTGAAAGTAATTCATTGGGCAAAATAGATAATACAGATAAAAAGATATTCTTTAAAAATTTAAGATAATGCCTTTGCATTCACTAAAATCTCCAGATACACCTGCAATTTGTGCAGACTTATTTAGGCATAACATATAATAAGTGCACTGGGGCTTGTAAGTAAATATGTATTAGACTGTATTGTTAATTAGTGAAATTTTCAGAGTTCCATTTTCAATGAGAATTGGGAAATACTGCATGTAAATTTCTAATGTAAATTTCTACTTTTACTGTATTCTTTTCTGAATTTGATCAATTTACCTGTTCTTTTAGAGCTGTGATTTTTGATTGATTTATTTAATGAACTGAACAGCAAACAATAAGGAAGAAAGCAATAGATTCGTTGTTCTTTCTCAACAGTTTGCTTTGCTACCAAGAAAGAGCAAACTAAATAGTAATTAAGTGAATTAACTTTCCTTTATCCTGGCGAGACACCATTTGAAATAATGTTGTCTGGTTCTGAACACCAAAAAGGATAGAGAGAAGTGAGTGAATTTACAGGAGGAGTTCCATGGTGGTGAGATTATTGGTAGCCCAGCCTTACGAGAAATTATTAAATGACCTGGGTATTCTTATTTATAAGATTTTTAATCCTGTCCTGATTTTCTTCTTTCTCCTCCTGTTTTCCCCATAACAACTCTGTGAGATGGGTTAGCCTGAGAAAGAATGAATTGCCCAAGTCACCCAGTTGGCTTTCATGCCTAGGGTGGGGGAAGAGCTCCTGATTGCTAAGTCTGCACTGAACTGACTCTCTAGATATATTTAGCCTGCAGGAGAGAAGCTGGGTGGGGGGCTATGTAGAGTAGTCTCTGGATATCTGAAAAGTTCTTGTGTACAAGAGGAAGTAGATACTCCCTGTCCCTTGAGGGGGCAGGACCAGGACCAGTGGGTTAAACATTGCAAGAGTTTCCTGAATGTACAGTATAAGCTTTCAATCAATGGAACAGACAATGCAGGAGGTTGGACTAGGTGACCCCTGTGGTTCATAAGATTGTAAGGAAACAGAGGTCATCCCTATAGCCCTGTTGATGTGAATTCTACCACCTTAGCAGTGTACTTCTTATTGTTTGCCTGGATCAAACTTAGTAAAATTGCTGCCCTTATATGAAGGCAGTGATGTTCAGCTGTTGCTGCTACTCTTAACTGGGAGTAGTAATTCCAGAATCTTGTGGAGTTGGGTGGTCTTCTAACCCAGTGAATAAATTAATCCCATGCCCCTTAAGAAGGAGTTCCTGCTTCTGGTTTCCATGCTTTTGCATCCTGTATCTGCTTGCTAGTGTAATATTGCATTGTTTGCAATATTTGATCTCAAGTTGTGGGATTGATGGGCTGATGAGCCTTGTACCATATTATTAGTGACTGAGGCTTTGTACATGACAACCATTATGAATAATTAGACAAATTAATCTCTTTGGTTTCCTTGTTACATAGTAATTGGAGCTGTGAGCACATTGCTGTACATAATATTTTGCAGTGACTCCACTTTGCTTGTTGACTCCATTCCATTTAGAATAAGTGCTTGCAACTACTGGAAAAGCAGGTATTCAAACACAGGTCATGATCTACTCATTGCAGCTTCTTCAGTAGAAATGTCAGTCTGATGGAATGTTTTCTGTTAGTTGACATTCCCCTGATAATAAGTAGGGTGTCTTAAAATTAAATTTTGGTCTAGTGGTTAAGACACCAGGCTAGAAATCAAGAGACCATGTGTTCCAGTCCCACCTTAGCCATGAAAGCCAGCTGGTTGACCTTGGGCCAGTAATTCTGTCTCAGCCCAACTCGCCTCACAGGCTTGTTATTGAGGGAGAATAGGAAGAAGATGTTTTGGGTGCGTTTGTTGCCTTAAATTATTTGTAAAAACAACGAAGCCAGAATACAGGCAAACAAACAAATAATAGGATAAATGGATGAACCCACAATTGATATTGTTAGGTTAGTATTATTATGCATAGAGGCTGATAGAATGCAATCCAGTGTTCTTGCAGTAGCCAGGTGGAAAGAAATGTTAATAATTGGGCAATAATTGAGTTGAACCCTAACCTTAGCACAAGGCTTGAGTTCTTAGAATGCATTCTAGAATATGAACATAAGCAAATGTCTGGTAATCCCTATTTAGCCAAGCTGGTGGAAAAAAGCACTAATTCTGTTCTCCAGGAACTCCAGAAATTCAATCTAGATTTAGACTCCCTTCTAAGTAGCTTCATTGTGTGATGGATGGTCTGTATTAAGAAAGAGATAGGGGAATTTTGACCCAGTTGTCATCTTTGATTTCTTAAATGGTTTTTTATTCTATTGATTGTAGTATTTTTTTTTAGATGCTTGAGGAAAATAGACATGGCACTGCTTTTAGTGTTGCTTTTTTTATTCATTTGAATAATGGAAAGTTTTACTTGGCCCTTTGGGAATTATTCTGTAAGGGGCATTATTATTTAGGAAATAAGAAGAATCATGCATGGATTTTGTGCTAAGTGCCATTAATATTCTAATAGTATCCAGCCTTAAAATGTAATAGTTTAGATGTTGAATAGTACTTCTGTAAGATGTCACATCCCTGGATTGGTTGCACTGATAGTTTCCAGGAATAGTTCAAGTCTTCACTTCTTATGATGTGGGAAGGCTTCTGTAATTTGGGCCTTGTTTGCAAGAATGTCTACATCTGTGTGATCTGTCCTAACATTTAGATGTTCAATGGGGCACCACACATCTGCTTAACTGCAGCAGCTAAAATCTATTTTTTAGATTTTGGTGGAATTTGATGCCGGAATTTGAAGCTAGCACTCAACTGGCTTAAAACTTTCTGTTTTAAAAGTTCTTTTACTTAGATTTTGGTAATTTACTATTCATATTCATATTGTATATGAATATCTGTTAACTATCTAAAGCCACTAACAGCAATAGCAGCAAATAAAAATTTAAAAAGCAATAATTTGTTGAAGGTTATTGAAGTAATACTTAAATTTACATGATATAAAGTACTTTTATAGGATGCAGTCATTTTGAATTTGTAAGCAGGGTGGGTTTTATTTAAATAACCTACATTCTTATTTGCATTGTGATATAAATCAGTAACTAAGAAAACTTAATATTTTATCATAATTACTAATGAATGCAGTCTTGCTGTCTAACTAATGTAGCTATTCCTATGTACTGAGATAGATAAAGCTTTTATAATAAGAAGTTGATACCGCATATAATACTTAATAAGTTTATTTCAGGTTAATTTTCATTTAATATTGAACCATGATCATAGCAGGTGTTTCCTTATCTTACTGATGAGCATAGTAATATTAAATGGAGTGTGTTTTATGGAGTCTATTTTTAGATCAGCAATACAGTATCTTCAAAGCCTCAGGACCATATTCTTTATTTTTGATTGACTTTTTATTCCTCTTGCATTTGTATCCATTTTTGCCTTGATACTGCCACCACTTCAAATTCTCTGTTCAATAATCCTAATGAGAGCTCAGTTACCTCTTTGGTTAATCTCTCCTACCTCCATATTAATAAGAAGCAAGTTGTTTGTGATATAAGGCTTTTACCGTAGTAATTTTAATTTAATTTCCAAGAAAGTAGCTATGTTGATCTATTGCAGGAAAAACAAGATGTATCTAATGAAATGAGTTGCAATCTACAAAAGTTTTATGTTATAATAAGATAAGAAGAACCGAAGTTGTCAGAGAACAGACATTAAAGTTAAACGAACGACTGGGCAGATACGAACTGGGCAGATATGAACTTTCAGGGTATTGAAAAGTATGGCTAAAATTCATTGTTTTGAAAAAGGTGAGAAAAAGCTCTAGGATTTCAACCATAGGTTAGTCAGTAGGTCTGTCTCTCTGTGATGACCCGGGGCATGGCACAAAGGCAACACAGTCAGATAATCAGTAGGAGTCCCTTTATTAGCTCCAATTTTGCTCCCAATGTCCTGGTTACCTTCTGGCTGGAGAAAAACTCTCCCAAGAGCAGCCTTTGGCTGCAGAGAACCAAGTCCAAAACGTGGTCAACAAAAACTGTATCTATAAGTCCAATCAAGGCAAAATGCGGTAATTAGTCTGGCAGGGCAGGAGCAAGAATTCCAGATGTGAAGGCACGGCAATAAATCAACACGGTTGGGAAGACGCCAGGAACACAGATAACTGAAGTCAACACAAGATAAACTCACGTTTGTTCCCAGCAGCTGCTGCACTCAGCATGCATTTCTTTTAATCTCTCATTCCCAGGTGTGGCTAATGAAGAGAATCAATGCTCTCTTCTCCATTCCTCCCTGTGTGCCCTAGGATGAAGAGGGTGTGGGCCTGGGTCTTCCTCTGAATTCCCTCTCCCTTGCTCTACCTCTTCCCTGCTCTGCCCAGCCGGACTTTGCCCTTTCCCAATTTCCTCCACAGCCAATGGAGCTACACTCCCACTCCTTGTCAGCTGTTCCTCTTCCTCCTTGGATTCAGACTCTGACAGGGGCATGACACTCACTTCCCCTTTCATTCACACACAAACACCCACACACTGAGATACCAGCACACATATCTTGAATCCTGCCAACTAATGTTCTTTGGGTGACTTCTTTCATGTCTGCAATAAAAGCCAGCCATGATGTGTTCTTGAAGTATTCAATCAGCTGCCTAAGTGATTGATTCAGTTTCTGGACTAAGGACTTCATTACTGTGACTGTGTGAAGTCCTGCAATCTACTGGTACTTACCTTATATAAAGTAAACTGTATAGCTGTGCTCTGACTCAAAGAGTAAATGACCACAGAGTCCCTTGCAACTGCTTTGTCAGGGCATTGAGTCACCAGTGCCTTGCTTCAGTAGTAGAAGTTAGCGGTGAGACAGTTGGACCAGTTAACAAAGATAATAAATTTGATTGTCCAGCAGTTGGGACAGAATCTGCTACAAGCACTACTCTCTTGTATTATCGTGATCCAAGTTTCAGCAGTGGTTGCCACTACATCAGCAATTGTTCTGTACCAAGCACTGGCATCTCTACTGGACAAATAGGCTGGGAATCTGCTAATGTTCCACCTTCATTTCTCAGTGTGAGTTAGGTATCTCCGAAGACCAAAGCAATTTCCCATTGAATAAGATTTATTAGTTTAATGACAGAGGGAGCTGCAATATGAGGAACCCTTCTCATTTAGAATGGCCCAGAATTTGACAGCTACATCCATTTTTAGTACTTTTGAGAGCTAACCTCAACCAATTCATCCAACTTTAATAATCCCTTTGCCCAACTGATAGGGAGAACTAGGAAGGTGGAGGGACTAAGCTCCAAGGGGAAATCAGAGCAGACAATTTCAGTAACAAAGTAAGATGTCAACCACCTCCTGTTGAAAAATGGCTGGCTTCTGTACAAGAAAGTACATAGGTGGGAAAACAACGTAAGATTAGAACTATGTAGCTGTTATTCGTTCGTGTGTTCTCTCTCTGTGTGGGTCTCTGTCTCTCTCCCTCCTTCTCAAATTTTAATTGGTAGTTCTTCATTTTCCACTTGAATGACAGTCTTTCAGCTCTTAGATAAATAAAACTAACTTATAAAAAAAACCATGTCCTTCACTTTCTGCCTACAAGCCTTGAAGCTGGAGTAGTGATCTGAATGAACCTGTACATGAAGCGCTCTGCAAAAACATCCTTTTGACTTCAAATGCTAGCACAGGCTGTGGAAGGAGCTTAATTGCACTGTTAAGTGAAACATGGGACAGAGTACTTTGACAGGGGTTCCCTTATCTTTTCTTTGCCCAGCATCACAACCACTGTGTCTCTCTGTGTTCTTCCTTCTGTGAGGGAAAAAACTCAGTGACCACAGCAGCCAGCCTGCCCGCTGAGTTTTGGAGGATCTAAATTGACAAATTGCCTTCTCTGTGACTGGTATGGCCTTACATTGAAGTTGATGTCAAGGCCCATGTTTCTTCCCTGTGCTAGACTTGTCCCTGTGCCAGGCTTCTCAGTGTGAAGCTGGCTGGTCTGTTTCATCTTCACAGGGTCCTTGGGACAGTTTCATTGGACTTCGTTATGTGTTAAGAATAAAGACTAGATGCTGTGCTGGTGGTAGTTGATTTTCTTTACGATGATTTTATCCCCCCCCCCAATCTATTAAATGAATGCAGAGTGTACATTCAGTTTTCTATTACATATTTTTTGAATACCACTGCCCTTGTTCCACCCCAGGAATGTAATTTGAACTTCTAATGCAGGAAGAACAGATTGGAATATTTTATTTTATTTTTTTTTAATTCATATTTATATCCCGCGCTTCTCTGGAGACTCAGGGCGGCTTACAGTTTTTGGGATACAACCCAATGTGCTCAGCAATAGCCTTCATTCCATTGTATATGCCTGCTTATTACTAAGCGGCATTTTTACAAAGTCAGCTTATTGCCCCCAACAATCTTGGGTCCTCACTTTACCTCCCCCGAGAGGATGGAAGGCTGAGTCAACCTTGAGCCTGGTGGGATTCGAGCGTGCAATAATTGGATTTATTGGAAGGGTAACCTGGCCACCATTATAAATTACCTGCCTTGCTAGATGGCAATACCTAGCCAATCTTAGCTGACCTAAAGAGCTAAGTAAACTTGCATTTTGTCAATCCTTGGATAGGGCACCAGGAAATCCCAGGAATGTAAATTAAATTAGGAAGTTGAAAAGGCATCCCAGAAAATAAATAAATGGCAAACTATTTTCTTCCCCTGCCAAGAGTATGAATTAGTCACCTCAAACTGACCTTGACTTGAATGTGTCTTTTCTTTCATAAAAATTGCAAGAATAATCTCAAAAATGTTTAAAATGAAACAGTTTTGACCAAAGGAAGATACTGACAATATGGCTTTGCCCCCTGGTGGACAAATGAAATGTAATTTCTTTGGTTTGCCTTTTCAAGAGGAGGCTGTTTAAAATTGTACATAGAGAAATCTCAACATGTGTGCCACATTTATTTGATTAAAACTCTCTGAACTGGTTAGGGAAGAGTAATAGAAATTCCTAGAAATCTTAAGCTTAACAAGAGAACTATTTTAAATGTATTAATTGGCTGCCAATTTGTTTCCAGGTCCAATAAAAGGTGCTGCTTGTTACCTTCAAAGCCATACATGGCTTGGGACCAGGTTATTTGAAGGACTTAAGCTTAGAGGCAGGGAATGTTACATGTCCCCTCTCTTAAAGAGGTCCATCTAGCAGGACCAAGAAATGCCTTCTCTATGGTGGCTCCCTCCCTGTGGAAACATCATCCCATGGAGATAACATTGTCCCCCACTTTGATACTCTCTGACAAGGCCCTGAAGACATAGTTTTGCCAACTGGCTTGGAGACCCAGAGTGGGATGGAACTCATCAAATGGCTCATTTGATTGTCACCAGGGAGATGGGGGAGAGCGTTATTGTTTTTTATTGTTTTTATATTGGGTTTTTATCCTTGTAAAGCAACCTGGAGTCACTGAGAGTGAGTTGGACGGCCATATAAATTTTCTTAAATGAAAAATAGGAATAAATTAGCCTTCATTGAAATTTGTTAGGATGAGCATAAATGCTTTAACTTGTCCAGGTCTTATGATTGGATATACAGCTTTAGAAATGCAAAAACCCAATTCTCTCCCTCTCTCTTTTTTTAAATGAAATTTTTATTGAAAATAAACATTTAAAAAGTCTTCAACATGGTGGCTTTCTTCGACTTACATATCAATTTTTACATTATTATACTAGAAAGAATCATTAAACAATATAAGCATTTATCTACATATATACATATACTTATTTATATTTGGTCTTTGTGTCATTTTATATCTTAATCATTATATTGCATATTCAGTTAACATCTTAAATTCTAATTTACATTTTATAGACTTCCTTTCATATCCCTCTATACATAGCAATTGTTCCATACTTTATAGTATTCTGATACATCTTGTTCTTTCAATTCTAATGTTAGACTGTCTAGTTCAGCGCATTGAAAAATCTTATCTATTATTGCATCGTCATTTGAAATATCTTTTGACTTCCAAGTTTGGGCAAGCAATAGTCTTGCTACTGTAATAACATGATTAATTAGGTAAGTATCTACTTTGCTAAAATTCTACAAGAACCCAACTCTCAATGTACTTGTAACATTTATCCAAATTTTTATTATTTTAAAAATGCTTCTCATTGTGACTGATTTGCATTAGGTTTTCAGGACTTCTTCAACACAATATCTACCATACCTCATTTTCATTTCTTGCCAGAAATATCTTTTATATTTCAGATCATGTTTCCAAAAAACATTAAAATCATAATTTATGTTGAATATACTTACTCTATGATGTTGTCATCTATTAATGGTGTGTTTCTACCAAATTGATTTTTGATATGAAGATATTACAGGCATCCAGTGAAGACTGTAAAAACAGAAGTAATTTAAACACACCTGAAATGCAGTGTCTTTTTATTTATTTCTGTTTCTTGCCTAATAGCATTAAAAAAACCATTCAGTTTATGTTTATAAAGCCTTTTGTTTATGTTGGAGAATTTTCAATCAGTGATGTACATTCAAAAATAATTGTGCTTTGATTGTATGGTGCACAGAGTCTTGAATTTGTTCATGTGAGGGAGGGAGTGAGAGAGAGAGTGCTGGAAACATTCTGTGTATACCTCAAGATGGATTTTTGACTAGAACACCAAATTCTCAGAATTTCTCAGGAAGATAAAAATACAACTTACTATATAAATAGTAAATATAAGTAATATATATAGTACTTAGTAAATATAAATAGGCATGAAAAAACAGTGGGTTTTCCCCCCCTAATCATGCGTCATTGAAAAGTCTGGAATGTTTTTCCCCTGTGAGTCTTCTCTCTCCCCAGGCATTGACATCTCAGTTCAAGAACAGAATAAATTTGTATGTTCTCTGAAGCTATATATGTCATTTTAAGGTTTTTTTTAATGTATAAAAGGCATAATTTTAAAAATCTATAGATATAATGGACACAGAAAAAAAATGTGGACTAATATAGCAGTAAGTTTAGTAGTAGAATTTATAGGATATAAATCAAGAGATTCTCTTGAGTAAAACTATGAGTCAAATAAATTATTACTTGTATGCATATAAAAAGGTTCCCCAAGAGTTGCAGTTATGCCCTTGAATAACTAAACGATGGTTAAGTTTTTCTAAGGGTTTTGAATGGATTAAAAGTTTGAAATGAAATGGTGTTTATCCTGACATTAGGATCAGAATGTAAGATGATCAATCAATGTGATTTTTTTTGGCTAGCTGTTAGTATACTATCATATTTATTTACTTCAGTCTGTTTTCATTTGTTCTTTTCAATTTTGCTGGTCTTTAACCAAATATAATATAATATAATATGATTGATTGATTGATTGAAAGTAATATGAGCTCTTATTTTACTCAATTTCTTCTGCCACCTTTGTAATGAAAAGTTGTTGTTCAGATGAATTTAAAATGTGAAGAGGCGTAGGTTTGTATCTCTCTATCCTTCAGTGTTTTAAAATTGCACTTTTTATGTGTGCAGTTAATTTTTTATATATTAATTTTGGGCCCAGTGTTTTTAAGTGAAACTTATGGAGCGGGTCAGATGGAAATATAAAAAATAGGACTGTTTCAGATGAACTTGGACTTGTATCCTAAAATTAACCTTTCTTTCTAGAATACATGGTTATCTTCTGCACCAGGCAACCAGTGCAGAAAGCAGAACAACTGCTTGACAAATATTTAATTATAAAACAATATAAAATGGGACAATAATTGCAATAAAAAGAAAGCCTGGTGAAGATTATGGCAAAAGATATCTAAATGGCCAAATATGCATCTTTAAATCCTGCAGAATTAATTAATAGGCCTGTATTATAAAATATATGGAGCATTATACAGCTTCTGCAGTTAGATGTCGCATCATCCACCACTCTGAAGATCATCAGTAGGTGTTGTAAATTGGTAATAAACTTGCTAGTTAATGACCACCACCTTAACTATAATTGTTTGAATTGCTTTTCTCTTGCATAATGTGACTGTTTTGTGTGCCCACATGCTGGAGAAAGAGAGAGTTTCCCCACATACAAGGAATTCTTCAGACTTGTATAAAACAGCTAATGAAATGCAGAAATCAAATTACAGGGCTACATAGAGAAGATTTGTTCTTGAAAGTATGTATTTCTTGGAACAAACTGGAAAGCAAGTGGTTGAGAATATGATAAAATGAATGAATCAATATTGCCCTCAATCTTTCTATTGTTATTTTAAAAACTGAGTTGCAAAGCTTAACTGTAGAGATAAAGAAGACCATAAAGAAAACATATAGTTTACCTTTCATAGTATAGTGTTAAATTGATCTTGCAGCTTACACAGCAATATGTCCAGAAAAAGAAAATAGGAAAAAAGGTCAGACAAAAAGGAACATAAAGATGCAGAAAAAAGGGAAAGAAGAAAAGAATGGCTTTCAGCATTCTTTGACACAGATATAGATAAAAAGTACTCTAAATGTAAAAGTAGTAGTCTATGTTACTTTTACAAACCCATGCATTTCTAATCCTCAAATCCCCAAATCAAAGTTTCACCTCTCAATTTCTCACAAACATCAAAGAATAGTTTCCAAGTAGAATTAAAATTAGTCAAAATTTTATTTTTAATCAAAGCTGTCAATTTTGCCATTTCCATCTTTCCCATCAGTTTAATCATCCAGGTACAGGTGGTCCTCGACTTACGACCAAAATTGAAACCCAAATTTCTGTTGCTAAATGAGACAGTTGTTAAGTGGGTTTTGCCTCATTTTACAGCCTTTCTGGCCACAGGTTGTGAAGTGAATCTCCCACAGTTGTTATAGTTAGTAGCACAGTTGTTAGGTGAATTAGATGAATGACTTCCCCATTGACTTCTGAGAAGATAGCAAAAGATGATTACTGCAACCTTCATAAATGTGAGTAATTTGCCATGCATCTGAATGTTAATCATATGACCATAGGGATGCTGCAACAGTTGTAACTGTGAAAAACAGACATAAGTCACTTTTCCAGTGCCGTTGTAAATTTGAATGATTACTAAACAAACTGTTGTAAATCAAGAATTGCCTGTATTTGTAAATCCTACCACCTTTACACGTATAAAAGTCCTGCTGTTGTTATCATATATAAAGTTCCATAAGATCTCTCAATTTGCTTGTCCATTAACCCCAAAAGAAAAACCTCTAGTTTCAATTGTAATTTTTTCAAATCAAAATACATATTTGGTCCCAATGTTTTCTAGCTTTGTTACATGTCCACCAAAAATGAAAAAAATATACCTTCAGATTAGTTTACATTTCCAACAAATATTTGAAATTTCCATTTTTGAAGCACCTGATGTCAGATACCAGCAATACATAATTTTATAAGGGTAATCTTTAAGATTAAAGTTCAAAGTAAATTTCAATCCTTCCATATACTTTCCCATTGATCCAATAATATGTTATATCCAAAATAATGCTCTTATCTTATTATACACTTTAACTTATTCACCCTGTTTCCATTTTCAGTAAAAATGTATAGATCTAATATGAGCATCATTTGTACACAATTCCACATCATATTCTTACCAATTTCAAAATCATAGTTCTTGTCAAGTTTTAATCTTTCTATTAGCTGGGTGTAGGAGAACCAATAACATATATAACCTTCCAAATCCAGAAGTTCTTTTGTTTTTAACTTAAATTCTTCAGAGAAAGACAGTACATCCACATAAATTAACCAATTTTGTTTAAGTATCCTTTTCTAAAAATGCTTCCTGGGGTGATAACAATAAAAGTATGTTAGGGAAAAAAACCTTGTTTTATATTTTAAGTATATCACATGTAGTAAAATGATTTTTAAATCTACATTCTTTTTCATATCACAAATAACATTGCTATCCAAATTTTAAGCGTGTCCTTCCAATTCTAATAGCCCCCTATTTTTCGAAACCAGTCATCACACTAAACAACAATCTGCAAAGTACAATTTCAAAATGGTAATCCTGCCTTTCTCTTTATTTAGCACAATAATTTATATTTAATTCTCCGTTTCTTTCTTTGCCAAACAAATTTGAGGAAAAAAAATGCTGCATGCCCTATTTGTGGTCTATAAATACAAGCAATATATGAGCAAAAGCCAGAACTATTTAAATAAATGCTGGGATATTCTGACTCTAATTTTCTTCTTGTATTAATGGTATTTTAAAGTATGGGATATGCAATATATAAGCAGAGTGAGAACCATTTAATAATATACTAATTATATTGAAGACATACTATTGGTGAAATTTAATTTATGGGAAAGAGAGTACTGGCAAGGGCAAAAATAAAATATAAATAAGATTTTTTTTTCTTCCTTGCATTTTCCAACAAGTACAGAATCCACTTTTTTCAGATCAGGCTTTGTTGCCCAAGCCTATATCATGGGTTGAAAAAGAGTGACTGGCCCAAAGACACCCAGCTGGCTGTCATAAAGTGGGACTATAACAGTCTCCTGCTTTCTATGCAAGTACCTTAACCATTAGACCAAACTGTTTCTCAAGGGTGAAAATAAGAATGCTTTCTTTAAATGAGTATATGCTAAAGCTTACTTTTAGTAGAATATGGGAACAAGATAATTGTGGCAGAAGACTCACATAACAGGATTTTTTTTTTAAAAAAAATTTTTGGGTAAGAAATAAGGAGGTAGATTTTTTCAGATATTCCGGGAGAGAGTTCCAAACATATAGAGCAGTAAGAAGAGAGAAGAAGGCTGATCTAGGCAGGGATGTGGTGCTGGAAGAGAGAAGGACATCCAAATTGGCAAAGAGTGTAGGGCAGTGGTGGCTAACTTTTTTCAGCTCCCATGCCAATAATAGTGCGCGTTCGCTCGCTTGCACACGCTCGCCTACCAGCATCCAGAAGGCAATGCATGCTGGCCCCCCATGTGCATGCGACTTCCCCTCATGCACTGTGCGTCTGCACATGCATGCATGCCTCCCTCATGCACCACACATCTTTGTGCTTGCGTGCACGATTCCCCCTTGTCTTTGTGCATGCGTGCATGAGGGGGTATTGTGGGCTGCATGTCTGCGCATGCGTGCACGATTCCTCCCTCGTGCACAGCACGTCCCTACGCATGCACACGCGTCTCCTGTGCACCCCCCCTCTGCCCCCTGCGCATGCACACTAGATAACATGCACAGTGGGGCTCTTCCTGGCGACCACTCGAGTGCCAGGGGAAATGGCTCTGTGTGCCACTTCCGGCACGCGTGGCATAGGTTCACCAACACAGGTATAGGGTCCCCTGCTTGGCCTGGGGGTTGGACTAGATGACCTATAAGGTCCCTTCCAACTCTGTTATTCTGTTCTGTTCTGAAATAAACATTCTTCAAGATCATGAGAAGGGTTGATGATAAGACCAGGGGTGGGTTTTGAATCCAGGAATGGACAGAAAGCTAGCTTAGGGTTTTTAAGGGATGTTTGGTAAGAAGGGGACCAAGATGACAACCGAAGAAGAGAGAAATTTACAGTAGTCTGTGTTAGAAATGATATGCTTGTGGGCCAGAGCTTTAACTGCGGGACCCAGAGGAAGAACTTCAATAATGTTTTAAAAGGGGAAGTAGGTTTACTTTTCTATGTATAGTTAGTCATCGATTTACAGCTGCTCGCTTAGTGACCATTCAAAGTTACAATGGAATCTCCCTGGGGGTACTTACAAAATGGATTCAAAGTTCTGATGGCCTTCATGGTCACACAGCAGCCAGGCTGCATTTACGGCCATTTGTAACATCCTGCAGTCACATGACCACTTTTTACAACAGTTTTGCTGGGGGAAAAAATGGGAAATATGGATATCCACTATTGAAGCCTTTTCATATCCAGTAATATATAAAAAGGAACAAACAGTTAGATATGGTGAGATATTGAATGAAAGGGGTGAACTTAAATCTATGCAAGCGTTGGAAGAACAAGGTATAAAAATGAATTGATTTTCATATTTGCAAGTACAATCTAGATTTGATAAGGATATTAAAGTAGAAGGTATTTATAACAAGCAGATTGGGCTAGACAAAATATTGATGGGTACTGATGAAAAGGTGATTAAAAACTTTATGGATATTTTTAGAAATTAAAATGGAAGAGGAACAAGTTAAAGAAACAATGATTGCTTGGGGAAAAATTTTGGATATGGGATTGATCTAGAGAAATGGGAAAAATTATGGTCCCAGAATTATAAAATGACAATGTCAACTGCTTATAAAGAAAATTTGTATAAGATGTTTTACAGGTGGCACTTACCCCGGCGAATTGCAAGAATGTTTAAGAATAAATCGGATAAATGTTAGAAATGTCATCAGATACCTGGATCATATTACCATATGTGGTGGACTTGTTCGGATGCAAAAAGATATTGGACTAAAATCTACATATGGTTGGAAAAAATGATACAACAACACATAGACTTGAAACCAGAAATATTTTTATTGGGAATTATACCAGATATCTACAATAAAGAGTTGAAATATTTGATTGTAAATGTTTTAACAGCAGTTAGAATTGTATTTGCCAAAAATTGGAAGAATGATAAAATACCTATGCAGGAGGAAGTGATTAGGAAAATTATGGACTGTGCTGAAATGAGTAAATTGACATTTGAAATTAGAGAACAAGAAGATAAACAATTTTACAAGATATGGGATTTGTTTTATCAATGGTTGGATAAAAAGACTTGGTAATGCAATAGACTATATAATTTTGTAATAGAAATATAATAGGCTGATATAAAATATAATGTTGATATATATAACCATTGGATGAAAGTATAACATAAATTTTAGATTAAAAATATATCGTATATATGACGAAATAAATAGTTTAATTGTACACAAGTAATAATTGATAAATACATAATGTTTTATTGATAATATGAGAAATTTTCTTTTTGATAAATTGTCAGTGATGAATATGAAAGGATGACACAAAGGATTTGTAACCAACTGACACACTGTATGTATATATGGAAGGTGGTCTTTATGTTTTGTATGTCCTGTTTGTATGTTTGTATCAAAAATAAAAAACTTTTTTATTTAAAAAAAAGGAAATTTTCATATAAGTAATCCCATTCCAGTAAAACTAAATGTCCACTGCGGTGTTTCCTGCAAAATTCCAGGCATAACATAATTTTGCATTCACTTCGACCTCCTGTATTTTTCAAGAGTATAAGATGCTCCGAAGTATAAGGTGCACCTAGCTTTTGGGGAGGGAAACAAGAAAAAAAAAATCTGCCTCCCAACAATTTGCCTCCTTGCAGCAAAGAAGCAAACAGCCTGTTTCAGTTTTGCAACAGCCTGATTAGCACACAATTGTCGGTTGGATCTGCCTCCTGGATGATCAGCTGTTTCAGGCTGCAGGGATAGCCTGTTGCCGCCTCCATGCACCCCATTTTTGGTCTCTGCATCCCCTTTTCAACCTCCCCATGCCCTGTTTTCGGCCTCAGCGCGCCCTATTGTCAGCCCGTTCCGGGCGGTGGGGATCGGAATGGGTGGGAAATGGAGCATGCAAAAAACTAAAACGGGTGCACGGAGGCCGAAAATGGGGCGAGTGGAGGCTGCAATAGGCAATGGGCAATCCCTGCAGCCTGAAACAACTGATCATCCGGGAGGCAGACGCAACTGACCATCAGCTGCTTGTGCTACTCAGGCTGTGCTGAAGCTGAAACAGGCTGTTTGCTGCAAGGAGGCAAATTTCTGGGAGGCAGAGGCCAGGGGGGGAGGGGGGGCACTTCAGCAACATGCATTGTATAAGATGCCACAGGCATTTCCACCCACTTTTGGGGGTGGAAAAAGTGACTTATACTCCAAAAAATACGGTAGTTCCACCCGGATTCAGAAAGTTAGCTTTCTAATTTGGACTTCACCTCTCTTTTAATAAATATAGATTTTTATTATATTTTCCACAAATACAAACCTCATATACAGTTTTTGACAATGGTTCGGCATCGACAAATATACATTTTATATATCTTAACATATACATTTCCTTTCTATAAATCCACAGTATCTATTGTGTCTATAGTTACATTTATCTTATATACCTTGTAGTCTGTCTGTCTGTCTGTTCATTCATTCATTCATTCATTCATTCATTCATTCATTCATTCATTCATTCAATTTGTATGCCGCCCTATCTCCTGAGGGACTCGGCGGCTTACAATTAAAACAGTTCCAATACAATTAAACAAATGTTCACGAAAGTCGAGGTCTCACTGCTGGTTAGGACAATTTGAAATATGTTCAAAACCCTCTCCCGTTCTCCCTCAGTCTGGGTAGGCTAGTTGGAATAGCCAAGTTTTTAACTCATATGTCTAGATAGAATATATCTAGCATATTATTCTCTTAAGGTCTCTTGTATGGACTTCACCTCTCCTATGATAGCTGTTACAGAATTTAGATACAGTTTCTGACGAAAAGTTCTCATCTCTCTTTTAATTACCATTAATATCACTGGCGGGTGTCATAAATAATTTGAAAGGTATTTGGAGAGTTTTTAAAAAAACTATCTCTGTTAAACCTCCACCTTTTCTATTGCCTTCTGTGAATGGACAATACGTATTCATCTGGAAATTCAGGAAGGTGCTTATCTTCTGAAGAAAGTAGACACAATTAAAAGCTGTTAAGTATACAAACATTTTTATATTGAAAATTGTTAATCATCAAAGTGAGATTGAGTTGTACATGTTGTACATGAAGCTTTCTCGCTAGCTGTTCTAAATCCATCTGTCTAAATGTGTTGACCAAGCTGTTTGAGACTTATTAAATGCATCACATGTAGAGGACAACACTGATATGGCCATCAATGCTTTTTATAATACAGACCAGGCAGCTGTTGCATATAAAATAAATACTTATAATTTTTTACCTGACTACTGTCGTATAGCCTTCTCTGTTTTATGCATTGGGCTTATTTTCACGGAATAAGAAACCAGGATTGTTGTGGAATTATGATTTGTTTGGTTTTTTTGTCTTCTTTCTTCCAAGTCTTGTTTCACTTGCAGAAGCTATTCAGGTTAGATCTGAGACAATATCAACTTTTGAACTGAATGACTCCGTTAACAGTATTGTTGATATGCTCAGGCAGAAGTTACTAGAAATTGAAGTCAACCACTAGACTATAGACTGAAAGGGTACTTTGATGGGGCCAAATATGTAGTCTTATTTGAGGGAACTGGTATGGTTTCAGTGATTATTAACCTGAGTTGCATTAGGAATTGGAGCTGAATCTAGGGCCATCTGCACAATAGTTTTGACCCCTGACTCTCCTGCTATATACACATGTTGGGATTTTTGGTGGTCTTGTTGGCTTTCATTCATAGAGTTGGCATGTTGCGACTCAAATTAGTCTCAGAAGTTTCAGTTACCTTTATTCTGATGGCGTTCAGACCCAGAGTGCTTACAAAATAACTTAATAATCTGCAGAAAATTTAATTCATAGAACTGTCTCACAGCAATTCAAGGTTTGCTTCTTTTCATGGTCTGCTAGGAAAAAGAGGGTGTTATGAGTTTCACAACACCCTCTTTTTCCTAGCATACCATGATAAGAAACAAACCTTGAATTGCTGTGAGACAGTTCTATGAATTAAATTCTAATATACAGGAACTTCTGTTTTCTATATATATATATATGGTTCCCCTGTTGTGGTTTTGAGGGCACATAAAATGGAAAACCAAAAGAAACATTCTGTAAGCCAATATTTTAATGTTGCCAGGTCATTACCGGTTTATGAAATGACATTCTTTCCAAGGTCATGCTTGCGTTACGTATAGTTGCAGCTTAACATTGTGGGAATAATACATCCAGTTCATTCTGACAAACAGCTCATTTGGGGCAGCTGTAATTCTATAATTTTGTTATGTTGTCAGGATAAATGCCTCAGTTATTTGGCTTTGAATTTTAAAGCTAGAGAAAATGTATAACTTCAATTCCTGTTCATGGATGTCTTCTCATTCTTTTAGTCTGGTCTAATATTACTAATAGTTTTGTTCTATGGCCAACTTAGATAAAAGCATGATAATATACAGTGTGCCAAAGATTACTTTGTCCTTGTTTGAAGCATCATTCAGGGTTTTTCTTTTCAAAACTGGCAAAAGTAGCAAACAAAAATAAAAACCCATAGCATCAAATTAACAATTACTAACTTATTGGTTCAATTCAAAAGATTTATTCTTGCTTCTGAAAACATTTCTGCAATGTTTCCTATTTGAACTAAGTATAAGTATTCCGTCTTTTTTTTTTTTTTGCATTTTCTGACTTGGTGTGTCTGAATTGTTGTTTTCCTCAGATTGTGGGTTACCAGATCAACCTAAAGATACACATTTAGCTAAGCATTTTCCATGGAAAAAAAGTAAAAGACAAGTGTATATTCATTAGTTCATTCATTCATTCATTCATATCCTATGTTTACATTTTTAAAAAATAAATAACTCAAAGTGATTAGAATTCACCGTTTCCCAGTTTCTAGCCTGGTGCCTTAACTACTAGACCAAACATCTATTTCTTTTATTTGAAATTGTTGTTATTGTATTGTCTCTTTTTAAGTACAAAACAAACAAATCTTTGGTAGTCATTATTTTGGTTGCTTTTTGTACGACCTATTGATTTTAGTGTAAATTAGTTATGATGAAACAGTTGGTACCTTGTTTTAGAATCTGCTCTTGGATAGCACTTATTTTGAAATACATCTAGTCAGGTAGTCATTGTAAACTTTCTTCCGATATTGCCACTTTTTCTGCATTGTATTGTCCATGAGAACTACTAGTGTTTATGAAATTCTGTGGTGAACAGCATTTGCTAAAATGTGTTTGTACTGTTTTGCAGGGAGATCTGAAAAGCAAACTAGTAAATGGCTGCAGAGCAGAGCTTCTGGAATATGTTGCATATGGCCATGGTGAAAAATACAAGTTGAAAGCAAACTACTCACTGCCCTGGGAAGATGTGCAGACAAATGAAAAAGGAAGTATGGCCGGCTTAGAAACAGAGAAGTGGGTGCCGAATGAAAATCCATCACTTAACATCCATGTGAATGGAGATTTCTGTAACGCTGGAACCAGGGATGAGAACTTAACACATTTTGAAAAGGACGCAAAACTGGTTTATTCTTCCAGCATAATAGATGAGGCCCCCAAGTTATTTGCACATACAGCTAGAAATGGCATTAAAATCTTACCGCATTCACCAGCAGAATGTGACACATCATTGAAATCAGATGTGAGCACACTGAAAAAAGCAGATGTGAATACTACTGCAAAGCTGGCCAACAGCTGCAATCACAGTAACTCCAGTGCCTCCTGGAGTGAAGCGGCTCAGCTGAACAGCATCTACCCTTTGGCAACTGGAACATATGGTGCTATTCCAGAAAAGAAGGACTGTGTTGTAGGCCACCAGACAGAAAACCCAAATGCCATTCAGGAAGCCGAAAACTCGCTATTGCAAACCATTTCACTTTTACATTTGCAGGACAAGCCACCCTGTACTCCAGTGCTTGAAAGGGGTGCTTGTCTTGATGATGGTGCTTCAAATATTCCTAGTAAGGATTCCCAACCTGAAGATTTGCAACTTCAGTCAACTTTTTTATCTCTGATTAAAAATAGAAATTTAACTGTGGAACAGGTGGTAGCTATTGAGGCACTAACACGTTTGTCAGAGGCCCCTTTAGGCCATTCTTCACCAGCTAAACCAGAAGGTTTAGAGCAGCAAACGTCGCATTTGCTGAACAGTTACAAAAAGGATAGCCCATGTCCCTTAAAATCATCTGCACTGAAAGTAATAAAAGGGACTTGCCCACAAAAAGATCAGCAGCTTTTTCCTCATCCTGCCTCACAGAAGAGAATCCACCCTAAGGGTCTGTTCCACAAGGCTCAAGGTGCTATTTCTGAGTTCCCCGGTAAATCTCCAGGTCCCTCTAACTTACTGCGTAGGTTGCATTGCACCTCAAAAGACACCAGGCCTTTCTCTGCTTTAGCGTCTGGTGGAAATTCAGGTATTGCTACCAAGAAATGCCCTCTTCATCATAAAATTGCTCTCGGGCCATGTTCCAAAAACTCAAGTACCGTCAGACAGTGGTGGAACAGAGGAGAAACGCTTGGCAAATGGGAAGGAAAGGCTGTTCACAACCTGAATTTAAAAAGCAGTTCTGTATTTAAGGGTGGGGTTCACAGCCAAGATGAAGAAGAGGTAGCCACCCAGTTAACTCAACTCGCAGCAATAATTGAATCGAGCAGAACCAGCCCCAATCCGAAGACAACGACAACCCTTCTCGGTCGATTGCCACCTGATATGCAATCCAAAAATAAGCAGGATCAGTGCCTATTGCAGAAAAAACAATCGGTATTTGGGAGGAACAATTACAGCTCCTTGTTAGTCAAGCAAAGGCAGCCCCCTCGGAAGAATGAGAAATCGGTGCCAAGGGCCAAAAGATTGAAGAAGAAACCTCAAGTAGTACCAGACCAACCAAGTCAGCTACAACAAGAATGCCAGTACAGTGAATTGCAGGACATACAGAAAAAACCTTCCAAACTGCGCAGGCTTGGGCGCATTGCATCACAAGATGCAAAGCTGTCAGCCTTGGGGAAAAAATCTTCCAAAACCAAAGGACAGAAGGCGTGGAATCGGAGTGCTTTGTCATCCCAGCAAAAACCAGCTGTATTATTTCTTCCCAAAACTCAGATAATATTCCATCGGCCTTTACCGGCTTCAATACAAGGCAAAATAAGAAACAAGCCATTAGGCTGTGAAATGGTGGCAGAGCCCCTCAAAACAACTGGCTTTAGCGATGCACAAGGCGCCAGCAGCCAGAGTGGGGTCACAGGGGCTCTCCAACGTGGAGCCCCGCTTTCTAGTAATCTGCTGACTGTTCCTCAGTTAAAAACAGACTTTTGCATAAAACAAGGAAGCGAAAATGGGCAGATGTTTACAGAAAAAGACAAGAATTCTCAGGTACAACAAACCATGAATATCCCTCAGCTGCGTCCTTTTCCTCAGATCTTCAGTCAGAGAGCTGATGGTGACATCTGCGAGGAAAGCCAAGCTAAACCACAGGACACTGTGGAACAAAAGGATCAAAATCTGCAACTGATCCCTCGTAACGGTGGTGATGGCTTGCCAGGGGATACCATGCACACTCTTAAAAATGTGGAGCATGTAAGTGAAGCTACATTTCCAACATTAAGAACTTTAGAGACTGAAAAGCAACAGGGTACTGGGAACTTAAGATGTTCTCCAACAAAGAATACACTCAGTAGTTTTCTTGAATCTCCCATGACATTCTTAGATACCCCTACAAAGAATTTAATTGATACACCTTCAAAGAAAGGACAGAGTAATTTTCCAACCTGTGACTGTGTGGGTAAGTGTCCTGTGGTTTATTTTTGCATGGTTGAATTTTGAAATCTTTTCTGTCTGTACGGATCATGTTGCCTAGTCAGGTAATGAAACATCTGCAAGCAAAAAAAAAAAGCTCAGAGTGGACCAAGAACCCTGAGCTACAGATATTCTCTTTTTAAAAAAATCTTTCTTTTCCTCAGAATTCCCCAGAAACTTGCAAATATTTATACATGCCAAAATTTCATGATTTTTACTCCATAACAAGAAGATCCTCTACATTCATCCAGATTCTGTGCAGATACCTTCTTGACTATCTGGATTTCTTGAATTTTCTTCAAATTTAAAAGCTGTTAATGTTGAGCTTTATCAATTTGTGAAATCCAAGCTGGTAAAATTCCCAACTATTTTTCTTTCTTTTCCACAGCTTACAAGGAAAGGAATTGTTTTATTTTGTTCAGAATTATGCAGAAATTGTGACTAACAGCATTTATTAATGCTGGAATTCATCCATAGGTCTCTAACTATATGTTATTGGCCAACACATTGAATTCCAGTGGCAACATAATACTCTTGTCTAATTTTATTTTATTTTTAAATGGGAAAGGAAGAATCAAAACTGTATTTTTGATAAGTAACAAATTCAACTACCTGCAGAATTTACTTATATGGCAGTATTACCACTTTTAAATTTAATAACCAATGTTGATAGTGTTAGTACAATCTCTTTGTTCATGAAGTGTGACTCAGTTGCTAATACCATTCCAGCATTTCAATGCCAAAATTATATAATAATGAGTTTTATCTAATAGAAGTGTTTTACAGATAAGTCCTTGACTTACGACCACAATTGGGCTGGAACTTCTGTTGCTAAGTGATGCGGTCATTAAGTGAGTCACATCCAATTTTATGACCTTTTTGCTGCCACTATTAAGAAAATTGCCACAGTTGTTAAGCAAATTGTCACAGTCATCAAGTGAATTTGGTTTTCCCCCATTGACTGAGCTTCCCAGGAGCCCTCTTGGAAGGTGCATATTGGTGAGTGCCTAAATTTTGACTATGTGACCGTAGGGTTGTTGCAGCAGTCATAAGTCTGAGGACCAGTCATAAATCACCTTTTTCAGCATCATAATTCCAAACGAATGGTCATAAGTAGAGGACTACATGTTTATTGCCAAAGAGTTTAATTTAAGGAATTTAAGTGCTGTTTCTGAATGTTCATGCAATGTTTTTAACAGCTATTTAAAACTTTTGGTTTTTTGCAGAACAAATTATAGAGAAGGATGAGGGTCCATATTATACACACCTTGGAACAGGCCCGAATATTGCTGCAGTCAGAGAAATAATGGAGGACAGGTGAGAAAATAAATGTTAATGCTAATAAATTAAAAAACAATTTGACACGTGGATGGCGATAGTAGTTGTAGTATATCTGGTGTGTTCTTGTAATGCTTTGGCGGGCTTCCTCTGTTATGTTGAATCTGAACAGTAGCCCTTGTACATGAACTATACTAGAACACTTACTCATAGCAAGTGTGAGTCTGTTTTAGAAAATGAGTTTGAATATTCTAATTTGCCTTTAAGTGGTTGTTAGCATTGGGTATTGAGTAGAAAGTCACGATATGCTTTATGCAGATGTGGAGAATTCATCTCTTTCAATTTCTAAGCGGTGTAATCAAGTTGCCAAGGGTAATTGAAGACTGAACTATGTGAGAATTGCATGGGGGAAATTCAGATATAATCCCTGCAACAAGCTGTTCAAATTATAATCTAGGTACTCAGCCTTTGTTTTGCACGTAGTGCTATAATTGTAACAGAGCACCTAGGCCTGGTATGCACCTATAGGCTTACATTCCTACAAGATGTTGGCTACCAAAATCTCCCCGTTTGCCTATCATAAGCCTTGGAATTTTTTTTGTCTACTCAGTGCTCTGCTTTTGCACCAATGAGAGAAGGTATGGAATGCCTAGAGGCCTCACTTGGCCCCCTTCCCCAAATTCATATTGCCACCCTTTAATATATTGAAATATGTTAAGCTGTGGTGACACAGTGGTTAAATGCAGTATTGCAGGCTGACTCTGCCCATAGCCAGGAGTTCCATCCTGGCCTGCTGAAGGTTGACTTAGGCTTCCATCCTTCCGAGGTCAGTAAAATGAGGACCCTGATTGTTGGGGGCAATATGCTGATTCTGTAAACCTATTAGAGAGGGCTGTAAAGCGCTGTGAAGCGGTATATAAGTCTAAGTGCTATCACATTCCAATTAGATTGCTTCAAGTGCCATAGGATGGATTTGGAGGTGGTTGTTCTTATTCCTTCGTGGTCTTACGAGAACAAATACCAAATAATCAAAACCAGTTTTTAAATGCATGTACCCATTATTATTCAGTAACACCAATCCTCTGTGGGACAAACTGTTGAAATTTGTATCCGTGCAGGTGTATACCACCCAGAATAGTTCTCGGGTTAAGTGACTTTTAATCAAATGAACAAGCACAAATTCTTGAATTTTGGGAATGTGTGCTGGGTGGGAGACATTCACCAATCACATATTTCCTTTGTGCATTAGATATATTTTGTAAAGATAGACTTCATAGCCTTTATTTAAATTCCAAAAACATTCAGGTTGTCTTCTACAATTTGGTTCCTTCCAGAAGAGTTAATTGCTATAATTCCAATACATTCACCAAGCACCAATTGAGGGAGATTGATTTAACCTTTAAAGTTGCTTTAAAGATTGATTTAAAGTTGATTAGACAACCTGTGAACAGTTGGGTCACCATTTCAGAGATATTTGAATACCTAATACCTAAACAGAAAAACAATAACCAGGGGCAGGCAAAAAAGCAGGGAGAATGGGAGCAATCTCCAACTTCCTACCAGCTTTCCCATAGACTTTCCTTGTAGAAAGCTGGCAAGAAGCATTGGAAATGATTATTACTTGACTACGGCTGACCATGCCAACACTGAAGTAGCCACAACTTTGTCAGATTTCAGTCCCTCGGGTCATGGTTCCAAATTTTGGACATATTCTATAAGTCAGAATTCTCCAATCTTTTGGACTTTGCAGACAGGTGGAGGCAGAGGGGATGCTTCCACAAGAGCAGTGGTCAAGCCCACTGGCTTGCCTGCTGCTCATGTGAGTGGGGATGCATGTGCGCTTGCCTATCACTTTCATGGCCTGGTAGCAAAAGGCTCAAGGCCTCATGGTGGGCCAAAGCCCAGGGATTGGGGACCCCTGCTCTAAATGAGGCCCTTGGCGTAGGTTGATTAAAATATTGTTGCCCTAGGATGTACCATTTCATCCAATTGAAGGTTACAAACAGTCAAACAGACCCAAGAGATGATGTAGTGTACAGACAGTGCCCTGCTTCCAAATAGGTTATGTGCTGAGCATCTGTTTGTAAGTCTATTTTGTTGACAAGTTCATATTTTGTGCACATAAAATAACCTTTTCCTGGATTCTGGGACCTTCTAAGTTGGGAGTCATGGACAAGTTTGTATTGATCAAAGTTTGTAACTCAACAGTTTGTAAGTAGACTGTAGATAAAGTCATCCTGGATTCGTTCAGCATTTTGTTACCATATTAGCCAAACTGAGGCCTCTGGAAGCTGGTGAAAACTCAAATCAGGATGAAATTTTAGATAATTTCATTGACATTGCATACTACAAGACACTTTCCTGTGGGATGTGCTCAAATTAATACACTTAATATGAACAGAGCAAGTGATATGAAAACTGTAGCTTAAGCTGTCAGCATCATAAACTATTTTTAGCAATACTTAACATCAGATACATTTGACTTGCATAAAGATCTGTTTCACATAAGGCAATCTGAATTGCAATTTCTCCATTCATTTTCTTGCTGATTTGTTTTTCCTGCAGTTTGTTTTTCTTCCATCCAATTGCTTATCTTCTGTAATTTTGGGGAGTTTGGCTGTGATGAAACCTTACTCACAAAAAAATTTCTGTTTACTTCTCTGCAACTTGTGTTAAAAGGTTCCAGTGTTTATTTATTTCAGCCATTCTTTTCTGCCACGCTGCATAGATCCAGCCGACCTGTTATGGCATGATCCTCATCATTTAGGATTGCTTTAGTACCATGTTGCTTACCTGGAACAGGGAAATGATGGAGAAATTGGACACAGCAGTGGGTAAAAGGAGAGCAAGAAAAAGAGAAGCAGGACATTTAAATGTACCATGTGGCTAGGTGATAACCCTGTGTAAACTTGAAAAGAAAAAAAAATGAATTGCAACCTTTGCAAATAATATGCCTTCAAATCCATATTGCATATTTGTTCTTACTTGGCATTGGCCTGTTCCTACCTAGCAGGATTTTTACTGTTTTCTTATTTCTTCAACTTTAGTAACTACTTGCAAAAGATGGTAGAGACAGGGCAGAAAATGCTGTTTTTCTTTGGGTTCCAAGATTAAAATGGAGGAAGTTATGCAATTATTTGTATTGTTCCTTGTAAAAAAGATTTGCCTAAAAGCAACATTAGGTCAGGAGCCTGGTTTGAAAGCACCTGCTCATATTTTCAAATGGCACCATCAGGAATTCTGTTAGTAGCATCAAACTAAAGATACAGAGAAAGAAGAAAGGAGATTCAGCATAATTTATGGTATGTAGATCTGAAAGAATAGCTTCTGCCCCCAAAACAGACCAAGGAGGAATGAAAGTGTAAAGAAGCCATAGAACCATGATGGTGAACCTATGGCACACGCCACAGGTGGCACGCAGAACCACGTGTGTGGACCGCAGACCAATAAACACCTGCACTGTGCATGGGTGCGACTCCCAGCTGATTTTTGGCCTGTTTGAGCCCTTTTTCATCCTCCCAGGGGCTCAAGGGAAGCCTCTGCAGCTTTTGGAGGCTGAAAAACGGGCCTTCCGGAAATACCAGAGGTGCCAAAACTCCAAAGGCTGCAGTGTCTTCCCTCAAGCCCCTGGGAGGGCGAAAACGGCCTGAAACGAGCCGAAAATCAGCTGGGAGGTGCGCACATGCGCAGTGCAGGTAAGGGGGGGGTTGCACACTCATGCGCAGGGGGGCAGGGTACATTGCATTGTGGGTGCTGGCATGCACGCGTTTTCGATACATCACAACAAAAAGGTTCGCCATCACTGCCATAGAACATAGATAACTAGAAACACTGCAGGCGGCCCTAGACGTACGACCACAACTGAGGCCAGGACTTCCACTGTTTATTTATTTATTTATTTGGATTTCTATGCCACTCTATCTCCCGAAGGACTCGGGGAGGCTCACAACAATAAAAACAAACAATGCAAAATTAAAAAAAATATTAAAAAAATATTAAATCTCGAACCCAAACAAATATCTAAAACCCAAATGACGCTACACATAAAAACCCATAAAAACCCACCCCCCTCAATCCAGGCCGGCCTGTTGGAAAAACCATGTCTTCAGGTCGCAACAGAAGGAACGAAGGTCAGGGGCCAACCACAGCTCCAGGGGCAACTGGTTCCACAGGGTGGGCGCTCCCACCGAGGCCCTACCCCTGGGGTCACCAGCCAACACTCTAGCCGACCACAAGGAGGCCCTGTCTGGGAGCGCACAGGGCGATGGGCAATCATTGCTGGCAGGGGACGTTCCCGCAAATACCCCGGTCCTAAGCCATGTAGGGCTTTATAGGTAATCACCAACACCTTGAATCTCACCCGGAGGGCAACTGGCGACCAATGCAGTTCACGCAGGAGGGGTGTAACATGGGAGTATCGGGATACTCCCATCACAACCTGCGTGGCCGCATTGTTAAGTGAGTCATGTTTCATTTTACAACTTTTCTGCCATGGTTGTTCGGTGAATCACCCCCTGGAGTTAAGTGACTCACAGAGCGGTTAGTGGACCCAGCTTTCCTCATCAGCTCGGAAGGTCAATAATGGTGATCACATGACCCCAGGAATCTTACAATGGTTGTAAGTGTGAGGACTGCTCACAAGTCATTTTTCTCAGTGCTAACGTAACTTTGAATGCTTGCTAAATGAATGGTTGAAAGTTGAGGTCTACCTATATTTGAAATTGGGATCAGGGTTATCCCACAAGTCCTAACTGTAAGCATTTATTTATGGACAAGATGACCAAATAGCAGTAACTAACACCAAGGCTGTTTCTGGAATCATTCCGTTAAGAAGTTTTCTCTTTACTAAATTGGTAATAATCAAAGACTTAAAATGTTCCTGGATGTAATCTTGTCTATCTTCTGTGCTCTGTGACACTTTTTCTGATTTGTTTCCATGTTTATCTTTGGGGCTGCTTGTGATTTCTTTGTGTTTTGTATTTTTCTTGGATTTGTTTTCCATTTCTTTTTATTGTCAGCCCCTTAGGAATTAATTAAGGACCTGAATTAATAAAATCCATTTATCTGTACTCCCTATTAGAGAGTCGAGTAGCATAGATATTGTATAAATAATATTTTTAAAGGAGGTGATTAAAGGAAGGCAGTTTCAGCTAAAGTTTACTTCCCTCCATGTTGGACTGTGTTTGTAGTCCTAATTACAGAGAATAAATCTGAAAACTGAAGATTGCCTGGGTTAGTGAAACGTTTTGATTGGAACTCCCCTGTTTTGATAAATTAATTGCTTTAACCAATTAATAGTTTTATTAATTGACTTAAAAGTGGACATTGGTAGTTGGATAGCAGTTCTTATGCACATTGTACAGGTATTTACACAAACTGTAAATGGCAAACTCTTTTAAAAAGTTGCCCTTTTCTTAAGGAATGGCTCCTCATGGTGATAGCTCTTACTTGAAAATTATTGCGTCTGCATGGCACAGTTTTGAGAGCGAAGTGCTTTTGACTCAGTGCTGACTCCTGGTGTCTGCCTGGACAAGTCCTTGCAGCTTTCTTGTCAAGATTGCAGACGTGGTTTGCCATTGTGTGCTTCTTAGGGGTGAAAGAGAGTGATGTCCACAGTGGAAAGGGTTTAGTTCCCCACACCTCTTAAACCAACAACAACAAACCTTGAGCATTGTTGCAAACCTCAGATGCCACAGTAGCAACCTGAGTACTGCAGGATACTTATTTATTTGATTTATTTGTATCCCGCTCTTATTTTTAGAAATAGCTCTAAGCAGTGGAACTTGAACTCTCGGTGTCCTGCTTTCTAGCCTGGTGCCTTAACCACTAGACAAAACTGTCTCTTACTTGCAGTAAAAGGAGGATTTATAGAATTTCTGTATGTTGGAATGGATCTTGGAAATCCTCTAGTTCAGCCTTGTCCAATTTAAGCATCCTTCCAGATGGTGTGGATTTCATCATAATTTTCCAGCCAAGTTGGGGAAAGCTGATCCATAACCCTATTCATATTACAAAAACGTAATGACAACGTCTTGGGTGGTATTTTCAAGGCTACACCTAAGGAGTAAGTAAAGTGTCTTTGACAGATATGCATGATCTGTTGCCTAGGAAAAAGAGGTTGAAGCATTACTAAGTCACAATGAGATAGAATTTGGAAGTGGCTCAGGCAGATGCCTCTCTCATTCATTGCAATATAAAAAGGGGGAAAGAATAATCAGACTTGCAAGATTTTGTTATTCTAGCCAATCTCAATACAACTTCCTGTGTGTCAAGCCTTTCTCTGAGACCATTGTCAAGGCTTTGAAAAAACTTTTGCCAGGGAGTAAAAATTCTTCAAATGTCCCTGCTAATTAGAGGTGATAGACCGTGTTTTTCTTTGCTGTCAGTGTTGATAAAAATGAGACCCAGAAAGTAATCTAAAAACATTTTTATTTATAAAATAAGAAAATCTACACGGAGCTACATGCTTGCAACCTAATCTCCACCAAGGCATATAGAAAAAGAACAAAGGAAAAAGATATAACGGAAGTTACAAGAAGTGAAGTATAAACTTTGTACACATGCACAGTGGATCAAAACATCACAAGACTTATCTCATTACTATGGAGACAAGATAACACAGTGCTGGCTAGCAGACACCTGCTTGCTATAATATGAGCTTAGGAGCTTGACAGACAAACCAAAAAAATGCAGTGACACTGTGGAATTGCTTTCCTGAGCTACTGTACTTTATCTAGTGGAGCTGATATCATTAGGTAAGAGGTATTCAAGTCTCCTGTTGAAGAAATTTATTCAAATGTATAGATGAAATTTAATTCCTTGAAGTTTCTATCCTTTCATTTTAGCTTTCTGTTTGTAAGTGCACTAGACTAGCATGCTGTTTTAGAGCACTGTGTGTCCCTGGGAAGATATGTTGGTGACTGCCCTTAAATCTTCAGGTTTTTGAGGCTCTTCAAAAACAGAGAATATGTCATTTTTAGAGGCAGCATCAGGCCTTTCTTTTTGTGCTAACGTGATGTGTCAAGTTTAATGTTTTGTTGTTCAAAAAATCTAATCTGTACTTATTTTGTTATGTTATGCTCCTTTAGTAGGGATTAGATAAGTCTGATTCAGAGAGTATTGCCTTCAGAAATGTCTTTGAGTCAATTCAGAATGGATCTTATAGTAACTGTTGCTGTCTTTTGATCATCTATTAATCAAGTATTTTTCTGTTTCCCTTTGTGCAGGTATGGAGCAAAAGGAAGTGCTGTAAGAATAGAGGTAGTGGTGTATACAGGCAGAGAAGGAAAAAGTTCCCAGGGGTGTCCAATTGCCAAGTGGGTGAGTTTTTATTTTTTAGTAATGTAAGATACATTTGTGTTTACTTCCACTATATTTTCCTATAATATTGATGATGCTTTATGTTCATAAAAATATTTTCCATGTTGCTCAAAGAAATTTACCTTACTAATGTATCCCACTCTAAACTAAAAAGCACTGTTGTATATAAACATGAATATCAATAGGTATTAAAAAGAATACAGTTACTGTCCAGATAGTCTTCACTTACCAACTGCATCATTCAGTGACTGTTCAAACTTACAACAGTGCTGAAAAAATAACTTTGTAAGCAATATCTGCATTTATGACCTTAGCAGTGGCTTTCAGTTTCAGACCGATTGCCATACAGTCAGTATGTATTGTCTTATGTTGACCTGCTCTTTGTCCTTGTTTCGCTCCTTGTAGATCAGAGAGATTAGAGGAAGGATTACAAGAGAGTAAGCAGACATACAGTGGAGAATATACTGTACATCGAAAGCAATATGCCAGCAGCTGCAAGCACACTATGCACACAGCCCAGTGTATTTCTCATTGTGTGCCTTCTTACTTTCTTTTAACCCCTTTCTCTCCAATCTTACTCTGAGAGAGGGAGAACAAGTTAAGCACAGAAGAGATTGTCATAGAAATTGCTTATTTTTTATTCCTCCCACCCACACTTTTCAGACTGGAGAGTTTGGAGATGAAGAGATTACAAAAATGTAAATAGGCACAAAATGAGGCTGTTTGCATAGCACATTCGCAGCTGCCAATGTCACTACATTGTTTCGATGTGCTCCTACTTTCTTGTAATCCTCTCCAACAAATGTAAATGCAAACTTTTTTTCTTAATTGTCCCAAGTGAGTATTCCAAAGAGCGGGGGAATGGTTAGGAGGCAAACAAAAGCTGATTAGTTTTGTCAATTTTGAACTAGAAAGCACAGCCTGGACCACATGATTTTCCACTTTCTGATCCCTTCATTTAGTGATTGAATTGCCAATTCTACTTGTGATTGCTAAATGAGAACTAACTTACATAAACAGTAATGAAAGGAATTGAATAGGCAACAAAATGAAAACCAGGAAGAGAATTCAATAGTGTGTTGATGAAACACCAAGCGATAGAAATCCATTAGTAACAAAACCCCAAAAGCTCTCAGAAAGAGAACAACATGGCATCAGTGTCAGGAGAGGGATCAGAATGAACTCCGCAACCTTTCTCTCAATGAGCAAGGGTTATTTGTCAAGCCAGTAGAAGGGCTGTCAATGATCAGAGCAGGGAACAGATGAGGGCTGCCTGTTACCAGCCCCTGGACAAAAAAGTGCAAGGAAATGGACACGGCTTTTGCAGCTCTACATAAGGATCTCATTTGCAAGAAGCTATCGCTCAAATTCTTGATCGTAACCTTTAACTTTCTAATCAATGCCATTGATTTAAGCAGTTGCATAAATCTTTTAACAATTTCCAGTCTAGACTGCAAGGAGTCTGGCACATTATTTTGAAAACCTCCCTGTCCAGGGTGGACCCTCACATGTCAAGGGAGCTTAACAGCATGGACTGCAAGGGGGCTCTTTCAACTATAGATAGGCTCCTAGAGAAAGAAGTGGGCGCAGGCTACATGAAGCTCTTTCTGTGGGTTTGACGCAACTAGTCCTTACATTACCATCACTCATTCAGTAACTGATCAAAGTTGTAATGGTGATGAATGAGGGGGAACTTACAAGGGGTCCTTGGAGTTTCAGCCATCGTAGCATCCCCACAAACAAAGTCATTGCAGAAGCTGGTAGGAAGTCAGGTCAGGTCTTTGCTTAATGACCCACATGGTCCTCACTTAACAGTGGCAATCAAGACTGCCAGAACTGCTGTCATGAAGCTACATAGTCATGTAACATTGCACTTTATGATTGCCTCTCTTGACAATAGTAATTCTGGGTAGCAAGCCCACCTGGCTATGTGCCCCATCCTCCAGGATGGCAAGGTCCTTCACCGTGGGCATACTACCCTGAAGCCGTCTGGGCTCCTGGCCTCTGGCTTGGCCACCACCACCACCTCCTCCTCACCCGGCTGCACCTCCTGCAGTAAAAACCACCTTCAACAGGGACCCAGACAAGATATTATTGTTATAACCCAATTACCTATACTGGAACCACCCATATTATTGATTGCAAAATATTGATGCAGATTGTGGTTGAATTTTGGCAGTAAACCACATTTTTTAAATACCATGGCAACTGCTTATTCTCCCTAGTGCTTAGCTCTAAACATCTACACAAAGGATTTGATGAAATAAACCCTGACAACTTAAAAATACTTTGGATGGTATGATAAGTCTTAGGTTATATACAGTTATTTATTTCTGAAATATTTTGGAACTATCCTGCTTGACTTGTAGGTGTACTTGTCATCTATATTCTTTTATTTTATTCATATATAGTTAATCCTCATTTAAGAACCATGTTGGGACTAGCAACTTGGCCATTAAGTGAAGAGATCACTAAGTGGAACCACACTGTGCTTTATTCTCTTACTTCAGAGTGTACTGCACTCTTTCCTTCGCTCCACAGATCTGTGAAGGGCACAAAGTTACTTTTTTGCCACCGTTGTAATTGTGAATGGTCACTTGTATGAGACACTTGTTAAATAAGGACTCCCTGTATTGAATTCATTATAGATTAATACCAAATTGGGTAACACTAAATATTCATAAATTTCTTAGTGGTTCCTTCCCCGTTTTTGTTTTTTTTTGGAAAGGAAAATTACCATGCAATTAAGCTTGTTTCATAAATACATTGATCTGATTGTAACTCTTGTTGTTATGAACTTGCTATTCCTTCTTTTTACACAGCTGATGGGTAGGATTACAATAGGATAGCAAAATAATGGATTAGAATGCAGATGTCTATAGGCCGGTGGATTCTCAATACGATTTCATTTCTTAGGAAACATTTCCTGCAGTTCATGCCAGTGTTGCAGTTTCCTGATTTATGCTAGAATTCAAAATTGTGTGTCAGGCCTGCTCCAGTTTGGTCTTCTAGGAAAGAAATACTCTCGATTCCGTGTGTAGCAAAGAGAATAAAAAGCCAAGTGGTTACAATAAAGCAAAGCCAGAACTGACGTTTTGCATGCGAAAGCCTTCCAGTTAACTTTCCCCTTTTCATTCCTCCTTGCTGTTGTCCAATTACATTTGAAGAAGGCATTTGAGTAACTATCTCTGCAAAGGTGGGCTGGATTGTGAGCCATTACATTCCATCTCGGCCTGTGGCCTTGGAGTGGTGAGCCGATGGTGCTTAATTTCGCTTTCCCCCAACTCCCTCCCCCCATAGTTCATGGCAGACTGGCATCTAGCGAAGAGAAGCTGGAGCAAAGGAACGGCAGTCCTGTCATTGTGCTGGAAATTTAATTTAATTCTGGAAAAAATAGTGGTGTCCTATTTGTCCTTGAAACAAACAATATTCATTGTTCTCAATAAAAGTATAAGGCAATTGTTTAAGAAAAGTTTAGTTTTAAATAATGTTCGACACGTTTTTAAAAAGTGTATATATTCAATATATGAGTTACCTATGAGTTTCTTATTGCCAGCTCTGCAGAGTGTGATTTAGTGTGCATTAACGTTGGCTTGTTCCATGGGTTGTACAGTTTCCATTGTGTCTGCTTAGATAACCGGTGCTTGCTGTGCCAGCGTAGAACTGTTTACTCTTAAATGAAGAGGTTGGCCACAGACACACAGAGACTTGTTTCTTGGTTGGGTTTGGGATCATTCGACTTAGCTTTAGCCCTTATCCAACAGAATCTTGAATGAAACAGAGATGTGGTAGGGAAGAACTTAATCCTGAGACAGGAAGGCAGCCAGTTTTTATTATACTGAGAGCTTGGCCCTTCAAGTACTCTTCCTCCTCATCTCTGCATGATTAGTCTTGAATGAATACCAACATGTGGTTTCATTGCTTCCGAAATCATAGTCATCTGTGATAGAGTAGCACAAGGATTTTATGGTGTGTGTTTGTGCAACAGATCATAACCCTGAGAAACTTGGTTCTTTTTAGAGTTCCTAATAAGTTCATTAACATGTATGAGGAATTTTATACAACGTTGGTTTCTAATCCCGGCTGGGGTAATGGTTAATGGGGAAATTCTGCTTAGTGCAGCTATTAAGGAGACAAAGGAGGGAATGTTAAGTCATCCTGAGTTTTCTGCATGAGCCTGGCTATGACTTTTATGCTCGAGTGAACATTCGTTCAACTTGTATAGTGGTCCAACTTGCATTTGTGACTGAGCACTTAAGTCAATGAAAAGCAATAGCAAGGAGAATAAAAATATGAATAAAATCAGTAAACATAGAAAAGTATTAAAACCATTATTAAAATACAAAACACAATCATAATCAGCAGCTGAACAACAACCATACATCCAAGTCAGTATAACTACTGAAAAAGCTCACCACCACCACTGGACACCCCTCCCCACAGTCATGGTGGTGCAATTATATCTTCAGGCACTTCCTAAAGGCCAAGAAGGAAGGGGCCAGTCTGAGTTTGGGGGGAGGAGGGTACTAATGTTTCAAATGGCAGGTGCCAAAGCAGAAAAGGCAGTCTTTCTAGGTCCTGTCAAGATGACATTCCTTACTAGATGGGATCCTAAGCATGCCTGTCTTGCCAGATCTGATAGGGTGTGTAGAATAACCTTGGAGAAAGTGTTCCTTCAATATCCCAGTCCCATATCAGAACTTCGTAGGTTATTACCACCACCTTGAATTGCACTTGGAAGCCAATACAGCTCAAAGAGTAGTAACGTGTGCTATTCAAGGAGTGCAAATAACTACACTGCACTCCCACTATAGAGTAATAGCAATAGCACTTAGACTTATATATCATTCTGTAAGCAGTTTACAAATGTCACCATATTGCCCTCAACAATCTGGGTCCTCTTTTTACTGATCTCGGAAGGATGGAAGGCTGAGTCAACCTTGAGCCAGTTGTGGGCAGAGTTAGCCTGCAATACTGCATTGTAATTATGTCATATGTTATACCGTTATCTTTTGCATCAGCTGCAGCTTCTGAATGCTCTTCAAGGGTAGCCCTGTGTAAAGCTTATTACAGTAATCCATTCAACTGATAACCTCGGCATGAGTAATTGAGAACATAGTATCCCAATTCAGGAAAGGCTGCAATTGATGCACAAGTAGAAGCTGTGCAAAGGCCTCCCTGGCCACAACCAGCAGCTGTTCTTTGAGCAGGAGTTGTGAGTCCAGGAAGACCTCTCTGTGCAGGGTCCATTTGAGGCAATGCCACCCTATCCAGAACAATGGTCAATCCCTGGAACCAGATGCCTAGAAGCCATTCAGTCTTGCCAGGGCTGCAGTGGATTATCTCACCGGCAGCTTCATGTAGACGTTACACGAGGAGTGGAGAAAATACTAAATCCTGAGGAACCCTGTAAAACAGGAGATAATTCCAAGAATAAATGGTGATGAGAAATTTGTAACATATAGTTTGTGTTGGTGAATCTGGAAAAAGATTGGTTTGAAAGTAGGTACTTGGAGAGTTGCTGTTACTCTGAAAATAAAGATATTAATTATGCACAGCTTATTGCATCAGAAACTAGCAGCTGTCTGGTAAAGTAGGAAGTTGAACTGAAGAATTCTGTACTGGACATTGTAAATCCCATTTCCCTTGTCTTGTGAAAGTGAACTTGAGACATATCACACAACACTGTTCTGTATCACGGTAAAGTTACATAGTATAATATAATTTATTAACCTTTAATAAAGGTTGCATATATTTAATGCAAGTGCTTATGTAATTCCAACCTTGTTAAGTGTTTTTCTTTCTGCAATCTAGAGCCGACCTTAAAGATGTATTTGGTTGTAAGTATTAAAATGTGCTGAATTGCTACAAGATACAGTTAAGGCAATGTTTCTTAATCTTGGCAATTTTTAAGATTTCTGCTCAGAATTCCCCAGCCAGCAATTCCATGAAAATTTAGCATAGAAGATTGAGAGTTCCCTGTTTTGGGAATTTCAAGACAAGGATGTCCACTATGTATGTGTTGGTGGGTGTGGAAATAAAGAACTAGGTGTTGAAATCACTGGGCTGCTTCATTTGGATTATATGATTCATTTGAAACCTTCAGGGGGGAAGGAAAGAGACATCATTCCAAAAAAACCTTCATCTGAAATTGAAGGATGAGGCTTAGTGTATTAGGAATGATTATAGATATCAGATTGTTCCTTCAAAAGGTAGATATTTGAGATCCCCAGGAAACCAGCCTGAGGCCAGACATATGTTTTAGCTTGTAAAGCAATGAAGTCGCTCGTTTGAAGTTGGTTACCCACTACTTTGAAGACAACCGTAGAAGCGAGGAATTTGAGACCAGATTCCTTTTAATGCCTAAGTGCTAACCCATTTTATTTCTGAGAAACAAGTGCTTCTCAGTCTGTGATAACATAAGGGTTAAAGAAAAAGTGGTAGAATTTGGATCTTGGTATTGCTGTGTAAAGGGGTTTTTACACAGTGTGTATATATCCTCTGGTGCTTTTAGTTACAGTGACCACCAGGAGGCACTTCTACATTCATACACATCTCACTATAACAAGCAAAGGAAATGAGAAAAAAATGGATCTTAACACATTTAAAATTTATTGCTTGGCAATTTCTGATCATCATCTGAGCTGATGTCATTACCTAGTATGATAATGAAAGGAAATATTATATCAATTTTTGGTTATTTGAATTGAATGGGGTGATCCAGAGAGTGTTTACTATTGTTTACTGTAGGAAGATTAGGATAGACCATAACACCTATGTGCAGAACAATACAGATTTGCACAGTGAGAACCATGCAGGCGAGAATTCTCTTCACATTATTTGTATCAGCATCTGGTGTTGAGTGCAGTCGTGGCTGAGCCAGAAATACAGTAGTTATTTGTTATTGTATTTTTCTTTGTTAATTGGGAAAAAAAAGCAGGCTAGATGTAATTTCCAGCAGCATTTCAGCATCTAAATATATCACTCCAATTATATACCGTATTATTCAGACTAGAAGACGCTCCGAAGTATAAGACACACCTAGCTTTTGGGGAGAAAAATAAGAAAAAAAATTCTGCCTCTGCCTCCCAGCAATTTGTCTCCTTGCAGCAAACCTGTTTTCCGCCTCTGTGTGCCCTGTTTTCAGCCTCTGCTCCCTCTGTTTTTGGCCTCGACATGCCCCATGGGGCGCACGGAGGCTGAAAACGGGGGGCGCAGTGGTGGCGATGGATGATGGCGATCCCTGCAGACTGGAACAGCTGATCGCCAGTATTCCAGGAGGCAGATCCAACTGACAATCAGTTGCTCATGCTAAATCAGGCTGTTTGCTGCAAGGAGACCAATTGCTGGGAGGCAGAGGCCGAAGGGTGGGGGTTGTCGGGCGGCCAGGGCTTCAGCAACATTTGCTGAATAAGAGGCAATGATATTTCCACCCACTTTTGTGGAGGGGGGGAGAGTGTGTCTACTGAAAAATACAGTACTTGAGTTGGAACAAGTTTATTATAGTGTATGGTGTTTGGCTTGCATCATTGATTTATTTTTGATGCTTTGCAGAGCAGGCTTTCTTTACCGGTTTCATTCGTGGTTCCTTCCACATTGCATTGTGTTGTAAATTTCTGCAATATTAGCTCAAATTGGCCTAGTATCTGGGCTGACAATTGTGGTCACTTAAAGTCTCCTGTTCTGCTGTTTTGTTGTAATTTAAACAAATTTAAAGAGAAATTCATTTTTCAATTCCTGAGCGTAATTACTACTATAGTGCGAGGTCATTTCTGCATTTTTAAACATGCATACTAGTTAGTTTGGCTAATTTTTGAAGGGACAATCTGCCTCAAGCAATCTTTATTCACAGAGAACTTGTTCCTTATTCCAGAGATCCTGCCAAGGGTTGAGACAGTTGCTTCACCAATCTAAGAGAAATATTTCAAGTAAGTAGAATCCAAGCAATTAAGTTGCTCTAGGAAATATGGTTGCCGGTGACACTAACTTTCAAAAAACATTTTGGAGATTAAATTACATTCTTTTGCATAATTGGAAAAGATTGTTTACATAGAATTTTATCTATATATATATTTATCAAAGCAATTAGATATGTACATCTTACATGATTATACAACGTTGTAAAAATGTTCTGGAATAATCTCTCTTATTCAAATGCCATCACTGAATCAGCAGCATAGTACAAAGGTGTTTGAACTTGGGAAGATTTTTTTTTAATACACTCCCTGCTCATTTCAAATGGAAGAAATTTAAGGTAGAGAAATGATGCAAATCCCATTATCCTCAAGATAAATTTGGGCCAAGGCTGATCCCAGACTGTATATCAGAGAACAGGAGCAGGAATGTGGTAACTAAAGAAAGTCAAGTGAGGTACAGCTAAATAGCATATTGTTCCTTCATTCGTGGACTGTGTCAGTTCAGTCTCCAAATGCACCTGTGGGATCCCATGATCCCTTAGAAACAAAGTAGGTCTGTGGTCCATGAAAGATTTTGTAGGCCATTTCAATAGGCCTTTTCTCATGAATTTCTGAAACATACAAATAAGCAATTACTTTTTCCTCCTTGTCGCTACTCACCCTCAGGCAGATTGTAGTAAAGTCTATGCCACACACACATCTGAATCAGCCTGTGACTTTCATCCCTGATGCTATTCACAATGGTAAAAGGGGTTGTGGGTTAACTATACAATATGTTGAATGAGTATGATTATGCAACATCAATCTAGCTGAACAGAAAAGAGAGGTACAAATACATCATAATATCGGAATATATAAATATATGGTAGAGTTAGTTTAGTCTTTTATTTCTGTTCGTATATTAAAACATTTTTATAACAAGGACAGTAATTGAGTGTGTACTGATAGTATGTATTCAAACATCATGGTTATCTAAGCTTATGGTTAGGCATTAAATGTATTGCACTCATGCCTTCTAGCTCCCTGTGCGATATGGGAGTGAAATGTCTAGGGAAAGTGAAGCAAAACAGAACAGGCTTGCTTGTTGATTCCAAGGGGAGACCCTGTGAATTTCATGGGGCCTCTTGAGTACTATGACAGAAAAGCTGGAGTGAGAATGTTTTTTTCTCAATTAACCTGATCCAAAGTTTGATTATCTGAACCCCTCTAGCCTTTTTGGACTTGAATTTCCATCAGCTACAGTGGCAAGTGTATATGAGAATTACAGTTAGAAAAAAACCCACAGTCTACCATAACCTAATCTCTGTTTCTACTTTCAAATGATAATATTAAGTAATTAGCCTTCCTCCCCAAAGAGTGAGTTAGGAATAAACATCCTAATGCTGCCCTGCCTATGCAATTATTTTATACAAGAAGTTTGCAAAATATAATGATGGTAAGGAAGCGATTGCTTTTTGTTCCAAAAGGAATATGTTGTATTCAGCTTTGGGATAGAAGTGTGCCATTGAGTGCTGTATTCTTAGATCTAAGGCGTGATTACTGGTGCTCTATAGGGACTGACTGAGATATATATTATTTCATATGCCTCCTTTGTAAAGTTCTTTGCTCTGCATAATGGTTAGATACGAATAAGTCTTTTAAATCGCATTGAAAATTAACAGGTACTACATTACTGAAAACTGAATTGCATTGTTAGAAATACAAAGTTAGAGATGAGGAGAGTAGCTCAGAATTGATTCCCCAATTTGCATAATTTCTTTCTATATTAGGATATTAGGAAAACTGATGGTTCATTAAAAAGTTCATTCGCAATGTTGAGAAAAATGATAGTTTAACATTTTGTATCATTTACTAACTAATACAAGTAGTTCATTTAGTTCGAAGTTACAATGGCACTGAAGAAAGTGACTTATGACTGTTTTTAGCAGTTACAACCTTTGCAGCATCCCCATGATCACATGATCAAAATTTAGATGCTAGGCATCTGACTCGTATTTATGACCGTTGCAGTATCCAAGGGTCATGTGATCACCTTTTGTGACCTTCTGACCAGCAAAGTCAATGGGAAACCAGATTTACTCAACAGTCAGGTTACTAACTTATTGACTGGTAATTCTCATGAATTTCTGATGCATACAAATACATAATTTCTTTTTCCTCCTTGTCTCTACAACTTTGTTGAGAAAGGTCGTAAAATAGGGCAAACTTAACAAATGTCTCACTTAACATAAAATTTGAGTTTAGTTGTGGTCATAAGTTGAGGATACCTGTAATATTCATTCTAGACATTTATTTTAAAATAATAGTAATGCACAGGCATGGAAAATATAGTTAGACACTTCTGAAAAAATAATATGGGGAAATATAGGTAGTCCTCGGCTTCAAGACCACAGTTGAGTCTCAAACTTCTGTGGCTAAGACAGTTGTTAATAGCAATAGCACTTAGACTTATATACCGTTTTATAGTGCTTTACTCTAAGCGGTTTACAGAGTCAGGTAATTGCCCCCAACAATCTGGGGCCTCATTTTACCCACCTTAGAAGGAGGAAGGCAGAGTCAACCTTGAGCCTGGTAGGATTCGATCTGCCAAATTGCAGGCAGCCGGCAGTCAGCAGAAGTAGCTTGCAATACTGCACTCTAACCACTGTGCCACAGAGTCTTAAGTGAGTTTTGCCTCATTTTATGACCTTTCCTACCACAATTGTTAACTGAATCACTGCAGTTGTTAAGTTAGTCATGCAGTTGTTAAGTGAATTTGGCTTCCCCATTAACTTAGCTTCTCAGAAAGTGGCAAAAGGTGATAAATCACATGACCCCAGGACACTGTAACCATCATAAATATGAGTCAGTTGCCAAGCGTGTGAATTTTCATCACATGGCAGTAGGGATGCTGCAATGTTCCTGTGAAAAACAGTCAAGTGACTTTTTTCAGTGCTGTTGCAACTTGGAAGGATCACTAAATGAACTATTGTAAATCCAGGACTACTTGTATGCATCATGTAATTTTAAATTTTGTTTATATTTCTCTTCAGTGATAGATTTGTTTTGTTTTTTAAATGAAGCATGGATGAAATAATAAGATTGCAACCTGCCTTTCTACAAAAAGGATGGAAAAAAAGTGGAAAACCCTGGTTCTCTTTAGATGTTAAGGGAAATGTAAGGTATTTTAAGAGGGGAAAATTGTATTGGAAGGAGAGCTATTGAATCCAGGGCTGCTTCTCTCCCCTGAGAATTACCATCCTGCCAAAGAGAAACAAAATGAGAAAAGCTTTCCCAATTCTGTACATGCTTGCTAAACACTGTCAGTGTGAAAAACTGTCTGAAGAAATTGCAGTCACTTTAGGCAAGTCTCATTTTGATTCGTTGCACTTCTTATGATTTCAGCCCTTTTCTTTGTGATCCAGCAACACTGAATACTCTGTGACCTTTGTCTTAAAATGTGATTTATCCTCCCAGGCCTGTCTGGTTTAATTGCAAATCTTTTATTACTGACTTGGTTTAATGGATAGCATTTTGCAAACGGTTGAATGGTAGAAAGATTTTCTCAAAGACAAATGAAAAATGTATGTCGTTGAAGCGGCCTTTCTCCAGGTTCACATCTTTCTTTTAAAAAAAGTCTGTTTCTAAGTTTTAACGTTTATTCTGTAATAAGCAAGTAGATACATCAGTATACAAATGGAGTTGAATAAATACTTGAGGATAAAAAAATTAGTGGATACATTTACTAAACCAAAATTTTGTCTACAGAGAAAAAGAGGTTTGCTAAGTGTGTATGTTACATTGCAGTTTTCTGTTTTTGTGTGTGTTTTGACCTTATTTTAGGAAAAAGTATATAGCAATAGCACTTAAGACTTATATACGGCTTCATAGTGCTTTACAGCCCTCCCTAAGCAGTTCATAGAGTCAGCATATTGCCCCCAACAATTTTGGGTCCTCATTTTACCCACCTCAGAAGAATGGAAGGCTGAGTCAACCTTGAGCCTGGTGGTATTTGAACTGCCAAATTGCAGGCAGCCGACAGTCAGCAGAAGTAACCTGCAGTATTGCACTCTAACCACTGTGCCACTGAGGCTCATATAAATTGGAATTTCAGAAATAAGAACTGTCTTCAAGGGATTTCAAGCTATGTTGTCTTCTAATTAATTAACCCGTGTAAGGGTGGTGAAATCCATAAGAGGGAAAAAACTTGTGATAGATAATTACAGCAATAATATTATTTGCAAAATAAATCTACTCATTTATCTGGACCGTCCTTGGGGTGGAGTGGCGGGTGTCAAAAACATGAAAGTGGCAAATGTGACAAAGTGATCAAAGTCCTGCCTTTTAATGTGCAGTGTGAGGCTTGGTGCTCACTTGGTGCTCTCATCCTCTATTTTGAACTTGCTGATGCTTGTATCATAGCTCTTTCTAGGGGCCAATAGCTCTACAGAGATAATAGCTTTCCACTTTAGGGATGCTCCATGATTAACCTGCAAACCATTTCTTTGTCTTTTCAGGTGATACGGAGAAGTAGTGATGAAGAAAAATTGCTGTGCTTAGTTCGTCAGCGTGCAGGACATCACTGCCAAACTGCTGTGATTGTGATACTTATTTTGGCTTGGGAAGGGATTCCTCATCTTCTTGCTGACACATTGTATAAGGAACTGACCCAGAGTCTCAGAAAATATGGCTGTCCAACTAGCCGTAGGTGTGCATTAAACGAAGAGTAAGTATGCTTTAAAATATTTTCTAGTATGAGAGGATTTTAAAATATAAAGGATGTACGAGAGACTAGTAATCTTACTTGCTTGACAGTCTTCTGTACTATGGCCATTAACACTTGAGAAAGATATATACTATAATTTGTGGGTTTTTTAGTAGTGTGTAGATAGCATTCTGAGTATGATGTGTTAAGAGGACCAAAAACAAATTTTTCATTTTTTATCCTGGCAAAAACAGTTTATATGAAAAAAGAATTTTTCTTCCATTTTTTAAGAACGTCTTCTGTTGTTACCCACAGCTTTTTTACTTTGGTGTCTTCTAGAGTTAATAGAATAAAGCACATTTTTCTATATTTTTGTAGATCGCAAAATACAAACTCAGTATAGTTGAAACTCTTTCTTAAGGTGAAGAAACTGTGTGCTAGTGTACCACTGCTTCATCATTCCAAATTGCCTTTTACTGACAGCTGCTGCAGTTAAACCTTAAAAATTCCTTTTCAGGCTTGTTTAATACAGTGCCTGAAATCAGGCTTCTATCTTATTCCTATCCTAACAAAACTTCAGTACTTTGTTCTTGGCACACAAATCTGATTTGGAAACCTAATTATCTGGTATGGACATTATTCTGAATAACTCACATAAATGTATGTTATTTACTTAGTAACTTCTACTGACTGGAGCAGGCAAATTAAATCATGGGCTGTGATGGGGGTGTCCCAATACTCCCTTATTACACCCCTCCTGCACGACCTGCATTGGTTGCCGGTTGCCTTCCGGGTGAGATTCAAGGTGTTGGTAACAACTTACAAAGTCCTACATGGCTTGGGTCCGGGGTACTTGCGGGAGCATCTCCTGCCGGCATCACGCTCCGATTGCCCGGTATGCTCCCACAGGCAGGGCCTCCTTGGGATACCGTCGGCCAGACATTGTCGGTTGGCGGTGCCCAGGGGCAGGGTCTTCTCTGTGGGAGCACCCACCCTGTGGAAGCAACTCCCCTTGAGCCTTCGTTTGGCCCCCGATCTCCGCTCCTTCCGTCGTGACCTTAAGACCTGGCTTTTTCAACAGGCCGGTCTGGAATAACCAAGGGGAGGGGTGGGTTTGTTTTAGAGGGTTTCTAAATTTTAATTGAATTTTAATTCTTAGGCTTGTATTTGGTTTAATTTCTTTTTATTGTAAAATTTGTAATGAGTTTTATATTGTTAGCTGCCCTGAGTCCTTATGGAGAGAGGATGGCATACAGGTCTAATAAATAATAATAATAATAATAATAATAATAATAATAATAATAATAATAATAATAATAATCCTGGAAAGGTTGGTGCAAAATTTTGTATTCCAGTCAGGAAATTTTTTGATGTTCCCTTAAAACGCTCCAATTTGACAATTCCAGGAATGGTCAGTCATTGAGTCTTCTACAACAGAAACAGACTTGCTTTGTCCTGGACATGTTTGAGTCTTCCATAATACTAGCAACTAAGTATGGAAGGCACTTTGAAGCTGCTCCAGTGATGGGGCAGTCATTTTTTTTTACATGATCTAAAATGAAAAAAATACACAGCCACAAAAAGTGCACTATTTATTTCTAACAAAGACAGTTGATAGTTTCTAAACAATCTGATAGCTTTACATTTAGGCCTCTGCCTGAAGGTACTCTTTGACTTATAACAGTTCATTTAATGACCTTTCAAAGTTACATTGACACTGAAAAAAGTGACTTATGACCATTTTTCACACTTACAAAATCCCTATGGTCACATGATCAAAATTCAAACACTTGGCAACTGATTCAAATTGATGACCGTTGCAGTGTTCCAGAGTCATGTGATCCTTTTTGCAACCTGACAAGCAAAATCAATGGGGAAGCCAGTTTCACTTAACAACTGTGTTACTAACTTAACGACTGCCATGATTCACTTAACAACTATGGCAAAAAATATCATAAAATAGGGCAAAACTCCCTTAACAACTGTCCCACTTAGCAACAGAAATTTGAGGCTCAGTTGTGGTTGTAAATCAATTTGTGCAATGGTAGCTACATTCAAGCTTCAGAAAAATGCATAGAAGTTGATTATAGACATTTTTGTTGTTGCTTGCACAACAAAAATTATAGACAGTTGTTGTTGCTTGCACCCTTGATTGATTGGGAAGCTATTCTTGTATTGCTGAGGAATCTGATGTGACAGCAACAAGGTATTTGGCAAAGCCCTGACATGTTTAGTGACTGCCTACCCTGCAGTGGAAAGAAGAAGAAAAAAATAAACACTTTTGAGCCTGGAGTGTGAGATTCATCAGATCTGATTGATTCTTATACTGGTCCTAATCAAAAGCAGCCAGTGGTCTACATTAGGGGTGTCAAACTCACATCATCACGGCAGTGTCATGTGATGTATCGAGACCTTTCCCTCATTCGCTAAACTGGGCCTGGGCATGGCCAGTGCATGACACATCAGGCCTGTGGGCTGGGAGTTTAACAGCCCTGGTCTACATGTTTGTCTTGCTCTAGTTTAGTCTATTCCATTGAGAATAACACAAATTATATCTGCATCATCTAAAACTAAGAATTCCCCAGATGTTAGCTTTCAATGTGTGTGTTAGGTTGACAGAGATTTTGGGGCATCAATTTGCTGAAAATGAGGATCTTGGCCAACTAGCTGATTACTTTCCTTTTGGTTAATTTTTCTAGTCGTACTTGTGCCTGTCAAGGTCTTGATCCAGAGACATGTGGGGCATCCTTTTCATTTGGCTGTTCTTGGAGCATGTATTACAATGGCTGTAAGTTTGCCAGAAGCAAAATCCCCAGAAAATTTAGACTTCTCACAGATGATCACACCCAAGTAAGTACTCTTCCTTCCTTCTTCCATAATACAATTTTTAATGCTACGGTTTAAGTGCACAGGTATTACAAATGTTTAAAGCTGTTCAGAATTAGTGGAATCATATTAGATTACATCCTTTCTATATGGCTTAGATGAGCAAAGTAAGCATTACTATGAGCAAGTTCTATTCATATACAGTAAATCACTTGTACTGACTTGTCTTAAACATAAATGAGCACATAAAATCTCACTTCCTGACACCTCCAGAATGCCATGCTTTCATTCCTCTGATAACTCTTAGCCATCCTCCATAATTTACCAATTTATATGCATTGAATTGAATACTTTATTTGGCCAAGTGTGATTAGACACACAAGGAATTTGTCTCCAGTGCAGAAGCTCTCAGTGTACAAGCAAAGCAACAAATTAATGATAATCATAATAATAAAAATACCAGTAAGAATACCAATAAGAGGGAAAAGTATGAAGGATAATAAGTATAAATAATAATAATGCTGCAGCCATACTATTTGAATAAATACATACTGACATTAGGCAGCAGTGTGAGAATTAGTTGTTCAGCAGAGTGATGGCCCAGGGGAAAAAACTGTCGCTGGGTCTAGTTGTTTTGGCTTGCAATGCCAGAGGAGAGAAGTTGAAATAGTTTATGTCCAGGATGTGAGGGGTCTGCAAATACCTTCTCAGCCCTCCTCCTGACCCACACAATATAAAGGGCTGTTGTGGAAGGCAGGCTGGTTGCAATTGTTCTTTCTGCAATCTTAACTATCCACTGGAATCTGTACCTGTCTGTTTAGTTGCTGCACCAAACCAGACAATTACAGAAGAACATATGACAAACTTAATAATTCCTCTTTAAAACTGTATCAACAGCTCCCGAACTTCCTGAGTTGACGCGGGAAGAATATTCCTTGGGGTGCCTTTAATGATGGTTCTAATGTTAAGGGTCCATTTCAAGTCCTAGGACAGGGGTGTCAAACTCAAGGCCCAGGGGCTGCATCCGGCCTACGAAGTGCTTGGAACTGGCCCGGGGGGCTGCTCTGGAAATAGTGAAAGACCGGCCTGTGGTGCTTCTGCCAGCAAAAATGGAGGTCACGAGGTTCGCACCTCCCCCCAAGTTCTGTTTTTGCTGGCAGGAGCCTGTTTTCGCTGGCAGAGCGCTCAGGCCACCACAGGCACCCCCAAAATGAATGATGTCATGCTGGCCTCACACCCCCTGCCCACACCCATCCCTGCCCCCAAAGGTTAAACACAACCGTGATGCGGCCCTCCATGAAATCGAGTTTGACACCCGTGTCCTAGGAGATTATAGAACTCCAAAATTTGAAGGACTCCACTGTTGATAAGGTGCTGTTGAATATGGTAAGAGGTGGTAGAAGAGAAGGGCTCCTCCTAAAATCCACTCTCATCTCTACAGCCTTAAGTATATTCAGCTCCAGATTGTTTCAGCTACACCACAGGGCCAGGTTTTCATCTTCCCGTCTACAGTATATGCAGACTGCAGACTCATGACCAACTCAATTGAGGCCAGTGATGGTTGTATCATCTGCAAACTTCAGAACTTTGCAATCATTGTATAGACAGAAAAGAGCAATGGAAAGAGCTCTCAGTGTGTGTTCATTGCCTGGATATGACATGTAATTTTCCCTAGCCTCACCTGTTGTTTCCTATCTGTGAAAAAAACTGACTAGTATGAGCAGATACTGTAAGCTGGATCAATTTTAGATTATTTTTATTTTCCTATTAAGGAAGACTGAATACGCACATTTACAGTGACTAATGTATACCTGCAATCCATTTTATAAAGTGTTCCCTGATTTTAAAAATATGGAACATTTCACAAGTGTCCATTCTCATCATGTACACAGGTTTGCTAACTTCTAGTGTACCACACACTCCTGAAGCAGACACTTGGTTGTACGATGATTTTGGGTGCTCAAAAAGTTCATAGAGCAAACAAATCAAAGTGCTTCTTGTCGTTTTTACTACAACCTTCTATTTTAGCTAAATATTAAATATTGATCATTTTACAGATGACATAAAGCTAGGAGGTATAGAATGCAAATGCAGAAGAAGATAGATTGAAAGTAAAGACAGATATGGATCATTTGAACCACTGGACGGAGTGAGATGAGGTTAAATGTAAAGAAGTATAAAATTATGCTCTTTAGGTAAGAATAGCTTGTAGTATAGAGATAAAACTAGAAAAATCTATTGTCTAGAAAGTAGTCCAGAATAATTTTTGGACAGGTAACACACATATATGGATTTGTGCTATTGTGATTTACTTATTCTAATCTGCTCAATAATGCTCAAGAATGAGACACAAGAAATGGTTGTCCCATTGCCTCTGCCCTCTTCAAAGAAGAATTTAAAGCTGCTCTTTCATTTCTGTTCTGGTTAATTATGACTTGTTCTGCTTTTCTAGCACAACAAGTGAGTTAACTTTGTCCGTGACTTGCTTATAGCATGCCAGGTTCAAAGCATCTTGTAGGATTATGGTGAGATTAAAATATAATGAGTGAATCAAATCAGTCTATAAACTGCAGATTATGGTAGTATGATTCAAGCCACATTTACGGTTATTCACAGCACAGGATCTGGATGAGACAAACTAAGCTCTCAGGTTTTTGTTCATTTGTTTTTTATAGTAAAAGTGTAACTATCTAATGCAGGGGTCTCTAACCTTGGCAACTTTAAGACCTGTGGACTTCAACTCCCAGAATTCCTCAGCCAGCTTTGCTGAGGAAACCCCTGATCTAATGAAATGAATTCAAGGGTTACAGCCAGCACTGATAGTAAGTTATATCAGCTTGAGAAATAGGACTCCTTTGAACATTGTGGATAGGTTAAGGTGTAAATCCACCTGTGATATTTTTCTGCCATTTTTTTAATTACCTCATGATTTGTTTTAATATGGTAGCCATTTGGTGTCTGAATGAGTGAGTTTTGGAGGAATGCTATTTATTAGAGTATTAATGGATATTACTCTGTTTTAAATAATGAAATATTTTCCAAATCTAAATATGTATAATGTAAAAGTCTTTTTGAGTCATTCACTTCCAGGGTTGAATTTATGGGTGCATTTCAAGAGTTCTCTTGGGAGTAGTAGAGGAACAGTATATCCTTCTTTTAATATGTGTTTTCAATTTCCCAATCAATCTTACAGCCCTGGTAAGATATTCTCTCATCTAAATACTAGCCAGGTCCCTTTCTACTTAGGCTAGTGAGATTAGCCATGTTAGCTACCTGGGCACCTGTCTGAATCTCATACTTTCTAAGGCTACTATATTGGTCTGCTAAACTGATATATTTAGCAGTACAAAATGGGCCACCTACATGTTGGATCGGTTGTTAACCAGAATCCTAACTTAGTTGATCTGTTGTTAACCAGAATCCTAACTTAGTAATACATTTAAAGCATTTATTTATTGTAAGGGTGTCCAACCTTGGCAACTTTAAGACCTATGAATTTCAGTTCCCAGAATTTCCTAGCTGGGAGTTGAAGTCCACAAGTCTTAAAGTTGCCATGGTTGGAAACCCCTGAATTATTGTTTCTTTTGTGTCTCTTTCCTTTTTGATTCTTTCTTGAAAAAGCTTGATGTATGTTCTACTGAGTCCTTTTTTTTTTACTCAAAGGGTATCTTTGAAGAAACTCTAGTTTATCTTCAATCTTATGTGTCATCTCCTCTGAGGATAGTAAAAAAATCATCTTAGGACAGAGTAGTTATAATTGTTTTTAACACAATATGAAAATGAACAAAAGAGAATAAGTTTAATAGCTGTATTGTCAGTTATGCAGTAAATTTTAAAATTTGATACAGGTAGTCCTTCATCTGTGTCCATTCATTCAGTGGCCATTCAAAGTTATGATGGTGCTGAACGAATGATGGTTGTGACTGATCCTCAGAGCATTTCTGACCTGATGCTGCACCCCATGATCTCACACACATCGCTGAGGTAAACCTCCCCCACCTGCACAGCCTCCAGCAGCCTTTCTGTGCTGCCACTTGCATATCCTCCCTGACCTTTAACCCTTCTGCACCCTATCCAAGGCTAACAGCCACCCTTGCATGCCCTTAATTCGCACCACAGCCCTGAACACCTTCCCTGACCCTTGCTACATGCCCATGCACCATCCCTCACCTGTTCCTCTCACACAACACTGAAGTCATCACACACACGCCTTAACCTTCACCCTGCCTTATATCCCTGTGTAACTAGCCCCACATATACTCTCCCCTGCCTATACACACAATTCACATTGCATCTACACCAGTTGTGGTATTCTACTGGTTCGGCCCGGTTCTGCAGAGACGTTAGCAGCGATGAGCAGCAGAAACCGAACTGGTTCTCTCCGCCGCTCTGCTGTTGGGCCCAGGCCCTCATACTCACCTTTATCCTCTGAATTTGAAGCGCAGCTGCTTTGCGCGGCATAGAAGAGTGCTGCGCGGCAGCTGCTGAAGTAACTGGGATTGTGCAGGCTTGCAGGAGGTGAGTTAGAATGTCTCAGCGCCTGCACAAACGCCACTGCACCTGCGTAAAGTGTGCGTTTGGCACAGGCATGCACGCAAAGTGTGTGCATGCGCACAAAGCGCGCCCACCAAGCCATGCCTACCGAACTGGTGGTAAAAATATTTGAATCCCACCACTGATCTACACACATTTCCCAAGCCTTACTGTATCTCTCACATGCACCTTCACATCCTCCATGAATTGGGTTGCACTCCTGCATAAGCTGCCTAATGCTTGCCTAATCCTTGTGCACCATCCCTGGCCTTCATGTTCTTGCCCAGAGCCACACTGTGACTCTCAGGTATCCCCTTGAACTTCTTCCCCCACCTGTCCTTCATGCTTGCACAACCTTTTCAAGCCATTTGCGACTTCCTGCCAACTTCTTCACCAATTGTGATTGTAGGATCCCAGTAGGAAGGTGTCTCATTGAACACCTATGCTTTATGACCACATCACTTAGCAATGGAAAATCCAGCCCCAATAGTTGTCATAAGCCAAGGACTACCTGTATTCAGTATATTGAAGGAAGAAAAGTCTCTTTTTCATTGCCAGTCTGATAAGCTTTCTAACATTGTTAATAGCTGTTGGGCTAAGAAATGGTGTCCTTGCAAAGGAGAAATATTTCCCCCTTTGTCTGACCAACTTTTAAATATGTGGATAGTTTTACTATTACAGTTGGAAACTGAAATATAAGCTGCAATTAATGTTGCTTTTACTAATTGCTTTATTCATAAACAATACGATTATGGAGTAATTGTTTTTTCTATTTCCAGGAAGAAAATCTGGAAAACAATTTGCAGACTTTAGCTACTGATGTGGCTCCATTATATCAAAAACTTGCCCCTGATGCTTTCCACAACCAGGTAGGTTGATGAATATTTCATGATGTCTCATCACATCCTTTTAATGTGATAGATCAGTGACATGTCCCCAAGAGGCATTTACTTACTAGCAGAGTCCACAGATTGCAGCATTGGTTTTTTGGATTTTAAGCTAGTACAATGTGTGAATTCTCCTTTTATGGTTGATAGACAATGAATTACAGCTTTGTGCAGGAATGGACAGGTTATGGTCCAAATCTTTATGTTGCTTTTTGCTGCTTTTATAAGCCCTCTCATATTTCTATCTTTCCATGTTTGTTGAAAACCATCAGCACCTATTGAGGTGGAAAACAGATAATCCCAAAATGAAATATCCGAAGTAATCATAGTTAAAGCACAAAAAGCAGCCCCAAACCTCCCTTGCAAGGCCAGCCTTGCCCACATGCTTGTAATGCCCCTCCTTTTGTGGCCCTCTGCAAATGTTGTATCATCTTCAGCTTCAAGCTTAGTGTAGTATTATGTATAAATTCATCCGTTTTGATATATGCAACAAAACACAGTCAAATTGAATTATTGTTAGTCCTCACTTACCAACCATTTGTTCGAAATTATAATGGTGTTGCAAAAGATATCCCATCTATGAAGTTTCAGCCATTCCAGCACCTTGCAGTCATGTGATCATGATTTGGCCACTTCACAAGCAGCTCATGCTTACAGTGGTTGCAATATCCTGTATGTGATCGTCCTTTGCTGCCTTCACTGTTGGCTTCCCACAAGCAAAGTCAATAGGGGAGCCAGCAGGAAAATCACTCACACCAGCCCCTACTTGGCAGCAATCACACCTAGCCACACCATGCAGCACTGCATCTTACCTGTCTGCTGCTTGCAAGCCACCTGAGACTCACTTAAGCATCCACAATCCTCACTCAGTGACCGCAATGGGGAGTGCCAGGACTCTGGTCCCAATTATATCATTAAGTGAGGATTATCTGCACAGTTTCATGTATGTGAACCCACTTGTTTCCTGTTGGAAGCAGGTATTAGATATGATAAGGAACAGGTTGAGAATCCTTTCTGATTTTTTAAAACTAGATTAAATATGATCATGATCACATTTCACAATCTTCAAGCTGGAGGGCAGCAGATGCTCCCTGGATTTGGCTATTGTACCGTCCCTGCTATATGTAGCAATTAAAAATGCATACATAAAATAACAATCATCAGGAAAAAAAACCATATGTTTTCTAAGCAACAATTCATGGTACAATTTGTAAGTCTGTGTTTTCTCCAATTTTTGATTGTAAATGAAATGTTACCCTGAAGTTGACAACATACTAAACTCTATTCTTGAAATAAGACCTCATTGCCTTGTTTTCTGAGGTGGAGAATGAGCATCTGGGGCCTGACTGCCGTCTTGGGAGCAAGAAAGGCCGGCCTTTCTCTGGTGTGACAGCTTGCATTGATTTCTGTGCCCACGCACACAAGGATACTCACAACATGCACAACGGAAGTACTGTGGTAAGTAAAAATTGGGATGCTGTTTCCTCTTCTCCACGTAGCTGTGTCATAGTTGCATACCCCTTTTTACTTGATTTCCTTTCTTTTTCAGTTTGGGTCTCCAAACGACAACTTTAAGACTTGTGGAATTCCTCAGCCAATATGGTTTGGTGACCCATGCCACAAATGATATAAAGTGCAATGAACGTATGATAAATTACAACTTTCTTGGTTACTGAGGTTAACCATTGCTTGAGAGTTAGTTTTTGCAGTCTCGTACAAAATTCACTTCTAAATCTTTAGTTGCAATGCTTTCACTTCTAAATCTTTAGTTGTGGGAAATAATTCATCAGGGCAGAGATTCAGTCCCCTGAGCTTCAAGGCCGAAAAGTGCATGGCAGAAATACCATTTAAACAAGGGGAATAGGTGTGTGGGAGAAAGCAGCAGCACCTGGATCAGAATTAGGTGCCAGTAAAAAAGGAATTTCACTTTCATGTTGACAGAAGGCAATCAACTATTTTATGGCTTCTTCCTAGCAGGCAATAAATCTTCTTACCTAACTTATTGTATGAGTTCTTAGGTCCTTAGGTTGGATAGAGCTTAGAGCTAAGTCAAGCTGTGCCAAGTCAAGTATCCAGGAAATTCCTCAAGGTGAGCCTTGACGTTCAGCTCCCAGCCCTGAGTTGCAGGAATGTTGCCTACCTTCTCCAACTGGATAGTTAGCATTTGCTGATCAATCTGTTTCTTAGGGATCTCTCCTGACATTATGGTGAAAACCTGAAATGCAGGCCACAGTCATAGAAGCCGGAGTCAAACAGCCTTCAGTGCAAAATGTTAATGCAGGTATTAGGGGCAGTATACATAGTCTTGGGGACCCTGGTAGGAACCTCTAGTCCTCTTTTATAAATGAGTGCATTAAAAAGAAATATCTTGAATGTTTGAATCTCTTGTCCTTCCCTGAGCTTTTGGGCAGCCTGGACTCAGCTGTTCTTCGTGAGATAAGCTACTTAGCAGGGCTGATCCGGTTGTCTTTGCAGTCTTGTGATTTGAAGAATGGAAGAATGTTGGGGAGGAAGAAATGACACATCCAACCTTTTGTCTACCATTATAGTAAATGACAGTTTTGGCCTGAGATCAAGTCCCAGTTGTCTTGCCTATTTGCCCACCCCTCCCCTAAGCCCCCTTTGCATTTTCCCCTTAGAATCACTTCCTCTTTAAGGATTATGCTACTCTAGGCAGCACCAATGCCTTCTTAATTGCTATTCTTGGGGCAGAACTTGTCAGCCCAGGAGGAGCTTGTGATGCACCAAATTCTTGTATGTATATTCCATACAGGGACTCCAGGTTTGGTCAATTTGGTTTCCATTGGGCCACCAAACCAGCTTGATGCATTATTCTTTAGTTTTAAGGAGGGAAACCGTAATCCTTTGCCTTTTCAGAATTGCCATCACAATTATTTGCTTTTGAGTTCGGCGGCATAAGGGAGCCCCAGTCAAGGCAAGGCATGTTGGACACGTTAACTCTCACCATTTTTCTCACAAATGTGTGTCTTAGCCACACCATTCAGCAGGAAATCTCACATTAAATGGCCGTCGTTATCTCACCTTCTGTAGGTGAGGAATTTTTCTTTTACAGTATAGGTTGGTTCAAGACAATGCAAAGTTCCCCAGCTCTTCAAATGTATTAGATAGTGTATCAGGACTGACACCCAGCACAGGATTTGGGGAATTATAGTCCAGCATCTGAAGAGTGCCAGGTAAAAGATGATTGGCTTTTGGTGATGCTGTTGAGGCATGTTTCTTCTTATGAGCAAGCCAATCCCCCTTGTTTTCTAAAACAACAGAACTCTGTTTCTCATTTCTTCAGTTTAGGTTGAAGAAATGTTCTGCTAAAATTAGCAAATGTATTTTTCATGAGATCTATATTGGATTGTAATCTTAATGTCAAGCTACATAACTGTAACCTATTGTTTATGTATAAGAAACAAATTACATATAGTTCTCAGCTTACAACCACAATTGAGCCCAAAATTTCGCTTGCTAAGCAAGACAATTTTTGTTTTGCCCCATTTTACAACTTCTCTTGCCACGCTTGTTAAGTGAATCACTGCAATTGTTAAGTTAGTTAACATGGTTGTTAAGTGAATCTGGCTTCCCCTTTGACTTTGCTTCTCAGAAGATTGCAAAAGGTGATTACGTGACCCCAGGAGACTGCAATCATCATAAATCCATGCCGGTTAACAAGCATCCAAATTTTGATCACTTGACCAAAGGGATGCTTGCTGCAGCAGTCATAAGTTTGAAAAATGGTTGCAAGTCACTTTTTTCAATGCTGCTGCAACTTTGGTCACTAAATGAATGACTATAAGATGAGGACCTTCTCTGTGTTAGTTTAGTTGTGTTTTATATGTTAGATACTGTGATGACCCAGAGTATATCAGAAATATAACAAAATACAAACCATAACTAAAAGTCCTTTACTGCCTTCAACTTGGCTTCACTGTTTAATTGTTCACAGTGGAGGAGTAAACTAGGTTCAAAATAACATTTCAAAGGCAAGAAACACAGTTCACACTCAAAGAGCCGATAGCAAAGCCAAAAACAAACCACTTTGACAGGAGTTCGAAGGCAAGCCAGGATAGTTAATTCCACATTCCAGACATACCGGGGAGAGTCAATGGGCAGAACGCCAACTAAGATAAACTTCATTAGAAGAAAGCACAAGATTGGCCTCAAGGTCTGTGACTACTACGCAGCTGCTGACTCTTATGCATAGCTCCCAGCTGCAACCCATGAGGAGGATCATGGCCCTCTCCTCCCAAGTAGACCACGCTTTTCCCTGATCCTCTTCTCCTGCGTGCCCTGGGATGGATAGGAGATGGGCCTGGATCCTCCTCTGATTGCTCAGCCCTTCCCCAGCCTCTTCCACCACCTCTGGAGCCACACTCCCACTCCCTGTTGGCTGTTCCTCCTCTTCCTTGGAGTCAGTCTCCACCAGGGGCATGACAGATACATAAAACCATGATAAGAAAGGTGAAATAGATTATCTTTGCAACCTTTTATCCTAAACATTCACTTATAGTTTTCACTGAAGTTGATTAAGTGTGTCTGTGTATTTCTATGTAAATATGAGTATTAATAGTTCCCTTTCTTCCCCTTTCTGGCTAGGTTTGTACTTTAACAAAAGAAGACAACCGTACAGTAGGTGTGATACCAAATGATGAGCAGCTTCATGTGTTGCCTCTTTACAAAATGTCACAAACAGATGAATTTGGCACAGAAGAGGGGCTGGAAGCCAAGATTAAAACTGGGGCCATCCAGGTGCTAACTGCTTTCCCCCGAGAAGTGAGGATGTTAGCTGAGCCACGCAGGGCAACCAAGAAAAAACCAGATGCAAAAAAGCAAAGTTTAGCTGAAAAAAAGCATTCTGCGCCTGTAAGGGGAAAAAATGGACTGCCAGAAACTACTAAGAGAGCACCACAGAGTTCAGGTAGGTACAACAGGGCTTCAAATAATAGCTGATAGTGATAGATATGGGCATGTTATAGAAGTTCACATTTGTGTGTCTAAAATGCAAAGTATCAAGATGAAACAAAGTAAAATATAGAGAGAAAAAGCAGTACTATATACAGAGGTAGTCCTGGACATACGGCCACAAGTGACCCCAAAATTTCTGTTCCTTAACAAGGCAGTTGTTAAGTCAGTTTTGCCCCATTTTATGATATTTTTGCCACAGTTGTGAAGCAGTTGTTAAGTGAATCGTGTCATTAAAGTGTAAGAGTGCTGTTAGAACTTTGAACAGTAACCAACTGAACTGTTATAAGTCAAGTACCTGCACCTAGTTGAGCATTTATCTGTATTTTACCTAGTATAAAATTATGTTTGGTTTCAATATGTGATGCCAAAGCCTTACAGCTGATAACCCCTGTACAGTGTGCAAGCTCTTGTTATTGAAGTTTTGAGCACCTTCATTTTCACGAAAAGAATTTGTAACGTGGGTAAAAAATATACTTGAAAATGTGATGGCAAATGTGTCGCAAAACTGCAACATGTCTGCATTGAGGAGGAATTAAAATGGATGGGTGAAACATGTATGTATTTATCAAACATCTGTGGGGGAGAAAAACAGAACTTTATATTTGAAACCAGCTTTTTTATTTCTCCTTAGGGGTCAAAATGAATATAGTGCAACCTGAGACAAAAATGGAGACAGCTGAATACTTTTCTAGCATAAAACCTAATTTAGGCATTACTACCGATTGCTCTCCGTTGAAGCAGCGTGATCCATCCTCTCCTTTAAAACTGGATAGTTTATCCTCTAGCTCTCAATTAAGTGGTGGTCTAATGCCAGTAACTAATAGCCAAGAAGATGTTTCTACTCCCTACGGGTATTTACAATGCAGTAGTAATAAACCTCACGTGACATCCACAGGTAATAATAACTTTGACATGTCCTCTCGTGATTATACTGGAATTGTGATGGATGAGAAGAGAAATGGTGTGCCTCTGCTTCTTCAAGACCAGACTACGTCCAGGCCCGCAGTCAACAGAGAGAATCTCCCCTTGACCACTGAACACAAACTAGCTAACAAGCAAAATTGTGAAGTTAACTTAAAGTCCTCTTCTGCCTCCCAGGTAGCTAGTTCTTGTGAGTCAGTGTTGCAACTGGACAACATTGAAGAAGATGTCTCTAGTAATGGTTCTTCCCAAGAGCACCCAATGCAAAAGAGTGGATTATGGCAAAGCCCAGGTTGTGTAGAAAACGGTTCCAATGGCCAGCTCTTAAAACACACAGATTCTGAAGAAAAAGCAGAAGAAATGTGGTCTGACAGCGAGCATAACTTTTTGGATAATGACATTGGTGGGGTAGCTGTAGCGCCATCCCATGGTTCCATCTTGATTGAATGTGCACGGCGCGAACTGCATGCCACCACGCCTCTTAAAAAGCCCAACAGGAATCATCCCACACGGATCTCTTTAGTCTTCTACCAACACAAAAACTTAAATGAGCCAAAACATGGGATAGCCCTGTGGGAGGCCAAAATGGCAGAGAGAGCAAAAGAGAAAGAAGCTAGAAAATCAGGAACTGAAACCACCGGTCTGCCAGCCACTGACAAGAATGCAAATCAGACCAATGCAACCCAAGAGATTTTCTACAAAGAAAACGAATTCAACCAAATTCCATCTCGCAGAGCATTAACAGTAACTCATGATAATATCCTAACAGTGTCTACTTATGCCCTCACGCGAGTTGCAGGCCCCTACAACCATTGGGCATAAGCTCTTATAGCAACGACACAACTATTGCCTTGGAGCAGTGTTACACAATCCTAAAGGTGCTGTTAAAGAACAGTCTCATATGGTTTACTCTTTGTTCATCTCAACCATTTTGAAGGCTGAGGTAAAAATTATTTTGTTTTTAAACTGTGACTTTATATATTTTAACATCTGGTGATTCTCAAGTGTGTGTATATAAACGTGCATGTGTATTCACATGCATGCACGCGCGTGCACAAACAACTTTTAAGAAAATTTGGCTAGGTTATTAACTGATTGAATTACTTGGTTTATTACCTTTTTGGAATTTATACTTTGGTGCTTTGAATTGTCTATTTATTATAAATGGGCTTTTCATAAAGATTTTAACTGATTTCATCTTTTATTATGTAAAATCAAGTTAGACAGTATTAGCTATACACAAGTCTTGGTGCTTAATCATATTGAACAGTTAAAAATAAGCTGATTTTATTTCTTCATGGTGCCATTGCTCTTACAGCTTCCAATCACTTGCTGTGAATCCCAGCTTAAGGAAAAAGAACCAATGATGATTTATTTGTATATAGATTTTTCTCATGTATGTATAGTTTGTGTGTGCATGTGTGTATGATCCACATGCATTCACATGCAAATAAATATCACTAGTAATGATTGGAGGTTATTAATGTAAATACATATAAATATATATATTTAAAAGCACTTTCTATTTTTAAAGTTAACTTGAAATAGTATAAGGATCATATTTGTCTAAGGTTTGTGCATTCTCTACCAAGGAATTTATTTTTTCGTACTATATAAAGTTCCATATTGCTACATCAATTCATAGATATTGAAAGTACTTGGGTTTTAGATTCTTCCTTTTTCTTTTTTCCATTGCTTTTGTTTCTAAATAAAAAAGGTGATAAAGTCCAGAAAATTCATTATTTGCAAATATAAATTAAGTCATTTATCTATACTTGTATTTCTAGGGTCTTTTTTAAAGAAGAGTTTATAATTTGAGCAATAAGGGCAAATGTTATCTCATAGGGGGTATTCCAAGTTTTATGGGAGCATCATCCAGGGGTGTAGTTCCATACATCTTGAAGTCACCCTATTAGGAAAGATTTTTTCTGGGGCTTGAATGCGTAAATTGCAATGCCTTGTTAACATGTTGGATTTTAAGAGATCTGCCCTATCAGCAGTGTAGGAATACATCTGAATTTATTATGCATCCAAAATGTTCTTCAGTGGTGAACTGGCCATCAGCCTTATCTAGGCAGGTTTACTTGAAGCCCAATCCCATTGTGTTCAGTGGGCTTTCTGCCAGGTAAGTGAACATCTGATTATTATATGCAGTTTTTTTTCCTCTCCTTCACCTCTGAATAAGACACACTGAGATATCCAAGTGATTAATTCTACAATGTGCATAGTTCCACATCCCACTTGGTATCTCCAGCCAGGAAATAAGGTCTGTAATGGGGCAGCAGTCTATGTTGGAGACCCATCCAGAGTACAATATCTGACCTCTTGTTGGCATAATAACCACGTAACAACATGCCATTTCCACTTTGCATCATACTCTTTTTCTGAATGGTAACCCATGCAGCATTACAGGCTCAGAGAGTTTGCAAATGTTTCCAACTTGGGAACACTGTTCAGTGTTCCAGCTTACACTTCATGTGCCAGAGTTTGTTAGTTGAAAGTGCAGTGGCTGGATTGATCAACTCAAGTTTTTGTTTCAGTCAACAACCAGGGAAAGCAACTGCAAAGATATAGTCAGTCTAAATAAGGATTTGGCTGAAGAGGTTGAATTGTGCAAGGCAAAGTTCCATTTTGTAGACAGAACTTAACTAGATTGAGGTTCCCATCTCAATACTAGAGGCAGAATGATGTCTTCCAGCAGACCTGAAAGCTGCCAACTAGCTTAACCAATATAACATAGGCTCTATGTAGGTTACCCACAGCTGGGTTTTCTTGCTACCACTTCTCGTTTCTTAGCATCTCTTATTTGGAGCAGCCACATCCTTTGTTTAACAGAAGTAGCATTAAATGAGTCAATACTCATAGAGCTTTAATATTAAATACTGAAAATCTCAAATGTACACGGCAGCATCTGTGTGATAAAAACTGCTTTTGTCAGTTCAGATGAGAAGCAGGACTATTAAAATATAGCTCAGGACTTCGGGCAGCTAGAATCAGGAGAATTTGGTATATTTGGAATAAAGAAAAGGGAAGAAATAATTTAAGTAACAAGATCATAATTTAGACAACTGGATGCCAGGAATTTTATCAGTCTTAATTATTTCCATGGTCTAAATCAGGGGTCTCCAACCTTGGCAACTTTAAGATTTATGGACTTCAACTCCCAGAGTTCCTCAGCCAGCAAAGCTGGTCTAAATTACATAATGTTATTGAAGCTAAACCCCAGTGAGTTTGACCAGTCCCAATTTGAGTAGAGCTGTGTGTGTATGGGAACATTTGATTCCAAATAATAAATTAATTAAATCACCTTGCATCCATTTGTCCCAATGACATCATCTTAATTTTAAAAATTATGGGACTATCTCAGGCTTTTCTTTTTTTATGGTGTGGTAATTTGAACTAGCCAGTTGCTATTATATTGTGAGCCTTTGGGAGTAAACATACCCTGTAGTTTATGAATGAAGCTATTTACTAATAATCCAATTTAATCAGGGCAGTCATGAGGCTAACTCTTGATTTTACATCTCTCGCTCTTCTCCCGCTCCATGATGTGCCACCAGGATAACCAGAAATAAAAGATTTGTGATAACATACTTGATAATATCTTACAGTGGTGCTGTAACAAATTTCTAGATCTGCTTTTTTAACAAAATCTAGACATGGTGCTTTTATTATTAAATGTCTACCCTTCTGTATTTAATCTGAAAATATAATTCAGAAATGAAGAAATAGTTGGTTTATATAGCTTGTCCCAGCTTTCTCCAAAGAATTTGCTGAATGACGGTCTATTGGAGTGGAAGTAAAAACATATTAAAGGCACTAGCTTGGGGAAAACTGGTTTATTCTTTGTCACCTATGATTCTGAAGTTCAGAATGTGGAATTTATTCCAGTTACTCACATAGTCCATTTGCATAATATTAGACATTCACACTGGTCTAAGGCTTCAAGGCAACCATCATCCACAGCACTCCCATGGTAGACCTCCGTTTCATCCATCCAAATAGGCAATTACCCATATTTTCATCTAGCAGTACAAATACATTTTAAGGCAAAGTGAAGACAAAAACAGCCTGTTTGAATGCTGCTTGATGTCTTTCCCTTCTCCGTCTCTAATAGGTGATTGAGGGCATTATTGGTGATGCTGATCATGTTAAATGATATGTATGTATGTCAGACAAGGCTGGTTGCTAGATATCTTTTTGTTTGCCCGTCACATTTCCACTTTTGACAGCTGAATACACACAGACACACAGAGACAAAATTCAGCTTGCAGAAGCTGTAGATATTAGAGAAATTTTCCTAAGTTACTGAGTATTAAAATTTAGAGATGTTTTACTAAAATCATGAGTGTGCAATCCAGCCAATTTCATTGATTTTGGTGAGGGCTGAGAAAGGTTGACGATCTATAATTTTACAAAGAGGTACCCTACAAATATTGTCAAACATGGCTTTCAAACTTAATTTTAGATCAGATCTTCATATTTAGTCACGACACCATTAGCAATCTTTATGCAACAGCTTATTGAACAACCTGAGTCATAACATTTTAGAATAGTATATAAAGAGAAAAACAACCCAATTTTTCTATTTTTAAAACAAACTTTGTAAAAAAACAAACAAACCCATATGCTGCATTTTTCTTAGTTAAAAGATTATGATTAGTTCAGATAGAGAATAAGTAACAATTGTAAATAATAAAAGTAAATATATCATTTTCTACCAGCAGTTTTCTGCTTCTTGGATATATACATTAATTGGTATGGTAATTTTTTGTGCCTTAGATTTACATTTTAAGAACTGTATATTTTTTGTGAACCTGAAATTTATTAAACATAGCTGTCATTACAATAAGTAGGGTGAAATCATCCAGTAGCTCATCTGTACAGTTTTTTCTAATTTAATCATTCTTTCTAGTAATTCTGAATGGGGGGGACGGGAATCCTGGGATAATCCTTCACTGTATGTGGAAAACATCTACACTTCATCCTAGTTTGACAATCTGTTTATGCTTATAGTAAATCCCATTGAACATAATGGGTTGATTTCTGAATGAATGTATGTAGGACGGTATTGTTACCACTTGACATTTATAGGGCATACACTACTAATAAACTGTTTAGGATTAAATTCCTTTGGATTCCTTTTATATAGATACCACAGCAGAAAATTTAGATTGTGGCAATAGAGAAAAATGAAGTTGACTCAAATTATGAAGATTTGGTATTTTCTAAGTAGAAGATTTCTAATTACTGGAGTAGTTAAGTGTTTTCCCCTATAAACCTATAGAAAATGTACTGCTATATTTACTAGCAGATATCAGCTCTTAAACAGCAGTGCTCAATAGGGAAATCACATATGTCCACCTAATCAGACAGTAAGGAATATAATCTATTACTTGGAAGTCCACTGATGAGGTTCCATAGGGCATATTTGCATTAAAAATGGAAATGCATGATTGTTTTTAACAGCTAATAAATGTTTCATTAGATACATCAGATTACCCAAACATTGAAAACATACTGCTGAAATTAAGAAATATTGTTAAAGTTTTGTCTGGGTTCAGCCATATATTTTAATCATCATAAATTTGTAAAAACAATACAGCTTACAAAATGGTAGCTGGTTCTGAAAGGTAATGTTTCTCATTGTACTATCTCACTTAATTGCTGTTTTACAAGCCAACATCCATCAAGCATGCATGCAGAGTGAGAATATACTGTAAATACAGCTGTAAGTTATTTATTGTAGCATTTCAAATATTTATCATAGACACTGATGTGCTTTGTGAATTAGCTTGTAGCAGCAAAGATTTATGATAACTTTACCTATGTCATAAGAGCAATTCCTTGGGCAGTTACAGTAGCCTGAAGATCTGTATGGTCTAAGGGTCAATCTGGCTGTTCTGGAGTTGCCAGGAAATAAAATGCATCGTTTCAAGATTTTATTGAAACAAGACTCTGTTGATGAAATTGTCTGTAAAGAATATACTTGAGGCATCTAATGATTTTGGTCCTGTGATGAATGCAGGAGTGTTACTTAAATTTGACAACAACCATTTCAAACATTCAGTGTGTGGCCCCTTTAAATGAGAAATATTAAAGCAGTTAATTGTCAGAACATACTAGCATGTCATTAAAAATGCTATATTAAAAAAAAGATTTAAAAACCCAGGAGTTCCACAATATCTCTAAAGCAGAAATTTTCAAACTTTGCAGTGCCATGTACTCAGAATCTGCATTAAATAATACAAATTAACAAATGGAAAACCTTGAAAAATGTAGTGATTGTGACTAACAGTAAAATACGTCTCACATTAAAAAAAAAACTCCCTTTGAAGAGAATGAATTTCTTGATACTAAGATGTTCCATATGTGCTCCAAGTTGCTTTAGTGAAGAGGTAAGGAGAAATAGCTTGAGATCCTTGGGTAAGCATGATGAAAATACGAATGCTTTAAAGAAAGCATTTCCCTTTTTAAATTTCCTATATACTATGTAGATGGTTAAAGCAATTTGAAAAGCTTCCTAGTTAAGAGCCATTAACTGCAATGTTAAACTCACTAGCCACACTTCTGTGTAGAACTTGTTGACAATGTAATATTATACATAGGAACATCAGTTACATGTACCAAGATCTACTAAATAGGAAACCATAGAAGGTAGAATTTTCCTTAGGAGCTTAAATATTCTTTGCAGTCAGATAGAACTTTGTGTAGATGACTTGGTTGTTTCAAATATTGGGATGAGCCTCACAGGCATAGTGTCTATTGTATCCTTTACAGACTGGCACTAGGGTATTTTTAACCTTGGTTTGGTACACTCAGATGAACGTGACAGCTGATATTGTTAAGTCTCTCCATTGAAATAGTGTTTTGTTCTTACTGCTTTTTGAGCTATTTCCACCTGCCCTACTGCATCTTTTCCATTCTGCTTAGAAGTATCCTTGCAACAGGCAGAATGTTTTCTGGGGTAGTGTTTCCAGAAATCATCAGATATAGGCATAGAGTTATATCTCCTATGCATTAAACTCCTGTTCTTCTTTAACTTCGTTTTGGCACATTGTTTCTAAAGAAACAAATTTAAAGCATTATAAATTTACAGATTATTATCTAAATTCAGCCACGCATAGGAGTTTCAGCAGTCTCTACAATTACTGTGTATTACCTTTTCAAATTTATTTTGATCTTCATGATCTCAGTCTAATCAAAGTGAATACACTATTTAAAAACTAAGAGGATCAATGGAGTTTCAGTTAACCCTAGCATTGACTGCATTGAGAGGAAAATATAATTTGGATCCAGCTCTGGATCGGGTCTACAGTAATAACATTATTTGTTTCGAGTAGCTTCCATTGTTTGAAGATCCCAGGTTTTCTCTCTTTGTTAGGGATATAGTACCGTTTTTGGCCCTTCAAATGTTAGATTTCAGTTTTCATCATTAAGCCAAAGGAGGATAGAAAAACTGCTTCTACCACATCAATACAAGTTATATGTTCACCATTATATTATTAATTACATTCAGATGTAATCATTTCCTTTGAGCCTTATTCAATTATGCTATGTGTTTCTTATGGCTCTGATTAAATAGCACAGTGACATTAATTGAATTCACATTCACAACTGTAGTCACTAATCCACTGTCATGTGTACATTTACTGTCAGAATGGGACTTTGCACTTCACTATTTCCCTGAATTTATTTTAGGTTGTCCTCTAACCCCCCTGAGCAGATTTGAGGCTTAGGAAAGGTCAGAGTGAAGAGGAACAAATTGTTCTCTTCACTCACTGACCCAAAGCTTTGCTGATATTTGAACAGATTAAGTGGTTAGGACAGATGAAATGCTGACTCCTTTGAGTGTACAAAATCCTTGCTTGTTTTGAAAGGACAGCATTTGGTGCTTGGAAAGTATTCTTTCACCCTCTTTCTTCAAATTAAAGGCTATGCACCTGAATTCTGACATTTTTCTTATATGCCTTAACTGTATGAACAGCAAAATACTTGTCTTACTAATGTTTTATGTCCAAAGTTGAAGAAGAATCTATTCATGTTAAAAGTGGGTGAATGTGTACCAGGGAAGATAAAATTTCATACACTTGTTATGATAGTCCACAAATAAGAGCATAGTAGAATAGCAAAGCTCCATTGCTTCTAACTGCATAGAGGTATGCCAGGGTGGAAATTGGAAATTGAAAAGCTAACAGAAAGGCCATTCCATATTACAGGAAGAAAGATGGGGTGTTAAAAAGTTAATATATCTGCTTTTTCTCAGTACCACTGGGGCAGCTATATTCCTTTATCCAGAAATATTTCTCAGCAAAATCCAGAATGACAAGAAACTAAATTTGTGTGTGTGTTTCCCTTCATGAAGTTGGCAGTTGATGAATATTTTAAACAGCAAAGGAGACTCCCCCCCACACACATCTCATAAATTGAATGAAAGTAAATTATTAACTAACAAAAGTACTCTACATGCCAAAACAAATAAGATTTTATCCTTTTGTTGGACATAACTTCATAGGGGATGTTTCTTCCAAATTACCTGTACAGCTAGAGATAATTGCAATTGTAAACCTATTGCGCATAGATAGACCCTCCATTGTGCTACTGACATATTTGTAAATCATCAACTATCAAGAACAGTATAGCTGCAGATCAATTTAGGGCAGTATGATCATAATCCCATGTTACTGTAACACAAAAACAATTTGCATATACAGCAATTTACTACAATTCATGTAAGCCTAATGTAGGATTTTCATTTATAGGCATCGGTTATCTTTATCAAATTTCCAGGTCACTAAAACAGATACCTATAACATTTCCATCTTAATATCCAGTTTGAAGGTTTCTAGTACGATTGCAATGCTGAAATAATATAAAGAAGTCAGATGTGCAATCCATAAGGGATTACTTTCCTTAATAGTTTTTGTTCCCATCCCTTATCAGATAGATTCCTCTCTTTGTGAAAATTAAAGAGATTAAAATCAACTCAAAACATAGGTTGATTGCTGCAGACATATCATAGTCTGCTTTGCCGACAGAACGAATGTGATAATTGATTTGTATGCAAGATTGTTAATAAAACCATACCAGTAGAATGTGGAATTTTGATGAAATGGATATGCTGCCAATAATGTCTTCATGATTATATACCCCCCCCTTTTTTTAAAAGAAATAGGATTTATATCATAGGTGTCAAACTCGCAGCGTCACATTACTGTCACATGACGTATCACATCATTTCCCCCCTTCACGTACCTGGGGTGGGCATGGCCTGTGCATGATGCATCCAGCCCGTGGGCCATCAGTTTGACACTCCTGATTTATATTATTTTATTCATGCCCTATTGTGGTAAAGGTTAAAAAGAAAAGTAACTATCTTTCATGCTCTTCACCCACTGATTTCATATGAGGTTAATAACAATCTATATCTATACATACATGTATAGGTATATATGTTTCTTCTGTCCCTCCAGACAGCAAATCATGAAATGACTGTGATCTGTCTTAAAAAGCAAAATATTGCTGATAAAGGATTGCTCCAAAATTTTTGTATATTCAGGTATAAGCCTCTTGCATGAAGCTTGTCTATTACTCCATGGCTCAATTCTGGGGAATTTCTATGTTACACAATTAATAATGGGCCCAACTCTCACTTTGCTTTTCACATAACTGCTTCTGCATGTAACCATCATATGTAATGTTCTAAGTATTCCAAATAAAGCAGAATCCTGCTCTTGTAAACAGGAGTTTCATCCTAGTAAATATATTCTTGCTGAAAGTAGAATTAAAACTTGTACAGAAGTGGCCTAGATTTGCAAATACAAGCTCATTTAGTTGAATGGTTTCTGGGACAACTGAAATCTTTCACTGGTCGAAGTTCATTTGAAAAAGGAGTACAAGATTAGAGTGGTATGTAGTTATAAAGAGTACACACTTTATCATGAGGTAGTGCCTATAATTAGGTTCCTGCTATAATTCCCATGTCATAAAAGCTTTACATGGCAAAATGCAAAACTAGAATAAAGTGTGAATGTCATTTAATCGTTTTAGCAAAAGATGGCAGATTTGAAGCTTTGTATTTTATGTCCTTTAATGCTGAATGTATTTGTTGCCTAAGACTCTAAAACAGGATGTGTTGGTCATGCTTTGTAATATATACATTATCATTGCAAGGAAATATTTTATTAGATTTTTTAAATCATATATTTCAAGATATTGGAATGCTTTTTTTAAATCAAATGGTGGCGTATTTCAGAAGTAAGGCTTATAATCTAGAGCAGGGTTTCTCAGCCTTGGGGGCTTTTGAGATGTGAAACTGCTAAGGTTAAGAAACACTGGTTTAGAAAGGTAAGGGAAGCAAAGCTGTTCAAGTTTCAGAAACTGTTGAGCATAAAAAGAGGTTCACTGGATTGTATTTCAAATAATCTGAACTAAATGTGCAGTCTGGAAACACAAGTAGCGACAAACAGCCAAATAAAAGCATTTTTAAATGTGCAGTGGGGCTTAGTAATTCTCAAGGGAGTATGCTTAAGAATGCAGCTATGCGATTGGATCTGCTACATTAAGATTCCCCAGCCTCCAGACCATGGACTGGTCCCAGGTCCCTGCCCTGTTAGGAACTGGGTTGCACAGCTGGAGGTGAACGATGAGCGAGCAACCAAAACGATTCCCCTCCACCCCCCAGTCTGTGGAAAAATTGTCTTCCGCGAAACCAGTCCTTCATGTCAAAAAGGCATGTTTACACATAGGAAAATCCCCACAAGTTCAGTGGGACTCACACTGGAGTAATTGTCCATAGGATTCCATTTTGCCTCTGTAAATGAAGTTGGGCTTACGGTATATCTAGTTAAGAGGTATTTCGCACTAAGATCTTTAAGGGGGGGATCTTAAAAGTGCTTGATGAAGGATTTAGTTTGACTCGCTTTCTAGTTGTGTTGAAGAAATGCTCTCTTAATAAATGCATAGGATCAAGGTGTGTGTCCCTTTGATTTCAACTGAATTTAGCTGTGACTAATCTTCGCTAGACTGTCTCTAAATGTAAACTGGTATCAATGGCACGAGCAGTAACTTCAGTTCAAATAATGTTTAAAAAATTAAATTGGAGAGTACTTTGCTAAATAAGAAAAAAAATTGAGCTCTGCTGTTGAGTAATATCTCTTGTATTTGTGTGTGTGTGTGTGGTATGTGTGTTTAATAAAACTGGGGTGCATATTTATTTTTTATCATTTACAGTAACTTAGACTTCAATGATTTTTTTTCCTTTAAACAATCTTCTATATTAAGAAGATCTAATGGTGGAAAAATGAAAAGGCAAACACATTTTTATCATTTACCATTGTATTTAGTTAATAAATGGAAGAAAAGCACTTCACTATTTCACAACACTTACCGGAAAAAGAAACTATTTCATTACTCTGGGAGAGAAATACATTTTCAGACAAGGGAACATTTACCAGCAGTACTTGAAAAGTGTGAGTTTTGACTGCATGTTACTTGAAAGATCATACTAAGCTACTCTTTGGTGCACAGCAGTTGTATATGATTTCTTGTTTATGTAGCAAGATGCATTGAAATTGTATTGAAACATACATGTAAGAATTGTTATTGTGGAGATGGTTTGTTCTGTTTTTTATTCTTGTGTATGTCCTACCTGTTTAAACCTTAAATGTTTCTTTTAAAATGACCTAAAAGGCAAGATAAAGTTGCTTTCATTGCAAAATGTATTTTAATTTTTTGTCATGGCTTTTTCCAAAAACAAAATTACAAACTGTATCATTCCTGATAATGCAGAACATTGTGGATGGTTTCAAATAAATTTTATACTTCTATTTTGCATGTGATTTTTAATTTTTCCTTCATTTAGAGATCACTTCTTTCTACTAAAGGAATATATCTAAAAGCATGATCATATCAGTGTAACAAAATGAAACTTAGCAATAGCAATGCATTCCCTTTGAATCATTAGTATTGTTATTTAAATCTTGTTCTAAGAGCAGTGATCTGGAGGAATTAAATGGTGCAAGTGGTTATCTCTGTATTGTTAATTATGATTTCTTTGGTTCAGCTCTGTTTAAAGAATGGGCCAGTTAGGTTTGGTCAGCTGGGAACACTGGTACGGGGGTTCTTATTTGTATCTAGCCAAGCTACCCATAAATACTATATATTAACATGAAATACCATATATTAACATTAACAGTGACTATTAACATCAGTCACTTTCAAATACCAGTTATGCCAGAACAAGAATATAATAGAGCTGTGTCCTAGGAAAGTCTGCTTCATTAATATGGACATGTAGTTCTGTTGGCAATAATCGAACTCATGATTTTGAAGAAGGAAGTTGATGTCTTCTTCAAGATCTTTATGTATGGCCAAATGCAGAGGAACTTTCACATATATACACATGTGTGAGCACAAATGTACCTATTTTCCTGGTGGGTCCCATCTAACTCAACCTTCCTTAGCTTTTTTGGATCAGCACATACAGGTAGTCCTCCACTTACAATCACAATTGAGCCCAAAATTGCTCAGAAATTAGCAAAATTGCCAATTGCTGTTGCCAAGTAAGAGAGTTAAGTGAGCTTTGCCCTATTTTAATGACCTTGCTTGTCATAGTTGTAGATGAATCACTGTAGTTGTAGAGTTAATAACATGGTTGTTGAGCGAATCTGATTTCCCCATTGACTTAGCTTGTCAGAAGTTTGCAAAACGTGATTCCAGGACACTGCAATCATTGTAAATATGACACTGTTGCAAGTGTCTGAATTTTGATCATGTGACTGGAGGTGCTATAATGGTCGTAAGTATGAAAAACTCATTATTTTTTATAGTGCCGTGGTAACTTTGAACAGTTACTATACAAACTGTTCTAAGGGGAGAATTACCTATACTGGGGTTTTGTACTGAAGACTATTTTACAGGACAATTAAAGCAGTCTTATCATTTTTATGCCTACAAGGATGGAAAATGAGAAGCAAAGTAAGTGCTAAACCTGTAAAAGATGCAATCCACTGAAAAATGCAACATCCCTACTTTTTCCGAAAACTGAAGAGGACAAGTACAATAAACAGCAAATGTGAGTGAAAATGTCGTTAGCACTTCTTCCTCAACCAACTTTATTACAAAAATCTATTTGTTGCAGCCCTCAGAAACTGGTTTTTAATCAGGTGTGAACCTTGGATTAACCCAATGAAAAATAACCTTTCTTCAGCTCATTGACTGGCCTACCCCAGTGACAGGGTCTCTTAATGTTTTGAGGTTCATGAGTGTTTTGAAATTTAATTAAGAAATCTGACATCGGTGAGCATCACAAAATGGCTGCACGGAGAATGAAATGTCAGCATCCTGAAATAGCTGTTGAAAAGACAAAATAGTAAAAGTTGGACATACGTAAAAAACAATGTGCACTCTCCTGATCCCATGCAACACCATCTAGTTAAAGTTACATTGGTGGCACTTCATGTAATGCACAACATGAATAATGTGCAACAACGTGAATGGGTGAAAAGCAATCAAGGAGAAAAGCAACCTAGAACTAGGGAGAAATTTCCTTGCAGAACAATTAACCAGCTTGCCTTCAGAAGCTGTGGTGCTCCATCACTGGAGGCTTTTAAGAAAAGACTAGACAGCCACTTGTCTGGAATGGTATAGGTACTCCTGCTTGTGCAGGGAGTTGGACTAGACCAGGGGTGTCAAACTCGATTTCATTGAGGGCCACATCAGGGTTGTGTTTGACCTTGGGGGGCTGGGGTGGGTGTGGCCAGCTTGATGTCACTCATGTCAGCGCCTGTGGTGGCCTGAGCACTCTGCCAGCAAAAATGGGCTCCCCAATCTCCGTTTTCGGCTGGGACAGCCTCCTGCAACCCTCTGCCAGAGAAAATGGAGCTTGCGAGGATCACACACAGCCCTCCCAAGCTCCATTTTCGCTGACAAAGACACCACGGGCCGGTCCTTTGCTATCTCCAGGGTGGTCCTGCGGGCCAGATCTAAGCACCCCGCAGCCTTCAGCTTGACACTCTTGGACACCCCTGGACTAGACGACCTTCAAGGTCCCTTCCAACTGTTAATCTGTTAATAAAAAATCATAGATTTTACACATTTTTGTATGAAGGGCCAGTAAAGATACAATAATAAAATAACACATTTCTATTATTCCAGAATTAATGGAAAAATACCAATGTAGGAAACTAGAAATTTTTGCACTTAAAAGACATGCTATATTAATGAATGTGGCCTTTTTCTTAAAACTAGTACATGACGTTCAATATGCTGTATGGTTGCCAAGAAAAGAAACTGAAGGGTCACCTCTATATACTGCATTTTTAAGGTACTGTCCCTGCAATTTTTCTGAAATACAAGCATCATGAACATGAACTTGAGTGTACTTATGTATTTTGCCAAATATTCTGCAACAAATTTAAAAATGCCACACATGTAATTTAGCCAAATATAAGCAAATTTAAATCCCATTCATTTCAAAATTTATATTTCTACCTGTGGTTAAAGGAGCTTTTACAGTCAATATTTGCATGATGTCCATATTAATATTGTAGTTATTAACTCAAATTTCTGGATACTGATGTGAGATACTGGTGAATCTGTGGTGATGCAGTGGTTACAACGCAATACTGCAGGCTATTTCTGCTGACTGCCGGTTGCCTATAGTTCGGCAAGTTTGATTCTCACCGGCTCAAAGTTGACTCAGTCTTCCATCTTTCCGAGGTAGGTAAAATAACCCAGATGGTTGGGGACAGTATGCTGACTCTGTAATCCCCTTAGAGAGGGCTGTAAAGCACTTTGAAGCAGTATATAAGTCTTAAGTGCTATTATTATTGCTAGTTGCACATATTGGACTAGGCTAATAATACATTATGCAAACCTAGCCTCGGATGGATACATAAACATGCTCCAGTTGGACTGCTTTTTATGATCTTTGCTCCATTTACCTGGAAAAATACGTGGTTTATATCCTGAGATTATCTGAAATGATTAATATGTATAATGAGGATGTCCTTTAAAAAATTATAAAAATTGCAAAGTTTCAGTGGAAAGCACTGTGGAATTATATAGCACATCTTAGAAGAATTTAGTACTACACCAGCTACAACTTTATCCAAGTTGAATAGTTTGGGATGAGAGTATCTGAAACATTTTCCCCACATGCACTTCTTTTTTTAAATTATTTTTTATTATACAATTTTCTTGGTTATATATAAAATTTCTATATTCACAATAAGAGTATACCTTCTGGATACAATCTCCATTAAGTACAGATAATAAACCTTATACACACAATAATTATGACTATTCTCAATACCTATTCACCATCATCTTCACTTAACCTTATTAATTTTTTTGTGTTAAGCCCTCTGTTCAATTTTATTTATAATCAGTTAATATCAAACATTATAGAATCATATAAACATTTATAACCATTAGCCTCCAAATAACCAGTTTAATTATTCAATGTTCATTATTCAATTACACAAGTTACTTCATCTTTGTTTACATATCCACATTTCTAACTGCTGCTATTTTTTAACCATTAATATAATAGTTCCCAAATTAAAAAGCGGTATTTCCATTTCTAGTTTCTATCTTTATACTAATTCTTAATAGTACAACCTGTGTTAAACAGTATTCTGCATTCATCCCTCATCTCATCTGTCTTCATATCTCAACTCTTATTGACTTCTTGGCACATCTCCCATACTCCTCCCTTGCGATCTTGTATCTTCTTGTCTCGTTCGTGTTTGATCTAAGTATTTCTTCTATCTCTGCCGCTTCTTCACTCTTTTAAACGCTCAATACAAGTTTCAATGATCTTTTCCTCATTTCAGGGGTATCTTTCTGTGCATCCCCTTCTAGTTTTTGATCTCTTAAAGTAATTTACCATTTCTATTTCAGCTTTTACTATCTCTTCTTTTTTGTCTCTTTGTATCATTTGTTTTCCCTCCCCTGTCCTTTCCTCTGTTCTTTCTATTTTCTCCTCTACTTCCTGAATTTCATGTTTATTGTTCAGTGTCTTTTGGTCATAGTTTTCTGGTCTCACAACTACGTCATGTATCAATTCTTTTATCTCCCTATGATTCCTTGTCATCATTTCCTGCGTACCTTGGTGCATCAATAATATTTCTTTCAGTAGTACATTTATTTCCACCTGCTGTCCCATTCTGCCTTATTTTAATAAATTTAGAAATTTACTCAGTAATCTGTCAAAATCCCAATGTCCCAATTATATCTACAATTTCTTTTCTTCAGGTCAAATGAGGAGACTGCGCTCACTTTGTGACCACCGAAGCATCCTCTCCATCATCGTCACCCCTACAGGGTGACTTTTGGCCCTGTAGAGCCTCCAGACTGGAGAAATTGGCGGGACTTTGCGAAGCTACCGCTCGTCCGCACCGCTTCACCGCAACGTCGGCTGCCTTCCTTGCAGATGATGGCAATAGAGATACTACAGTCACTATTTCTCAGGATTTATTTCCCAATTCTTTGGGTTTTCTGTTTAAATGTTTCTTAATTATTTTAATTAACTTTAATGAAATGTTAATGTTTCTTGGTTGTTTTTTTCCTATAAACTTTCTACTTGGAATTAATGCAGTTTTAGAACTTTATGAACATGACAAATTAATAATCTCTGATAACTGATTATTCAACTGAGAGACAATATCAAAGACTGACAGCAACATTTTAATATTGGTTCTAATAGTGAATGCATCTGTGTTTAGAAGAGTATTTAATAATCATTTAATGAGCATAACCACTGTCACCTAGCCAAATAATCGTATCTATTCAAGGTTTCACTTTCTTGGTTTCCTTTATTTGGTCCATTTTGCATCACAATTGCAGCTCCGCCTTAAACGAGTTAAAATCGTATATGTTAAAACCATGCCATATTTTAAAAGGAAACACTAAACAGAAAAAGCAACATAAACTATTAGCACGAAAATCCTGTGTAAGGGATTAAAAAGGCAGAAAAGCATGTATTTTCACTGAAGGATTCTTAGAGCATTTTTTACAATCTGAGCAGCTTTAAAATCTGTGGGTTTCAATTCCCAGAATTCCCCAGCTGACAATTCTGGGAGTTGAAGCCCACAAATTGGCCAGGTTGAACAACAGTGCCTTAAACGAGCTAAAAAAAACCACTATGTTCTTGGAAGTGTTAAACGCCTGATGAGCAGTTGTGCAAAAGCAACACCTTTTCCTCTGCCCGGAAGTAAAATACACACTCATCACCTGCCTCGTAACAAGATGGCGGCAAAATATACGCCACGCAACCTCATTGACAGCTTTTCCCTTCGCGTTCGCTCGAGGAAATAAAAGACGCTTCTTTCGGCGCATGCGCCACGCGACTCCATTCTTTGTTTTGGAGACCGTAATCCCAGCCTCCCGGAGCACGTGCACGAGGGCGAAAGCGGCCTGACTTTGGAACGTCACTCTTGTGCGCGACGGCGAGCTCGCCCACCTCCCCTCGCACCTCGCGCGTTCTTTCTGCGCCTGCGCCGTCGCTCTTCGCCTGGGGGGGTGCTGGAGGAGTTTGAAATGGCTTCTCCGAGTCAGTCTTCGGCCCTTTTCAGGTAAAGAGAGCGTCGCGATTTAATTTGCGCGGGAGCGGGGAGCCGGGCCCGTCCTTTCGGGAAGAGTGGGGGAGCCTTCGTGTTTCGTCAGAGCAGGCTTGGGCGAAGAGTGCGGGAGAAGCTGTCCTGGAGCGGCAGGCCTCAGCCCCGCATTGTGGACGGGCCGTGGGGAAGCGGCGGACCGAGGTTCTTTACCCTCGCCGCTAAGGACGCTTCCCTGAGCAAGGCAGAGGCAGGCAGCTCTGACCCGGGACCCCAAGAGACCCGCCTTTGCCCTTTCGCGGAACCTTTGCGGGCCGGGGCGATCAAACCAGCGGGAGAGTTTCTTCTTTGTTACTCTTTCTCTCAGTCATTTGCATCCCACAAATTCACCATTGTGCACCTTTTCTTTGTGTGGGGTTGATTCCACGCGCGTTTTTACTCAAAGGGGGAATTAGGACTGAGTGAATCAGGCTTGCTATTCTACGCAGGCCAGGACAGCCCCGCTTAGCTTTTCGCAACTAGAGTGAGAACTTCCAGTTCTGGATCTGAAATTTTTTTTTGAACATCTGTTTTGTTTTTAATTTCTCTTCTATTTTGTAGGGCAGTCTGTCTGGCAGTGGACATTGTGTTTTCATGTATAACCTGGGTGTGATGATGTGCTTTCCTTAATGCCAACTGCTTTCTTGGTTTATTTCTCTTTTAAGCTCCACTTGCTTTTGTTGAGAAACTTCTCTAAGTCATTTGTCTGCGCTAGCAAGTTTTGCTACATTCACCTGGGTGACATTTGTTTTAATTGCCGCACCATTATTATGCACGACGGTATTGGCGGGATTGATATGGGATGCTTAATGACTGAGTTAATTTCCTAGATTTGCATGACATATCAAATCACCAAGTGATCACTTTGGCTTCATATACTTGGTTACGTAAATGTATTTGGCTGTCTTGTTCAGTGTGTCCTAAGCACAGCTGCTGGATCATACTGGAGATGCATTTTCTTACTAGAAGAACAACTGAAAAGTGTTCTTGATGAGTCACTCTGAAGATTGACTATATATACTCTACCTGTTACTGATCAGATTTGGTGTGTTTGTATATAATAAGTAGAGCTAATAGATGAAATTTTGTGAGAACCAAAGTTTATTTGTATTTTTCACTGGAAATATTTACTACCGGCTTTCTTTCTCAAGACATCCGGTTTGTCATGGTTTCTCTTATTAGAGCAAACAGTTGTCTCAAAGGTGCTTTTTCCTTCAAAAGGCAAGTGGACTGTTTTTTCCTCGAAGAAGAAAATGTGTCATTTTTTACCCAGGAAGCTTCATCAGTTTTGATGGGGGGTAGAAGGATAAATTTGGAGTAATTTGGTTACTATCCTCCTTCCATTTGCCCCCTCCCCCCACCATCTGAACTGATGAAGCTTCTTGGATGAGAAGTGAAATGCTTTTTTCTTCCTCAAGGTAAAAACAATCCAGTTGCCTTTTAAAGAAAAAGGCACCTTTGAGACAACTATGTAGTGGATGACTCGGAATCTCCACAGACATAGAATAAACATAGTTTTCGTCTATAAGGCTCTTCACATACTGGCCAGATTATTTGTAAGACTGCCTGTCTCCAATTGCCTCAGCTTGTTCCAAGAGAATCCAGCAGGAAGGCGTAGTTCAAGTCCCTTCTTCTCTCCTGGCAAAACCCAGGGGACAGAACTTCTCTATTATAGCAGCTGCCCATAGAACATCATCCTTCCCCTCAGAGGTTCAGACGGTCCCTGTCCTGCCGGCACTCTGTACAGTAAAATCCTGAATACTTGGTGCTTCCCCTGTCATTAGTCACTGTGCAAGATGAAACTGGCTACAATAAAATGTTTTTGAATATTGAATTTACTATTCTTTTTCCTTTTTTATTTCATTGTTCTGTTTCTCTTTTACTTTCCTGCTTCTGTACAATTGGAAGATGTCCAGAGTCGCTTTATACTTAGCAGCCATATAAATCAAATGTGCATATGTATGTCACACACAGCTAATTTTGTCCATGATTCTGGAATTAGCTGCATGCTAAAGGGCTTTTTTTTTTTAAAGAAACTAAACAGGCAGAAGAATTTTACCTCTCACAATGGCACAGTTTGGAGGACAGAAGAATCCCCCATGGGCTACTCAGTTTACAGCTACAGCAGTTTCTCAGCCAGGTCAGTTTGCACTTTCTTAATAACTATTACTACTGATTCCTTTCTGATTGTCTGAGTAAATGGAAATAAAACAAATGTAAAAAGATTAGCTTTGAAAAACATAAGTGGATTGAAAACAATGCAGATATTAATTTTGAATAGGAAATAATTTACACTGATGAATGACTAACATTGTGGAGAAGCAGTTGTAAGCTTTTGTATCAATATGTCTGATTGCTTTTTTCTTGACTTTCTCTGAAACATACATGCTATTTTTAGTTATATTTTTCTCTGTTCTATTTTTACAGTCCCCCTCTTTTGTTCCATTTATTATGTAACAAAAATATGCTTAGATATCTTTTAAAACATCTATTTTCGGTTTCATATCTATTTTAGATAGTGGTATTCAGTTATACAATTGAATCTTGTCAAATATATAACAGCACAAGCATAACGTTCAATATTCTTGATGAACTGCTTAAAGTCTGAAGGCTGTGCAAGTTAAATTTGCTGAATTGTGGTTTGTTTTAACAAGGATTTATTTAAGTCATGGTGGCTTAGTTCCAGCCTTTAGTCTTTAGGAAGAAGAGGGTAAACAAGAACAGAGAATTTTTATCTGGTACTGCTGAATTTGTGAAGCTGTTCAGATGCATTTAAGGAGAGTTGTTGACTTATTGGGTTAGACTATTTTTTTCTGCCTGAGTGACTGACCCACCTTCCTCAGGCAAAAGCTTAGTTCTGATCAGCAGTCTTGCGGATGAGGAAAAGCAGTTGTTTACATGCCCAAAGGCACCATTTAAAGTTTTTGTATAGTGTCAAATTTATGACTCTTTGCTTATTAAATATTCAAGGAAATATATATTTCCTTGAAAATGAGGTGGCCAAGTTGGAGATGTTTAGAAACCTGGAGAATTATATAGGTAAGACAAGTCAGACTGTGATGGACTTCAGATGATATCACCTTTGTCGTTAGGGAGAGTGAAGAATTCAGGGAAGGATATCATTTGAAAGGCAGCCAATGTTTCTGTAGGACACAGTTCTTTAACATGAACATATATCCTCCCAAACTTGCCAAGGTTATGGATAATTTGATAATTCCAGAGAGTTGTGTTTGCTTTAGGTGTATAGACTGCATGGTGATGCCTGCCCGGTGCAAAGCTTATTGCCATCATAACAAATGATCTAGATGGGAGGAGTTAATGAGTTTTGTATTGGGGGTCTTTGTATGCTGTCTTGAGTCACTGTGAGCTGGACAGCCACATAAAACTCCTTAATAAATTTAAAAATAAATAAATTGCCAGGATAATTCTCAGGAGAGGGTAACAGTTGTGTCAATCCTCCCATTTACAAGCTTTTTAGGTTTGTAAAACAAGGGAAAGTTGAACTCAGAGCGTAAGCACAATTGTGGTTTTTCTTGGTGACTATTTCACTTAATGACCAAATTGTGGTTGCTAAATGAGGACTACCTATAGTTATAGGAAAATATCAGCAGGGGAAGTGTATGTCATTTCCTGCTTCCAAGCATCTGTTGTAAAGTATCATTTTGGCCCCTGGTAGAACAGAATTTTGGGATGAAGTATGCCTTGGTCTGATCTAGCAGGTTTAATTATGTTCTTATGGTTCAGATCATGGTAAATATAAACCATTGTTTACAGAGCATAATATTTGTGTGCCAATGATGTTGATTGGCCTTTTTTACATTTTATTTCTTAAGGCCTACAGTTACTTCATCTTAATTGATTAATATTTGAAGATTTAATATTCAGCAAAGAGATAAATAGCACAAAGGACAAATATATACAGTGTATGAATGTTTCTGGAATCATTTCAGACCTAGGTGAACACAAGTACAGTATTGCAGTATGAATACTTTTAATGAATACTTTGGAATTTTGTGAATTAGAAAAAGTTCTGTCATTTTATGCAGATGAGCAACAACAGGAGAGAGGAAGCCACACATTAACATGAAGTAGATGAATAAAAGAGATTATAAAAAGATGGAACTAATTTCAGAAAGCCTATTTAATTACTTTGGAGCAATTTTCTCTGCTGTGATGCTCATTTAAAATGTCAAACCCGTTCCTAAACTAAGATGGCAAGGCTATTTGGCCTTTCGTAGTAGCATTTCCATCAGAAAGCAAGTGATTTGTTGAAATAAGATCTTTCTTCTTAATCAAGGTATTGTACTCATTGGGCACATTGTAAGAAGAATTTATATGGAGTGGTCATTAACTCTAATGTAAAACAGGCCTAATGTATTAAATTTGCATTCCATGTTTAAGTAAATACATATTTTGCCAGCATTGTATATTCAGCACTGTCTATTAGAAAGGAAATATTTTTGTTTCAATTTAAAACTACAGTTGCACCTTTCAAAATGCAGAGGAATCAGTTGTTCTACAAAATCTTGATGCTATTAAAATCTATAGTGCTGAATTTGACTTGCAATCCCATTAATCAAAATTAGGATTTCCTAATGCTCAACTCTTTCCTTTCAGCTGCTCTGGGTGTACAACAGCCTTCATTACTTGGAGCATCTCCTACAATATATACACAGCAAACTGCATTGGCGGCAGGACTCAGTACTCAGACTCCAACAAACTATCAGCTCACTCAGACAGCTGCTTTGCAACAGCAAGCTGCAGCTGCAGCTGCCGCATTACAGCAGGTAAAAGGAACAGCCTTTCACCCAATGTAGCCCGTGATAACGTCAAAGAATAAGTAGCAGAATTGGATAATTTTTATTTTGGAGGAAGTACTGCATTTTAAGTCTGTACATGTACAATAGAGATCCTCTGTACATTTGGGGGAAACATATTACACATTGCTACTTAATAGGACTCTGCAAGTTTTATCTAATCTGCATTGAAGATCCTATTTTGAGCCAGAAGTAGTTTGAGCCTACAATTTGACTTGGTTCATTTAGAATTGTGATTTTGGAAGTCAAGAGGCATACACAAACTTTAAACAAAAACATTCAAGGATCTGATTTCCTTCTTCCCAAATAACTGATGTAAATGAAAACAGAATAAGAAGGACTGTTAAATTAACATTTATGCTTTTGAGCAACTGCTATTCATTTTATTAAATTGAGTTCCATACATATCTGCTCATGTTGTAGAATCTAGAGTGATATTTGAGAAAAAATATTTCCTGTATTTCAGTTCAGTTTTATGTACCTAGGAAAATATTGCCAATGTTTTGTTAATCTAGAGCAATAGCTTAATTTTATTTTACATGTAATTATTTGAGATGTCACATGGCAATATATTTTTGTGTATATATATTTTAGTTATTCCCAGTTTGTATGTTTTTCAGCAATATTCACAACCTCAGCAGACCCTCTATAGCGTACAACAGCAGGTTTGTGTATCTCTTTATGGTTGTTTTGTTGTGTCTGAATTGGGCTTTTTTTAAGGACTGGGCAAAAGGCCACAAAGTATATTTTAAACAAAGCACTTTTGTATTGGTGCCAAAGAACTATATTGAGAAGTTATAGGAGTCCAGTGTGACCCAAAGGAGACTTTTAAAGTTAAATATAGATAGTCCTTGACTTACAACAGTTCATTTAATGACCCACTCAAAGTTACAATGTCACTGAAAAAAGTGATTTATGACTTCTTTTCACACTTACGGCTGTTGCAGCATCCCTATGGTCACATGATCAAAATTCAGATGCTTGGCAACTAACTCACATTTATGACCGCTGCAGTGTCCCGGGTCATAGGATCACCTTTTGTGACCTTCTGACAAGCAAAGTCAATGGGCAAACCAGATTCACTTAACAGCCGTGTTACTAATTTAATAACTGCAGTGATTCACTTAACTGTGGCAAGAAAGGTCATAAAATGGAGCAAAATCTATTTAATAAATGTTTCACTTTGCAACAAAAAATTTGGGCTCAATTGTGGTCATGCTGAGGACTACCTGTGTGCCTTTAAGCCCACGAAAGGCTTATTAATATATAGCACCATTGCTTGCTGTATCAAGAAGCATTATTTGTCGTGGATTTAGTCACTTTTTATATACTATTTAATAATGAATGCATGAAAGTAGATATATTTAGCTTATACTGAACATAGAAAAAAATCATAGTGAAGATTTGGAAAATATTGCTATTAGTTTGGATAGTTGGAATACCTTTTTTTATAAAAATAAAAAATGGTTAGCTTTATCTGAATATTATAGTCTGGGTGCATATACAGTTTTATAGGCAAACCAGCTGTCACCAGCATCATTGAATTTCTTCTATATAGGGTAGTAAAGGGAGGAACATGTTTAAGTAACACAAAAAAGGAAACATTTTCTTATCCTTTAATGAAAGATGTTCTTATTCCTTTGTATGTAATTTTCTCCTTGAAGAGGTTGAACAATTCAACATAAAATGGGAAATGTTAAGTTACATAATAGTGTTTAAAATATGTTATACATGTTTTGATGGAATTTGTAACCTGTTTGCTGTGCAAAGGTAGAAAGCAGGCATAAGCAATGTAATATTTTGCAATATTTTATGTATGTAAATACAGGTGAAATCAGAAAATATGCAGTATAAAAACTAATTATCTTGTTTATTTTTTAAGTTGCAGCAGCCTCAGCAAACACTTTTAACTCAGGTAAGTTAGCTTTTTAAAAAAATCTCTTGTCATAAAACCTAATATGAATATATGTGTAAGTATGACAGATTTTGCAGTTATACATACACACACACATACAGACTGATATATTTTTCTAGGGTAATATTTATCAACTTTATATCCCATCTTTATTTTGTATATAATGCTTTCTATTTTTTTCCATTACACCATTACTTGGAAGAATTAGTACTTTTATGTTGGGTAGTTATATTTTAAAATAAAGTATCAGATATATTTGGTAGTTTTACATTTTCAATTCAATGGAATTAACTTCCAAATATGTATGCTTTGAATTTCAAACAATATCATTTGAAAATATTTTAAAGTTGTTTAAGAAATGAAATTAGTATTTTTTTCCCAGAGCAAATTGCTTTTACTTTCTAAATACCAGAATGCTTAATGGTAAAAATAATTATTTGATACACAATGATACATTAAAAAAATACATGTGCATCTTTACAAAGCTGGGTGAAAAGGCATTTAGGCGATTAGAATGAGTGTAAAAATTACTACAATATATTGTTGAATTGGCAGTAACAAAATAAAATAGTAGGGCAAAATTTGAAATCTGAAAGTGCTTTTATATGGAAGATGTTTAAGATGACAAAGATTAAGCTTCCTTTTTAGCTTCCAGTTAATTATTGATACTGGTTGTCTTTTGTCCTAAGACAAAATTCACACAGTGAATATCTCATATAAGATGTTTATTTGCTTACAAAATTAAATGGATGTATCAATGGATGTGTCACGCACCCATCCTGCTTAGTGAACAGCTGTTTCTTCAAAATCATCCCACTACCTCTGGCGTTGGTTTGGCGGAAAAGGCTGCCTTATGTGCAGGTTGGATTTCTGATGCATTGGTTGACCTACCTGAGATTTTTGTAGTTTACAGATAGGAAGGGGGTAAACACCTTTTTACATGGTCATCTTGCCCTCTTTGTGCTTCTGACAGATGCCATTCCATCACTTGGTACCACTTGGTACCAGAATATTGGTTAGTTACTAACATTTAGGAAGCTCTGAATTCTTATAAGGCTTCCCGCTTCATTTTTTTTTTAATTCAGCCAGCTGTGGCATTGCCAACAAGCCTTAGCCTTCTACACCTCAACCAGCAGCACAGATAACTGTTTCGTATCCAGCACCACGGTCAAGTCAGCAGCAGACCCAGCCCCAGAAACAGCGGGTCTTCACTGGGGTGGTTACCAAGCTTCATGACAATTTTGGTTTTGTTGATGAAGATGTGTTCTTCCAACTTAGGTAGGTTAATCTCTGGTTTGTACATAATTGATGGCAGCATGAATAATGAATTGTATTTCAGTACTGAAATACTGAAGAGCCTTGGTGGTGCAGGCTGTTAAATGCCTAGCACTTAAGTTCCAGCTGCCTGCAATTAGTGCAGGCTCCAATCCCACCAGGCTCAAGGTTGACTCAACCTTCCATCCTCTCAGGGTAGGTAAATTGAGGACCCAAGATTGTTGGGGGCAATAAGCTGACTTTGTAAAAATGCCGCTTAGTAATAAGCAGACATATACAATGGAATGAAGGCTATTGCTGAGCGCATTGGGTTGTATCCCAAAAATTGCAAGCCGCCCTGAGTCTTTGGAGAAGGGCGGCATATAAATGTAATTTTAAAAAAAAAACTGCCCAGATGCTTCCAAGAAGATGTAAAGAGAAGGTTGCAGACAGAAGTGTTCTTTTTTTTTAAATTTGTTTTGTTTTTAAAATCCTCAACTACCGTGTTTCCCTGAAAATAAGACACTGTCTTATTTTTTTTGGCTCCCCAAAACACACTAGGTCTTATTTTCGGGGTAGGTCTTATATATTTATGGTGCCAAATAGTGGGTGTGAGTGTGTGTGTGGGGGTGTTTTATGGGCATGGTTGCTCCCTGAAAAGTCTTCCTGGAACTGGAGATTTACACTAGGTCTTATTTTCGGGGAAACACGGTAGTCCCATTTCTCTTTTTCTGAAACCTATTCCACCCAGCAAATGTAGCTGGATTTTTTTTTTAGTTTAAGAATCAGTTTTACCTGGAGAGAGTGCTGGCATAAAGCCAATATTGTGGCCTTCTTTAATTCTGCAGCGCTGTTAAAGGGAAGACTCCTCAAGTTGGAGACCGTGTTTTGGTAGAAGCCACGTATAATCCTAATATGCCTTTCAAATGGAACGCACAGCGAATTCAAACACTACCAAACCAGGTATATTAAGCTCTTGTTCATTCATTTTTCCAAATTCACACAGCTGCCCATTTGATCTATTGTTATTGGCACCTCTGAGGTGAAGCTGAGCCACATGACGTTCTTTTTTTCCTTACTAGAACCAAACTCAGACCCAGCCTTTACTCAAGACTCCTCCCCCAGGGCTCCAACCCATCTCCCAGCAGCCTGCGTTCAGTGTCCAGGCGCAGCCCCAGCCTCTCTTGCAGGCACAAATATCAGCTGCTTCTATAACACCTTTGCTTCAGGCGCAACCCCAGCCGTTACTGCAGCAGCCACAACAGAAAGGTATTCCCTGAAGCATGACTTGGGACTTTTGGTTAATATGAGGTACAGTATGTTTTCATGTGCTGCTTGGGAACATAAATGGGCCAGACGTTATCATCATCAGTTTGTGTTTTGTCATCTGTGGCTTGAACAGAAAACTTCTCTACCACCACCTGACGGGGAAGGGATCAGAAGTTTATTCTAAGGTTCCCAGGTCATCTGTTAACAACATCCCTGTACTAGAAGGGAAGAACAAATTGATTCCCTTCGTATGGATTTTTCAATGTAACACTCATGGGTGATGTACAAAATTCCAAACGATCCCCATATGAGGACCCAGATTGTTGGGGGCAATATGCTGACTCTGTAAACAGCTTTTATATTTTTGTAAAGCACTATGAAGCGGTATATAAGTAAGTGCTATGGCTATGTTAACTATTGCTGGATCCTGCTGTTGGCATTTGCAGCAAATTACAAGCCACAACTAAGTATGTTATTCAGTGTATCCATAATAAACCATTTTGTCCCTGATTTGTTAAATCTGGCTTAATGAAGGCTTTGATTTATTAGAAGGTATTTCTGTACCTTCCCGCCTTGAAAATACAGAAAGTAATTGTGATATGTGGAATTCTCCCTAATAATGTATAGGGATCAGGTGTAATAATGTGTCCTTCAACTACCAATTTATTAACGGCCCTCAGATCAGCTACTAATCTAAACAAACCATCAGGTTTCTTTACAGGTAAGATAGGTGTATTATATGGTGACATTGCAGGCTCAATTAGCCCATCCCTCAATAGAGACTCTATCACTGGCTTTAAGCCATGTCTCCCTTCTAGGGAAATATTATATTGCTTCCGCCTCACTGCCTCTTTTAACATCACCTCCACAGGTGTAATATTCAAACACCTATATTCCCTTTCACTTCCCACACTATGGGATCTATAAATCTCTCCTGTTCATCAGTCAGTAAATGAACAGTACACTTCTCTGCAGAAAAGATAAGCTCACATCCTAATAAAGAGAAAGCATCTCGTCCTAAAAGGTTCATACCTGCTTCAGGTATATACAAAACATCCAATGTTATCTCAGAGTGTCCTCCTTTTAGACACATTTTCAACAATAGCAACATCAAAGGGTTCTCCCTTAACACCAGAGACTATCATAGTTTTCCCCACCTGAGCAATGCCCTCAGGTAACAAAGACGTTCTGGCAGCACCAGTGTCTACTAGGAAAACACAGTCTATTTCCTCAGGTCCCACTTTTAAATTTACTAAAGGCTCCCAGTGAGACTCAAGTGTCAGGAGCCCTTGACCCCCCTAATCTTCAGTTAGGGTATACAGCCTCTGCTCCCTCCTTTGCATTCTTTGCCTGTCAGGGCAATTTCTTGCAAAATGCCCCACCTTTCCACAAGCAAAACACTGCCAACTCCCCTTCATCTCTCTATTCCTATTCAAGGAAAGAAATCCTCTCCTTCCTTTTTCAAGACGCTTCCAAGCAGATGAAGCTCCAATCCTTCTATTTTTATTTTAGCTGCAACCAGTCCAACTGGCTTGTCTGCCTTTTCAGCCGTAGCAGCTTTTAATGCTGAAAACATAATTTGAGACTTTTGATGAAATTTTGCAAGATCACGACCTATAAAAACTTTAGTAGCCTCTTGCAACAAAGTAGCTCTGTCTGACTCCGCCCATCTTTCTATCTTCTGCAATTTTTTCTGCACATCCCCCCAGGCTTTAGTAACGAACTGTAATTTCATTAAAGCCTGATATTCTGGTGTCTCTGGAGCAAGACCAGAATATTTATTCAAACTATCCTTGATTCTATTCAAGAATTCTGCCGGGGACTTATCTTTTAACTGGCCTATCTCAAAAGCTTTAGCCAGATTTCTCCCTTGTGGCACAGCAGTTTTCACACCTTGCACGATAAGTTTCTTCATATCCATCATCTGTACCTTATCCTCTGTACTCTGGCTATCCCACCCAGAATCTGCCAAAGGAAATTTCACCTCACCATCTATAGCATTTACCATGCCCTCTTGTGTCTTATTCCAAAATGCTACAGCAGCTCGTCTGATTTGCCCTCTCTCCTCCAGAGTAAATAAGTACCCCAAAATATGTTGTAATTCTGGACTGCCCTTTTTTGCAGTCCAGAAAAACCAACCTTCCAGAGTCCTTGTTCTGCCTCCTGCCTGGCTCGCCAAAATTGTGATATGTGAGAGCAGAAATGAAATAACATACTTGATATTCTGAAACACGTAACTGGCTTTTATTGAGTTAGATACTGCAGTATCAATCAACCTTTAACACATGCTGGTCATAGTATGAGGAAAAGGAGACACCTTTTCTAGTAAAACCCACATATTTATACCCATAAATGGTTACATAAACAGTTACGCAACACATCTTGTTTTTCAAATCAAAATTACATAGAATCCCATAGGAAAGTTGTGGGTCCTTCCACCGAAATTCCCCCACTTGACATTGGAAGATTATCAACATTCTTTATTCAGATTTATCTCCAGATTTCCTGTTATTCAAATACCAGAAGATTATAATAGGGTCATTAATTTCTCTTAATGTGACTATATAATGTCAAAGCGCCCTAAAACACATCTCTAATTTATGCCAAGTATATAGTTTTGCAATCTGGTATAATTCCTAGCAGAAACACATTTCATAACTGTTCTGAGCTTTTAAAAGTTCAGACTGCGATCACAAAATAGCTTCGGTTCAGCTCTTTATATTCTCAGGTGTAATAACCAAAATTTCACCTATAACAGTAATCCAATAGTTTTATTTTATTAACACACTATTATGAAAAAGTTTTTTAAAACTTGTGGTTTCCTTTCCCCCATCTCCCCCAAGCTGGTTTGCTACAGCCTCCTGTTCGAATAGTTTCACAGCCTCAGCCAGCCCGAAGATTAGATCCACCACCTAGATTTTCAGGCCGGAATGACAGAGGAGACCCCATGGCTAACAGAAAAGATGACAGAAGGTGTGTTATAAAATTCCAGTTAATTTTCTTTCATGGATAATTATTTAAAGATAAAAGCAGTATTTTGATAAAAGGAAATGTATAGGAATATTATTTAAATTTTGTTGGCAATTCCTGCTGCTGGAATGATAGACTGTGTTTGGTGCATTCCTAATGTCACAGAGAGTAAAATAAAAAAATGTTTTTCGTGTTTGTTTTAAGTCGTGAGAGAGAGCGTGAGAGGCGCAGATCACGAGAAAGATCACCCCAGAGAAAACGTTCTCGAGAGAGATCACCTCGAAGAGAGAGAGAAAGATCCCCTCGAAGACCCCGGCGTGTTGTGCCTCGCTATACAGTGCAGTTTTCCAAGTTCTCGTTAGATTGGTATGTTGCTTAATGCATCTCATTTTTACTTTTATTTATGGAAAGAGACTGAAGTATGGAATAGGTGAGGCTAGGAATCTTCATTTTTATTCACTGTAATCTAAAAAAGCATCCTTTCCAGACTTGCAGCTCTATTTACAGCCCCTAAAATTCTAGCCAACTGTCCATGCTAATGAAGACTACACAAGTAATATTAAAAGGCTGCTATTCTGAATATGGTCTGTCAAAATGCCTTAAAATTTACAATTTTCTCTAAAGCCAAACCAAACTGACTGTTTATGCTCAGCTCTGTATTTGGTGAGAATGAACTTTTTATACGCTTGGATGTCTTTACATTTGTAAAATAAACATTCTTATCATTTAAAGCCTTAGTTGTGATATGATGGAACTGAGGCGACGATACCAGAACTTATATATTCCAAGTGACTTCTTTGATGCCCAGTTTACTTGGGTAGATGCCTTTCCTATGCCAAGACCATTTCAGCTGGGAAACTACTGCAATTTCTATGTAATGCAAAGAGAAGTCGACCCCCTGGATAAGAACACAGCTGTTCTGGACCCAGCAGATGCTGATCATCTTTACAGTGCAAAGGTGTGTGTGGCGTCCCAGGTGCCACATCTTCTTTACAAATCCAGGGAGAGTTTAGTTCTATCAGAAGCAATTATGCCGTGTTTTCTTTATTTTTAATAGAGGGCTCAAGAACTAGAGCTGGTCTGGATTCAGCCTTTTTCTCTGTCTGACTCTGAAATAAAGAGTAACTGCATCAAGATGATTATAAAAAGAATTGTTTGAACATCACATAATTCATTAGAAAACAGGAATGCAGTTGACATTCTGAGCACTTAACGTTTGATTTTCAAATTGATAGGAATACGTAGTTGATTTGTATTTGTTTATGAACTCTTAGTGGGCCTTTGAAACTTACATGTAGAGTTTAAATGCTTTTAAGGTTGTAATTTGAATATCTAAAGAGCATTGAACCAAAAATTAAGCATTAAGTAATGTTGAGTTTCTTAAATTGACCCCTTTAAAATACATACAGTATGTAAATTTTTATTTTTTCATATAGGTCACTCAGATTTGCATCAGTTTTTGTCCATTTGTTGGTGGGTTGGCATAAAAAAGCAAATCAGACCCTCCCCCTTTCACATCCCAAACGCCTCTTCAATTATCTTTGGGGAGTCAGGTTTTGTACTGTGTTTTGTAGCATTGCTTATTTCACATGACACTTATCTTGCTGTTCTAACAGGTGATGCTTATGGCTAGTCCAAGCATGGAAGATCTTTATCACAAATCATGTGCCCTTGCTGAAGATTCACAAGAAGTCCGGGATGGTTTTCAACACCCCGCTAGACTTATAAAGGTTAAAAGAAATTCTAGTAAAAACATTTTATTACAAAGTCCTTCTCCAAGTTGGGGTGTGGCTTTAGTTTCCATCATTCCTCACTAGCGATCATGTTGAATATATGGCGGATAAGAAGTTTAATTCCACTCGTAGACATAGAATTTCTGTGTTATCTAGGTGCATTTGAAACATGATTGCATTCTTGTGTCTTAAGTCCAGATTGCTGGTCAAGTTAGCATTTGCTTCTTTTTAGCCGTGTAAAATCATTTCATATTTTCAAGCCTGAATTCTGCACTAGCTTTCACAAAGTTATTTTATTAGACTATTTCCATCTGTTTTGTCTTCAGCTTCTGTCTAATGGCAGAACCTATACAGGGATCTTGCAAAATTAATGGGTAATGATGTTTAAACCTATTCCATTGCTGAAATGTATTGTGGAAAACAAAAGCTGAACTCATCTTTTTTGCAAGATGCTACTTTATTATAGGTCACAGACTCAACAACTCTAAAATAAAACCAAATTATATTCACATGGAATTTGTCATATAGGGCTGTGCTATAAAACGTACAAATCCAGTAATACTTGCTAATGCTGAGAAACCAACCAACACTCACTTAGGATTTCAATTTCATTGTTTCGCAGTTCAGAGATATTTTTCTTCTTGTAGCTAAGTATTAATTAAGTAACTTTCTTGTCTAGTTTTTAGTGGGTATGAAAGGGAAAGATGAAGCCATGGCTATTGGTGGACATTGGTCACCGTCACTCGATGGACCTGACCCAGAGAAAGACCCATCTGTGTTGATTAAAACTGCTATCCGGTGTTGCAGAGCCCTAACAGGAATTGACTTAAGTGTTTGCACACAATGGTAAGTGTTGTATTCTTGGAATATTCTGGAAAATTTGAAGCATGAATAAATTGAAATGATTTTATCCAAGCCAGCCTCTTCCTTTCTTTATCAGGATCCAGTAGTTATCCAGGTAAACTACTCAAGTTGCTGTCCTAGTTAACAATGCAAATGTGATTTGGTGCCAAAAGGTTTGAAAAATGAGCTTTTAAAATCATGTATTTGTTGTGTGAATTTTGCAATGCCTGTATGTTAAAATATTTTTCATTTCACGCATAGCTGGAGGAGATCGTCAAGGAAACTTCATTTCATTATTCTTGTGTTACAATTAGTTGTTTGGGGTAGCCATATCTTCTCCTGTTGGATTTTCTAGTTGGATGTTAAATCATCTGTCTATGCTTTGCAAGCAGTTGTACACCAAATTTAAAAGATAATTCTACTAAACCTAAATTCAGTTCCAGTGCTGCATATGGAGTTGTAGAAGTTAAAATATGGCTTTTGTTTTTTTTTTGTCTTTAAAAAAATTCAGGTTGTCGCAGCAAAGTTTCTTTACTTGATGTGCTGCAGTGAACTAGGCTCTATAAAATGTGTTCTAGAATTTTTTTTCCAACATGCTTCTTCCCTTGCAACAGGTACCGTTTTGCAGAGATTCGCTACCATCGCCCTGAGGAGACCCACAAGGGGCGTACGGTTCCAGCTCATGTGGAGACAGTGGTTTTATTTTTCCCGGATGTTTGGCATTGCCTTCCCACCCGCTCAGAGTGGGAAACCCTCTCCCGAGGATACAAGCAGCAGCTGGTCGAGAAGCTTCAGGGTGAACGCAAGGAGGCTGATGGAGAACAGGCACTGAACGCTAATCCCTTTTTCTATTTCTGCTTCTCACAGGCGCAGGAACACAGGCACAAAACACACATCACATGCTACACCACAAACATACCTAGAAGGAACATAACTGGTAACAATGACTGGTAAACCAGCTTTCAGCAGTGTAGAATCCTTTTTTGTTTAACTTCAGCTAGTGTACTAACTTAAAGTGTATGCGGATGCAACAGGTGGAAGTAAAACTGTGCATTGAATTCACAAATCTTTGACATCTTAGAATTAGTTGCTGGAATCTGGGACCAGTTGTTGAGTGAGATTCAGTGTTAAGAATTGTGTAAAAAAAAAAAAAACAACCTTGAGTTTTTTCTCATATGTTAGCCTTTAATAAATATATATATATATATATATATATATATATATATATATATATATATATATATATATATATAATGGTACTTGAAAATAGGCAAAATGTTGAAATTACATAGCCTTTTAAGGCTGTATGGCTGTTGGCATCTTGGTTTCTGTAAAAGGTCTAACGAAATGAGAATATTTTGGGTGGTTTGAAATTTGGGGAAAATCACAGGCTATGTGGTTAGTGGTGACCAGAAATGTCTGTGTATCCCTGATGTTTGTTGTTTGTTGGGTTTTTTTATCACCCTTTTGTGTTTCACAGAGGAGACTCTTATTGGCTGATGAGAGAGGCACTATGATCATTATTAAAATAGCAGAATGTGGTATGTGGCTTTGTTGAAATGGTAACTTTAGGAGAAGACTATCTGAGGAAACAGTTGTGACCTTGCCCAAATCAGCTGCAGAATTTTAAAAAGACGGATCTTTGTTTTAATACTTTCCTGAAGAAGAACGTTTTTCTTTGATTTTTTTTTAGGATGAAGAGGAAAAAGATGATGGGGAAGCTAAAGAAATATCTACTCCTACTCATTGGTCCAAACTTGATCCTAAAGCAATGAAGGTAAGTGCACTGAAGACTAGATCCAGTATTAAGACAGCCATGTGCAATGAGATGCCCCTTCTTTTAACTCCTCCTGAACTCAGAGCTCCAGAAGATCTTAGGAAGAAGAGAAAGACCTGAAAGGAGAAAATTACCATAATCAGTTGTACTGATAAATTCCCTTCTGACCATGGTAGGGTCATCACTGGATGCATCCCCAAATATATGCAAAACTTAAAGAAAGGTTTCCTACCATGCCAACTTCAGCTCCTAGAATTCCCCATCCAGCAATGGTGGCTGGGGAATTCTGGGAGTTAGCGTCCACACATGAAAGTTGCCAAGGTTGGGAAGCCCTGACTTAAGGCATAATTCTTTAAAATATTGAAGGATGTTTTTGTTTATTTTTCTGAAATGTTGGAAAATATACTTTTGCTTTTTTTTAGGGGCTATCTTAAAATTTTATCACTTTTTTTGTTTACTTGCTAAAGTTTCATTATGTTTTAGAATGAATGAGGATATGTTCCTCAAGGTGCTTGATCGTATAAACAGTACATATCTGGTTTATGTATTTAAATTAATTAGGTGAATGACCTACGCAAGGAATTAGAAAGTCGGACTCTTAGCTCGAAGGGTCTGAAATCCCAGCTAATAGCCCGGCTAACAAAACAAATAAAAGTGGAGGAGCAAAAAGAGGAACAGAAAGAATTGGAGAAATCTGAAAAGGAGGACGAGGAAGAAGAAGAAAGGAAGTCTGAAGATGATAAAGAGGTGGATAGCTAGTAAATTAATGTTTATGTGCTGATCAATAATGTGTTAATTTATAATTAAGTTGAATGGTTAAGTATGTGAGAGAAGGACAAGGTTGTCAAAATCAGCCTTTACCTGTCTTGCTTAATCTCTGAACTCTTAAAATTCACCAGAACCTGGCCTTAATTGTAGTGTGGATGCTCCTCTCTCATAGTTCCTGTTGGTAAATCTACAGGGCAGAAAAATATTTGTTTCCATGTAATTATTTGTATATCTTCAGCAAGGATGATGAAACCATAAAAAGGAACTAAGTCAATTATATTTACATTTCTAATGTAAATTATAAATGTAAATTTAAATCCATGCGTGATGGCACAGTGGTTAGAATGCAGGCTGACTCTGTCCACTGTCTGGAGTTTGATCCTGGCTACTCAAGCTTGACTCAGCCTTTCATCCTCCTGAGGTCAGTAAAATGAGGACCAGTTTGCTGGTAATATGCTGACTCTAAACAGCTTAAAAATTGCTGTAAAGCACTATGGAGCGGTATATAAATCTAAGTGCTAGTGCTACGTCTATACTAATCATACTTTTTAACATATGTTAAAATGTTAATCTTTTGTTTTGTTGCTTGACTCCAAATAGTTTATGTTGTCTAGGAATAATCTCGGTAAACTCCAATAAGGAAACATGCGACAATCTAAAAATATGCCAGAAATACAGCAGTGTAAAAATGTCAGAATGATTGCCCACATTTGCCATAAAAATCAAAACAAAGCTTAAAAACTTGCAAATCAAGTATCAAACCTTTCCTAAAAGCCCACTCATTCCAAACAATCCTGACAGCCTTCCAAAAAGCCATTAGGCAAGGCACTAAATGCATCTCCAGAGGGATAGAATCCTACAGTTTCAGGTTCATCCCAGGGAAGGATTGTCTCTGGGTCTACTTTCCTTCCAATTGCTGTCAAAGACAGGAACTTAAACCTCTACTCCAGAGACATGCCCAGAATTATTCTGGAGCCAGGTCTCCTAGCACTACTATTTCAATGTCCAAATGCTTTATGGCTCAATAAAGATTTCAATTTGCACCCAGATTTATTGCTTACATTGCATTGGCTATCCACACAGAGAATGCAGGGAACACAGAGATGTTCCCTTCCCAGTAATGTGGTGGGCCAAAACTTTCTCTCTTTTTTTCTTGTTGAGATCATAGAACATGAAAAGTTTCCATTCCAATTGTTTTCTCCATTCTTTAGGAAGAAGAGAGGAAACGGTTAGAAGAAGTAGAACGTCAGCGTCGAGAGAGAAGATATGTTTTGCCTGATGAACCTGCAATCATTGTACATCCTAATTGGGCAGCCAAAAGTGGGAAGTTTGACTGCAGTATTATGTCCCTTAGTGTTCTTCTGGATTACAGACTGGAAGATAACAAAGAACATTCCTTTGAGGTAATTCTTTCCTCATTTTGGTATTGCAGGAATTCAGATGTTTGTGTTCCATCTGCTTCCATTACATTGGGTGAATGTTCCTTTTTTAATCTGAAGGTGGACTCTTTGATTTTGAGTTTTAATTTTATTCTACAGCTTTGTTTTTTAATGAGAGTTCCTGATGCCAGATTTAGAGAGAGAGAAAGGATTCTACTAGGAAGTTCAGATTTCATTACAACTGTGGTTCAATATTTGTTTAATTTTGACTGTTCTGGTTTTTCTTTACAAGTATGGTAATAGGTGGTACAGGTTAGCCACACCCTATGACCACAGTTGGGACTGGAATTTTGGTCACTAAGCTATCAATCATTAAGCGAGTCACACCTGATTTTACAAACATTTTTACTGCAATCATTAGGCACATAACAATTGTGTGGTTGTTAAGTTAATCAAGTTGTCATTAAGCGAACCCATCTTTCCAAATTGACTACTTGTCAGAAGTCAGTTAGAAAAGTCACAAATCACAAAAGCAAGCCAGTTGCCAAGCATCTGAATTGTTTTCACATGACCACAGAGGTGATGTGACTGGTCATAAATCACTATCTGAAGTCATTGTAATTTGTTAAAAGAACAGCCGTATGGAGTACCTATAATATTTTATATAAGTATATAAAAGTAATGACTAGTTCTTTCCATATTCTTTCTTCAGGTTTCATTATTTGCAGAACTTTTCAATGAAATGCTTCAGAGGGATTTTGGTGTACGAATCTACAAAGCATTGTTGTCTCTTCCGGATAAGGAAGATAAAAAAGACAAAAAACCCAAGAAAGATGAGAAAAAAGAGAAAAGGGAAGAGCGAGATGATGAAAATGATGACCCTAAGCCCAAGAGAAGAAAATCTGGAGATGATAAAGATAAAAAAGATGATAGAGATGATAAAAAGGTTGGTGTCATTTTCTGAGGAAACAGTTTGCCTCTTTTGTATGTGTTTACTATTTTTTTTCATACACATGTTAACAAAATGAACTTAAGCTGATATTGACAGTATTTTCAGATTTTATTTGGTAGGAATTCTCAAATTTATTTCCCTTTTCAGTGTTAAGTTTTAAAAGTGGTATATAAGAAAATGAAATTGTTGTTTGTTTGCTAAGATCTTGAGAGTTTAGAACCGTATTTACATGCTATTAACTGGTTCCATGGGGGTTTAAATAATTTTGCCCAATCATGGATTGTATTAATGTTTTGGGGTTATTTACAGAGGGAAGATAAAAGGAAAGATGATTCTAAGGACGATGATGAAATGGAAGATGACAATAACCAGGAAGAATATGATCCAATGGAAGCTGAAGATGCAGAAGATGAAGATGATGGTATGTTGAACATATTTTTTTAAGTTAAAAGGAAGCAGAACTTCCAATATTGTGGTATAGATGCATGTTGTATGTGGAAAAAATGCTTAACATTCTATTTATTCAAGGAAATTTATATGGCTGCCCAACTCCCCCTCAGTGACTCTGGGCAACTTACAAATATAAATATAAAAATCTCATATAAAAAACAATAAAAAGTGATAACCCCCACCTCGCTTAACATTGAATTAAAATAATAAAAAAGAACTAGTATATTTTTGTTTTTTCAAATGGTATCAGTAGAACATTTTTTCCTTTTGTAAGGGAAAAGCCCTTATCTAGCTGAAAAATATGTATATCTTTGGAGATGCTTAACAATGTACAAAGAATTAAAACAAAAACAAACAGCAGAAAGGAAATATATCATTGTATACAGTCATGTAGAAAAGAAAGTACACCCTTTTTGAATTTTATGGTTTTATCCATCAGGACATAGTAAAAAAACGATCTGGTCCTTAGCAGTTCTTAAAAGTAGGTAAATGCAGCCTTAGAAGAACACCACCACATAACATATTATACCATATCATCATTTATTTTGCCAAAAAAAAAGGCAAAATGGAGAAGCCACGTGTGAAAAACTTAGTATATGTTGTGATTCAATAGCTTGTAGAATCACCTTTAACTTAAAGTAATAGTTTTCTGTACGACTTTGTCAGTCTCTCACATCATTGTTGAGGAATTTTGGCCCACTCTTCTTTACAACTTTGCTTCAGTTCATTGAGGCCCTGCCTTAGCATTTCAGTTGGGTTGAGATCTGATCTTTGACTGGGCCATTACAACATCTTGATTCTTTTGTCTATGTAGATTCTCAGTCACCCAGGTAATGTCCCAAAGGTGCTTTTTTCAAGAGGCAACTGGACTTTCTGTTTTTTTTCTTTGAAGACATTTCGCTTCTCATCCAAGAAGCTTCTTCAGCTCTTCCAACAGTCTGTGTCTGTGTACATGGGGCTGCCCTTGAGGACCACCCGGAGGCTTCAACTTGTCCAGAATGCAGCGGTGTGGGTTGTGATGGGAGCGTCCCAATGCTCCCATGTTACACCCCTCCTGCGTGCGCTGCACTGGTTACCGGTTGCCCTCCGGGTGAGATTCAGGGTGCTGGTGCTGACCTATAAAGCCCTTCATGGCTTAGGACCGGGATATTTACGGGAGACCCTGCTGCCAGCAACTGTTTCCCATCGTCCTGTGCGCTCTCACAGACAGGGCCTCCTTGGGGTTCCGTCAGCCAGACAATGTCGGCTGGCGACCCCTAGGGGTAGGGCCTTCTCTGTGAGAGCACCCACCCTATGGAACCAACTCCCCCTGGAGCTTCGGGTGGACCCTGACCTCCGCTCTTTCCGTCGGGGCTTAAAAACCTGGCTGTTCCAACTCGCTGACCTGGGCTGAGGGTGGGAATGGGAGTTTTAATTGATTGTTTTACTGTTTTTAGCTCTTAATTTGGTTTCTTATCTAATTTCTTTTTAATTGCATATTGTATTACTTTTATGACTGTATGCTGCCCCGAGTCCTTCGGGAGATGGGGCGGCTTAAAAATCCAATAAATAAATAAATAAATAAATAATAAACAGTAAAGGAACACAGGGCAGAAAACATCTTGCAGAAAGCACAGCTCCAGAACTGATGAAACTTCTGGGATGAGAAGCAAAACATCTTCAAAGAAAAAACAAAAAGTCCAGTTGAAAAAAGCACCTTTGGGATGATTTGATTCTTTTCTTTATCTGCGATTCTGTTGTAGATTTTTTGGTGTGCTTGAGATCATTGTCCTATTGCATGACCTAGTGTTGGTCAAGCTTTCGCTGTCAAACAGATGGCCCCACATTTTATTCTAGAATACTTTTATATACAGAGGAATTCATGATATCCTCAATGACTGCAAGATGCCCAAATCCTGTGGCTGCAAAACTAAGCCCAAACAACCCCCCTTCACCACCGTGTTTGACAGTTGGTATGAGTTGTTTATGCTGATATGCTGTGTTTGGTTTTTCACCAAACATGGCACCATGCCTTATGGCCAAACATTTCTACTTTGTTATCATCTGTCCAAAGGACAATGTTCCAGAAGTCTTGTGATTTGTCCAGATGCAACTTTGCAAGCCTAAGGTATGCTGCCATTCCTGGCAACCCTTCCAAACAAACCATATGACCTTATAACCCTTCCTAGATTGATGGGCAGCAACAATTGCTTCTCTAATGCCATTGCTGGCTTCTCCATTTGGGTTTCTTTTTTATGATATGACATGGTGTAATAGGTCACATGTTGTTGTTCATCTGAAGTTGTACATTTGCCTACTATTAAGAACTACTCAAAACCAGATGATTTTTACTATGTCCTGATATGTAAAACCATAGAACTCAAGGAGGCTGTGCTTCCTTTTTCACATGACTGTCTATCAATTTATATTCTTAAAGAAGGATAGAAACATTGTAAATTTCCTTATTCATTATTTCTACCAAATACAGCAGTTACGTAGCCAACTGTAAAGAAAAATTATTTAATTAATATATGCAAGAAATTATGACTGATCAATTTTAAAATCAAATATTAATTGTGGGTTCTGCTCTCTTTGTTACTGTATTATTTTTTTTAACCAAAGTAAATTCCCACATATTTAAAAATCACAGATCCAAGTTTTTCATGTTTTCCTTTTGAATCTTTTAGTTCTGATGCTATATTTGTTCAATAAACAAATATTAAGAAATACAAGTATATATTTTGAAAGCATAAAATGTTTTGAGTATGCAAAAAACTATTATCTTTTTATAGATAGGGATGATGAGGAAATGAATAGACGAGATGACAGAAGGGAGGGAAATCGACATTGCAAAGAGAGGGCTTCTAAAGATAAGGTATGTTTTTATTTAATTTTTATATCATCATTATTATTGTTTACAAATAACTCAAGGTAATGACTGTACCTAATACTCCTTTCTTCTCCTATTTTCTCCACAACAACAATCCTGTGAGGTGGGTTGGGCTGAGAGTGACTGGCCCAAGGTCACCCAGTTTCCATGCCTAAGGCAGGACTAGAACTCACAGCTTCCTAGTTCTAGGCTAGCACCTTAATCACTAGAAGGCATTTGGCTCTGTCAGGCTTAATACTGTTTCATTGCCTTCCTTTCACCAAAATATTGTAGCTAGATATAACCCCATTATTAGTTTTTGGTTTTTTAATCTTTGTTTTTTTAATTATTCTATTTCCAATCCACTTTATCCACAATTTTGGTTCCAGTATGGGGAGGCAATAGTGATGTAACTTTGGCGACCATTTTGTCCTGTTTTGGATTCGTTTCAACTTGTAGATTTCAAGGATGTGGATAAGGTTTCTGGAGAAGGATGCCTTACTCCATTTGGCTGATTAACTCTCAAATCTAGAAGTGTCTGGAAACTATTGATTATCTGGACTCAGGAATGTCAGATTTGCACCATGCATAAGAGAGTGCTTGATTGTCTTATATGATATTTCATGTTGGTACATTGATGGAAAGACCCTATGTTGCTCATTCACTAAGGAATGTATTTTAATTCTGTTTAATTTAAAGTGAAAGCACTTTTCCATTCACATGGAATGGCACACAAATAATTATGTCCCATAATTAGTGTTATAATTCGTTTTCAGAAAGTAGTTAGGTTAATTGCTAATGCTATTTTTTTTAGCTGGTAGGCAAGAATTCTGAACATTTTGCAAAAACATTTTGGACTGTCATTTTTTTCTGGTATTATTTTTTACTTGGTAAAATAAACAATAACAAAAATGGAAAGGAATACATATACATACATAGAATAAACTGAAGATCGAAATGAAAATATGAAGATTATGAAGATATTTGACTGTCCCCTCAAAAAAAAATTAAAGAAAAAAGGATTGTAGAAGTTCCTTATAATATATTTTGGACTCATTTATATTTGGATGGTTTTGATTATTTTCTAAATGTGTTTTTTCCCAAAAACTATACTCTGAATAGCTTACCTTGCTATGTAATACGTTATATATAAAAGAATAATTCCTGCTTCAATTTGATTTAACTTTTTGCTATAATAAGTGGAGGCTTTTCATTGTTTAGCTCGGTAATAGTAGTTAGTATTATAATATTATGGTAAGTTTTCCTATTATAAACTAAATATATAAACAAATGTATTCACAAAAATGGTTATAATCTGTATTGTTAGGAAAGAAACAAGACCCAGATGGTAACTATTAATCGAGATCTTCTGATGGCATTTGTTTATTTTGATCAATGCCATTGTGCATATCTTCTTGAAAAAGATTTGGAAGAGATCTTGTACACGCTTGGACTTCACCTCTCAAGAGCTCAGGTGCGTTGTTGTAATCTTTCCTTCCTGACTATCAGCAACCATTATGACTGTTGAAAAAAAACAACTTTGTAGCCCATTTACAACGATTTATGGCTTTTGCAGTGTCTCTCAGTCATATGATCACTATAACAATCAGTATGCCATTACCCTATGTCTGACCACTGGTCCCACCCCTCCTGAACAGATTGATTGGAAAGAAAAGGATTGTATGAGAGTAAGCTGTTTGCTCTTCTATGCTTGAAAGCAATGTGATCACTCCAGCTGCAGGAAAGGATCATGCAAAGGAGAAATTGCCCACAGAAATCACTTGCTTTTTTTCCTGCGCACCCACATCACACAGCAGAGTGGAAGAAAAAGAGAGAGTACTGTAAGGTGCTTCATTAGCACATGGATCCCAGGCTACAGCATGATCACATTGTTTTCAGTGTGTACAAGATAGTAAGCAGGCACTCAAGCATTCATAAGGAATGGGGAGTGGTTAGGAGACAAAAGTCAAAGGTATGAAACTAGTCTTGTCTCTTTCCAGCCTGAAAGCAGAATTGTGGTCATGTGGTTTCTCATTTAATGACTGTTGCACTCAGTGGTAGAATTGCCAGTCCCAATTAAGGTCATTAAGAGAACACTACCTGTGGTCTTGTTGAAGACCAATCTTATGAGAAAAATATTTCATGTAAAAAATAAAGCTATTTCAAGTTAAAAATTGTGTGAATTGCTTGTTGTAGTTATTCTATAATATCTTTATTGAATAAGACTTAGATATTTAAAATAATAATCTTTCTTCTTGTGTTAACCTTAGGTTAAGAAGCTACTTAATAAAGTAGTACTTCGTGAATCTTGCTTTTATAGAAAACTGACAGATACTTCTAAAGATGAAGAAAATCCAGAAGAAATAGAAAGTCCACCGGAAGAAATGTTCGGTAGCATATTTTTATTAATAAAGATATTTCAAATCTGGAATACTTCCAGCATATTAATTTTGATTTTTTGTAATAGTTATCACTGTCTCGATTGCTGTTAATTTATGCTTTAGTTTCATGTTTCAGGTTCATGATTACTTTATAAATTGAAAGGACATGTGTAAAATGTTTTACTCATTTTTAATGTTTTAAAAAATGTTAAAAAGCGTGATATTAAAAATTTTAAAACAAACTGAAAAATGAGGAAATAAATATAAATTCTCAGGACTATTGATAGTGATAAAGATTTTCTGTTTATTTTGGGTGAACAATAGGCATTTAGCTTCCAGACATTTTAATATACAAATCAATGTATCAATAAAAGAATAATAAAATATCAGCAATATTTTTATATTTTAGTAAGAAAAACATATTTTAGTACAAATATATATTTTAGAAGAAAAACAAACACATAGAACCAAATTAATTGGAGGCTAAAACATTTTATTGCACTTATTGGAAATAAAACTTGGTTTTATTAAATTGTAATAATGCTAATTCTTAACTCCTATAGGAAACAGGCTGCTTCTACCATCACCTGCGATAAAACAAGAATCCAAAACATCAGAAGAAAATGTCGGTCTCATTGTCTATAATGGAGCCATGGTGGATGTGGGGAGTCTCTTGCAGAAATTAGAGAAGAGTGAAAAAGCACGAGCTGAAATGGAACAGAAACTTCAGTCACTGGAAGAAAAAACAGGTGAGAGTGATTCTTTTTATTAATTCAAAAAGGCTTAAGGTGCATTATGTCTCCAAAAGAATTGGCACCGGACTGAAAGAAGAATGTATGAAAAAAAATTTCAAGTAATTGAAGGTTGGAGAAAAGAGAGAACTGGATTAAGAAATGGACTTTCACTTTCTGAGTCAGCTTATTTGCTTTGAATAGTCTTGCCCTCATCATTTTAACTAAAAATGATGTAAAGCCATTAGAGCCAGTTTGGTTTAGAGGTGTTAAGATATCTAAAAATGATAGTAAAGTCATTAGAGCCAGTTTGGTTTAGAGGTGTTAAGATATCAGCTTAGAAACCGGGAGACTCCTGTCTTCTGATCCTACTTTAGGCACAGAGCCAACTAAATGACTTTGGATCAGTCCCTCCTCTCAACCCTAGGAAGGAGGCAAGGGCAAACAACTTTTGTCAAGAAAACTGCAGAGACTAATCCAGGCAGTTTCAAGAGTCAACACTGACTGGAAGGCACTGCGTGACCTTAAAAAAAAAATCTTACTAGCTCTGTTTCACAGACTAAGGTATCAGCCTAGTATTTTACGCCTTCTGTCTTCTGTAATAATTTTAACCTTTTAGAAAGATAACAGTTTGAAAGATTACAAATCATTCCATTTTTCCAGATGAAGATGAAAAGACTATATTGAGTTTGGAGAATTTAAACAAAAGCCTCTCTGCAGAAATTAAAGAGGTTAAAAAAGAGCTCAGCCAATTGCAAGAGAATCTGAAGATCTCAGAAGATACAAATCTACAGTTTGAAGGGCAGCTGACTAAGACCATCAAAGGTTTGGCAACAGTTATGGATGAAATACACATGGTTCTTAAGAAGGTAAAGCTCTCTGTAACTCTTCTGCAAAATTTCCTGAGAATAGGAAAACCAGAATGTCTTAATTTGGTTATTGCAGCTTTTCACTAATATCACTGTCTTCTCTTTCCATAGGATAATGTGAAGAATGAAGATAAAGATCAAACATCCAAAGAAAATGGAGCAAACTTATGACAAACATGCTGTTTGCTGGGAGAAAAAAGAATGTTACATAATGTAATATAAATCATGAAACTGGAGTGTATGAAAGTGATGCATGTTTAATTTAGTAGTATAAATACTTGTCCAAGCAAGGTTGTATAAAGTTTTATAAATGTGTGAGCCTGCTTCAAAAGATTGCTTGTAATTCACAGCCCTCAATTTGTTAGACACTCCTTGAGTGAAAATAATTTTGCATTGCAAAATGTTTTAGGGTAAACTTGGTTATAGTTTGAATGCTAATAAAGTTCATCAACTTCATAAAAAATAGCAAGTATTTAATTACAAGTAGTTTCCTTCTAAAATTTAGTGCAAACATTTTTCATTATTTATAGAGATGTCATTCTTAGGTTTTATTTCAGACTATTTAGGGGTTTTTTTAATTAAAAAAATCGGGTATATAAATCATAGCATGCTGCTTAATTTTGCCAGTAAAGATTTTTAAATACACTCTTGAATTTTTGTCAGAGTTTTTCCCTTTGAATTGTGAGTTTTCTTGGAAGTTCTTATTACTGTTTTGATGCACAGTAATTGAGGAAAAGAATAAGGAAATTATAGAACATTGATAAATTGGGGTTTATATAAAAGCATATTTGTTTTATTATGCATATTTTGTAATCCTTGAAATGTTCTATCCCTACATTAATATATTAGCAACTTTTAAAAATTTTATGAGAATGTACAATTGACTAAGACACACCAGGCCAGTAGATGTCAGTATAATGCTTTATTTGGAAAAATTGCTACTAGTTTTATATTGGCTTTTATTAAATTGGCTATTTACCTTCCCAGTGTTAATTTCTTAAGACTGTCTTCCAATGAAGGTATTATATGCATTTCACACGTCATAAAATTTAAGCTGTAACACAGCATTTTTGTTATGTTAATGACATAATGTGGTATGGAAGAGTATACTTGGGCACAAGTATTTTGAGTTTACTCGATATGAAAGGAGTAACTTAATATGAAACTTGGAATTAGATGTAAAATAGGTGCTATAATTAAGTAGCTGCCAGATTGACACCATGTTGTTGTTGGTAGCTTAAAAGGCAGAAGCCTTAAATGTCTCAAATTGTTCTGTTGGGCTCCTTGACATCAAATATTGACAAGTGATTGTGAAAGCATTTTGAATAAACACTTCCCATTCCCAATCAAACTGATAATGTTTACATTATTACCTATTTAATCCAGAAAGCTAATTTTAAACAGTGATACAACACAATGTAAAGATCGAAAGAGACATTCCAGCTCACATGAAACACGTGACATTCTCACTGAAGTTGGTTGGCTAGCAAGTTCACTAAGGGCTGGTTCAGTGCATGTAGAACTTTTACCCAAGCTGACTAAACATGATGAGGAAAAGAGGATTTCCATTCTACAAGGCTGATACACAGGGTTATGTGCTCATACTCTTCCTGTACTGTTGGACAAACCTCCTTGGCCAGCCCCCAAAATGATCTTTAGGGAACAACTCCAAGTTTTTAACACATTGTGAATCTTACAGGTAGGAGGAAACAGCTATCTGGAAAAGGGGAAAGAGCGTTGATAATGTTACAGCATCTCAAAGAAATGGAAAAAGAGAAGCATGGGAGGAAATGTGAAGAAAAATGCAAGGAGGTGTGATTGCAACAGGTTAAGAGTAATTAGTAATTCAACTGAAAGAAGACAAATGTAATGGGACTTAGATTCTAAAGAATGCAAATGCAGTAAAGAAATGGGGGAGCTGCAGAGGAAATGGTTGGGCTGAGACCCCAGCATGAAAAACATAAAATACCAGCGGCCTTTGTGCGATACTGAATAGGACAAGCCAGTAACATGAAAGACCAGGGAATTGCTCCCTGCAGGGTTGCTACATTTCAAAGAAGTGTTGATTTTTCATCTCTGCCTCATGATCTTTCTATATCTGCAAATCCTGAGTGGATTATTCCTTAGCAACATAAAAGGTAACCATTCCACCAGTTTCCTAAAATGGCAAACAAATATATATATGGTTTATTTTATATATATGTTTATCTTTATTTTCTCTCTCCCTCCTTCCCTCTCTCTCTCTGGAGTGCTGCACTATTTAACAGCATTTTGCTCACTTGGAGGGATACTAATGACTCCTTTTCTGGTTTTATAATCCTACGGTAATATTTAGAAATTTGCAGAAGCACAAGACTAAAAGGAGAAATTAGAAGAGGGCTAAAGAGGCTGCTCTTTATGTACTTTTTCAACTTGACCATATTAAACTTGTAAATTCTAATCCTTTTTTAGAATGACTTACCAAAATTTCTGTTTGCTACAGACTTGCAAACCTTTTAGAACAAACGCTGTTGGGGTGCTAAGTGATTCTCATCATTTTCTTATTTTGATGCTCGCTTAAATACTTTCTCTACAGTAGATACTTTCTATAAGTTTCTATGTATGCTATTTAAGTATCTTTTAAATTATCTAAATATAATGCAGCTCTTTCTATTCTCTCAGATACATTGCTTAGTTAGGCAAATTTTTCTGTTTCTCACTTGTCTTCAATATCAACCATCATGTCATCTTTTGTGTTTGCTTCTTTTAATGAAGACTAATGAGGTTTGTCAGGCATTCTAGTTAACAACTGGAATCCATTACATCTAGTCTTTTCCTTCATATAATGATAATGGAATATTTATGGATTATTACTTTATAAGCAATTCAAAGCAGTGAACATATCTAATACGCCATCCTATTTACCCCCTAAAGATAACCCCAGTGAGGCAAGTTGGACTGAGAGGGAGTGATTGGGCCAAGGTTCCCAGCTGGTTTTCATGGCTAAGGTAGGACTAGAAGTCACAAGTCTCCAGCTTTCTAGCCTTAACTAGACCGAACAGGCTCTTTTATTGTGGTTTTAGCTTGTTAGTCTGATTAAATCTATTTAGTTTAAGCTGCATTTTGGGGCGGGGAAGAGTTATGAACTGAGTTTAGTCAGGAACCAGATCCTGGTTTTGCTGATTGAATTGTACTTTTTCATATATTGCTTACGGGTTATTATCCATTTTGGTGGTATTTATCTGTCATGGGCAGAATAGTCCCTTGGATTGGTGGAAGAAAGTATTTCCTATAAATATTTACTTTTTTGGCAGAATTTTGTGACTAAATTAGTGGACTAGCAAAATAGTATGCTTGGACTTCCTTAAGGCATTTGACAAAGAAACCACAACCTACTTCTTGGTAAGCTAGAAAATGTGGGATAGACAGCATCACCACAGATGGATTTGTAACTGGTTACCAAACCACATTCAATGTTTAGTCATTAATGCAATTACATATATGTGGAAGGAAAATAAGCAGTGGGATACCCCCAAGGTTCAGTTTTAGGCTCAGTACTCTTCAACATCTTCATAAATGATTTAGATGAGGGAATAGAAGGGAAATCAAATTTGCAGACAACACTAAACTGGCAGGAATAGCCAACACCCCAGATGTATCTTGACAAGACTTGAACACTGGGCCCTATCCAACAAAATGAAATTCAGTGCACAGAAAAGTAAAGTTTTACACTTAGGCAAGAAAAAGCAGATGTACAACAGGTCAAAAGTAGTAACTGTGAGGGATCTTAGAGTCTTAGTGGAAGATAACTTAAATATGAGCCAGCAGTGCATGGCAGCAATCAAAAAAGCCAACGCAATCCTTGGTTGCATAAACAGCTATAGACTCAAGATCACGTTAAGTATTAGTACTGGTTTATAAAACTTAGTAAGACCACACATGAAATTGGTCATCATTTTATAAAAAAGATGTTGAGGCTCTAGAAAGAGAAGAGCAACTAAGATGATTAAAGACTTGGAGATTAAAACATGAAGAATGGTTGCAGGATAGTCCAGTGGAAAGAAGGACCAGGAGGGACATGATAGCAGTCTTCCAATATCTAAGGGGCTGCCACAAAGGGGAGGGGGGGTCAACTTATTTTCCAAAGCATCAGAAGGCAAGACAAGAAACTGGGTGGAAACTAACCTAGAAAAGGAGAAGGAGAAGCTTCCTAACAGTGAGAATAACTAACCACTGGAATGACCTGCCTTTAGAAGTTGTGGGAGGCTTTTAAGAAAAGACTGGACCGCCACTTGTCTGAAATGGCAGGGTCTTCTTGCTTGAGCAGAGGGCTAGATAGTAGACCTCCGAAGTCCCTTCCAACTCTGTTATAAGACAAGGTCAAATTCTGCTGTTATTTCAGGTGCTAGGTTGGCAAGGTAGATTGGCAGAAATCGCATCACAATGCAAGCCCCGCCTCTTCGGTGTCAATGTCACAGGCCTCTACCAAAGGGATGAAGTTTTTTGTATTGCCAGCCTGCTTATGTCAGCTTTTTTTTTTTTTTGAGACATGCCCACATCTCATAGACCTGTGTTTCTCAACCTTGGCCACTTGAAGATGTGTGGACTTCAACTCCCAAATTTCCCCAGCCACTTTTCACAGGTTGAGAAATACTGTGTAGACCACTGCTTTCAGAGCACACGAGAGAGAGAGAGAGAGACCTCTCTCAGATCTTGCAATTTTGCATTCTAAATAAAATTAATATTACTGGCAAAACTGCAGCAGTAACATGAATCTTGGTTTTGATGCTCTATTGCTTTCTGTTTCTACTTCAGTACATAATAATAAAGAAGGCATCCGAATCCAACCATATTTGCCTGCCTTGCCAGCTGCTTCCTAGCTGTAAAATATTTTCTATAAGAAGAAAGATGCTACAGCTGATAGGAATCCTGCATTTCCTCCCTAAGGCCAGGCTGCTTTGCCATGGATCCTGTTGCCTATCTTAGTCTTGAAACAGGGATTTTTTTAATTACATTTATATGCCACCCTTCTCCAAAGACTCAGGGCGGCTTACAATTTTTTGGGATACAACCCAGTGTGCTCAGCAATAGCCTTCATTCCATTGTATATGCCTGCTTATTACTAAGCGGCATTTTTACAAAGTCAGCTTATTGCCCCCAACAATCTTGGGTCCTCAATTTACCTACCCCGAGAGGATGGAAGGCTGAGTCAACCTTGAGCCTGGTGGGATTCGAGCCTACAGTAATTGTAGACAGCTGGATCTTAAGTGCAGGCATTTAACAGCCTGAGCCACCAAGGCCCAAGGATTAGGGCCGTGATGGTGAACCTATGGCATGTGTGCCACAGGAGGCACGTAGAACCATTTGTGTGGGCATGCGAGCCCCAGCCAAACTTACTTGCACTGCGCATGCACGCATCTCCCAGCTGATTTTCGGCCCATTTGAGGCCGTTTCCGCCTTCCTGGAGGCTTGAAGGAAGCCTCTGCAGCCTCGGGAGCCCGAAAAACAGGCCTTCCAGAAATACCGGAAATGCCTGTTTTCGGCCTCCGGAGTGCCTCTGGAGCCTGGGAAGGCCATTTTCACCCTCCCAGGGGCTCAAGGGAAGCCTCTGCAGCCTTTGGAGGCCAAAAAATGGGTCCGTTTCGTCACTTCTGGTATTTCCGGAAGGCCTGTTTTTCAGCCTCCAAAGGCTGCAGAGGCTTCCCTTGAGCCTCCAGGAGGGCGAAAACAGCCTCAAACAGTCCAAAAATCAGCTGTAGAGTGCTCGCATGCACAGTGCAGGTAAGGGGGGTGTTGTGCATGCATGCACAAGGGGGACGGGGTGCATTGTGTTCTGGGTGCCAGCATGCACGCGCTTTCAGCACACTTCAACAAAAAGGTTCGCCATTACTGGATTAGGGCAACATAGGGAAACAACACAAGCCTGGGAAAGAAAACACATGAGAGTCTGGATGGGGGAATTCTGGGAGTTAAAGGGGCTGAGGCTAAGAAACACTGGTATAAAGTAGCATTTCTGTGATCCTTGTGTTGTCTCTTTCCTGAGCTGGCCTGCCTCAAAGGGCTGGCACTGTGTGCCCTCCAGAAGTGTAGGGACAGTAAAGGCACCCAGTTGAGGGGGGCTGATTTAAAAAGGCTCCTAATTGCTCAGAGAACACAAGCATGGCTCATCCTTCTACTTTTTAAAAAAACATCCAGTAGTGCTTCAAAGTGTGGTTAAAGGGCTGTCTACTCACATGGAAACCTGTTTTCTCATAAGCAATGCTCTGGTCATCAATATTTTTGTGTTTTCATGGCTTCTTGAAGGCACAGGGAGAGTCATACAAAAGCTCACCTCGGTCTTTCACAATTCACAAATGCATTATGAAAACAAAAAGGCAGTTGCTCTTTTAGTTTAAAAAAAAAGCATGGCGGGATAGCATTATCTTTGCATATGCATTGGGAGAACGTGCAAACGTAATTTATTAACTTGACTTGGAATACAATATTGTTTTTCTACAAAGGCCTCCCAGTTCCTGCAAGAGTGAAGGCAGACAGCAGGCATGTTTTAACCTGATGGTGCCAATCTTCTATAGACTGTAATCTAGACTATAACTAATTCCATATCATTTTGTAGAATCCTTCAAGATATAGGATTAGTCTGAAGCCTGGAAATGTGATATAGTGTCAGCTATTTTGCTAATCACTATTGTATACAACTCTTATCCTTCTGGCAATGGTTACCTGATAGCACTGCATCCCTGCACTTTACCTACTGAATAAATGTAGCTTTAGCCTCTTGATTTCAGTGGGAGCTTCACTTGGTGCCTCTTGATTCTTGGTGGGGAAGGACAGAGGAGCTTGGTGGAACATCAGATATTAACCTGGATATCTTCTAGCCATGCACCATAGGTGTTTGCAAAAAAAACATATTTCCTAGTGTATCCGCTGGTACAGAAGGTGATGTCAAGGTATGTGGGAATGACCTGGGAGAGAAGCAGCAGAGCTGCAGCCTAGACAACCATAATACGTAAAAAATCCACAGAACGGGAATAGAAAGCATCTATTTCTAAAGTAATATTTCCTAGTTTTCCCAGGAGTGTTTCCCAATTATGGAGGACCCCAAAAGAATTGTTGTTTGTATGGGTTATATTTATTATTATTCACCATATTAAAATTTAAAATTGTTGCATTCCCAACATAATTGGTTGAATTTGGTTCAAAAGCCTACTTTATTATCATGTAAAAATAACAAGATTAAACCATTGAATATTAACATAAAATATCTAAATTGGAAAAAACCTGTATTTTTAACAAATAAAAACAATGAAAATAGTTTAATTGTTTTAAATTTTTTGCAAGTATCTTCAATAACCGGCAAATAATTTTGAGTTTAAGGGCCACCAAGAAGGTCTTGGAGGAACCTCCAGCATCCTAAGATCACTTTTAAGAGCAGCATTTTATGAGCAATTTTATATACAGATCAAAGAGCCCATGGCAGCAACCAGAAGCAGCAACAGCGAGACTGAAAGTCAGCCTGTAGCTTCCATGACATCCTATCATGATCTTTTTGGTCCTATCCCTGGACAACCCTGAGTCACAAACAATTGTTGGAGAGATCCCAAAGAACTGAAGAGACAATTTGCTGAAATAGTATATAGGCAGTCCTTGACTTACAACCATTTGTTTGGTGATGGTTCCAAGTTACAATGACCCTGAAAAAAGTGGCTTACAATGGGCCCTTGCCAGAGGTGGTATTTAGCAGGTTCTGACCAGTTCTGGAGAACCGGTAGTGGAAATTTTGAGTAGTTCGGAGAACCAGCAAATACCACCTCTGACTGGAGATTTTATAGTATCCTTCCCCTGCCACACCCACCAAGCCACACCCACAGAACCAGTAGTAAAAAACATTGAATCCCACCACTGGTCCGTGCACATATAACTATAACAGCATCCCATGGTCATGTGATCAAAATTCAGCGCTTGATAAACTGGCATGTATTTACAATGGTTGCAGGGCCCTGGGATCATGGGATTACTGTTTGTGACCTTCTCAGATGGCTTCTAACAAGCAAATCAGTAGGGGAAGGCAGATTGTTTAAGGGTTGTGTGAGTCACTTAATAACAGCAATGCTTCGCTTAACAGCCATAGCAAAAAAGGTCATAAAACTGGGCACAACATTCTTAACAGCTGCTTTGTTTAGCAACAGAAATTCTGATCCCAAAGTACCTATAGATGTGCTTCTGTCTACAGTTGCACTATTCCTGGTGGGGGAGGGCAGCAATAAAGAGTAGGATAGAGTAGGAATTGGAGTAAGTTCCTTATTTATAAATAAATACTTTACTCCCCCACCTTTCCCACACCCATTTCTACTCAGAGATGTTTCACCCTTCTGATCTTTCCTGCAGATCATCTGAATTGCTTTTTATTCTGCCAGCAACTTTTCGCACCTGTAAGAGCAGGGTCCCCAAATTTGGACACTAAGACCTATGGACTTCAACTCCCAGAATTCTGGGAGTTGAAGTCCACAAGTCTTAAAGTTGCCATGTTTGGGGACCCCTGCTCTAGATGCAATACTGAATCCAGAACAGCTTAAGAGTGCAAACCCAAGTCTTTATGAAAAGTTCTGGAAGTTGAAATCCACAAGTCTTAAAGTTGCCAAGTTTGGAGACCTCCGTTTAATAGAGAATATAGTAGAATAGAATAGACTTCTTTATTGGCCAAGTGTGATTGGACACACAATTTGTCTTGGTGCAAATGCTCTGTGTACATAAAAGAAAAGATACATTTGTCAAGAATCATCAGGTACAACACTTAATAGTCAAGGTTTTGGTGTTAACATTCAAAGTCCTACATGACATGGGTCCAGGATATTTACGAGAACGACTCCTCCCAGCATCAAATACCAACCGCCCTGTATGGGCCCACAGACGGGGTCTCCTCGGGGTGCCGTCTGCGACTCAGTGTCGCTTGGCGGCAACCCGGGGGAGGGCCTACTCTGTGGCAGCTCCCACTTTATGGAATCTTCTTCCGCAGGAGCTCCGGCTGGCTCCCCATCTCTGCACCTTCCACCACGAGTTAAAAACCTGGCTATTTTTACAATCCGGGCTGTGCTGACCCTCTGGGGGTTTGTTTATTTTAACTTCGGGTTTTTAATTCCAATTCGGCTTGTAATTGTTTAATATGTTTTTAGGTAATTTATTTATTGTTGTATTTTTAGCTGTGAGCCACCCCAAGTCCTTTCGGAGAGGGGGCAGCATACAAGTTGAATTAATAAATAATAAATAAATAGTCACAGGGCAATCCAATCATACTAGGAAACAGTCAATATAAATCCTAAGCATACAAGCGACAAAGTTTACAGTCATACAGTCACAAGTGGGAGGGGATGGGCGATAAGGAATGATGAGAAGATTAATAGTAATAGTAGTGCAGACTTTATAAATAGTTGGAGTGTTGAGAGAATTATTTGTTCAGCAGAGTGATGGCGTTGGGGAAAAACTCCTTGTGTCTAGCTGTTCTGGTGTGCAGTGCTCTGTAGTGTCATTTTGAGGGAAGAGTTGAAACTATGTCCGGGACGTGAGGGGTCTGTAAATATTTTCACAGCCCTCTTTTTGACTCGTGCAGGATACATTTAAGAGAGTCTGATGGTTAATCAACGGGCAGATGCCCCTCTTCCGCCCCTGAAAATAAGTGAAAATCTGCGCGGTCACCCTCGCATTCCCTAGAAGGGTAATTCTCATTCCCTTCGTCATAACTGAATGCAAAATTACCGATTACTGGGGTGCAACGTAGCTTTCCACTAGAGACGCCGAACTCCTTTTGATTAAAGGCGAACCACTCCATTAGATTTTCAGGCGAGGCAAATTTTTTGTTCACTTGGGCGCACTCCCCGACCGCAGCCTATTGTATTCCGATCAGCGCGGAACCTTGTTCCCCACCAGCCTAGGATTCGGTTCAGATGAGGATCCGACGCAGAAACTTCGGCGGTGCCTGGGCCGCCCGAGGGCTGCGTGAGCCCCTCAGGGACCAATGGCGCGCCTTGCAGACCAAAGCGCAGCGCACTGCAGCGCGGGCCAGCCTGCCCTCCCCCCGCTTCCTCCAGGTGCTTCGGAGGGCGGGGGAATGAGGCGAGCGAGAAATTCTGGCTCCGAGGCCGCCGCCGAAGAAGAGTAGCTCGCCCCGCTGCCCCTCACTTGGAGCCGGGCCAGCTTTATCCCCGCCCCTTGCTAGGAAGAACTCGGTTCCCTTGGTAGCGGCAGCGGCAGCGGCGGCGCTGACGGGCACAACGGGCAGAGCGCGCCCCGCAGCCGCCTCAGCATGTCGCCCTCGCCGCTTCCCCGCCGCGCCGTGCAGCTGGCGCCCAGCTCGCTCGCTCTGGTCCTGCGTCGCCGCCCGCAGGGGTCCCGGGAAGCGGCCGGGGCTGAGGCGGAGGCGGAGGCTGAAGCGGACTGCTGCGAGGACGAGGCGCGCGGTGCGGCCGTCTTCCAGGCGTTCCGGCGCGCCAACGCCGCCTGCTACTGGAACGCCGGGCTGGCGCGCGCCGTGGGGCGGGTGCGGCTGCAGGGCTGGTTGCGGGGCGGCGTGCTGCTCTTGCAAGGCCCCCGGCGCCCCTGCAGCTCCTCCGCGACGCCTGGCTCCGCAGGGCGCTACGGGCCCCCAAGGGCTTCCTCATCCGAGCCGTAGGTGAGTGAGCGCCGAGGAACCGCCCCTCGCTGCCCTCCCCTGCGCCCCTTCTGCCCCCTCAGACCTCCCCCGCGGGGCTCTTGGGGCACCCGGATTCCGCCGCGCTTCCACTGCCCTGCCTTAGTCTGGAACCTCCCCCCGCGGGAGTCTTTCTTTAAAGCCCCAAACGCACCTCACATCCTAAGGACGCGCCTTTTGCTTTTGAACCGGCGCAGGCGAGTAGCGGCCTTGAGTGCGTTCAGAGGGCAGTGGGGATTGCTGAAGAGTCGCCCCGGGCCGGGCGCTGCTGCCCTTTGGGGGCTGGGAGGGAAGCATCCCCCTGAGTCGGCGCTCGGAGGTTTTTCGTTGAGTTTCAAAACTCAGGTGAGGTTTCCAAGCACACCTGTGCGTGGTGGCCCGGCTTCTTTTTTCCATAAATGCTAAGATGAGCGGGAAGGGAGAGGATACCTTTCAGTTGGAATAACACTTAAGGACAGCTAACTTTTGGGGGCATGAAGATCAGTTCAGGTAATACAGAATTAACCATAACTACTTTGCATTTCGAAGGATGGTCAAAAGGTAAGCTATATAACTGACAGCAATTGTGTATAATTATAAAGGCAGATAGATTATATGATAGTTATCTGATTGATAACAGAGGGAGACACACATTAGTGTGTGGAATAAATCACAGTTAGGTTCACCATTGTACTAATTTATGAGTTGCTTATGGCATTAGGCACAATTGCCTGATTTATCACAAAGATGGGTTCCTGTAACACTAATTGAGAACTAGCAGGTTACACTTCACAACCATGTCTGAATCCTCCCCTGTTTATATATTTGTTCAAAATACCTTAGGTACTGTGTCTCCATACCAGACTGCCTCCAGCCTACCATATGATCCATAAAGATAGTCATCAACTTAAGACCACCATAGGGACCATAGTGGTACAGTCATGTGAGGCATCATGTGACCACACCAAATTTTACAACCTTTTTTGGCCTTGATCGTTTAGCGAATCAACATAATAATTAAGCAAGACATCTTATGACTGGGACTTGCAACTTTCCCTGCCAGCTTCCCTGTTGATTTTGCTTGTTGAAGCTGGGTGGGAAGGTACAAATGACAGAACAGTTAACCAGTGGAAAGGCTCGCCTTCGGAAGCTGTGGGTGCTCCATCACTTTTAAGAAGAGGTTGGACATCCACTTGTCTGGAATGGCATAGGCCAGGGTCTCCTGGAGCAGAAGATATTCAAGATCCCAACTCTTGTTATTCTGTTAAATTGTGGAACTCCTTGCTTCTTATGATAATCTCAGGAGATGTTTTGCCTATGTAGAAAGCAGTGGTGGGATTCTACCGGTTCGGTGTTACCGTTCAGCTGAACCAGTAGTAAAAAAACAGCTACCTGTTAAGCCGAACCGATATTTCTTTTTCCGACAATCAGCTGTGCCAGGATCCCCCTTGCTGTCTTACTGCTTTGCAGTAAGGAGGCTTCCCTAAGGCCCAGGAGGCAAAAAGGAGCACGTGGGTGTGTGTGTGCTATGCAGTCCCCCTGCACTCCATTTTTTGCCTTCCTGGCCCTCAGGAGGCTTCCCTGAGGCCCAGGAGGCAAAACAACAACAACAACCGGAGCGTGTGGTGCTGCACAAAAAAAGAAGTCATGCCCACCCAGTCATGTGGCCACGCCCACCTAGCCACGCCCACAGAACCGCTAGTAATATTTGCATCCCATCCCTGGTAGAAAGCTGTTGATGTAAATTTTACTTAAAATTATTATAATTATGCCTAGACTGCTCTTCATCAAAAGCAACACCTATGTCCCAAAGATGAATAGTTGTATCTTTCATTTATTAGATAATCTTTCTCTTTTATAGTGTGTTGTTACTTTTTCTTTTAAAGGATTCTAGAGTTGTGCAGTATTGTTTTTAATTGATTGTTAGCTTCTAGGGCTAGTACACATGCAGCACAGGTAGTCCTCAACTTACAACCGTTCATTTAGTGACTTTCAAAAGCAATGCAAAAAATGTCTTATGACCATTTTTCACACTTGCGACCATTGCAGCATCCCAATGGTCATGTGATCAAAATTCAGGCGCTTGGCGACTGACTCCTATTTCTGACAGTTGCAGTGTCCGAGGGTCCTTTGATCACCTTTTGCGGCCTTTTGACAAGCAAAGTCAATGGGGAAGCCAGATGAACTTAACAACCATGTTACCAGCTTAGCTGCAGTTCTTCACAACTTTTTTTTTAATTCAGTAGACTCAGGGCGGCTTACAATCTTTGGAGCACAATCCAATGTGCTCAGCAATAGCCTTCATTCTATTGTATATGCCTGCTTATTACTAGGGCTTTTTGCCCCCACCCCCAGCGGCATTTTTTACAAAGTCAGCTTATTGCCCCCAACAATCTTGGGTCCTCAGTTAACCTACCCCGGGAGGATGGAAGGCTGAGTCAACCTTGAGCCTGGTGGGATTCGAGCCTGCACTAATTGCAGGCAGCTGAGCTAAGTGCTAGGTGTTTAACAGCCTGCACCACCAAGGCTCATTTCTGTACAAGACAACTGTACAAGAGAGGTCGTCAAACGGGGCAAAACACACTTAACAAATGTTTCTCTTAGCATAAATGTTGGGCTCAGTTGTGATCATAAATCAAGGACTTCAAGGACTACCTGTAGTGGAGCGTGACATAAACTTTGAAGAAATGGTCCATCCATTCTGGTGGCACGGGCTGATTAACATCGATGGTCATGCAATTGTGTGTGTGGATGAGGAGATGCAGAAAAGACAGCAGGATTTTTCTTTTGTTTGGGGTGGGAGCTAACTGGGATCTGACTTTGGAGCTTCTGAGAATCTCCTGCTGCTGTTAATTAAAAAAGAAGAAAGTCTCTTTATTTGAGCTAAATTATCTCCTCTGGAGATGCCTAATGACCTTAGATAAACAACCATCTGTTTTTTTTTCTGAAAAAAAGAAAAGAAAAATATACCCACAAATAAAATTAGAATCTCAATTACATTAACTATGTCAGCAGTCTGTGTTGCTTTAATAAATGATAAGTTCTGTATAATTCTCAATCTTAAACCCAGGCTCTTAACCATTTAAAATTGTATATTTTTTACTTCAGTTGGTAAAAATTGATCTACTTAAGATTACAAAATGGGGGGCTTATGCATTTTTGTGAGACCTACATATAAGTAAAAGTGTAAGAAACTTGATTCCGTAGAAGTGAAAGCCAAATTCCAAATTCTTTTCATAAGTACAAACAACAACTCTTTCCTTGATCCTGCAACTGGATCCATAAGGGAGGTCTCAGTACATGTATGACTGCCAAGAAATTCAATTCATGCAGTAGATTGGTCAGGAAGAATTTCTTGCAAGAAGTCAAGTGGTTTCCAATTAAGTTCTGGGGATCTGATAAAAAAAATGGATTGCAAGATAGTCTTTATGGAACTTTGCAGAGGAAGGAAGCTGAAAATTCACACTTTTGAGATCTGTTTAGTTATGAGATGCAATCCTTAAGTGCTGTAATTTAAAATGGCTATATCTCTTAGGTTGGCCTCAGATCTTGATAGTCTCCAGATGTGCTTGGGTTATAAGAGTTGAATTCTGACTCAGTTGGAGAGCATCAGGTTGGGAAGTTTGTTTTATGTCATTGTATCTGAATAGATTTTGGTACTAGGGCAGGGGTGTCAATCTCGTGACCTGTGGGCCAGATCAGGGGTGGGATTCAAATTTCTTAACTGGTTCTGTGGGTGTGGCCTAATTTGTGGGTGTGGCTTGATGGACGTGTGACTGGGTGGTTGTGGCCTGACTGGACATGGCTTGGTGGTCATGTGACTGGGTGGGCATGGCTTGCATGTAAATATTATAAATATTTATGTAAATATTGATTTTTTATTATAAAAATAGAGCAACTTTTACCCAAAAGCAGGCAAAGCAGGCAGGCAGATTGAGTTGCTCACCGAATCACAGATTCACTTAAAGATCTATCTATCTGCAATTGGCTACCTGAGTCTGCACTGAAAAGTAGAAGCTTCAATTCCAAGGATTTCCTTTCTAGCTAATCTAAATCTCCCGGCAGAGCAGAACCTCTGATGGTCAGGGAAAAAAAAGGAAAAATAGCAACTTACCAAACCAGGCAAGTTGGATGGCTCGCATGCCAGGTAAGGAGTGAGTGAGCAGGGCAGGGCCAGCCAGTGGAGCGATTTGCCGGTTCTCCAATGTTTCTGCTTTTCAATGTGCTGTGCAAATAAAGGACAGCCTAGCGGCTGGGCATGGGCCAAACACCTGTCAGCTGCTCGCAGCTGGTTCTATAGAACCGGGCCGAACAGGTAGCATCCCTGGGCTGGATGCATCATGCACTGGACAACTAGGGTTTATATGATTCCTTCATGTGAAACAATACAGTAAGTGGAAAAACCCCTTCATTGTTTGAGGATTATTTCCCTTGATCTTGTTTCTTGCTTGAGATGAGAATTTTGAAGAATTGTCACATGAAATTTGGTGGAATCCCAGGTTGATAAACTTTTCTTAGGAAAAAACAAACTTTTCTTAGGAATAAACAATTCTTAGGAAAAATGCCATGTTGAGAGAATGAACTAAATCAGGATGCTTTTGCTAAACCTTTAGTACTGATACTAAATCTATTTGTGACTGTCCAGATGAACTCAGGTACCTATCAACTACAGCCAACATGGCAGCAATAAGTGATGATGGGATATATCAGGGGTGTCAAACATGATTTCATTGAGGGATGCATCAGAGTTGTGTTTGACCTTGGGGGTTGGGGTGGGTGTGGCTAGGGTGGGTGTGGCCAGCTCAGCATCACTTGTGTCAGGGGCACCTGTGGTGGCCCAAGCGCTCTGCCAGCGAAAACAGGCTCCTGAGCTCCATGTTCGGCTGCCACGGCCTCTTGCAACCCTCTGCCAGTGAACATGGACCTTGGGAGGGCTGCTTGCTCCATTTTCACTGGCAGAGGGTTGCAGGAGGCTGTGGCAGCCGAAAACGGGGCTCGTGAGCCCGTTTTCGCTGGCAGAAGCACCGCGGGCCGGTCCTTTGCTGTTTCCAGGGTGGCCCGCAGGGCCAGATCTAAGTACCCCACAGGCCAGATCTGGCCCCTAGGCCTTGAGTTTGACACCCTGGGATACATAATCAGAGGATTGGCATCCTACCAGGAGAGCAAGAGATGGATCTTGTTTTTGCCTGGACTTTTCCATCTAAAATGCTTATATCAAATGCTTTTTCCTCTTAGGTAAATTATGTCTGGTCTCAGAAACTCCCACTTAGGATGATGAAAATGATTTTTTTGCGGGGGAGGGGATCATCTGCGAGGAAGCTTCAGCCCCAACTGAGCATCCAGTTGCTTCTTTCAAAATATTTGATGGCAAAGGGACTATATATTTGATTTTACATGTTCTAACTGTAGCCAGAATTGTATTTGCACAACAATGGAAGTATGATGTGATCCTGACAGATGAGAATGTAATTAAGAAAATATTAGTATGTGCAGAAATGGATAAACTAACACTTACTATTAAGGACAAAGAAGAAATGGAATATTTTTTGATATGGGACCTATTTTATCAATGGTTAGATAATAAAAACAGAAGTTAGAAATATGGGGACATAAAAAGGATAAATGTTAAAACAGAGATTTATTATAGTAGACATGCTAAATATTATCATTATTATACTATTAATGTTATTGTGATTAATACCATTGCAAACATTTTGATCATGATTGCCTAAAAACAATTGTACCCAGATAACACATTGTTTGATTCAAATTGAATTTTTATATGTTATACAAATAAAATAAATAAAACATTAAATAAAACATTAAAAATATTTGATGGCAGATCTAACTCTGCATTTTAGTTCTCTTTGAAAGGGAGTGAAGTGTATCGATTAAAAACTGATTGAGAATAAAGGCAGAAGAGAAGAAGTTATTTGTGGAGACCAATAGATGCTTTTATTATTATTATTATTTATTATTTATTAAATTTATATCCCGCCTCACTTTCCCCCATCGGGGAACTCCAAACTTCCCCCACCCCAAAAGGACATTCTTGGTTTTTTCTTTGAAAATATTTTGCTTTTCATCCAAGAAGCTTATTCAGTTGTAACTGACTGGTGGGGAATGGAAGGAAGCTTCTTAGATAAGAAGCAAAATGTTTTCGAAGAAAAAAATACAAAGCCCAGTTGCCTTTTTGGAAAAAAAAGTAATCATAACCTGGATGACTGAGAATCTCCATAAACATATCTGTGGAGATGCAATGCTGGCAATTGGTTCACTTTGTGTGCAGATTTAAACAGCCTCCAGGTTGCCATTTATTTGCATTGTAACAAGAAGCACAACTTTGCTCTGTGCCTCGGTGGTGCAGTGGTTAGAGTGCAGTGCTGCAGGCCACTTCTGCTGACTATCAGCTGCCTGCAATTCGGCACTTCAAATCCCAACAGGCTCAAGGTTGACTCAGCCTTCCATCCTTCCGAGGTGGGTAAAATGAGGACTCAGATTGTTGGGAGCAATAGGCTGACTCACTAAAAACCACTCAGAGAGGGCTGTAAAGCACTATAAAGCAGTATATAAGACTAAGTGCTATTACTATCGCTATTCTGACCCTACCTTAGCATTTGTGCCTAGCTAAAAGTCCCAGTAAAAGCCATCCATATCAATTTGCATTTACCATTGTCAAAGATTTCTTGTGTCCAAGGTCATTTGAACAGCCACCAAGATCAATATAATTTTTTTTGCCAGTGTAGCTCAACTATTTCCATTTTTAAGTCTACTTTTATTTAAATGTATCTCACAAAAATTCTATGGTGACCAGTGGTGAGGACTGGTGAGCTTGCTGCAGCTCATGAAAGTAACAGAATAACAAAGTTGGAAGAGACCTTGGAGGGTTTTCTAGTCTTAAGCTCCTGCTTAAGCATGAAATCCTATACCATTTCAGACAAATGGCTGTCCAATCTCTTCTTAAAAACCTTCAGTGTTAGAGCACCCACAACTTCCTGAGGCAAACTGATCCATTTGTTAATTTTCTGTCAGGAAATTTCTCCTTAGTTGTATGTTGGATTTCCCTTTGATAAGCTTCCATTCATTGCTTCTTGTCCTGCCTTTTGGTGCTTTGGAGAATAGCTTGACCCCCATTCTTTGTGGTAGCCCCTTTTGCACCTCAGGAACCACCAAACTCATAATTTTAAATCCCAGTCTGCAGGAAAATTCCCAACCCTGTTTTCCTACCAATCGATCATTCTTTATTGGGATCACAGGATACCATCTCCAGCTCTATTCTCAGGGAGGGAGAGAGAGAGAGAGACTTTGGGCTTCATGCAAGGAAAGCAGCAGAAGCAGCAAAAGTCTTTCTTTCTCTCCCTCAAACTCCACCAGAAATGAGTCTTTGTGAGACTTGTCACACTGGCACAGCCTCTTGGAGCAGGATGCCTTGCACGGTCCCAAAGACTCATTTCTGCCGGAGTTTGGGGGAGAGAAAGAAAGACTTTTGCTGCTTTCCTTGAGTGCAGCCAAAAGCAGAAGAAGGCAAGGCATGTGGGGTGATTGGGGCAAGTTCCCTGCCTCCGCCCTTTCCCCTCTCCCCTCACTACCTCATGTTGTTCGCACTGCAAGTGATGCAGGCCATGTGGGCGGCACAGCCTTGTGTTCCCGCGTAGCCTGGATTAATTGCTTTGGGGGGTGCTTTGGGGGTGACATTTCTCTGCGCACCACCAAAATTTTCTCGCGGACCACCAGTGGTCCCCGGCCCACTGGTTGGCAACCACTGCCTTAGATATTGAAGGAGCCTTGGTGGTGCAGGCTGTTAAATGCCTAGCTCTTAAGTTCCAGCTGCCTGCAATTATTGCTGGCTCGAAATCCCACCAGGCTCAAGGTTGACTCAGCCTTCCATCCTCTCGGGGTAGGTAAATTGAGGACCCAAGATTGTTGGGGGCAATAAGCTGACTTTGTAAAAATGCCGCTTAGTAATAAGCAGGCATATACAATGGAATGAAGGCTATTGCTGAGCACATTGGGTTGTATCCCAAAAATTGTAAGCCACCCTGAGTCTTCGGAGAAAGAGAGCATATAAATGTAATTTAAAAAAAAAAGGATTGCTATCATGTCACTCCCAATCCTTCTTTTCATTAAACTACTTCTTTTCATTAAACTAGGCATACCCAACGTTCTTCATATGTTTTTGTCTCCAGTCCCCTAATCATCTTTGTTGCTGTCCTCTGCACTCTTTGTAGACTGTCTTTTAATAAAAAAAATTATACTCAGAAAAGGTGTTATCAGACTCCTTTTGCCTAATCATTTGATGGTGTGCCTTGTGAATGCAACAATTTTTCTTTGAGACTTCTAGTTTGACTAATGACATAGTTTGGCTAGTTTAGCAATCGCTGAGAAATTTATACTTAAACAGAGTACTCACCAACGCTTTAATAAGATGGGAAGCTAAGAAGAATAAATGACACTTTTATGTTGGTTAATCTTTCTTAACTTGCTTCCTGAGACAAAAACAGGATTCAGGTGCTTGAGGCATGGCAAAAAAACAACAAAGCAGTCACCTGAGTAGCTTAGTAACACACTTGAATTATTTGTGTCTCCTTCTAAAGTTACTGCAGGAGAGATATACACAGTGAAAAAAGCTGTTTCCTCTTCAGCAGAATTGGCAAATGTTTGTGTGCCACTTGAGTGAGCAGTGCAAGACAGTTTTATCATTCATGAAAGAGTTTCTGATCATGGTTTTGTTTACATCAGATAAATATTTTTACTCTTGAGTTATCTGCTCCATGCAACAAAACATTTCCTTCTAATGGACAATCTCCTAAATAGCTAATGCCTTAGTAGATGGTGGCCTGAAAAATACACAATAAAAGATTTGTTTCTTTGCCATATGTTCTGTGAATTAAGTTGGTGTTAATTCTGTATCCTGCCTTTTTTTCGGGAATTTAAGACAGCATGGACAACCTCCATTTTGCTCCCATAACAATCTGGGAACAATCTGGCTGGGAGAAAGTGGCCCATTCAGTGTCACCCAATGACCTTTCTTGGTGGGGGAGGAGGTGGTCTTAAACTTAGCTCTCCTTTTCCCTATCCAACACCTTTGCCACCATCCCGTTTTAGAATATTTCTTACAGGGAGCTCCATAGTCCGTTACAATTAGCTTAAAGAACTCCTGATGGCTCTCCCAAAATAACTTAGAAAAGAGGAATCTGCTTTGTATTACAATGATTGATGAGCTCAGATCTCTTTAAACCTGGCAAGAAACCTTGGGATGGCCAAGCTCCAACATCTGAGGCCACACTCTGGGTGGAAAGATGCTTTGTATGGAGAAGTTTGGCTGGTCTTGCAAGAACCTTTGAACTGTGATCACGCCTTACATTATCAGTTCTATTTCCTGCCCTCAAATAGTGGGCAGATTAACCCTTCCATATTCAGTATCCACGATTAGAAGAGCCTTCCGGCCTGAAGGAGATTTTGTACAGGGATTGAAATACATACAAAATACATACAAGACAGGGAACAATTTGTTCTCTGGAAAGAAAAGCAGGATGCAGATTAAATAAGCATTCCCATAATTAAGCTACATGATGATTCTTTCTATGTTTATTATCCTGTTTGAATCTATAGAACTGAGGGGTATATCTACTGCCACAAAATGTCTGGATTTACAAGGAGATAATTATTAGCAGTTGCAGAGGAAATGTATTAATAACAGAATTATAAGAGAAAAGAAAGCCCACTGTTGTTCTTTAGTGAGAGTTCAAGAGTGTTTCCAGATGTTAGACTGTACCCTCCCTGCCCTGTTTTTTTTCTTGGTATCCTCCTCTTGAGCCGATATTAAACACGCAATGTAATGTTCTCAGGGGGAAGGTATGTGACTGCTAGAGAGCATGAGTTTTTATTACTTCTCCTGTTCAAACAGGACTACAGAGAACTGCACACTTCAGAGGGGATTGTTTCCAAAAATGAAAAGAAACAATGCAGTATGGTTCATGAAAGTGAAGATTATTCTGGCGGGAGTTTTAATTTCAACATCTTATGGGGCTTGGCTCCTAAACTGCACAGGAAGTCCTCAACTTATGACCAGTCACTTAGTGACTGTTTAAAGTTATGATGGACCTACTTGGGGTATACCCACGACCTGGATCTAAAGCTCCCACAGTTGCGCCCCTGGTCACATGACTACATTTTGAGCACTCAAGTATTGGCTGCATTTTTGCAGCCAAACTGCATCCATAGCAAACCATTGGTTTCGCTCAATAATCTCAGCACTTGCTTAATGACCATGGCAAAAGTTGTAAAATTGAATTGATCATGTGACCATCTTGCTTTGTGACCTTCATGACCATTATGGTCATAACTCGAGGATTAATTGTATGAAATGGCACAAAGCCTCTTACTCACCTATTTCTTTAGGGTTCCCCTGCATCGTATGAATTCCTATTATGGAATAAAACAGGTCCATTTTGAGAATCATACGACCTTTTTGTGACTTTACCTTGTAAATTATTTCCGTATGTTTGCTGAGCTCGGAGTAAAATGGTTTCAGTTTGAAATGGTGGCTCTCCTTCCCCCACCTTGAAACCCTCTTAAAGGGAAGAGCAAAGCCTGTGTTACTTTTATCTGAGCTTCCGGTCTACCACCCTCTAAGCCTGAAGCACAAATGGTTGAACCCACACAATTCTTTCCCCCCTCTTGATCTTAGTTATTCCACCATATCCTTTTCTAGGTATTTCAAATTGTCTTTTTAAATGTGGGTCTCTATATTACTCCATGAAGCATTTTGGCTTTATGTTTCTTCAGAGTTCACAATCTCTTTCTTTTTTTTTAATATTTTTTTTATTTTTTGAAGACAAACATAGACAAACATATACATAAAGATCATAAAACATCTTTTTTTCAGAACAGTGTGCTCCCGGGTTGTCACTTCTCCATACAGGGATAAATTCAATTACATATTCATCTTATGTATTCTAATCCATATCTTATATCCATTTTCATGATTTTTTCCCATAGCTTTTCCATTTCTCTACTTTCTATAATCTTATTTTTAATTATTCCATTCTTTTCTAATTTCAGTTACATTTCTTTTTCTAATTTTCCATATCTTTCCATTTAATATTTTAACACTTTCATCTGTCCTGTTTATAATTTCATACTCTTTTTCCTTATACATATTTTGGCCTGTAGTTGCTAAAGCTGGAGTTATACCACATTTATATCTTTTAACTATTATCTATTCAATTATAATTCAACACTTAAAGTTCACCTTCACAAATATAACATTCATTTTCTAACATAACTATCAACCTAATTCTGCTTACAAATACACATTAAATTCTTCCTTACAAATACACATTAAATTCTTTAATGAGAAAAAAAAAGAACATATACATATATATAAAATACATATTTCTATTTCAAATTCAGCTCCATCTTTAATATTAATATCCATCTTATTAACAAATAACATCAATTATTCATTTAAGATCATCTGTATTTCATATTAACTTATTAATATATTTAAAAAAACGGCAAGAGTTCACAATCTCTTTCAACTAGGAGTAATTTGAAAGACATTCACGTTTTCCTGAAATCTCTTGCACACTTTCAAGATTTCATATATTTTCGGAGTCCTTTGGGCGTTCTCTCCTAAGATGACCTGGGATTCATCCTAGGACTAATGGTTTCCTCATTCTGCCTATATCGAAATTATGATTTACTTTTTCTAAACTAAGAGTGCCGGAGTACCCAAAATCAGTCTGAGTTAGTGATAAAGTCATTCACAACTCTTGTTGGGTCTCTCTATTTGCGTCTAAGCCATGACATAAACGTTACCTTGGCAACTTATTTCTGTTCACTAGAGGTGAAATTGGCTGTCCAAAGTGCATAAAATCTGCTAAGCTTTGTCACTCATATCCTCAGACCTAAGTGACCAGTTGGGAGCAGAGACAATAGGTGTAGGATAAAGTTGAGCCAGCAAAGGTTAATTGGTGTAATCTTTTATTGACTCAAAGGTGGTTGGAGAGCACTACATCTTCAACAGTGAGGAAAGAACCTAAGATACAGAGCATGGAGCGTTGGTTTAAGGTTGATTATGGCACTGATACATACATTTTTGCCTGCAACGTTGTCTTTGCCTCACCCCAGACTATGAGTGAGACAGGCTTCAATTGTGCTTAGCTGTACTGGTGTTAATCTTTTCTTCCATTCCAAAATTCACCAAGGGCAACTTCAGGATATACAGTATAAAACCAGTTAGGCCTTCCTATAGTAAAGAAAAGACATATTTATATATATTAACAGCAGCTAGAATTGTATTTGCTCAAAATTGGAAAAATGAAAAGGTTCTGATGGAGGAGGAAGTGATTAAGAAAATATTGGAATGTGCAGAAATGAGTAGATTAACATTGGCAATTAGAGAACAAGAAGAAAGGGAGTATTATATGATATGGGATTCATTTTATAAATGGTTGGAAAATAAGTTAAATTATATTGTTATAATGATATATAATGTTGAATAGGTTTTAATATGAATGTAAACTTAGTAAGAAATGTATACAAAATATTAATATGTGCACAAGATATATGTACCCAGTTGACACACTGTGTAACTGAAAAATGGATTTGTTTTTTAAAATAAAAATAAAAAACTTTTTTAAAAAACGAGTTAGTTAGGCCTTCTTGCCCATTCACTTGGAGGGAAGCTGTGTGACTGCAGTCACTTGAAAGAGGTAATAATGGCAGAATAGGGAATGGCAATGGGTGGAACAAATTTGTTGCTGCTATATTTTTGAGTTGACTCAATGATGCAGGGATTGCCAGTGTGTTGGACTGGAATGGGGCTGATTCAAGTTCAGATCTTGATGTAGCCAATAAGATTATTGCTCATACCACTAATACCTTCTTTAAGCTCTGCAAGATTGTTGTGATCTTTTATCTTGAGCTCCTTGAAGTAGGAGTAAATATATTTAAATTGGCAGTAAACATAATGTACTGTATGTACACTATACATGGATGGTTCTTCAAGTCCACAAGTCTTAAAGTTGCCAAGTTTGGAGACCTCTGTTCTAGGAGTATAGTTATTTCTGCACATTTTGTGCCATTTCATGCTTCCCTGATGTAACAAAAAACAGTGTCTGGTCTACAGCTGATTAATCTCTTTTTGATTCCAGTTACTTATAGAGATATTAAGTCTAAACTACTTTAATATAGGAATGTGGAAACATACTGAATTTCATTGCAGACTGGAGATATAATTTTACTGAAATTAGGTTGTATGATAGAGATCTGGACATCAAAATGAGTCAAACCAAATTCTTCTGAGACCTCATAAAATTTATTGGAACCATATAAACCCTGAGATCCTGTTACTAATGGGAAGAACCATGAAATGTGAGGTTTGATATGGAAAGTTGAAAGAAGTGCAGGATTATACTTTGCTTTCAGCCTGTAAGAGCGTTTGGGCTGAAGGCATGGAAAGTAAGCTTTCAGTCGACATAATATGGAAAATTGAACATGGTGGCTGGGGTGCAGAAGAGCAGCAAACCTTGCAATCTTCAGGTGAAAGTCATCCAGGAGCAACCTGGGAGTAATTTTAGCACAAGGACTTCAATTGCTACAGATGAATGGAATTTTTAAAGTTAAAAAAGTGAACATTGTTATTAAATACTATTAGAAAATAATTGTACATTTAATTTCAGTGAACTGGAAATTAATATCAATATTAAGTGTTTATTCTCCTTCATTCAAGGCCTCTAATATTAGATTGTGAATTCTTAAACCTCCTCTTGAATAATATATTCAGTAGTTTAGATGTTTGAATTGTCACTTTGCTCATTAACTCTACATATCAAGATATCTGAAAATGTCTTTTAACTGCAAAGTATCCCTTGTCTGTCCAAAGTTCATAGTGTTTGGACAAGGCCTTCTTTCTCATGGCCCCCATGTCATGGATCCTTGACTTACAGTTCATTTAATGACCCTTTAAAATTACAATAGCATTGAAAAATTAATTATGACCATTTTTCACACTTGCAACTGTTGCAACATCCCATGGTCATGTGATCAAAATTCAGGTGCTTGGCAACTGACTCCTATTTATGACGGTTGCAGTGTCCTGGGTCATATCTCACAGGCAGGCCCTCCTGGAGGTACCGTCAGCCAGACAATGTTGGTTGGTGGTTCCCTGGGGAGGGCCTTCTCTGTGGGGGCGCCCATCCTTTGGAACCAGCTGCCCTGGGGCTGCGTTTGGCCCCTGACCTGCATTCCTTCCGCCACAATCTAAAGACCTGGCTGTTTTTACAGGCCGGCCTGGATTGAGAGGGATTGGGGATTTTAAAATGGGGCTTTTTAATATTTTATAATATATCTGGATTAGATATGATTTTGAATGATGTTTTATGTATTGTATATATATTTTGTGTGAGCCACCTCGAGTCCTCCCCGGAGATGGGGCGGCATATAAATCCAAATATAATAATAATAATAATAATAATAATAATAATAATAATAATAATAATCATCATCTTTTGTGACTTTCTGACAAGTGAAGTCAATGGAAAGCCAGATTTGCTTCACAACCATGTTACTAACTTAAAAGCAGTGACTCACTTAACAACTGTGGCAAGAAAGGTTGTAACTTAAAAGCAGTGACTCACTTAACAACTGTGGCAAGAAAGGTTGTAACATGGGGCAAAATTCATTTAACAACTGTCTCACTTAACAACAGAACTTTTGGGTTCAGTTGTGCTCAGGAGTTCAAACCTGACTGGCTCACGGTTGACTTAGCTTTCCATCTTTCCAAGCAGGGGTGGGATTTGACCGGTTCGGACCGGTTCGGGTGAATGGGATGTTAAAGTTACAGCTGGTTTGCTGAACTGGTATTTCAACCAACCAGCTGCCCCCGCCCCTCCCCTCCCAGGAGTCTCCACACGGCCCATCGATGGAGCTAAGCTCAGGGTCCGTGCGGAGGCTCTGGGATGGAAAAACAGGCCTTCTGGAAGTTTGGAAATGGGACTGTTTCTGGAAGTTTGGAAATGGGACTGTTTCCGGCTTACGGAGGGCCTCCAGAGCCCAAGGGAGGCCATTTTCGCCTCCCAGAGGCCCAGGAAAGGCCTCTGGACCCTTGGGAGGGTGAAAAATAATAATAATAATTTATTAGACTTGTATGTCTCCCTCTCTCCCTAAGGACTCAGGGCAGCTCACAGTATAAAACCCAGTACAATAATTTACTTAAAAATCAATTAAACATTACAAGCCTAATAACAATAAAATGATTAAAATTCATTAAAATTACTCTAAAACAAACCCCCCCCCCTTGGTTCAGTCCAGACCGGCCTGCTGAAAGAGCCAGGTCTTCAGGTCACGGCGGAAGGAGCGGAGATCAGGGGCCAAACGAAGGCCCAAGGGGAGCTGATTCCACAGGGTGGGTGCTCCCACAGAGAAGGCCCTACCCCTGGGCACCGCCAGCCGACAATGTCTGGCCGACGGTACCCCAAGGAGGCCCTGCCTGTGGGAGCGTACAGGGCGATTGGAGCGTGATGCCGGCAGGGCTCTGGAAGTTCACTGGAAGCTGGAAACAGGAAGTTCCAGTAGGCCCCACCCACCATGGCCCCACCCATCCAGCAACCGGGCAGCGAACTGGTTGCTGGGATTTTTGAATCCCATCCCCTGTTTCCGAGATCAGTAAAATGAGGATCCAGGTTGTTGGGGGCAATATGCTGACTCTTGTAAACTACTTAGAGAAGGCTGTAAAGCACTATGGGGCAGTACATCAGTTGATTGCTATAAGACAGGGGTGGTTTAAAAAATATAACAAATATATAAATCAAAAGGCACACTATTATGTAAATAACTGGGGATGGGGTAGGTTGAAAGTACATTAGAGACCAGAGAAGGCATGTTTCTAGTATAAGAGTAAAAACCTTGGAGTATTGGCTCCTGCCAATTAGGATGACAGAGAGGCGACTGGAATTGAGGAACAAGGAGGTGCCTTTTAAGTGCCTTAAAACAGAAAAACATGGATAAAGGTAGCATTGTCAGAGAGTGTGATAAGGGTAGCTTAAAGGAGCAGGGCTGACTAAAAGATCTCTTTGCAAATGACTCATCTGCTTCTACACATACACAGATCTTCTGTAACTAATTCCGTTGCTGGTACAGCCCATTGTTCTTCATGGAGGGCCCACCTTTCTGGAGGAGAAGGCCAGAAGCATGGGAACAGAAAAGCTTCATTGCACTCTCATTTACCAGTAGTTCTCAGCCTTTTTTCCAGGATCTTTTTACATGGTCATGTACCAGACCTTCCTTTGGTCCAGAGCTTTCTCAGACAGCAGTTAAATGAGTTTTGTTAATGACTGGTTAAGAATTAACCACTTTTTAATTCTTGAGGGCCTTGAAATTAAACTTTGATCAAACAAGAAACCAGAAGCTTAATGGATGCAAGCTTGAACTTGTAACAGATGCTTGTTCTGAATTGTTTAGTATAGATTATATTTGTAGCCCTTTTCTGCCAATAAATAATGGAACTAGTGATGTTCTGGAGTGAATTTGAATATCAGATGAAATTTGCCTGCAGTCACTTCTAAATTCCTTGACAATTTTTGCAGTTAAAAAGTAAATAAAAACCTTTGATGAGATGGGGCAAGTAAATGAAGGAAAATGGATATATCCTAGATTTTGATGTCTTGGTTTTTTCCTGTTTACTTGTGTCTGATTCTTGGAGACTGCCTGATCAGATCCCTGCTTTTTTTTTTGCAAAACTTTTCATTATTGCTTCCTTTCTAGGACTGAGAGAAAGTAAATGGCCCAAGATCACCCAGCTGACTTTGTTCCCAAGATGGGACTAGAACTCAACAGTCTCCCGGTTTCTAGTCTGACACCTTCACCACTATACCAAACTGGGTCTTTTGTACATAATTAGAAAAATCATTTTGTTCTATTCAACAGAGAATTGTTATTTTTATAAAGAAAATATCTGAGCTTGGGCTCAACACCAAACATTTGTAAATCTTGCCTTAGCTGTTTCCTTTACCAAATACCTTTAACCCACCTGAATAAACCTGAAGTTTATATTCCTTTCCCATGTTTTTATTCATCATGCTGATTTGAAAATCTAAAGTTTTGTCTATCACATTCCTCTTCTGTTAGTTTTCTCTTTCCAGAGGTTGAATGATGACCATGCTGGGGTTTTTTCCCTTTGATGTTAGGGTTAGATTTTTATTTTTGTCAAAACATAGGCACCTTTTTCAGCCAGAATATGCATTTTCTGTTAACACTGAAAGCTCTTTCATTAGATTCAGAGCTAATAACCATCTGAATGGGTGAGTTCCAAGGAATAATAGTGCTTTAGGTTGGACTGGGTAGTAGAAAAACATTGAGGAGGAAGAAAACTTCAAACCATTTCTATACTGTTATCGAAACAACTTCATGAGAATGTCTGCAGTTTGGCTTGATAGTTTTCCTTTCCTTTCCTAACAGTGGCCAGCCAGATGCCTCAGGAAAATTCAAAAGCAAAAGAAAGTAGATATAATTTACCTAACCTTCTTTTCTTTCCACCATGTGCCTTCATCTTTCAGTATTTCCTTAGCATTTACATAGCAAGTTATTTTCATTAATATTACTGTATCCGGAATTCTGTGAACCAAATCAAGCAGACTAAAACCAAACAAAATTATAATTAGTGACAGTGATCCTGTGGTTTTCTTTAAATAAAAAAAATTCTACAGAAGTTTGTTGGATCTAATTTGGTTCCTACCATATATTCATAAACTCAGTCAAAAACTTCTAATATAAACTGCTCAGATTCAATTCCAGTTTATCTGCTGTCACACAAGATAAAGAATGTTATAACGTAAATGTGATGTAAGATGCATGCTTTAAAATTTTTAACACCTTAGTTTTTACTCAATTGCCTTGAGGATCATTCTTTGGTGAAAGGCTGAGGTATAAATTCATTAAATAGATCAGTAAATGAAAGGTATGGTGAGAGATGTTCCTTCAGAATTTAAGTTATTTGATTATTGTAATAATGCCCAATGCTGTCAAGTGTAACAAAGACCAGGAAATTTTTTTAAAAAATTAAAAACAAAATGATTTTAGCTGAAGTTATAACAAAGGACCAACTATGTTTGATACTTTGATCTTGGTTTTAAATAAGGTACAAGTAATTAATTATTTTTGATGGTTGTTGAAACATCTCAGAAATATATTCTGCAACTCTCCATTGCTTACATTTCTCTCAGCTTGTGATTTTTTTTGCACACATATATCTGGTTTTACAATAGGATCTAAACTGTACTGCATCAATGCGGACTTTTTTTTGTCAATAAACAAATTTCAAACAAACTCAAAAGAATGGGCTGCAGCTAGAGGGGAGGGGGTTAAGATACATGGTCAAAAATCACTTTGGACCAAATTAAAGAACATCTTCAAAACAAAAATATATGTCTGTGGAAGTAAAAGAGAAAAGCCTTGGTTAGAAATTAACTTTGAAATGGAATGAGTATTCCTCATTATTCCCTTTCTTAAACCCTGAGTTAATCCTATACTGATGTTAATGAAGATTTGCTTCATTTGACAAAGGAGTAACCAGGGCCTAATGAATCCTGCTGTTTAGATACTTCTCACCATATCTGTTTATTCTTCCTCTGACACTTCATATGTTAATAAAGGAAAGAGCTGATCTTACATGTCCTGGCACACATTCATTTCAAATCAACAATTAATGTTTGTTTTCCATGGAATGGGAAAAAAACCGTTAGTACAATTACATATAGCATGGTGTGGCTTCAGAAAATGAAATTAATAATTAAAAACAAGGGTTGTGTAAGGCTGCCTTGTTCCAGGTGCACTCAACCATACCACAAATTTCCTTTTTTGGACAAGTCCCCTGGGTGTTTACCTTAATCTCATCCTCACTCCAAGAGTGAGATCAGTTTAAAGTTGCCCTTTTAATAAGTTAGTGTAGAAAACATCATTAGCTATTACTTGCTTAAAAGCCCTGAAATTAAACCAGCATTTTGGAGTGGTCAAGATAATGGACAAGCGCTAGGGAGAACCAGGATCAAATTGACCTTGTAGGGAAAAAGGGGAGAAGGAAATGTTATGTTATATTGAACTCTTGAAAGAAAAAATGTATAGTATATCTAATACATAAATAAAAATACAAATGGTGTATTGACAAATTGGTGAAAAAAACACAGGCATTAGCTATGTAGGGGGGGGGGAGGAAGCATCAGTTCAAATAAACTGCACTATGATATAAGGATACTCACTGACTTATAACCATTTGTTTAGCACAGAGGTCTCCAAACTTGGCAACTGTTGTGGTTTGCCGGCAGCCGGTGCAGACGGCAAAGGTATCGGACAGTGAAGAAGAAAGGGGACCAGTCAGGGAGTCTGGCGAGGACTTGGATGAGGGTCCTGTGTCCGATGCAGGGATGGGGCCAGGACAGTAGTGGGATTCAAATTTTTTTACTACCGGTTCTGTGGGTGTGGCTTGGTGGGCATGGGAGGGGAAGGATACAGTCAGAGGTGAGATTTGCCGATTCTCTGAATTACTCAAAATTTCCGCTACCGGTTCTCCAGAACTGGTCAGAACCTGCTGAATACCACCTCTGGGCCAGGACCATCTGAGTGTGGGGTGTTGCCTTCAGAGCCTTCGGAGTCTGGCAGCAGGTTTGCCAGTCCTAAACCAGGCCAGACTTGGAAGGAAACATTATACCTTCATGTAAACTTCTCAAGCAGCTAGAGGATTGGGGGGTAATATAATAGGCTTTCTGATTTAAGAAGCTATTCAAAATTGTGAATTCGGTGAACACAAGGGACTTAGTAGCAGTTATTAAAATGTTAGTTACATATGGTCCTAAACTACAGTAAATTATTAAAATCCACTGAGATACTTATTATAAATTAATTGTAGCTACTTAGGACAAGCTCCTTGTAAATAATTTAAATCCCATCAATTGCAGTGGGATTTAGAATGTTTAACTTTCTTTCTAAGCGAAGATTTATAGAAAAGCTTTGCCTTTATGTTTGTTTGTTTGTTTGTTTGTTTATTTATTTATTTATTTATTGGACTTGTATGCCACCCCATCTCCAAAGACTCGGGGCGGCACACAACTAAAAACAGCAACAATAAATACTTTAAAAAAATTAAACTAATTTCACAAGCCCAAAAATACAAAAACACAAAATTTACAGTGGTTAAAATAATTAAGAAACCCATCCCCCCCAAGGAGGGGTCACAGCCCGGATTGGTCGAACAACCAGGTCTTCAAATCATGGCGGAAGGTGCGGAGGTCAGGGGCCAGGCGGAGCCCCAGGGGCAGTTGGTTCCAGAGGTCAGGGCCGCGACAGAATAGGCTCGTCGCCGGGGGACTGCCAGCCGACATTGGCTTGCCGACGGGACCCTGAGGAGTCCTTGCCTATGTGCTCGCACAGGGCGGCTGGCACTCAATATTGGCAGAAGACACTCGCTTAAATATTGAGGACCCATGTCGTGAAGGACTTTGTATGTTAAAACCAGAACCTTGAATCTCACCCGGAGTGCAACCGGCAACCAATGCAGGCAGCGCAGGAGGGGGGTAACATGGGAGAATCGGGACACTCCCATCACCACCCGCGCCACCGCATTTTGCACCAGTTGCAATCTCCGGATGGTATGCAAGGGCAGTCCTAAATAGAGAGCGTTGCAGTAGTCGAGTCTAGAGATAACAAGGGCGTGAGTGACTGTGCGCAGGGCATCTCGGTCCAGAAATGGGCGAAGCTGACAAACAAGGCGGAGCTGGGCAAAGGCCCCCCTGGCAACAGCCCCCACCTGCTCCTCCAACCGGAGCCGTACATCCAGGAGGACCCCCAGATTCCGCGCCCTGTCCACAGGGGGCAACACCTCTCCCCCTATGGCTAAAGATGGATATTCCTGACTGGGCCGAGATCCCGGTATGCACAGCTACTCAGTCTTGGCCAGGTTGAGTCGAAGCATGTTGTATATGAAATGTGACTTATAATAGATTCTTTGATATGTATGTGTGCCTTCAAGTTAGTTTTGAGTCTTAGCACCTGCCTGGACAAGTCCCTGAAGTTTTCTTGGCAGCATTTTCAGAAATGGTTTGCCTTGGTCTCCTACTTCTTCCTACAGGTGAAGAAAGGATTGGCCCAGGTCACCCAGCAGCAGTTTCATCATCATTTAATTATCTCCTGTTGTTTATTTCCCTTTCCTCCAGTACACCCCTTCCTCCCATTTTTGGGGAGGGGGACACCCCGTTAAGATGGAAGTTCAGAACTGGAAATATATATCTTCAAAGGTGTGGATATCTTCGATGCCCTTAATTCTTACTGTGAGGTTGACTCTGATATCTCCAGTAACCTTCAGATATCTCTTTTAGATCTGAATTAATTATATGTGTTTTTAACTTTTATTTCACTAGGCTGCTTTTGAAAAATCTTCAGGTGTACAGTTTGAGGGTGCAATGGCAGAAGAAGTTGTAATTTCTTGAAATTGTATAAGAGGCAGCATACAGCTGAAATTTTGATACTTCTGTCTGAATTTATTATCTCAAGGAAAAAATGATTAAAAAAGGGTTTTACAAATAGTCCAAAGACCAAAGGATGCTACTTTCTTATTGGAACTCTGTGACAAAATTGTAATCAGTTACCGATCATAATACAAGGTCCTTTTGGAAGAGCCAGAATTTGGTCTTAAATGTAACCAGTATTTACCTTTGATTTGAAAAAGTGACACTGAATTCCCACGTAGGGCAGATCTGTTGATCAGAAGGCTGAAGACCTGAGTTATGCCACATTTTAATTTGAATAAAAAATAGAAATGTAATACCTGCTCATTCAAGGCACTGCTAAATCCAGCAAAGCTCAAATTTCAGGGAGTAGAACAAAACATCTCTTCATGTGGGTAAAGTGCGTCTAGAGACTGTTTGTCCACTGTGTGTTTTTTTATCTGACCCCTGTAAAGAAAATGACTTTCCCACATTTGAGTTTCAATCTATGCCCCAAAAACGTGTTCATTGGTTTTGTGTATGCAAACAATTAGCTGGGTTGTATAAATGGGTAAAATCATTTGTGCATCAATTATACATTAATTTTTGGCAAGTTGCCGAGGATTGCTTCAGTAAACAAATCCTTCTTCTCCTCCCCCCACCCTCCAGTATTTTAACAATCAGCAGGACTTGGATTTGGTTTCCGTCATGAATGATAAGTTTGCTCTTTCTCAAGACCAAAAAAAAAATTCTTGGCAAGTTTTAAAGATAAGTTACGAGAAGTTGTGTTTCATTTCTTCCTAAGATGATGATAAGCAGTATATATTTAGCATCACTTCTTCCTATATAATTTTTTGATGCTACATTATTCAAGCATATAGGATTGTTGAAGTGGGGAAGAGATGCTAATTGAAATTTTCTTTTTTATGAGTATTGGGATTTTTTTTTGAAGGAACCCCTTTTTTCCCTCCGAAAAGAAATCACGTGGAGTTTGCTTATGTGGTATCAGTAAGAAATGGAGAATTAGTAGGAAAACTTAAGATTTGCAAAGTAGATATGAATCCATGAAATAGTTGATATTATTCATTAAGCTCTCAGTTTCCATGGTGCATTTTGAAATGTTCCGGCTAATCTATTTCTTCCCCCTTGATCCATGCTCTTATTTGCTGAGAAAAAGATTGGATTTAGTAACATTTTGGGATTTTGATTTGTAAATAATGATAGAAGGACCTGATGTGACTTCTGTCCAGTGATAGACGCTGGGCAAAGGAAGGGGGCCTTGAGGCAGATGAAATTGTTCCGCCTCTGTTAAGGTTCAAGCCTGTGCTCAATCTCTGGGGGCTTTTAAGAAGATACTGGACAGCCACTTATTTATTTATTTTATTTATTTTGTTTATTTTATTTGTCAAAAGCTTACAAATACAATGTAACAGAAACAAGAATAAACGTAAGTTTAAATACAAGAAATAGGAACTAATAATTGGGAACAATAGGACAGGGACGGTAGGCACGATTGTGCGCTTATGCACGCCCCTTACAGACCTCTTAGGAATGGGGGTGAGGTCAATAGAGATTAGTTTGAGGGAAAAGGAGTGGGGGTTTGAGCAGGTGACAACAGAATCAGCTAGTGAGTTCCAGACATTGACCACTCTGTTGCTGAAATCATACTTCCTGCAATCAAGTTTGGAGTGGTTTACATTTAGTTTATATCTGTTGTGCGCTTTAGTGTTGTTGTTTGATCAGGGAGTTGGACTAAAAGAAGACTTCCAAGATCCCTTCTGTTATTCTGATATTTTGTTATTTCCTATGTAAAGAATTTTTACAATACAGCGCTGAGAAAATAAATCATATGGAAAGAATAAAAACATTTAAGGTGTCCTTTCCACATAAATGTGAAGCCAGTTCTGTTTACAATAATCAGTTCTCTGTGTGTGCGCGAGCGCTTCTGTTTCATACAAAGCAAGCTGACCCTGATTTATATCCCTGATGGGAGTAACCTAGCAACGTCACTGAGGAGGTTATTCTCTGGAACCTCTCTGAAGGCATTCTGTTAAACATAAGAGCAGCAATTGGTAAAACAGAGGTCAAGAACTGTTTAACAGCTTCTCCAAAAGGGGCTATTGTTTTTGTTGACTTAAGAAAAATGATCTCAGAGATTTTTTTTAAAGTTCTTAGCTGTAAATTGTCAGAGCTGCTTTGGAAGATTAGCTTTGCTGTAACTTCTAACTCCGAATTGTATCATGTTGCTCGCATATCTTAGAAAGGGTCTTATAACAATCTCTAAACGAACATGTAGGTTGCACGCTTCATATAATTTCAAGAAAGACTTTAATGGTCCCTTGTCAGGTGGATGTTTTTAAAATATGAACAGAATAAATAGAGACCTGAAATAACATGCACTTCTGTGCTAAGGATTTGAATAAATGTATTTGCCTACATTATTTCTTTCATGAAAGTTGAAAGATGTAGAGTTACTCATAACTACAGATGTCTAATCCAACCCTTCACATATGCAACTGCTTTTGAAACTTCTCTTGACCAGCAGGAGGCAGAACATAACTAGGTTCATCTTATACTAGGACTCATCAGTCATACACGTCTAGTCGTATCTTTCCAAGGATTTCAAATTCATTACGAGAAGTTGAACACATAGACATTAGATTGTCTGTGGAAATTCTAAGTCAGGGGTCTCCAACCTTGGCAATTTTAAGACTTGTGGGCTACAACTCCCAGTTGAAGCCCACAAGTCTTAATGTTGCCAAGGTTGGAGACCCCTGTTCTAAGTCATCCGGGTCAAAGGTATTTTTCAAAAGGCAGCTGGTCTGTTTTTTCCTTGAGGAAGAAAAAAACTTTTGTTTTTCATTTAGTTGTGATGGTGGTGGTCGAGATGGAAGGGTAGGTTCTGACAGGATTAAGGGAGGGAAGAATGGAAAGGTTCTTTGCGGTCATTAGCCTTGTCTCTAACCTCTAAGAAATAAAATCCTTCCATTCCCCCTCCCACCATCCTGCCAGAACCTATCCTTCCGTCCCCCCTACCATCCAATCTCAAGGGTCAGCACCTATCCTTCCATCACCATCACAACTGATGAGGGTTCCTTGGATGAGAAGTGAAACATTTCCTTCTTCCTCAAGGAAAAAACAGTCCAGTTGCCTTTTTGAAAAAGCACCTTAGAGATAGACATTAGATTATTATTTACAGGGCATTAATGGTACGAGCTATCAAGGTCTTGATCCTCGAATGTTGTTGGAACGTTTATATAGAATTTATCCTTCAAATGGTCATTAGTCTTTGCTTAACATTTATTCAGCAAATAGATATCTCTTCCTTTAACTCAGAACACATCACTTCCTCTCTGAAAGAAGTAGACAGAGTGCTTGGACTGAACAGCAAGTTATCTTCTGGATGACCTTCACCAATCAGGAGGGACATGGATATAATATAGAAGTGGGTAGGCCCGACAACCTGAGGAGATTGTCCACTACTTGGGTCCCTCCAGGAAGCTGTACATGACCAATTTCATCCTATATGGGAACCTATCCTATATATCTAACCTATCCTATATAGCTCTGGGGGCTTAAGGGAAGGTGGATTGTATGTGCCATTCTAAAGATAGCTGCTTTTTTTCTGATTGCAAAATTAAGAATGAAAGTGAATGTGACAAGTCTCTGAATGACAAGCCACATCCATTCTTGCTCTTCAAACTTCATAGAAATCTTTCCTCAAAAAAATTGCACAACTGAAAAATTGGCATTTTTAGAGTTGTAAAATGGCAATGCAGCTTTGGGGTCATTTTTTCACATGATGAGAACTATGTAGGTTATAGTCTGGAAGTAGTTTGCCTCCAAGAGGCTTTCTATACCATCGGAGAACCATATTTGTAGCTCAGAGTTCAAAGGAGAGGTTCTTGGTGCTCTCTGAGCTTGGTTGTTTTCTTGCAGACGTTTCATTACCCAAGCTAGATAACATCATCAGTGGTAGTAAGGAGTGGGGTTTGTTCTTGATTTATATTCTATTTGCCCTCTCAGTGTTGGTGGGTGTGGTCTTGGTGGTTCTTTGGTTTTATTTATTTATTTAATTAAACTTGTATGCCGCCCAACTCCCAAAGGACTCTGGGTGGCTCACAGCAAAAAAAAAACACAAAAGAATTACATTAAAAATTTTTTAAAGCAATTTAAAAAACAACAAACAACAGAAGGGCTGGATCTCACTAGATCTCAGTCGCGAGGGCTGTTTACTGTTTACTTTGTTTGGCAATTCCTTGATTGGCTATTGTTTACTTCTTGATTGTTGGTCTGATGTCAGGTTTAGAATATAAACAAACAATACTCCCTATCAGCACTGCTAATATTACCTAATGAAATGTCTGCAAGAAAACAATCAAGCTCAGAGCGCACCAAGGACCCCTCAGAAGGCTTTCTACTCCAATTCTTACCCTTAACCAATTCAGCAAAATGTAAACAATAATTCCTCCTCAAATGTTTAATTTTGACATGTCATCACAATCTCATTTCAAAATGTTGCTTACTGTTGTGCTCAGCTGCGACCTTTTCCTGCAGAACTAACAGTGGGTTTCGGTTAAATTTTTTTTATTACATTTATATGCTGCCCTTCTCCGACAACTCAGGGGGGCTTACAATTTTTGGGATACAACCCAATGCGCTCAGCAATAGCCTTCATTCCATTGTATATGCCTGCATATTACTAAGCGGCATTTTTACAAAGTCAGCTTATTGCCCCCAACAATCTTGGGTCCTCAATTTACCTACCCCGAGAGGATGGAAGGCTGAGTCAACCTTGAGCCTGGTGGGATTCGAGCCTGCAGTAATTGCAGGCAGCTGGAACTTAAGTGCTAGGCATTTAACAGCCTGCACCACCAAGGCTCTTTGATTTATTTGATTTATTATTTGATTTATTATTCATCACAATCCAATATCTAGCTATTTTCTGATGATTTTTTTCAGACTAACTTTAAAGCTTAGCTTTTGAAGGCAACAAATTATTCAAAAGTACAAAAATTAATGTTTTTCTTGTGTCTCCTTCACCCCCACCCCTTTTTTCCTCTCTCTCTTCATTGTAGGTGATGTCTCTCCAGTGCATATGAATCCAATTTCCCAGTCTCAATTTGTTCCTTTGGCAGAGGTCTTGTGTTGTGCTATATCTGATATGAATGCAGCTCATATTACAGTTACACAGGAAGCTTTACTGCATCAGTTGGGAAAATACTACCCAGGTAATCGGCTAAATCGAGGGTTGCAGATATTGAATATAAACTTTCAGTTTAGGCTGCAATGAGAAGAGTGAAATGCTAGATACTGCCTGGGATTGGGAAAGCCATTTTAATTCCCTTTGCATATCAAAATGTAAAACAATGTCTTCTAACTTGCTTTGTGTCATCCTAAGAGTGATAATATAAACCTGGAAATACACATTTGAAGCTGTCTTGCATTTTTGGAGCTTAGTCCTCAAAGTGACACCAGCTCTTCCCAAGATACACATAATGCCTCTGTATCCAGTGAACATGCAGAGATGTGCAGCCTCTTCCCATACACTGTGGTGGGAAGAACTGCTCATTTCTAGCAAAAGGCATGTCAACATCCTTCTCCTCTCCCTGTTTTTTGGCCCTCTGTCAGCAAGTTACCCAGCAGTAACTCCAGAAAATTGATCCTCCGACTGCAAAGTGCTTCCAGATGCTATTCAAGGTGAGGTATAAAGTCACATGTGGCATGAGACTGAGATTTGAGGAGTATCCTTCCCTGGTTACATCTGCCTGTCCCATCATATCCAGCAGAGAGGCATGTTATAGGTTCCTGTCAGATGGTGCTCCATTCAAAATCCAAGAAAGACACTCTTAGACTCCATTGTTATAGAGAAAAGGAACATTTACTGGAAATCAAGTGGTAACATCAAAAGAATTCTAGATCTGAGGATTTACGCACGGAAAACGAATATACAAAGTTATGGCAACATTCCCACCCACAATGGTTCAGATGGTCCATCCAATCGAATATGTGTGTAATGTCATGTGGGGCATCTTCAGGTGGTGATGTAGACATCTGACCTTGGCCTAGTTTGAAAAAGAGCTGCAGTTGCGCAGTAAGCAAGCAAGTAAGCATAAACAATAAAGTTTTCCCCAAGTTATACAGTTCATTCTCTAAAACCTCCAGCACATTTCCCACCCCCACAAAGCCCAATTGATTCACCGTCTCCCGTTACTATGGCAGCCGAAGAGATAGCGAAAGAAAGGAGTCTTAAAGGAGGACATTTCCATCTATTAAGGGGTGTCATGCAGTGGGCTCTTTTCTGCCCTGGTGCATCATTCCCTTGAAATTCAGATTGGCCACCTACCCCTTTTGACTATAGGAAAAACTGTTAGCAGTGACGAACTTGCAAATCATTGTACAGGTAGTCCTTGACACCAATCATAATTGAGCCAAAAATGTCTGTTGCTAAGCAAGACAGTTGCTTTGCCTCATTTTACAACCTTTCTTGCCACCGTAGTCATTAAGTTAGTGACAGAGTTATTAAGTAAATCTGGCTCCCCCCACTGACTTTGCTTATCAGGTTGCAAAAGGTGAACACGTGACCCCAAGACTCTGCAACTATCATACATACACGCCAGTTGCCAATTTTGGTCATGTGACCATGAGGGTATTGCAATGGTCATATGAAAAATGGTCATAAATCACTTTTTCAGTGCTGTTGTAACATTGAGTGGTCTCTGAAAGAATGGTTGTATGTTGAGGATGACCTGTACTGAATGGGATGTATGATTGGTGCTCTTCTGGTGACTGGGATCATTTTGTGTTTGAGGTTTTAATAGTGTTTCTAATACAGTTGTGCATTTGTTGCATTTATTTCTACTTTTTGTTGGTTTTAACTGTTGTCAGTCATCTAGAATCATATATGTGAGATGGACAGCTATTCAAGTCAAGAAAGCATGTTATCTGACACAGTGGTCACTGAATTATCAGGTCCGGGACTAGCAGATGGTTCAGGGAGCTCAGCCAATATCTTTTGAAATGAGAACCTCTTTGTTCTGACAAGAAGGAGTAAAGTTGGTTTGCTTCCATCTCCACCCAGATTTTTGCAGTTCAATAATCCTAGGATTGACGAAGCAGTTTTGTTTCCTAAACCACAAAGCAGTTCCAGTAACTTGTGTGGTGAAGTACTGTGGTTCTTCTGCTTATACTTTTAAAAGAAGTTCAGAGTTAATGGAACATGCAGTGAACCGGTCAACTAATCATAAGCTTCCATTAGATTAGAAGAAGCTAAAGTTTACTTAGTAGGTCACTTGCAATGTTTATTATGTATTTGCTGCCCACTATTGTCCAACTGTGAGAAAGCATCCTACTACTGGCATTTAAAGATAAAATCTACACCAGGGATCTCCAACCTTAGCCACTTTAAGTCTTGTGGACTTCAACTCCCGGAATTCTGGGAGTTGAAGTCCACAAGTCTTAAAGTGGCCAAGGTTGGAGAGCCCTGATCTACGCCACATTGGACTCCTGAGTATACAGTTGTTCCATATAAAAGTTTGAAGGTGTACAACCCAAAAGGGAAAATTTATTTTTATTAGTTGCCATGGGCGAATAGGCGGCAATATAAATTAAATAAATAAATATGAAGTGCTTTTTGTTTAAAATTCTGGTCAAGATACTGCATTTTATATATCTCATTTCTTTTTCATCACTGTAGTCAAACTCAGTATCTTCAACAAGCAATCTTTATTCCTTGTTGGATTGTCCAGATAGTTTTCTTCTTAAACTGTCTATTTACCTGTATTTAGGCATTTTTATAACAAAAGTTGTGCTGGTAAAAAAAAGAAAGCCTTATATTTTTTTTCCAGTGAGATACCAAATGTAACGTTAGTATATAAATTACAGTTCTATTAGTACAATTGCATTGCAATAAATGAAATTATATTCTAGCCTGCTCAAGACATTTTTATGCTCCAGTTGAAGGATCTGCCTGCTTCCCCTCCAGAAAATATAATTTGTTATTTAACAGATCCCAAATCAGCTTCCAGAGAGGGTTACCTCCTTCAGCCTAAAGGTGGACTAAAGGCCCAGATTTCATCACTGGTAGCAATTTATGAATGCGCTGTCTTCAGGGGAATCTTGTAGCTTTGTGAATGCATCTTTGACTTGCATTTTTTTGAATTCAGAGCCAAAGTACAGCTTATAGTGTATGCTTTACTTCATTTTTGCAATAGCAAAGTTTTTCTGATATGAACTTGTTCACAGCCTTCCGTTACTTGATTTTCTTTATGACACAATTCTTATCCTCAAATAGACAGCATGGCCAGTGGGAATTGCAGCCTATCACATAGTGGGGGAATAATATCATCTTAAAACTCTTTATTTGGTCTTTTTAATTAGGAAACTTAGTTGTGCGCAGTTAAGGGTTTCAAATTTGTTTTTCATTTTCTAAAGACACTGTATGTACAGTATTTAGGAATAAAGAAGACCTTACTGAAACCACTGACATTTAATTCTGGGGGAAAAGACATAGGATTATATCATCATAGGGGCTTTTTCATAATTTACTGTGAAGACGAATATGGCCAGAATCAAAAATATTTTAAATGTTGAATGAATTCTAATAAAGATTATTATCCTTATTATTCTAGGTATTGCAACTCCCACCCATGATATTCTCTACAGTACTCTTGGGATGCTAATTAAAGAGCGAAAGATATACCATACTGGGGAAGGATACTTCATAGTAACCCCAAATACCTATTTTATCTCTAACAACACTACAAAGAGCAACAAGAGGACCTTGCTGGAAGACAAATGCCTTCCCGAGCCTTCTTTTACATACTTAGTAAGCATGGAAGATGCTACGAGCTGACACCAGATCCTTTGCCTGTTGTATCCCATTGTAGATCCTGTTACTGTTTCCTTGGGCACAGTGAAGTGAAACCAACCAAATGTCAGGAATTAATTAGCCAGGAGCCAAACGGGAAAAGTCAAAAAGATTCCTGTGAATCTAGATCTTCAGTTCCAAAACCAAGTACAGAATCACTTGCTGATGGAATCACCCACTCGGTACTTTCCGCAAAGGGAAAAGATAAGGCTAAAAAGTTTAGCCTTAGCCTCTTTTGGCGCAACACTTCCAAGAAAGAAAAGGCTAAGAAATCCCACTCTACATTTTCTGCTCAGTTTCCTCCTGAGAAATGGCCGGTCAGAGACGAAGATAATTTGGAGAACATTCCACGGGATGTTGAACATGAAATCATCAAGCGCATCAATCCTATATTGACTGTTGATAACTTGACTAAACATACAGCACTAATGCAGAAAATGGAAGAACAGAAGAAGTATATCAGCAAAGGAACCTCTACAGAAGTACTAACAATGAAGCACAAATATATTTCAAAAGTACACAATTGGAAAAAACAGAATAAAGCCACAAAGTATCACAGGAAGGGGCAGCATATTAAAGAAAAACGAGGAAAGTATAAAACCAGTGAATTGGTACTGGCTGATGACAATTTGGCAAGCTCTGTTGAACATCCATTATGTCATCTTGCAAGCGAAATGATGGTTTGCAGTAGAGAGCTGGTTGATGATGCATTAGATATGGAGCCTCGCTTTTTATATAAAAGGGAAATTAATAATCCATTTCAAAATACTCCAAATGGAAGGAACAAGTCATCAAAAGGTTATAAAAGTCAGAAAAATTGTGATATAAACCCCAAGGCTGTTAGATCAGAGAGGCATCGTTCATGGTCCCAGTCTTTAGATTCCTCAAGAACCATGGACTGTAAAGCTAAAATCTCTCTCTCCGGGAAATGTGAAGCTGAGAAGAAACACTTAGATCATCAGCAATGCCAAACTGTACGAACAGATGGCGCACACACATCCTTGGCAGAGAGAGCCACTTGTAAGTGTAATCTGCAAAGAGGGACAAACTCCCAAAATACAGTGGAGATGCAAGAGGCATCTAACGTTCATGCCACGTTCAAAAATGAAGAGAAAAAGTATCCCGAAAAATCTATTCGAACGCACTGTGATAAAACAAACACGTGCAATTTACCAAATCAGCATTCGGATTGCTATCTTCCCACTGAAACAGGTATTATCTGCCAATTCAAACAGTCTGAAGTTGTTGCCGCACACGGACAAAAGGACTTCAAGAGTGAGGTGCAGACCAAGAATACAAGCCAATGGTTTGAGTCCATGAATCCGCAGTACGAGGGATTCATTTATGATGATCCAGTTCAATATCAAAAAGTGGGTGACCTTGTCCAGGAAGAAGAAATTGAATCATCCAAATTGAAATCTTATCAACTCCGATATAGAACGAGTCAGAAAAATGGAATAACGTAAGAGAAGATGTGAGTCCAAAAGTATTGGGAAAAGAAAAGGCTGATCTCTTTCGAAGCTACCCAAATGATACAGATACAGTTGATACATACCAACATGAAGAAAGTGGTTTTCTTAGTCAGAGTAAATCAAAGGATAGTTTAAAGGAATATGATAAAATGAACTTGGAAGGAGAAACTTGTATGTGCCATCAAGTATCTTCTAAAAACAATGAAGAGAATGAGGGTATTTATGATCAAGGCCGGAGAACTGATAATACTGAAAGGCATGTCCTTGAATTCAGTGAGGTGCAGGAAGCAGACAACAGAATTTGGGAGAAGTCAGCAAACGAAGTGGCTATGGAAACAGCTTCCTTGATGTTGTCATCCAAAGACTGGGAAATTAAGGCAAACCTTGTGGGAACACGACAGTCATTCGATAACTCAAATGATGCTCCTCTAGATCGGGGAATCCAACATGACCAAAACCACTTACAAGGCACAGAAAACCAGAGTATAACAGGAGATAGTGGGATAGATTCTCCCAGGTAAGAGCAAACATGGGAGTGCTATTTCTATTGAACATCTCCATCTATTACACTTAGTATGGTCTTCAAGGTTATGTATACTGGAAAAATGTTAATTGAATTGTTGAATTTAATTTTTTTCATCTCTACCTACCCTTGAACTTCATCCATAAACTATAACCGAGCCTACTGAACTGCTCAGGTAACATCACTACTGTGAGGGCTGCTTTGATTGCCAGTTGGCTTTCAGTTGCAAATCAAGGTGTTGGTTGTCGAAAGACCTATTGCCTTGACACCTGACCAGGCTTGTGTTTCTACTTGTCCAATAAGATCTAGTAGGAAGGGTATGTTTCAAATCCCATCTTGAGGGATTGTCTTTATCAGGGATCGCATGCATGTCTTTTGTGTTACTGTCTCTCCTTTGGAACAGCACTCTACTCAAAGTTAGGTCACCACCATCCCTTTTGCCCTTCAGGAAAGCCCGCAATACCTGACTATTCTGGAAACTCTAGGATCTGGAAACTCTATGGAGATTCTCAATCATGGAGGCCGTGGTTGTCCCAAATGTGTTTTTTCCCAAAAAGCAACTGGACTTTCTTGGGTGTTTTCTTTGAAAACGTTTCACTTCTTATCCAAGAAGCTTCTTTGGTTCAGAACCCTAACCCCTTATCTTTACACCCCTCTTTCAACAGTTAGAAAATGGCGAGCCTGAAAGTATTTTTAAATTCAGTTACTACAAACCTAAATGCTAATAGAATAAGAGCACAAAGGTTACAATAAAATATGGCTACACATATGTCATCTTCAGGGTCCACAGAAAGTCCAGTTGCTTTTGGAAAAATCACTTTTGGGATGCAGGATTGGTAATATGCAGATCCTCCTCTGGCAATTATGTGACTCTTATTTTCATTTTTTCTTCATTGTGTTAACCAACAGGAAGGTTTACTGTTGTTACTGGGGTTTTGATGATATGTTTGGTTATCTTAACGGAGCTGCATATAAATGAAAGTAGTAAGTCAAAATATACTGTAACTCTCATCACAAGCCTGGATTAGGCTAGTTGTAGGTGATGGGAATATGATTCTACAGCGCCTTAAACTGGCAAACAAGCACCGAGAGAGGCAATTTACAAGAATTTCGGCTGCTATTGGCTTGTCATGAACCTTTCACAGTAACAAAGCTCTGGATAAGGGCTATTTCAGGCCCAGAAAACTAACCAGATCAGGCAGGATAGATATAAACTAGTTACAGTGCAACAGCGCATTGGGTTATGTTCCCCATACTTGGAAAAATATGTACAGTATGTTTTCCAAGGATTTGGGTAACTTTATAGAACAGCATGTAAACATGCAAAACATAACCTTTATATATTTGAACATTTCTGAAAGCTAAATGGCTATAAGACTGTATAAAGAAACCTTAAAATGGAAGACTTTTAAACAGATTTTTGAATGAACAACCTTCATACAGCCAATATTTTTTCTAACAGTTTTGGAGTTGTTTGATATTTTCTAAGAACATTTGTTACGAACTATGGATAAACTTTTTTTGTGAATCTTTTGTTTCAAAAATACCATTCTTTCCAGAGCACAAAGTATGGTATCTGCTAATTCTGCCATCTTGTATGGACTGAAGAAAAGAAGAAGCTTCCTCAAGAACTTAGAAGGTATAGAGAAGACTTTACACAGCAGAAAGTCTCTTACTGCAAACTCCTTGTTTCAGTTGACACCAGTGATGAATGTTTAATTTTTTCCTCCTTTTTTAACCAAGTTTGTGAGCCTGTTTGTAAATCTATTAATGTATTTGCTGTAAATGTCTTAAACATGTAGGTAAGATGTTGGCTATTTCTTCCATAAAATGTATGAATACTTTGTAATAAACATTTTTACTGTTTTTTACTGCTGTATTTGATAACAATAAGCTCAGATCCTAATAATTCCAGGGATGCTTTCTTGGCACAGTAATGAAGTGGTTTGACTTTGCTTTTTGCATTTGTTTTATATTGTTGTTTGTTTATTTACCCATCTGAATGATTATTTGACCCTAACGTTTAAGATGGGGAACAAGGGAACTCACCACATTTTTGAGAACTGAAAACAACTTTGGAGAGAAAATACTGTGCACTATTTGTTAGGATCCTGAAGAGGAAATCATAGGAGGTGTGTGTGTGTATAAAAAACATTTCCAAGTAGAAATTGTGAAAGTATGATTTATGTATCTTAAGAAATTCAAATCATATTTTAGATCTTAGATTCACCTAGAAAGTGCCCAATTTGTCCCTTCAGCGAACCGTGGATACCCCACTAATCATCTTCAACTCAGAGGCAATTAGTTATCTCTTTCATTCTTGAAGAACTAAGGAAAAAAATAAACTTGTGGTTATTCATTAGTTTATGTCGAATACATTTTTTAAAAATAAAGCTGTACTTATTAGGATGGTTATTATTATTACAATTATGAAGTCACAGCCACCAGTTCTTCAGTTGATGTTGCCTTTAATAGGCACAGAGTTCTTCCCAAGAACCTAGGATGTTGTATTATAATGTATCAGCATAGTATACATGCAAATTCAAGCAGTGTAGCCTTTTGTAATTGACAAATGGAAATTTTGTCAATGTACAGATTTTCCAGGATTGGTATGGCACTCACTGTGTCAATAACCACTGTGACCCTTGCAACTGGTTCATGCTGTAATTTTTCAACTCTGAGATCTTGATACTTTGTGGTTTCCCTCCCCCCCAATTCTTTGACTTCTATTCTACTATCCCCTCCTATTGCCACATCAATTATCCACACTGTCTTCTTTTCAGCCAGTTAAATCTGATGTGTTATGAGCCAAGACATTTATTAGTTTTCATATAGAAATCTCACAATATTTTAATCTGCTCATTCTCAATTTTTAAACCCACTAATTTTTCATTACAGGTAGTCTTCAACACACAACCACCATTGAGCCCAAAATCTCTGTTGTCAAGACAGTCAGATGAATTTTGTCCCATTTTATGACCTTTCGTGCCACAGATGTTAAATGAACCACTAAAATGGTTAAGTTAGTAACAAGTTTGCCTCCCCACTGACTTTGCTTGTCAGAAGATCACAAAAGGTGATCACATGACCCAGGACACTTCATCATAAATACGTGTCATTGCCAAGTATTGGAATTTTGATCACATGACCATGAGGATGCTGCAATGATCATGTGACTTTTTCAGTGACATAGCTTTGTACAGTCACTAAATGAACTGTTGTAAGTCAAGGACTACCTCTACTGGTATATAATTTTTACAGATATTCCAGTGAATCATTCTGGCAACTGTTAGGTTGTTGTTTACAATCAGTTTGTGCAGTGTTCTTGTATGGACTCATATGATCCATGTTTCTTCTGCTTTACACAATATATATATTGAATAATTTGATAATTTTTCAATTCTGGCCTAAATTGCATTAATTCAAATTTTTTACTCTTGGGCAGCCAAAATCAAGCTCTTGGTTTCTTTAATGTTCCAACTGTTAGCCATTAACAGGTTTTATCTTCATCCACTTTCCCTTCAATCTAATTCCTTGCCAGCATTCTATTTGTGTTTTTATTACTTTTATATTCATGGCATAGTGACAGAGGGCAGGCCACTGTTGTGGCTTTGCCCGTTCCATGGTCTGACCACTATTTCCTACGGCTGGTCTTCCAACAGGCCACCCCCCACTGCTGGGATGAGGAACCGCCTAGATGGTTCCGCCCCAGGCGCCTTATGGACCCAGAGCGGAACTGGGGTCTCTTCCCTCTTCCCTCGGAGCGGAACTGGGGTCTCTTCCCTCTTCCCTTGCCCACAGCTCTGTCGAGGATCTGGCGGCCACTTGGCAACAGGCCGCCGGATGCCCTCGACAGGGTTGTCCCCATGTGACCCCTCACACGTCGTGGATCCCGGATGGCTCCTTGGTACTCGGAGGAGCTCCGGGAGATGAAATGCCGTCAGAGGGGCTTAGAGAGCAGGTGGAGGTCTACCCGCTCCCAGGCCGATCGAGCCCAGCTAAGAGCCCATATTAGGACTTACCTGGTAGCTATGAGAGCGGTGAGGTCTTATCTCTCCGCTCTCATAGTGTCCGCAGATAACCGCCCAGCCGCCCTGTTTCGGGTTACCCGTTCTTCATTTAGGGGAGGGGGCAGACCCGTTGCGGGGAAGGGCTGAGGAGTTTGGTCAAAATCTGTCGGATAAGATCGCTCGAATTCGGGGCAGGTTGTCCTCTGATTTGCAGTGGTCTGAGGAATGGGATACAGGCAGTCTGGCCAGTGTGATCTGGGATGAGTTCGATCCTGTTTCCAAGGATGAAGTGGACGGGATCATGCGATGCCTGAGTTTCACATGTTTGTTGGACCCGTGCCCGTCCTGGCTGGCTTATGCCACCAGGGAGGTCACCTGCGGTTGGCTCCGGTCAGTTGTCAACGCTTCGTTAAGGGAGGGTGTCTTTCCTTCCGCCTTGAAGGAGGCGGTGGTGAGACCCCTCCTGAAGAAGCCTGCCCTGGACCCGACCGTGTTAGATAACTTTCGTCCAGTCTCCAACCTTCGCTTTTTAGCGAAGGTTGTTGAGAGTGTGGTGGCTCGGCAGTTTCCACTTTTCCTGGATGAAGCGGACTACCTGGATCCGTATCAATCAGGCTTCCGACCTGGTTTCAGCACGGAGACGGCATTGGTCACACTGATGGATGATCTCTGGAGGGCTCGGGACAGGGGCTTTTCCTCTGTCTTGGTCCTATTAGACCTCTCAGCGGCTTTTGATACCATCGACCATGGTATCCTTCTGCGATGCCTCGGGGGGTTGGGTATGGGGGGCACTGTACTTCAGTGGTTCACCTCCTACCTCTCGGGCGGTCACAGTCGGTATTGGCAGGGGGACAGAGGTCGTCCTCAAGGGTGCTCTCTTGTGGGGTCCCTCAGGGGTCGGTTCTCTCCCCTGCTATTTAACATCTATATGAAGCCGCTGGGTGAGATCATCCGTGGTTTCGGGGTGAGTTTCCATCAGTACGCAGATGACACCCAGCTGTACATCTCCACCCCGAACCAGATCGGTGATGCCCTCTCCCTGATGACCCTGATGGCCATAGGGGGAGTGGTGTTACCCCCTGTGGATAGGGCACGGAAGCTGGGGGTCCTCCGGGACATACGGCTCCGGTTGGAGGAGCAGGTGGGAGCCGTCGCCAGAGGGGCCTTTGCCCAGCTCCGCCTAGTTCGCCAACTACGCCCTTTCCTGGACTGGGACGCCCTGCGCACGGTTACTCACGCCCTTGTTACCTCTAGACTCGACTACTGCAACGCTCTATTTAGGACTGCCCTTGCATACCATCCGAGATTGCAGCTGGTGCAGAATGCGGCGGCGCGGGTGGTGATGGGAGTTTCCCGATTCTCCCATGTTACCCCCCTCCTGCGCTGCCTGCATTGGTTGCCGGTTGCACTCCAGGTGAGATTCAAGGTTTTAGTTTTAACATACAAAGTCCTACATGACATGGGTCCTCAATATTTAAGGGAGCGACTCCTGCCAACATCGAATACTAACCGCCATGTGCGAGCACATAGGCAAGGACTCCTTGGGGTCCCGTTGGCCGGCCAATGCCAGCTGGCGGTCCCCCGACGATGAGCCTATTCTATCGCGGCCCCTGACCTCTGGAACCAACTTCCCTTGGAGCTCCACCTGGCCCCTGACCTCCGCACCTTCCGTCATGATTTGAAGACCTGGTTGTTTGACAAATCCGGGTTGTGACCCTCTTGGGTGGGGTGGTTTTATTCTTTTATTCTTTTATTTTGTATTTGTATTCTCTTGGGGCTTGTTTAGTTTAATTTTTTCTTAACTATTTATTGTTGTTGCTGTTTTTAGTTATGAGCCGCCCCAAGTCTTCGGAGATGGGGCGGCATACAAGTCCTATTAATAAATAAATAAATATTTTGTTTCCTGTACATTCATTAAGTTACAATTTTTAACTTCAATCAATGCTTGTTCTTGGCTGTCTTTCATATAATCAGCCAAACACACTTATTAAATTTTCTTCAAAATATAAATCCCTTCATTTGGATCACATTCCAAACATTTCAGTAAAATGGTGGATGAATCACATTTTTAATGGTAGTATTGCAAGTTCATGACTAAGAATATTCCCGAAATATAAAAATATAATTTTATGTGAAAATAGGTAAGCAAAACATTCAGTAGGTGAAATGGTGACTGCTTATGATCTTCCTTTGCTTTATAAACCTGCCAAGTCTTAAAGAATGGTTGTAAAGTCACCTTTGTAACTCTGAACTGTCACTTTCTGAGGCAGTCACTAAACGAAGACTCCCTGTAGCTTGTGGTTCAGCCTATGGTGTGAAAATAGCCACAGTGGCTTAGTTCATCCACACGTTTCATTTGCTGCAGTACAGATACAGTATATCACAGGAGTACACCCCCTCACATTTTGTAAATATTTAAGTATATCTTTTCATGTGACAACGTGTAAAGTAGTGAGTATACAGCTTGTATAACAGTGTAAATGTCTGTCCCGTCAAAATAATGCAACACACATTAATTATAAACTGCTGGCAACAAAAGTGAGTACACCCCTAGGTGATAATGTCCAAATGGGGCCCAAGTAGCCATTTTCCCTCCCTGGTGTCATGTGACTTGTTAGTGTTACAAGGTCTCAGGTGTGAAAGGGCAGCAGGTGTGTTAAATTTGGTGTTACTGCTTTCACTCTCTCATACTGGTCATTGGAAGTTCAACATGGCACCTCATGGCAATGAACTCTGAGGATCTGAAAAAAATCAATTGTTGCTCTACATGTAGGCTAGGCGAGGTTGAAAAAGCAGGAAAAAAGAGGCTTTTCAAATGCTGCGCACCTGTGTGCAGCGCTTTTCAGCTGTCCGGGCAGCACAGCTTAAGGTCTTTTTACACTCACGCACAGCATAGTCACCGAACCGGTAGTAACACTGGTTGAATCCCACCCCTGGATTACATTCATTACAGGACCCATATGTGAGTGAGCACAAAATGAAACACAAACAAAATTTGTATTTAATGCTTCCCCCATAGAAGTACATTCCAACTACAATATAAAAAATAAGAATAAAACAATTTTACACACCAGAAAAGAGTATCTTCCATAACATCTTTACTAACAGGCTGAAAATGATACTATTATAGGTAGTCCTCGATTTACAACTACAATTCTGTCCAAAATTTCCATTGCTATGCAACAATTGTTAAGTTTTGCCCCATTTTACAACCTTTCTTGCCAGTTATTAAGTAAATCACTGCAGTTGTTAAGTTAGTAACAGTTGAAATCTGACTTTGATTGCCAGAACATTGCAAAAGGTGTTGACATGATCTTGGGATGTGCAACTTTCATGTCAGTTGCCAAGTATTTTGAACACATGATGCTACAACAGTCAGCACCATTATAACCTTGAATGTTCACTGAACACGGTTATTAAGTCAAGGATTACCCTTGTAAGGATTTGGAGGCTAAAAATGGACAAAAGTTACTGAAAACTTTAAAATTATAATATTTGATAAAAAGACAGGTGGGAGGCATAATTCTACATTTTTTATTTTTCCCTATTTCTTACTTAGACAGACAGACATGATACTGTTGTCCCAGGAACTCTGGGGAGACTGTAGAGTTCTTTGCAAAACTTTAGTCTATACAGAAAACTTGATGCTTTGGGAAAGATTCCAAATCAAACATATTGTCCATTTCAAGGTGAGTTCCTTTTATATAGTTCTTACAAACTGTCTAAAAGGAACTTGCCTTGAAATGGACTATATGCTTGAGACTGATTTATGACTGCTCTTTTAAAGTTTAAAAGAATAGTCCTAAATCATTGTCTCAGACCTCTTACCACCCTTCCTTTCTCACTATAGACAGGAATCTGCATTGAGCTTGTTTTCTGTTTATCGCATGGAAAGTGTCCCATTGTTCTGACAGTTTTCCCACATTTCATATCCTATTGCAAAATTCTTCAAACTTGGCAACTTTAAGACTTGTGGACTTCAACTCCCAGAATTCCTGAGCTAACATGACAGGAGGAGGAATTCTGGGAGTTGAAGTCCACAAGTCTTAAAGCTGTCAAGTTTGAAGACCCCTGTCCTATTCAATTTCCATGCAGTTTCGCTTCTATGTAGTTTTACTATCATATTTCATTCATCTACCATTTGTCGTTGTTTCCCCGAGATTGGTGTGCTCCTCTGACAAGCCGGTTGCATCAACCCCGGGGGAGACATCCCGTTTTAAATAGACCTAATAGGCGGCTATCTTATCCACATTGTTAGGAAAACCTAAACTTACCTAGCTTCCCACGTAACTTAGGAGTCCCAGCCGGGTGTGCGAATCCTTTCAATAGACCAGTGGAAGTGCTAAAAAAAAAACCTCTCAAAACGCCTCCAGTCCCGGGCAAGCCCGTGCCCAGCCTCCCTCCCATCTCGGACCGCGCAAACCTTGGCAGCGATTCTGCAAAGCCCTCCGCTTTCCAGCCTGCGGGGAAAGCTTGGCTCTCCTTTCTTTCCCCTCAAGTTTTCCAATTCCTAACCTCCCGCACCTCGCCCCCGACCCCTTCCGGGCGCGCCGAAAGCAGCAGCCCGCTGCAACCCGGAGGCAGGGAACGGGGAAGCCCTCCCGGAGCACGAGCGCCGCGTCTCTCCAGCCGCAGAAACCGGGAGGGCCCAGCCGGCCTTGCCTTTCATGTGGGCGACCTGGCTGCTCCGCGGGGTGACGCCGCACCTGCAGCCCCAGCGAGGCGCTTAGCGGGCACCGAGGCAGCTTCGTCCCCGCCCGCCGTCTCCCCCTGCAACGGCCTCGCGCTTTCCCCGCTGCTCGGCTGCCGCTCCTCCTCCTCTGCCGCCGCCCATCTTACTCCGCAGGGCCGGCGGGGCGGAGCTCTTTCCTTTCACGCCGGCCTCGGTTTCGAGTAGCCGCTTCTGCCATCACCTCCGCGGCACAGACTCCCAGGAAATGCCCGCCGCCCCCCGCTTCGAGTCCCAGAGCGAGGACGATCTGGAGCCCGAGACCCCCATGGAGCCCGACGCCGCCCCCCCCAAAAAGAGCAAGGTAGACAGATGCCCAGGCCGGGCGGGCCAGCCTCGTGGCGGCAGCGGCTGCAGCAAGCGGCCGGGGAAGGAGGGGCCGAAGGCGGGGCAGCTGGCGAGGAAACGACGCGGCTGCGTGGGGAGCCGAGCGGCCTGCTTGCTGCGTGTCGGCCTGGCTTGACTCCGGAAGCGGGGGGATCGGGCCTGGTGGCGGCGTGTGCTTCCCTGTTGTAGGGCTTGCGTCTCTCATCCCCTGCCCTGGGCTTTCTTACCGTACAATAAATGGATTCTCCATTCTCGCTCTCCCAATAATAGCGGGTGTGCCAAGACGAGGGGCTCACGTCTTATTTCCCGCAAAAATGTTTCCTCATCCAGTTTTTACCGTATGTGCCATCTGTGCGCAGATCATGGCGTAAACATATTTACAAGCTTGTGTATTTCCTTCGTCCTGGTTCTAAAAATACGAACACGTGGAGGAGCGAAAGGCCGGAATGCATCCCTCCTCCGCTTCCTTAAAACTTCACCATTTCACCTGTCTTTCTTTTTTTTGCCAACTTGTCAGAAATCTTAGAATTTCAATTTCATGCAAAAAAAAAGTATGCGGGGCAATAAATGCACCAAATTATCATTTTAGCATTTCTAAACATTTTATATCTGGCTAATTTTTTTTCTGTCGGGATAAAGTTTCCTGTACCCATATTTTGGGTGTCTGTTAGGTGATTGATTCCAAGAGTTGGAATCAAAATACATCTGGAAGGTCCTAGGTTTGGGTAAAAGGAAGATCAGTTGGGATGAAGGAAATATAATTGTCTCATTTAAATATAAACATTGTGATGATTTTTTGTTTTGAGCCTTAATTTAATATCCATCTTTGCTAATATATTTTAATGCTTTAATTTTCAGACTTGGTTGCATAACAGTAGTAATATATTACTGAAACATTGATCATTGTTGATTTTAGTAATGAAACAAAAATTAGAAGAAATCACTGTTTCCTATATTTTTAATAATTATATTACAATTTTTAACAAGAAATAGAGAAACAATGTACATAAGCCAATTAAAATAACATTTTAAAATTTAAAACATTTTTTCTTTGAATTTAAAAAAAATATTGTGTTTCTTATGTTTTTACTGTAAGTTGCACAAATTGGTGTTAGGTTGGGCAGCCTTATATATTGTAAAATTAAATAAGTATCATAAAATTAGTTAAGTTATAGTCACAAATGAAATAAAAGGAAAAAAGGAAATCCCCAAAATGAACATAATAAATTGATATATATCACTTAAATGCATTGCATGTTTAATAATATTGAATTATGCATTAAAACTCTTCTTGGAAAATACTGTATTATGAAATCTATGTCAAAAAAAAAAATGTGCCATTTGTTTAATTAGTAAAAGGTAGCTGTTCTAAAATTTGATGGGTTACGTATTCTTTAAATGTCATCTTTCATGTCTAGGGCAATAGTATATTTTGTGTACTATACCATTTAATGTACAAAGTTTGTAGAGAATCTGTAGAGATTTCTCAGTCATCCAGGTCATGGTTGTCCCAAAGATGCTTTTTCAAGGAGGCAACTGGACTTTCTTGTTTTTTCTTTGAAGACTGTTCGCTTCTCATCCAAGAATAGTGGGGAATGGAATGATTTATATTCCTTGCAGACAGCTGGTCATTTGCATCCTTTTAGAGGGTCATTGAAGCTCTTGGAGGTTTATCCATGTCCTCAAAGTCACTGAATGGTGTGGGAGTAGGAATGGATTTTCAGAGATAAAATTGCAAGCTACAGGAACACTACTCAGATGACCCTGAGGGCACAGATAAACCTCCAAATGTTCGAAACGACCCTCTAAAAGGATACAAATGACCAGCTGTCTGCAAGGAATATAAATCCTTCCACTCCATTCTTGGATGAGAAGCAAAATATCTTCAAATAAAAAAACAAAGTCCAGTTGCCTCCTGAAAAAACACCTTTGGAACATTTAATGCACAGAGCAGGCAGTTCTGGATAATTTGTACATAGAGCAGATACAAGACAGATTTGGTCTAGGTATGAAGTCAAAGCACCTGTGTCCCAAGCAGATCTGTGTCCGGGTGTGTCAGGATTTGTGCGACCAGGGCAATTGGGGCAGCAGAGATGAGGGAAAAGAAAATGGGGGCTGAGGGGAGGATGAGTTGTGTATTCCATGCTTGATTTCAGCCATGGTGGTTGAGTGGTAAAAGAAAGGATGGTCGTGGGAAGATCAAGGCAAGAGTTGCAGGTTGCCTGGACCAGTTAGATAATGCCATGCTTGAATTCAGGTTTGCTGCATGAGGAGTAATAAATGGAAGGAATTGAGGAGCATAAAAGGGAAGATCTGGGAAAGTCAGAACATAGACCATCAGAAGGAAGAGGGTGAGGTGTGTAATATGCCTTGCTCATGCCCTAAGACCCTTATAGGTTTTGTCTCAGCCAAAACCCAGAACCACCATCTTTGAGTTTTGCTAGTGTGTAATTCAATTTGTGGTGTGTTTGTTTCAGATCCAAAACAAAACACATTTTCCATGTTATGCATCCTGTCTACCCCAATAAATGTAGCAACATGTCTGTGGCAACGATTTCTGTTCTGCTTAGTTTCTTCTGTATAAAATTATATCCCTAACATTGTAATAAATGTTAGGAAAATCTTTTGTGAGGGTTTGAAGAAAGTATGTCTAATAGTTTGAATATTTTTCTTTAATATGCTTGCTTTACAGAAGGATAAAAAAGATAAAGCAGAAAAGCAGAAACGGAAAAAACATACATTAGCTGAGGCTGAATTACTGGATTCGGAGTTGGAGCCACCAAAAGCAAAAAAAATTAAAAAAAAGAAACAAACGGCTGATAAAAATGAAGATGCAATTTCAGAATGCAATTCAATATCTCACATGAGTAATGGGGTAAAGCTCTCAAAAAAGGAGAATAATTCTTGCGAAGATTCACATGTAGAATGTGAAAGTGATCAAGATCAGGTAAGATAATTTATTCTCTGTACTAAATATCTTAATTTAGAATGGCAATACTATAAAGGAGAAAGATCAAAAATGTAATATATGAACAAACAAATGTATTTATGTATATATTTGAATAATTGTATATAGGAAAATATATATATGCGATACTGACCAAAAGCTGTGTCAAACCAACTTCACTATGTTTCATATTTTTAATTGTTTTGTTCAATAAAATACTTTTTTAAAAAGAAATTTCACAGCTATGTCAGGGCAAAGCGTAATCCTGATGACTCATTAGTGTAATCTTTATGTGCATTTCTATTTGAATATTAAGTATTTTTGAGATTATAAAAACATGATTTTATAGAGAGTTATGGGAGCTTGAATAAATAAACAGAATCAGGCTGCATATCTCATTCTCTGATTTCAAATATAGTATAGAGCCACTTCCTTATTATGTTTAATAGGTAGTCCTTGTTTTAGGGACTGTTTGATTATGTCAATGATGAAAAAATAACTGTGACATGCATACATATATGACATTTACAGGTCTGTAAAGGAAAGCTGAAGTAAGATCTTAAGTGCAGTCATGGTTTCACTTAGTGACTGCTTCACTAACCAAGTAGCCAGTCCCAACTGACTCTAAATGTAGACTATCTATACTGCAACAAGACATTTATTTATCAGACATATTTATTGCTGTACATATCTTCTTATGTGGTGTACATAAAACTGTAAAAATAATTACAAAAATACTCTAAAATTAAAAAACAATATTAAATAAAAAACAGGGTAGGGAGAGCATAGATGTTATATACAATCTAGCCACCTCATTAAATCTGCACTTCCGTGAGACCCCTAAGCCTGTTGACATAATCATGTCAACCTTGATGTTCCTCTACAGAAGTCTTCTGTAGAGGAACATCAGGGAGGTGTCCAATCTCACCTCGGGGGCTGGGAATGATGTTCCACAGAATGGGTGCCAGGGCAGAAAAGACCCATGAAATAGTTGCTTAGAGACAGAGCCTGGAGCATGCATCTCCTGCTGGATCTGATGTGACAGGTAGATGTAGTTGGAAAGATGCAATTCCTCAGATAACTTGCTCCATGCCATGAAGGGTTTTAAAGGCCAGAAATAGCACTTTGAATTGGACCCAGAAGCAAATTGGCAGCCAGTGTAGCTTGCAGAGCAGAGTATAATGTGTGCCATTCTAGGAGCACATATATCTGCCTGCACCAAGCACATTTTGCACCAGATGAAGCATCTGCATGCTCATCAAGGGCTGCCCCATGCAGCGTACATTACAGTAGTTCACCCTGGAGAAGATCAGGGCATGAGTGACTGAGCGGAACCCCTTGATCCAGCAACTCACATCATGTTAAGGAACTGCCAGTCTTCAATACTAAGCTCAGTGGACCAGTGATGCTACTTAACAGGCAGGTTCATCTGTTTGTTAAACATAGCAGTAATCAGATCCCAAAGTTATGAATAATACATCTCTGTGTATTAATAACTGAAAGCAACACTTTAGAATTACCAGTGTTCTTTTGTCATTTTCCATATGGTACATGCTACCATGCAGAAAATATCACAATGCAGTTGTTACTATTTATCCTCTATTATTTTATATTTTCCTACACTTTGTATTTCTGATGTTCATCTTGGTGCATTCTGTATTTAACATCCTTAGCACATCTATGTCATTTACACACATGCACGCATGCATACATTATTGCTCTCTAAAGAAATTATAACAATAGTTGCTTTTACTTTTTTTCCCTTGGGAATATTTGAAAGTGTGGGTATTGAATACTGTAGATTTCTTTTTCTTTCAGTTCTTTAAATATTTTTTGGAATTAAAATCTTATACTTTCTGTAACTGCTTTTTATTTTTGTTTAAAATAGGAATTAACAGCAGAACAAAAGGAAGGTGCTTTTGCCAATTTTGATATCTCTAAAGCAACCCTTGATCTTCTGAAAGGTATACCCATTGAATGTTTTCAACACAAGGCAAATTTTTCACTTATTTTCTAATTCTGGTAGCCTGATGATCTCTTTATGAGAGGATTTGATGTTAGCAGATGAGAATCCATATAATTGAAATATTCCTATATTCATTGATGAGTTACTGTCTGCAAAAGATTTGCTTAACTTGCTTAACTTGGTTTTCAACTGAATATGTTTTTATTCTTTTCTTTTGGAAGTAAGGGGTCAAAGACCCAAGATTGTTGGGGCAATAAGCTGACTTTGTAAAATTGCCGCTTAGTAATAAGCAGGCATATACAATGGAATGAAGGCTATTGCTGAGTGCATTGGGTTGTATCCCAAAAATTGTAAGCCCTCCTGAGTCTTTGGAGAAGGGCGGCATATAAATATGAATGTAATTTAAAAAAAATTTTTTTTGGCTTGTTCTGATGTTACTGTAGTTCTTACTAGATCCTGTACATGAATAAATTTTATGTTTTTTAGAAAAGCTCAGAGATAAAAGTTGGGGAATAGTAAGTGTATACAACATTTCATGTAGATGTGCAAACTATATATAGCTTGGTTAAAAATGATAAGAGAGCTATAATTTCTTGGTGCAAACACCTGAGCAGTATCACGTCCTTTTATAATTGATATCTTGCATATTTCTGTAGGGAGGTTGTCTCCAGACATTTTTTAATCATTCTAAAGTTCAGGAGTTAAGCAATTAGTTGTAGCCTCAGGACAAAAGAAAAAAATGCCATGATCTATGGGATTAACTATCTGGGTAAATTTCTAGGACAGCATTTCTTCGTCTCAGCAACTTTAAGCTTTGTGGACTTCAACTTTATGTTGGCTGGACATTTGGGAGTTGAAGTCCACTCATGTTAAAGTTGTTGAGCTTGAGAAACACTGTCCTAGGAAGAAGAAGGAAGGAAGATTTGATTCTTAGATCTGGCGGATGTTGTTGCTTTCAGGTAGAATGCTGGACTTGGATGTACTCCATGTGACTGAGTGTAGTAATTATTTAATAAAAATGTCTCTAGCATAATCTCTAGTGTATTTTCTTTTTTTAAAGTTTTGTTAAAGAAAAAATTAAAAGCATATATTTTTCTAGAGAAAATCTAACAGTATTCTTCCACAGCTCGTGGTGTCACCTACTTGTTTCCAGTACAAGTGAAGACTTTCAAGCCAGTATTTGAAGGCAAAGATGTAGTTGCCCAGGCTCGGACAGGAACAGGGAAAACATTCTCCTTTGCCATTCCATTAATTGAAAAACTTGATAGAGATCCACAGGAAAGAAAAAGAGGCCGTCCACCAAAGGTAATGAACTCACAATAAAATTACAAACTTGAGTGAGGGGACAAAAATACATTAAATCACTCATATGATAAGAAGTACATAGTGACGTGGGCTGCAGATCTATTTGCCTTAACATTTTTATTAAGTTTGGGGGAATGGAGAGGATGATTCAACTTGTTCTTAGTGCTAATTATACAAGATTTCACAAATAATTCTTTGTTTGTAATTAGGTACTAGTTCTGACTCCAACCAGAGAATTGGCAATGCAGGTTGCCAGAGACTTCAAAGATATTACAAAGAAACTTACTGTGGCTTGTTTCTATGGAGGAACAGCGTATAATGGACAGTGTAAGAAAGTACAAGTTGCTTTTTGATGATATAACGTTTCAATTTAAAAATACCTTTTTAAAAACTGTCTTCATTGTTTTTTTTAAATGCATTATATTGGTCCATATATTTTTAAAAAACTATTGCATCATGTTCATTTGTTGGACATGTATTGTAATGGATCATGTTCATTTGTTGGACATGTAAATACATTGTAACATGTTATTTTAATGTGTTATTTGAAATAGCCAAAAACATACATATCAAAGTGAAACAAAATCAATTTAATCTTATGTATACTTGAAGGAACCTTTTAGTGTGATGCTTTAGATACTTTAGAGTGGTGCTTAGTTTAATGTAAATGTTCATTGTGGCTTTAGATTCTTATATTTGTAACATTATTTAGAATATGTATTAAGCACATGAAGATGAAAACTGTTGGAACTTGTTTGGTGACTAATATAGTTCAAACTCATAAGTAATCCTGACAGATTTCAGAACATTGGCCTTACAATAATTAGAGTTAAGCATTAAGTTTGATAAATAACATGTTAAAATTCCTTCTAGTGGATCTAATTAGAAATGGCATTGACATCCTGGTTGGGACTCCTGGTCGAATAAAAGATCACCTCCAAAATAATAAATTGGACATTTCTAAATTGAAACATGTCGTCTTGGATGAAGTTGATCAGATGTTGGATATGGGATTTGCTGAACAAGTAGAAGAAATCTTAGTGAATTCTTACAAGAAAGGTAAGCATGTTGTCTGTGTATCGGTTCCATTTTGGAATCTTCTGTTCTTGGGTTTTAAAGCTCAGAGAATATGTAAGGGATTAAGTGCAGGACTAGGAAAACCAGCTGGTCCATTTGATCACTGATTCTATGTCAAAGTTAACTTCATATGGTAAATTTAATTTGGGGCCAACTATAATATGTCGTAGGGCCTAATTATAAAGAACTAGAATGTAGTTAAAAACCTGTATCAAAATAATCTGGGGTACAGGTTATCAAAGACAATTCAGAGTAGAATTAAAATCACTAAGCGACATGGTTATAAAATGGGATGTCACATTGCTTAATGACAGTCGTTCTAGTGCTTCCTAATTGCAGTCTAAGAGAATCCAATGCCACTGTTAAGCAAGGACATTATGTCATCATTTGCAACCCTATTGATTCTCTACTGACTTTGCTTGTAGGAAGTTGTTGAAAAATGTCACAAATGGTGACCTGTGATAGGGATGCTGCAACAGCACACCAATAATCAATTTGCTTTTTATTCTGAGATGTGTTCTCTTGTTGATTATATTTTACATAGCAATGATTAGAGATGTACAAAACATTGTGAATTCAAATCGTTGGATGCTACTTTGCTCATTTGGGGAATGTTTGAAACCTGAAATCTGTTGAATTTTTTAAAATGGCATGATGCAAACTGAAAGCAGGGCATTCGGATTCAAAGAACGTTTATTTCTAGATACTATCATATAAATGTTTCTAGCTTTTATGAGCATGTATATGGATTTTCCAAAAGTTTATATGTGCTATTTATTTGTTTAAGATTCCGAAGATAATCCACAGACACTCTTGTTTTCTGCAACTTGCCCTCAGTGGGTTTACAATGTAGCAAAGAAATACATGAAATCCAAATATGAGCAAGTTGATCTCATTGGAAAGAAGACTAAAAAAACTGCTATGACTGTAGAGGTAAATTAACTTTTTATAATAATATAAGATTAACACTGTAACTGCATCGGAAATCATGAACATGTATTGCATACCCCTTTCTAAAGGTGTCTGTAGGATCTAGCAGAAAGTTAAGTTGGCGGGCTTGGCTGTGCAACCAGTATTTCACATTTTTTTATGTATCACCCCCATCCTTTTCTCTTTGCTAATTGCTAATGAATACGGTTTGCTTTGGCAGCATTTAGCCATCGAATGTCATTGGTCCCAAAGAGCCGCAGCGATTGGAGATGTCATTCAAGTCTACAGCGGGAGTCATGGACGAACCATAATATTTTGTGAGACAAAAAAAGAAGCAACTGAACTGGCTCTTAATGCCTCAATAAAACAGGTAGAGTGGCACAAAGTATGAAAAAGAATAAATATAATAGAACACAAGAGAGTGAACTTATTCAGATATGGAATACTCATTAGAGCAATTTGTTTAAAAATGCTTTCAAATTCACAACCTGATTGGTCCTCTCTCTTTTTTAAAAAAGTTTTTAGTATCAGATTACTTAGTTACGATCCATAACTGCAATAACTCTTGATGCCTCAAAAGTTTCTGAACACAAATTTCCGTGCTTATGTGGCATTTTTTACTTTTCTGCTGTTGAGTGAGACTTGACCTCTTCTGTGCTTGATTTCTCCCCCTTGAAGCTTTTTATCTTTTTTCCAAAGGATAGTTTTAATACCAATCCCAATTTCCATTATTATATAGTTTTTGTTCAGTTTGTGACCTAATATAATTGAATACAAAACATGATGTATAGAGTTCAAGTAAAATGAAGCTTGTGAGAGATTTCCATATTGTATTTATTTCCTCTTTATTTTAATATACCTCAGTTGTTCTTTAATAATGTTTCTAACCATTACTTTCTGATTTTCTAAATGTCCTAAATGTTTTTGGGGGGATTTCACCAAGTGGATATACAACTGCTTTTATGGTGTTCTGTGGTGGCAGCCATAGACATTGGAGTAAAATTCTTTGCAGATATATATATATTTTTAATTACATTTATATGCCGCGCTTCTCTGGAGACTCAGGGCGGCTTACAATTTTTGGGATACAACCCAGTGTGCTCAGCAATAGCCTTCATTCCATTGTATATGCCTGCTTATTACTAAGCGGCATTTTTACAAGGTCAGCTTATTGCCCCCAACAATCTTGGGTCCTCAATTTACCTACCCCGAGAGGATGGAAGGCTGAGTCAACCTTGAGTCTGGTGGGATTCAAGCCTGCAGTAATTGTAGACAGCTGGATCTTAAGAGCAGGCATTTAACAGCCTGAGCCACCAAAGCTCTTTTATTTGAGAGGTAGGGGTCGGGATCCAGGGAAGAGGCGGAATTGACAGCCAGGAATTGGGTGCACATTGGCTGCAGTCTGTCACTGTTAGCAGTAGCAGTAGAGGAGAGATCGAGTAGACAAGGCATAAGCAGGTATCATTCAGAAGGAGTCTCAGCAGTTCATCCAGCGTTCGGAGTAGGAGAAACAAAGTCATTCACTAAAGGCACAAAAGTAAGGTTTATTTTTCTTTATTCTTCTACATCTCCAAGTTGGGTAACATTGAGTAGTTGACAATCAAATTCTTCATACAATATGTTAAATCATAATTAGCTAATAACCAGTAGCTTTTCCCCAACATCCGGTAACAATATGGTAAAGGCAAACGTAGTTTATTCACCCCCGCCCCGGTCCACACCTCGTAGACCTGTGAAACAACCTAAATCACTTTCACCACTTTCACCTTTTGTGCACACGCATTTCCCCCCTGCCCCCTGCCCATCGACAACATTTCCATTCCACATCAATCCCTTCCTGCTCTGTGCTGCAGCCATCTGTCAACGTTAGCACAGCGGGGAAGGATGGCAAGACCTCCTGTTTTGGTGTCTCGGCTCTAGGCATGGCATGCAGAGTTGTGACAGGCAGCCCCCTCTACCACGGCTCCACCTGTAAGACATAAATAAGAATATCAGAAATCGTTTTCCCCAACACCCACTACAGTTAGAGGGTATGCCCAGGTCTGTCAGGATATGTGGTATGGAACCGGTTCACCAAGCGTCATGACAAGAGTCGTGACAAGGAGACCAAGTCAAGGGGAAAGGAAGTTTAGCTCTGCCAAGAATAAGATCCTGGAGATTAGTTGAAAGAAAATATGGAAACTTCTGGTGAGCCTTTTCTAATTCTAAGATGTGGTATTATGATGTTATCTGCAGTGTTTTTGTCTTGAGGAAGTTTAGCCTTCAAAATATTTGGAGTACCTCTAATATAGTCTTGTCAAGCAGAGATTTTGATGTTTCAGTTGAATTGAGGGAAATCAATCCTGTTATTTGGACAATTCTCTTGATTTATTTCTTTTATATTTGCAGGATGCACAATCTTTACATGGTGATATTCCACAAAAGCAGAGAGAGGTCACTTTGAAAGGCTTTCGTAATGGAGCATTTGAAGTACTGGTTGCAACTAATGTGGCTGCCCGTGGCTTAGATATTCCAGAGGTTGATCTGGTAATACAGAGTTCCCCACCAAAGGTAAAATAACTGGTTTTGGGCAGAGGGAAAGGTTATTTGTACCAAAAGTGCTGTTTAATGTTGCTTAGTTAAAGTGACACAGAAAAATTATTAAAGCTTGCTGCAAAGAGGACTTGGGATCCTCACTTGAGTTGCTTTGCCTTTTTTGCTAGTAAACACAGCACAGTTGAAGTGAGAAAGTTGGAAAATTATTTTTATTTCTTCAAAAATAGAATTTTATTCTTCCTCTTAGACTACAAGGGATGCGGTGGCCCAGTGGCTAAGACGCTGAGCTTGTTGATCAGAAAGGTTGGCAGTTTGGCAGTTCGAATCCCTAGCACTGCATAATGGAGTGAGCTCCCATTACTTGTCCCAGCTTCTGCCAACCTAGCAGTTGGAAAGCATGTAAAAATGCAAGTAGAAAAATAGAGACCACTTTGGTGGGAAGGGAACAGTGTTCCGTGTGCCTTCAGCATTTAATCATGCCGGTCACATGACCACAGAGATGTCTTCGGACAGCGCTGGCTCTTCGGCTTTGTAACGGAGATGAGCACCACCCCTAGAGCCTGAAACGAGTAGCATGTATGTGCTAGGGGAACCTTTACCTTTAGACTGCTAGCTAAAATTTGCTACCCTGTCTTATCAGGATGTTGGGGTGTGAGGGTGGGCCAAATCCCTAATGTTTTACAAGGATTCCAAAACGGCTATTATTCCAGGCACATCCATGAATACTATGTAATTCTTCATGAATTCTACCTATAATGGTGTAAATTTATTCAAATATCATCTTGCTGTTCAAGTTGTTTCTAAGTAGATTTTTATCAAGACTCAGGGCTTACAATTTTGGGATACAACCCAATGCAATAGCCTTTTATTACCTTTTTACAAAGTCAGCTTACCTACCCCAAGAGGGTAGAAGGCTGAGTCAACCTTGAGCCTGGTGGGATTCGAGCCTGCAATAATTACAGGCAGCTGGACTAAGTGCTAGGCTATTAACAGCCTGCACCACCAAGGCCCTTTATTTTTGAATCTATTAATTTTAACATTCTTAAAATTCGTTGAATTCTCACCATAAATGTCACACAATGGTAATATAAATAATTTCCTGCTGAGGCAATTCATAGTTTACACAAAGATAGCTTCGTTTCACTTTACTGCTGTCATTAATAGTGTATTTTAAAGAATATACCATTCTGTATATTTGTAAGTAAAACGTTGGCTTTTCTGCAACATGCATGTCATTTGAATGTTTCTTCGTAAAGGATGTAGAATCTTACATTCATCGCTCTGGACGCACAGGCCGAGCTGGACGGACTGGAGTTTGTATCTGTTTTTATCAACGCAGGGAAGACTATCAGCTGAAACAAGTAGAACAAAAAGCGGTAATTGTTTCTGAATTTCTTAGGGGAAATTGTGGACATCTCCCTCTGTTGTAATTTTTTAAAAAACCATATCAGTTTTTAAAGTGCTTCTTATCATTTTAACTAAAGTGTTTAGGACTAGTTTTCTGACCAACTTTTGTCAGTGAAACTGTGCCTTCTATTTTCAGGGTATTACATTTAAACGTATAGGTGTTCCCACAGCAACAGACATAATTAAAGCTTCCAGTAAAGATGCAATCAGGTATGTTAATTCTAAATATTAAGTAAAAGTATCTGAAATGAGATAAGCAGCTTTATGACAGAAGCCCCACTCCTTTTTTCCCCCATGTGTGTTATAAGGATGCTGCTACCACTGTACAGTAGTTTCTGTTTGAACATTTCATGAATGGTTCATTGTTCATTTTAGTGGTTTTGTAAATACTTATTCTTAAACATTTTTCATTCAGATCTTTGGATTCTGTTCCTCCATCTGCCATTGACTACTTCAGACAATCTGCCCAACAGCTAATAGAAGAAAAGGGCGCCGTGGAAGCTCTGGCTGCAGCCCTGGCTCATATCTCAGGGGCTACTTCTATTGAACAGCGCTCTTTGCTCAACTCTGATGCGGTAATAAATACACGGAGTTTAATAGTTACTTACGCACATCCTGATTTTCCTAATGCAATATGTGTAACCTGAGGTACACGTAGTTTTTAATCACAATTAAGAAAATATAAACAGTTTCTCCTTTGGCAGTGATTTCCCCACTGGTGTTTTTGAATATCTAGGTCAACTTGGCAAGTTTAAGACTTGTGGACTTCAACTCCCAGAAATCCTGAGGTAACATGACTGGAGGAAGAATTCTGGGAATTGAAATCCCCAAGTCTTAAAGCTGTCAAGTTTGAAGACCCCTGATCTAGGTGAATACCAACACCTTTCAGGATTTGACTGGCCAATCTTCCTGGGTATAGAAAATTAGTTAGTATGTGGTTGGGTATTAAGGAGAGTAAGGAAGATGACCTTGATGGCAATTGCCAGGATGCTACCAGGGCATGGATTATTCCAATCTATCCAAGTATAACTGTAGCTAGTAAATTGGTGTAAAGTAGTAAAAAGCATTGTATCTCCAAAGTTAAGTAAATGTTCCTAGAATTATTTAATATGCCCTACAATGAAGGCATTTAAATACATTTAGTCATTACAGGGTAAGAAATTCAAATGTAAGCTTAATTTTGAATATATTTTGAAGAGATTTTAAGAAATTATAAAAATAAATATGAATATTGTATAAGAAATTTACAATTAAGGCTTGGAGTTTCCTATATTACAAATCAATGGCTCATTACATCTCAAGAAGTATTAAATGTGTTTCATGAAGTAAAACCAGTGTTATCCTTAACACTGTTGAACACACTCAGAGATACATTAATACATTAGTCATGTGCAAATGTATAATAATATACATGTATATTTGGACAACCATTTGATGGAGGTGGTATAAGGTCTTCTGTCTTGAGTAAGGGGGAGGGGTTGGACTCCCAGGTTCCTTCCAGCCCTATTTCTATGTTATATGTATTTCCCTTTTTGGTTTGTTATTATTGTCAGGGAGTAAAAATCAGCTTCCAAACATCCCTGCTAATTAGAGGCCGACTGTGCCTTTCTTTGCTGTCAACTTTGATTAAATAAAACCCGGAAAGTAATCTAAGAAACATATTTTTATTTACAAAAATAATAAAACCTAACGGACTACATGCCGGCAGCTAAATCTCACACCAAAGGCATATACAGGAAAAGTACAAAGGACGTTACAGGAATTGAAGTAAAACTCTTTGAAGCATGCACAGTAAATCAGAAATCACAAGACAGCCTTATCTCATTACTATGGAGACAAGATAACAAACGTGCTAGCTGGCAGGCAACTGCCTGCAAATCTTAGCTTAGGAGCTTAGCAGACAAATTACAAAAAATGTAGTGACAATTATGTTGCCCACTGGCCTGCTGTTATCCTGTTTTTCAGTTGTTCACCCTCTACTCGCTGAAAAAAATTGTTAAATAGATCTCTCAAACATTCTTTAATCAATAATAGCTTTAGTGGTTTGTGTGTTTGTCTATGCACTAATAATTGCACTCTGTATCATAAATGTATATCACTGATTTTTTTTAAACAAAGGGTTATGTGACCATGGTACTTCAGTGCTCGGTAGAAATGCATGCCACTGGTTATGCTTGGAGGGGTCTGAAAGAACAATTGGGTGAGGACATTGACAACAAAATATCCAGAATGTGTTTTCTCAAAGGAAAAATGGTAAGAACCTTTTTTCCCCCTGCCTATACGGTTTATAGGTGTTACTTGAAAATTTTCTTCTAGTAATTGCTTTCTTTCCTGACTAATCTGGTAATGAGTAAAGCTTAAGTCAGGAGTACAGTGTTGATATGGTATTGGGGAAGATTTGTATAGCTAGATAATTTTATTCAGAAGAGAGTTTTGGACTTAAATAGAAGAAACCTGGATTTGAATGATTGTTTACAATTTATGAATAAATTACAATTTAGGACTCCTGTGTGGGTCAACTATTATAACTAGGACAGCAAATTAAATACAGGTGTTCTTGACTAATCTGTTGCTTGAAACATGTATATTAATGCAAGTATCCTGCTCCTTAAAGAGTTTTGAATTTCTTCAATGACTGATATTCTGTTTCTTTCTTGTGTTAAGGGCGTATGTTTTGATATTCCAAAAGCTGAATTAAATAAAATAAAGGTAAGATTTTACTTTCCAATGTGAATCAGTTTTGAGTAGCTCATGCCATTGGATACCCTTCAGTTGTCATTTATAATCAGATGATCTTAAATTTATTTACTTGTATGCTTGTTTCACAGTCCATTATTGCAAAAGACTTCATAAAATGCCAGCGTGAACTTAAAGTATGTACAGGCAGTCCCTGCTTAACAACCCTAATTAGAGCCAGAATTTTCACTACTAAGTGATACAGTCATCAGGTGAAACGCCATGCGATTGCAGTTTTAGTGGTCCTAGTTGCATTCATTAAAGCAAGGACCTCATGCTTCTCCTGGCCTGCTGCACATGCCTCTGCTTCATGTCAAATCAAATCTTAATTACAGTCAAATCAAATCTTAATTACAGTCTGTATAAGGAGGAGGATGGGGTACAGCCATTTAAAAAGAATAGAAACAATGAAGTTACATCAGAGTCTAAAACTGATGAAAAACTAGAAGATACTAAACAAAGTATACATAAAAGTCTATAAGAATCTAAAAGAAGAGTTAGGACCTTAGATGGGTAGGGTAGGGTACCATAAAAGGTTAGTATGTGGAAGACTGTATCAGGTTATAGAGCATTCTAATAGATACTCATGAAGCCTTATGGCACAGCCCATCATCCAACCAATTTGGAGCACTACTGCAATAGAGTCCGGCAACATTATATGTTGTAGCAGGGTTGATAACTGAAAGCAGCAGGGAGATGTAAAATTGTCCAAAACGTCCTGGGTATTTATGCTTCAATTGTGAGATAAGGCTAATATAAATGTCTTTGTAGCACAGGCAGTGGAGGACCACATGCTTTGTTGCTTCTTGAGGTCTAGAGTCACAGGGGCATTGTCTGTCTTTATCAGCCTTCAAGGACAGGTGAGATGGGGGCATGTCATTTTGCCCAGTAAAGGCCCTTGGTGATTAGGGATTTTGAGGTTAGTTAGATAAAAGAAGGCAGACTGCCTGTTGGATTCACTGGCAGTAAATCTTGGATCCTGGCTAGATCCAGTTGACGCTGAGTCTGCGTCATGCTGTTTAATGAGTGCTTTGGTCTGATTGTTCCGTATTCACGCTGAGTAAAAGAGCTGGAGAGAAACCCAAAGATGAAATTTTAGTTGCTAGTTCTTGTTTCCATGTGGATTTCCATCACTCATAGTTAACAGGGAAAGGCCAAGGGATAAAAAGGATAGTCTGAGTCAGTAATTGCGAATGGTCACTACACTGCAGCCTTCACTTTCATGAAGCCTGTTTCTGATCACATAATTGGAGAAAGGGCCCAGCTGGCCACCATAAAGAAGTTGTTGTATTGTCTTGGCTTTAAATAATTTGAGTGCTGTAGGCATATAGTGGCCACTTCTTATCTTAAGGATTTTAAAAGATGGCAGCCTAACTCCTTTACATTTTCAGCAACATAGTTAGTCTCTATGGGTTTTCCTACTGCCAGTAGAATGAAGGTCTGATTGTGTTGCAGAGGCTAATAAGTCTATTAGTAGGATCACTTTTCCCCATTTTTATATATAGGATCAGTAATTGTAAACCTCCCAATCTTTGGGGACTCAGCCATAAGTGTCAATGCAAGTATAGAGTGAGGCCAGAGAACTCCATATTGTTTTTAATGGACTCTGGAAGGATTTAGGTCTCTTCCTGGGCCTTCCCCAGTCTTAGCTGAGCCACAAGGTTTTTGATCTTTGTCACTGTCACTGGTGATACACAAACCTAGTAAGTGATAGTAAGAGCTTTGACAGCATTAACACAGTCCTTGTCAAACCATGGCTTGGAGGGGTGCTGTCGTTGCCTCATTGGCACTGTTATTACTGGTTAGATGTTGGTGGAGCTCTTGGGTAAGAGTGTTATAATTCTCCCACAATGCCGCAGGAGACCCAGCTGATGTTGGCCAACTAGAGGCAATCTGAGGCTGATAGCTCAGCTATCATTTAATTTGGAGGTGGATACACTTGAGTTGGCCATAAATTCTTGCTGTTGGCATTAGGAAGGGTGGACAGCAGTCCTCAGTATGGGTCTCTGCATGAAGACTTGTGACTATTGAGAGGTGATTGTGGAATTGAGAGATGATTGCTGTCAAATTAGACAACTTCTAAGGTCTTGACATAAATAAAGGAGGACCTTAAGAGACAATTATATAGTCAGTAGCAGTCATTCTGAGCCAGATGGGTAGGTGAATTCAACTGGGTGGTCACTTTTAAGGGCACCATTTAAAATGTAGAGCTTTACCCTGAAGGCTGTCTAACATGGAAGTCTAACACTGAAGTCCTCTCTCAGGTCTGCAAATTTGGATTCAGCAACATTATATAAAGTCAGCAGCATAAGTTTCCAGTTCAGCCTATGAGAATCTGATCTTGGGTTTTTTTTGCCTCATTGGGGGCATATAAGTATTTATTACCAATAGGGCCATTGTGATTGAATTGAATTAACACTGGCTGTGGAATACAATATTAATGGAAGGGACTTGATATAGCATATAGATCCCCAAGTCCCCTTACGTTGTTCCATACTGTACCCCTGGTTCTGCTCCAATTGAAAATGAATGAAGTCCATTAAGTACCAGTTTGCCAGCTGTGTCATTTTTCCTAAATTACAGTGATGTCATGGTGTAAGTTTACCCCTGCTTCAATTCCCCCCACCCACCTATCTCCCCCTCTCTGCCCATTTAACCACTCTGCACTGTGTCCTGCACCCCCACTGCCCTGCACTTCAGTGTCCTTTCCACCTGCCCCCAGCTGACCTTTGCCATCTTCTTCCTGCCATGGCTGATGAGTCATACATGGTCCAGCCCTTCATGAGGCAGTTGCTGGCCATGTGATGCCTTCCCAAGCCTGGGCTGTACAAAATTCCTCTTACCACCTCAGGGACGAAGTTTCATCCATGTAGTTTAAACCTTTGGTATTTTTTCTAGACAGCTGAATAGGAGATAGAGTAAGCTGGAATGTCAGTTGATCTACACCAGGAGTGTCAAACTGGATTTCTTTTGAGGACTGGATCAGCATTGTAGTTCTGTACGGGCTGGCCAGCAGAGACACCTCTTACAGCACCTTGCTGGCCAAAACGAGATAGGCCCCCCCCCATTTTGGCTGCCAGAGGCACCACTGGCCAATCCTTTGCTATTTCCAAGCCAGCCCCATGGGCCGAGTTTGACATCCCCGATCTACACTGTAGTCACAGGCATGCATTGGAGGAGCAAGGAGCAAGTGATGAAAACTTCATGATGATATCATAATGCACATTGTGTCACTCTGATGAATCCTCTGAAAGTCATGATCTTAAACTTAGGCTGAGGATGTGCGGCTGGTGGTTGTACATCCTTTTTTAAAAAATGGATTGTTTCTTATTCAAGAGTTTTAAAAGTTGCCTTTTCCTATTCTTGTTTTATAAGAGTGTAAACCAGAGGTGGTATTTAGCAGGTTCTGACCAACCAGTAGCGGAAATTTTGAGTAGTTTGGAGAACCGGCAAATCCCACCTCTGACTGGAGATTTTACAGTGTCCTTCCCCTGCCATGCCCACCAAGCCACGCCCACAGAACCTGTAGTAAAAAAAAACTGAATCCCACCACTGGTGCAGACTTATGAAAGCAAACTTCATTTACACTGTTTTCTCAGTGTTTTCTTAAATACCATGTTTTGAAACGCCCTGAAAACATTCTTCTGAAAGAAGGCAAAAGAGCTCTTGAATTTCAGGTACAAAAAGTAGTTCGTGATAATTCATATGTGTCTCTGATGAAGCTTAAGCATTTTTATTGCTGTCTGTTTAGTAGTAAACATTGGTCAGCTTTGTCAATTCTGCTCTTCCTATAGAATAATACATGTTTTTTTTAAATTAGGAAACATGGCAAGATACAAGACGCTGGCAACTTTCTGTAGCAACAGAATTGCCTGAGCTTGAAAATACACCACGCGAGGGAGGCCGAAATTCAGGCTCGGACTTCAGGAATGGAAGACGAAACGGTGGTTTCAACAGGCCTGATCGATTCAGAAATAGGGGCCAGAAACGGAGCTATAACCAAGCTTTTTGATAATTTGTTAATTTATCAAAATGGGACTCGAACCTCTTGTTTTATCATAAGTAAAATTAATTTACACTTTATTTATTAGCCTGGTAATTTGTGTTTTAATCATTAGCCTGAATGTGTCTCATTCATTCAATTTGGGCTGCAAAAATTTCAGGTTAAAAAGATTATTTAAGCACAAGGAGTGCTACACTGTCATAATTAGTTGCAGTGCCCCAATATCTTGGGCACAAGTACATCTCCAGCCTTTGGTTGGTAGCACATTAGAAATTTTGAGAATATGTTGTGGATGCTCCCTATGGCTTTTTCCCCTCGGCCCCATTTTCTGTATTTCACTTTATTTTTTCCAGACCAATGGGAATTTCTAATGAAATGGTCATCCATTCTTCTTGCTTTTTAAGAAAGCTTTTGAGGATCATTTCACATCGAATTTCCAAATTGAGATTTATTCATTCAGTTGGCTTCCCTTTTTTTAAAAATACTGTTATTCAGTTAAATCAGAGCCATGAGTCTGGAAGGTGGTTAGATATTAAATAATTCAACCTCAATGACATATGTGACAGAAGTAGGACAAAAGGCAACTGAATATCATTCTAAAAACATTTTTACAAAAGCCTATGTATCTGAAAGATGCATTCAATGATTCTTTTTGCATATGCCCTAACATGGAGGAAGGAGACACAGTATTCAACTTAAATTGAAATTGCAGAAGTTGAAGTTGTGTTCTTGTTTTATTTTTTCTATAATACATTCCTTTTCTGGTAAATGTTGACAATTTTAAAAGATGTTACTTGATTTTTCTCAGGTGATCTTTAAAGAATTAAATAGAATTTATACTTTATTTGGGAATCCTGCAGATCTCTTTCTGGTACATTTTGTATAGCATGCTGCTCAGAAAAGCCAATCCCTGACTTCACATGATTCCTCTTAAACATTTTTGATAATAGAATGTGGTTCACCATTAAAAAAAAACCCTAGGAAGTACTGGTCTAATTAAAATTCTCTTCATGTAAATGGTTGGATTAAAGTAGATTTGATTAATTCCCTGGGTGATACGCTTAAGGAAGGTAGACTTTTTTAATACTGTGCATAGTGTAAGGACAGTAACAGAATGATTCTTTTCTTGCCCATAATAGTGCTCTGAAATGAAGAAAATATAGGGGAATTCCCCATGTAATGGATTTGGAGATAAAGTGCTTGCAAGCTCTATTTATGTCTCCTATGGCAGTGGTCGCCAACTGGTGGGCCGGGGACCACTGGTGGGCCACAAGAAAATTTTGGTGGTCCGCAGAGAAATGTCCCCCCAAGCATTCCCCCCAAAGCAATTAATCCAGGCTGCGCTGTCCACATGGCCTGCCCACCTGCTGGTCCCCATCCTTCAGCCGAGTGCAAACTTTACCTTGAGTAGAGCCACACGAGCTGGAACTGGAAGGTAAGACCAATGGTGGGAGAGGGAAATCCCCCCCGGGGTGGCTTGCTGACCTGGATGGGAAAGTTGGTCCCATATTCCAGAGCTGCAGTAGTCACAGGACTGGGCCTTTGGTCATCCCGGAGCAGCTCCTCCAGTCCATGGCAGGCCGGTGCACCCGGGTGGAGGAGCAGCTGCTCCGGGATGACCAAAGGGCCAGTCTTGTGACTACTGCAGCTCTGGAATATGGGACCGGCCCGTGGTGGGATTGGAAATTGCCGCCGTAGCAGGTGGAACGTGTAATGTGCAAATTTGTGGGTGGTGCAACGTGCAAAAAGCAGCACAGCCCTCACCAGCCAGGATTAGTGGTCTGTGGGATTTAAAATTATGAGTTTGGTGGTCCCTGAAGTCCAAAAGGTTGGTGACCCCTGTCCTACGGTATTCAAACTTGTGGGCACAATTCTTTCTAGCTACTGAGCTGTTGAGGTTTAGTCTAAGAACAACTAGATCTTGCAAGCCTGGAGTTGACTTGTTTTACAGAAGTAAGATTTTAAGGTTAATCCCTTGAAATCATAAATAGTCGTCTTGATCTTTTTCTGCCGTTTAAGATTGTTTTACAAAGCTTTAAAAAAAAGATTTGTAGCATGTGTTCTGGATATGTCACAATTGGACCAGTTCTGGTCATGATGGCATACATGGAATGCTAAGCTGCCCCTATTTGGAAATCCTCAATATGGACATGGATATAACCAAGGTAGAAGGGTAGGAGAGTCCACTATGGTCACAGAGGCAAGCTTGGGAAAGCAGGCTTATGCAATGGGATATATAGTAACTCAAAGCACATACAAAATTCTCAAAATGCCAGATTATCAGATGGTGCTAACTGGCTGGTGAGATTTCTGGCAGTTAGTCCATCAAGTTATTAGTTAAGAAGCACTATTCTATACCAATTTTTTTCAACTTCAGCCACTTTCTGATGCGCAGACTTGTGCTGCTCCTCCCTCCCATGTACAGCAAGAGTTCTATGGGTGTTTATTCAAAAAAATCCCAAACTGGTGCTAACAAAACACCCCCATTGCACAGGTCCAGATTCCAAGCTCAGCAGGGCAAGAGTCCCTGCATAAACCAAGTCCAACAGACACACAAAGCAGTCCAGGAGTCAAACAGGTCTAGGATGCATGGCACAAGCACACAAGGCGCAGAACTGGGCACATTGCTTCAGCAACACTCAAGTCCTCAGGGTGGAATTAAGTAGGGAACCCCGTGCAGCCCTTCAGGAGAGGTGAAGTTGCCTACCCCCAAATAGTCTAGCTGACCTGCATTGTGTCTGCATGCTCTAAGTCAGGGGTCTCCAACCTTGGCTACTTTAAGACTTGTGGACTTCAACTCCAAGAATTCCTCAGCCAGCTTTGCTGGCTGAGGAATTCTGGGAGCTGAAGTCCACAAGTCTTAAAGTGGCCAAGGTTAAAGACCCCTGCTCTAAAGTGACTTTGATCAGGAGGAGCTGTGGACTCCACCTCATTGCTAAAGGGCGACAGTTGCTCCCAGTCCTAATCTGGAGCCTCTTGGCTTTGCTGGCTGGGGAATTCTGGGAGTTGAAGTCCTCCAGGCTTAAGGTTGGAGATCTCTGTTCTAGATGAGACGAAGGTGCTTCTCTCGTAGAATCCGAAGTTGCCCAGCGACCGTTGCCACGAGCAACCTCCCACCGCGGCGGAGGTTCCATTTTGACTGAGGGAAGACAGCCGCGTAAGCGAACGTTGCGTCTCTCTCGGCGCATGCGGACTATTAAAGAGAGCGCAGGGCCGAGGAAGAGGGGGGGGGTCCGGCGACGCCAGCCGAGGAGCAGCTTGCGAGCGGCGTCTCTCAGAGAAAGCAGCACCGAGAGGGCAAATGGCGGAGGCGGCGGCGGGCGCCGCCGAGTGGGCCTCGCTCTGCGCAACTTTCCGCAGCGCCCTCAACCTCTCCTACGTGGAGTCTAAGAAGGACCCGGACACCGAGCCCTACCGCTCCAAGTACAGCGCGCGGGAGCTGCTCGAAGGCCTCAAGCAGCTGCTCGGCGCTGGGGAGGCCGAAGGTGCCCGTGGGCCTGGCGAGGAAGAGGAGGCGTCGTCGTCCGAGGGCGAGCAGCAGCGGCGACGCGCGGTGCGACTGGCCGTGGTCGAATACGAGCTGGGCGTGAACCACACCGACACCCAGGAGTGCTCTGCCGGCGAGGAGCACCTGGCGAAGTGCCTGCAGCTGCTGGAGCGGCACCGCCTCTCCCGCGACTGCGTCTCCCTCTACATCCAGGCGCAGGTGCGGGAAGGACCCCCGCCCCGAGGGCGCCCCTACCCACCTATCCCCTCAGCAGGCGCCTGCCTTGCCCGCCCGGAGTGGATGGGAGCGTCGCCCGGCGCACCTGGGGAAGGCCGCCAAGGCATCGGCAGCACCGAGGGAGGGAAGAGGCAGGCGGGGATAGGACAAAGCTCGGCGGCGTTGCTTCTTTGGGAGCAGGGGCTGTCGTCAAACTTGACAGCTTTAAGACTTGTGGACTTCAACTCCCAGAATTCCTCCTCCAGTCGTGTTAGCTCAGGGATTCTGGGAGTTGAAGTCCACAAGTCTTAAAGCTGCCAAGTTTGAAGACCCTTGGTTTGGGAAGGGAAAAAAGGGGTGCTAGGATGGGGAGGGTGGAATCTGTAATCGGAGCACAGCATCCAATATACCAGGGGTCCCCAAACTTGGCAACTTTAAGACTGGTGGACTTCAACTTCCAGAAGGCTGGAGAATTCTGGGAGTTGAAGTGCACAAGTCTTAAAGTTGCCAAGTTTGGAGACACCTCTGCAATATACAGTAAGGCGGGTTGAAGGTATTGTATTCTGCAAGCTTTTCCCTTTAGCCAGCCAGCTGGTACCCAGGAATTCGGACTGCTTTTCCGTGAATCGACTAACTCCCAGAATTTCCCCCAATGACTTGAGTTTTTGAAGTCTGGAGGAGTGTGCCATGTTGAGGACGCTGGGTTGACCCTTATGTGTCTGTGTGTGTAGTTTCTAGGACTAAAAAGAAATAACTTGAGTTGACAAAAGGCCGTGCTGGACAGTGATGCAAAGTTTGGAGAGTTGGGTAATAATAAGACTTGAGTCTGTATGAGCCTGGTCATGGCAGAATATTGCAATCTGGATGGTGTTTCAGTGTTGACAGGTCGATCATTTTCACCATTTGGTGATCTGTTGCAAGCTTTGATCAGACTGCAGTATTGCCTGATCAATTCCTCAAAGAGCTTTGGAGTTTGCTAATGAGAGACCCAGTGAAAGGAGTCAGCTCCTTTGCATCTTTCACAAATCAGAATAAGAATGTTACCATTTAGAATGATTTTTCCCCCTACTTCATAATGGAAGCCTGCAAAAGAAATATCTATTTTAGGCAATACAAGAGTTGGGTGGAGTTGGGTGGGGGAATGGTAACAGCCTAGTGCAGAAGTCTCCAAACTTGGCAACTTTTAAGACTTGTGGACTTCAACTCCCAGAATTCTCCAGCCAGCATAGCATAGAGTTGAAGTCCACAATTCTTAAAGTTGCCAAGTTTGAGGACCCCTGGTCTAGTGTGCTGTGTCTCTGCTGTCATCAATTATGTGTTTGTGTTAGTCATCAAGAAAGTTCAGCTGTTCTATCTAGCATACCGGCAGTAGACTGGCACCATACATACTGCTCTGTTGCAAGCGAGCATCATTTCTATCCACAGCTTAGGAATATCCTGTGCTGTTGAAGTCAAGAGTTGAATGCCTGGATCACTCTGGGCAGTCAGGAATTTTATGCATTACATTATTAAAAATTCCTTTATTTTGGTATTTCCTGCCAAATAACATTGAGCAATAGGAGCCATTGTTAGTAACGTCCTGTTTAAATTGTACATCCAGCTACCCAATATTTTCTTTAAAGATATAGAATTGAAAAGAATATCTGATGCAATATTTTAGATCATTTTTACTGCTCCTAGTAGGTAAATGGACATTTACAACTTGTTTCCTAGGAGTTGATCCTGAAAAAAGCATGAAATATTTCCAGTACTTGAAATGATTCTAGTATTTGTTTAGTGCAGTTCATATAGTATTTGTTTCTGAAATGACCCCATATCATTCCTATGTAATTTCAGTTTTAGGTTATCTATTTGGTGCCATTTGTCATTTAAAAAAATAACCCATTTGTTCCTCATGTTTTGTAGAATAATCTGGGCATCCTCTGGTCAGAAAGAAATGACATTAAAATAGCACAGACTTATCTGGAATCTGCAGAGGCTTTATATAATCAGTACATGAAAGAGGTAATATGTGAATCAGTTTACTTCATAATTTTGTGGTATTCCTTGGATACCTATGTGGATGATTGAGTTTTCTGAGAAAATGCGCGCAAATATTTTTAAAGGTTTTCTTCTTATGTGTCATGCTTTTGAAAATTGATAGCTAAATCTAGCTGAGGTATCAAATGTTTTGCAAAAAATTATTGGCATTTAAGCATCAGTGCAAAAAAATGCTTAGAATATTAGCATCAGTGCAACATTAAATTGTATTAACGTTTAAAACATTTTAGTTATTAAAGCATTTCCAAAACAATCTTGCCACTACTTCTGTTAGTTTTACTAGTTGTACTGAAATATTTTAGTAAGAGTATTGTTGTGTGGCTAATAATGCTACAAAGAACAATCAAATTTCATTGTTTGTTTTTATAAAGCACCTTCTAATGGGCCAGACTCATCATGCATTACAATCAGTTGATTTTGTTCTATTGTTGCATTAGCACAATGGACCTATTGTTATAGCCATCTTTGACTCTATTTATATATGGAGCTACCCCAGGAGACATTTTCAGACATATTTTAATGAATTACAGCAGAAAATTGGTGAATGAATGCATAAGAATGTAGAAAATTTCCTTGGTTTGTGTTATTCAGTTCTTATGTAACTGAATTTTCTTTCAACTAGAAATAACACACCAATTCTTCAACTATAGTTTTAATGGGTTCTGTGCCAGGCTCCATCTTTTACTTGAGTTTACTCAGTGGTCTTTTCCATACCAGATCTGCTGTTATCTTTTATGTCATTCCACTGCATAGAAGTGTATCCAAGTTCTACAGGATCATATCTGATTGGCTGTTCCCTAGCAGAGGTTAAAAGCATTTCATTTGGACCTTTCTGATTTTCTTTTGATTTACAAGTGTTCGGCCTGCCTTTCCTTCTGGTGGATTATTAAGCCATGTACTTTAACAAAAATTATGTTACTCAACTCCTCAGTACAGGTAGTCCTCGACTTACAACAGTTCATTTAGTGACCGTTCAAAGTTACAATGGCATTGAAAAAAGTGGCATGATTGTTTTTTACACTTACGACCGATGCAGCATCCCCATAGTAAGTGACAACTGACTCATATTTATGACAGTTGCAGTGTCCTGGCATTATGTGATCATCTTTTGCAACCTGACAGAATGGGGAAGCCAGATTCATTTTGCAAACTTGTTAGTAACTTAACTGCAGTGATTCACTTAACAACTGTTTCAAGAAAGGTCATAAAATAGCAATGGCACTTAAGACTTATATACCGCGTTACAATGCTTTTTTTGTTTTGCAAAAAATGGGGCAAAACTCACTTAATGCTGTCTTGCCTAACAATGGAAATCTTGGTTTCAATTGTAGTTGTGAGGACTACCTGTTAAGTATTGGAATGCAGCAACCCAACTTTTTTTTAAGCCTGTAGATTATGTAGGATCAAGAAGGAATTCTTGTAAACAAGATCATGCTTGATGTTAATGTTTTGCTTTTAAAACATTATTTTTATTACCTTAAGTACTTAAGGGCAGAAAATGTCATGTGATCTCTCTGGGTGCTAGATTACCTGTCCTTGGTTTAAAAATATTACCTTTCAATCAGTTCTCTCCTGTTGGAATAAGGAAGACAGAATATATGTGAAATCTATGTGACTAGCAGCATATGCTATGCAATAAAGCTCAGTGATCTGGATGTGTAGCAGAGCCAGTGTTGTTTTTATCTGTCTTGTTTTTTTTTAATTGCTTTGGGTTTAGGTTAGTGCCCTTAACTATCGTTAGCTGCCCAGGGTCATGAATTTGAGATAGGCAGTCATATAAATTGAAATATTTTTTTCTCCTCAAGGGAAACAATTTAATTGTCTTTAATTTCTGCTATTTGATTTTGTTTATACTTTCGGAATGATTCCTTAAGAGTGTTTCCTAGTTCTAAACAGGTTTTGCTGTAGTACCCAAATGCAGCCAGCAGAGTGAGCACAGGTTTGCTGTATATGTTACCTTCAGCGCATGCTGTGTTTTGCAGAATGGGAATCCTCCATTTGATTCCAGCGAGCACTTCATGACAGAAGAGACACTCTCAGACCAAGAGCGATCAAAAAGGTGGGTGAACTAAAACATAAAATGGAAGTTGGTGAACAAGTTTATTTCGTATCGTTAAAACTAAGATATTGTTTCCCCAGGTTTGAGAAAGTCTATACTCATACACTGTATTATCTGGCTCAAGTCTACCAACATCTGGAAATGACTGAGAAAGCTGCACAATATTGCCACACCACTCTCAAACGGCAGCTAGAGTATAGTGGTTACTACCCAATAGAATGGGCTCTCAATGCAGCCATTTTGTCTCAATATTATCTCACCAAGGTAATTATTTCAATGTTTTCTTCTGTGTGTCTCATTTGTTAAAATATTAAAAGGATGATGCTTATTGGCAGGCATTAGATTCTGTATGGACTCACCTGGTTGAACTAGATTGCTATTAAAATTATTTTGTCAAGCAAATAGACAAAATAATTTCAGTTATATAACTTGTTTTCCTACATTTGATTGAGACTGGGTCAGTAATGCATAATAATTAGACATATTCAGTAAGAGTAGCTATGAAATCTCAAAATAAGTCTGGTACTGTTTTTATTCATTTTTATTTGCAAGTTGCCCACGTTCACATATGGTGCCCCTTCTGTGATGCCCCAAGACATGCTTTGATTGCACCAATTATTTCCAAATAAGAGGGCCATGCAGGTTGGGTGTATTATTTTTAAGGGACACTTACAAATCAGGTGTCCAATTTTTTTTACCAGGTCGAACAGCTGTGCAAAACTTTTTAATTAGACATGCTGTTTTATTCTCCCATTATGTTTTCCTTTCTTAGGATCTAATTGTTGTATTAAACCATTCTTTTACTATATTTTTATTATAAAGGCTGGTCAAAGACTAATCAAAGACCATAATAAAGATACTTGGCAAAACTACTGTGCCTTTTTAGAGTTTCTGGCTTTCACTATATAAGTGAAAGTTATACTCAATAACATCTAAGTAGCAAAAGTTGGTGGTGACAATCGTGTAAGTACCTTTTCATTTTTGATCAAGCCACATAGGAGGTCATCTAATTTCAGAACACTAATATTTAAGAGTTTTACTTAAATGAAATCTAGGAGTGTATTATGGTTGAGAAACAAGCCCTGTTATATCGTTTCCTTACAGCAATGTTTCATGGAATCCAGGCATTGTTTAGCAGCTGCCAGTGTCATCATTGGCCAAGCTGGACAGATGCCATCTGCAGAAGACAGTAAGTAACCTCATTCCAGTTTCAACTGGGGTGATACTGATTTTGGCTTAGTGTCAATGCTAAATGCCTTGCTTTCTTTTCATGACTTCTGTCGTTGTCCCCTTCATCCCTGTCTAATCCAATCAGTCTCACTATCCAGTTGATTTTTGTAAGATTAAAATGAGGCTTCAGTTCAGAAAAAAATAACTCTTTCCTTTTACCAAACTAGAATTTCTGCAGATAGCTTATAAATGTTTTTGCCCCTACTGTTTCTCTTTGCATCAGCCAGTAGGAGTAAAAACGGTCAGAGAGAAGAGTAGCAGCTTGAGAGGAAATTTCACCAGACCTGTTCTTGTAGTGGCCATTTCCTCTGAAATCTTCCATGGCCTAGAGATTAAGTAACAGGATAGTGTCTGAGGTGAGGGGAAACTTATACTGTATATGTTTTTGGCTATCCCTAGTAATTTTTACATTATTTTAAATGTTCAGGTGCATTGAGAAAGTTGGTTTATAAGTACTCCAAATAAAACTTTATTTTCAACATTATGCTTATATCATTGTGAAGGTTTTGACGTGGATTTAGGCTACTGCCATGCTAATGCTAAGAGAGAAATGGCTTTGCTATTTTGCCTTTAGGCAGAAGGAAGGAAGAAAACATTTGATAGGTTCTTTTGTGAGTATAGTCTATGTTTGCAATACACTCCTTTTATTTATTTTTTTACTTGGAGGAATGTTGATATAGAAATTGATCTAAATTATTTTAATCCTATTAGGAAAACTATGTTTCACTTCTAAATTATGTTTATATCCTGCCTTTCCCAAATGGAAATTAGCAGAGCCAAGGAAGTGTCATGAAATTGATCAATGTTAGTAGATTCAGAATCAGATATTGGCTACGTAATCAGCCTTTCTTTATAACTGTTGTATAGCTATTAAGAATAAAAGTTGGGATTGTGAAATGATAACTTGTTCTTTTCTTGAGAAACTCTTCCGGGTCTTGTTGCGGGCTAGCTTAACATACGCTATATTTTTAAAATCAGACGAATCAGAACAAGACCAGCAAGATCTTCGACAGAAAAAGGCTGAAATCGCGAGATGTTGGATTAAATACTGCTTGAACCTGTTACAGGGGGCCCGAAAGCTGCTTGAGGTATGCAAGGGAACATATGCAAATAACTGTGATTTGTTGCTGTTTACTGTTTACTATTGTAACTATAACTAACCCTAAATACTTACATATCTCCTACTGAAATTGAAGCAATAAGAGAGGGGAGCCTATTTCATCCTAGCCCTAGATTACTTTAAGACTGATTTTTGGTAGCAGTTCTGTACCAGTGGATCAGGACAAAGGTCACCACACTATTAAAAAGATGTTGAGGCTCTAGAAAAAGTGCAGAGAAGAGCAACCAGGGTGATTAGGGGACTGGAAGCTAAAACATGAAGAACGGCTACAGGAACTGGGTATGGCTAGTCTAGTGAAGAGAAGGACCAGGGGAGACATGACAGCAGTGTTCCAATATTTGAGAGGCTGCCACAGAGAGGAGGAAGGGGTCAAGCTATTTTCCAAAGCACATAAAGGCCAGGCAGCAGATATTGGATGGAAACTGAACAAGGAGAGATTTAATCTGGAAATAAGGAGAAACTTTCTGACAGTGAGAACATTCAACCAATGGAACAGCTTGCCCTCGGAAGTTGTGGGTCCATCATCACTTGAGACTTTCAAGAAGAGATTGGACTGCCATTTGTCAGAAATGGTGTAGGGTCTCCTGTTTGGGCGGGGGCGTGTTGGACTAGATGACCTACCAGGTCCCTTCCAACTCTGTTAATCTAATCTAAAAGGGACAAAAATGTGAATGTAGAATTCAGTTTTTCTCAAATATGAAGCTTATTCTCATCTTACATGCATATTAATTTATTCCTGCCATTAAGCATAGTACAAACATCTCATTCAAAACTCTTTCCCACCCCCACGCAGCAGCAGCAGACATTACAAAAAACTGTTTGCTGTGGGATGAGATATCAGTGGAGCAGAAGTGAATGTTAGGTTTTTAAAAGGGGGAGGGAAATCCTATGAGTTTCCTTGAGGGGTTTGTTCCAAGCCTGATTTCTCAGGTGGACAATAAGAAAGGGAGTCAATGGGCCAGTTTGGGGTGCTTGTAAGCCACAAATTGCTCATCCCCGAGGTAACTGCTACTACATCTACAAAGATAGGAGCTGGTTGTTAGGTTCAAGTGTGGCATATAAAAGCACACTTAAAAGGCTTCTGTTTCCGTAACAACACTCTTTAATTGTGTGTCTGTCAACTATAAGTACAAAAAAGGCAGCACTGAGTACAGTTAAAAGAAAAATACACAAATGTGTAATGGCAGATTTTGCCCATTCTATTACTTTTGAGTTTAAAGAGATGTTTTACATTATTTTTGCTTTCACCCTAATAATTAGTCACAGTTTCTTCATGGAATATTATGCTTGGCTGTTTCTGTGTCTAAATATGCATCTTAGAAATTGAAAAAGGAGCCTCATGCAGAACCTAAAGGGCTGCACAATTGTTTAACTGTGCTATGTGCATCTAAAGCAAAAGTACTGCTTTCTTGGCTATGTTTGTACAGAATGGTAATGCAACCATTACCATACTAACTCACACTGCTTGGATTGTTTTCCTGGCACCTCCTGATAGCAGGCTTAGCCAACAACCGCTCCCTCTGTGAATTGTTTCCCAAGTCAGATAAAAGAAGCATTTTGGATTATTTCTGTTGAAAGATTGGAAAAGAATCATATCTGAATATTTAGTACATACTACACAATAAGCAAATCGTGACTACAAGTGGAATCGGGGCACAACCAAATCAGCAGGCATTAAGCAGGATTCATTCATAGTGGTCTGTTCTTTTCAGGCAAGATGGATACTTGTCAGGCTACCAAATGTATTTCCAGGTATCTTGGCAGATGTGAATATGTCAGCATTTCATAAATATTCACATAAACTGCACGTGTGAAGTGCACTGCTTTATAAGACTTTCCTTTAGATACAATTCTAGTTTTAATTCATCTATTTTAGTTGTAATATACGGTAATTCAAGTGAAGTTGAGAATAGTTTGTAATACATAAAGAATTGTTGCACAGATTAGCTGTAGATTCTTTCAAATTGCAAATGAAAGGATAGGAAACTCACTGTGAGGAGGGGAAGACAAAAATGTTGGAACTAGTCTAACTGAAGTGATAAACAATTGGAGTGGTCTTTGTCATACCAAGAATTTAGAGCTGTTCTTATGTAAGGAATGAATTCATCAGTTCTGCGACATTCAAGCTATTATTTAAAAATCAATTCTGCTGATTTTAGGACAACATTGGTGAGCTGGATCCAGACAGGCAAGTGGAACTGAAAGCCCAGCAGGAAAAAGAGGAGGATGAGAAGGAAAAAGAAAGAAAGAAGGCTGTTCTCTTTGGAACTAGTGATTTGTGTGATTCTATTTTGGCCATGGAAGAGAAAGTGAGTTGTGTGTTTTCATTAGACTTCAAAGAAGCCAGAGAAGTCTTCTTAGTAGGTCAGAACTATGTCAATGAAGCAAAAGAGTTCTTTCAGGTAGATGGGTATGTCACTGATCACATTGAAATTGTCCAAGACCACAGTGCTTTATTTAAAGTGCTGGCTTTCTTTGAAGAAGATTTTGAGAGGCGTTGCAAGATGCACAAGCGTAGGATCGATATGCTGGAGCCACTGTACTCAGGCTTAAATCCTCATTATTATCTGCTGCTCTGTAGGCAACTTCAGTTTGAATTGGCAGATACCTATTATGAGATGATGGATTTAAAAGTGGCCATTGGCAATAAACTAGAAGAGCTTGACTCTCACACAATAAAGAAAATAAATTCACTTGCTCAGATGGCAATGAAATTCTATGAACTCTTCTTAGATTCACTGAGGAACCCGGATAAGATCTTCCCAGAGACACTTGAGGAAGATGTGCTGCGCCCTGCAATGGTGGCCAAATTTCATATTGCACGCCTTTATGGCAAGCTGATTACTGCAGATGGCAAAAAGCAGTTGGAGAATATGCAGACCTCCTTGGAATATTACTCATTTCTAGTAGATTATTGTGAGAAGCACCCAGATGCAGTCCAAGCTATTGAAACTGAGCTAGAACTGAGTAAAGAAATGGTTGGTCTTCTTCCAGCCAGAATGGAAAGGCTAAAAGCAAAGCTTTCAACTTTCACATAACTTCTTTTATTCCCATGACAGTGTGCAATATTAATATGATGTCTGTCTAAAGAGAGAGTGTCCCTTATGACAGTTTTCTTGTAGTAATTGAACACCTTTTCTTGCAAATAACCTGCTGTGACAGGCAGCATGGAACCTGTTTCAGGCTGAAAACTGTCCAATGTAGTTGCTCTCCCACACTTAAATATACAGTGAGTGGTCAACTGATGCTCTGTATTATTTGCACCCTTCTGACATGCAAGCCTTCCTGCCTTATATTTTTCTCCTTCCACTGCATGGCCAGTTTCCAGCTGCAGTGTTGTTTTACAGCTATTTCCTATACTAGGGAACGTTTTGTACAGTCCTAGCTATCATGGTAATCTAGGCACTTGGCTGTGTGGCACTGATCCAGATCCAGATTTATCTTTTAAGATTTTTGTTAACAAATCACTAATTTAATTGTGTCATTTTTGTATATGTTGTCCTTCTATCTCCTTTTAGAGGAATCAATAAATAAACATACTTGATGGCAAATTCTCTTGGCATCTTTTTTTGTGCAAATTAATCTGTCACAGCAGTGGAAACTCTCTCTTAATTTCTTCTTCTTTTAACATTCTCTTCAACTATAGGTTGGGGCCTTTTTTCACTTTCCCCTAAAATTTACAAAGGTTCATTTGTTCTCATTTTGCATAATTCTAGCCATGGAAAAGATATTTAAAGGAGGAGGAAGCGAGAGAAATTGATTGGGAAAAAACTCACCTTAATTCCTCAGGAATCTCAATTGATAAACCCTCCCAATACTGGAGAGAAAAGTGGAGTATGGAGTTTTACATTGTGTAGCTACATTTCAAGTTAGGATAATTCCCACATATTTAAAGCCTCTTCTATACATTAGAAGTGATATATACTCCAATTCTTCAAGTAATTGATATTAGTGCTCAAGTACTTGTATTGCATAATGTCCGAAAATGCTAAAGTTAAGAGTAATAGATTCTTAGCCTACAATGCAAACATCCTGGGATATACAAAAGCTTGATTAACTAATATAGATGGACTGGAAGATTCTATAAGGGAAAGAGAACAAGAAGCAGATTTCACTAGCCACCTGCCTCAGTGCTGCAGGGCAAGAGATAGCACTGTGCAAGTTATCTCATTTCTTTTCATGTCTCCCCTTACAATTTGCCCAAAAAAGGTAACATATTATGGGAGACCTATTTTCCCCATGTATCCATATCTTCTTTTTTGCAAAATAGACTGATCTTACAAAAAAATATAAAAATCTCTTATCTTTAGCAGTCGCAAACAAAAGCAGAAGACAATACAGATTTGTTCAGATTACTGTATAACTAATAATGTAAAAGATTGTTCCATAGAGAAATATAAAGGAGACTCCAAGGCTCTGGCAGGCCATGAGATGGTGGTCGTCTGCTCCTATATTGTGGAGACAGCTCTGCTATAAAGAGTTCAAAGTTGTATAAAACAAAGTGCTAGTAGTGAGAACATAGGGATTGGAGGCAATGTATAAGATGTTAAACAAGAATAAAAGAAAACAACCCTTCAAACACCAAGGGCCAAGCCAACCAAACCGTTAGCCTCCTGACTTAACCAGCCCCCTCTTCCTAGCCCAGCATGGAAGATCAACATCTTCATGGTCTTCGGATGGCTAAAATAGTAAGCCAGGTCAATTAATTTTGAGACTGCTGTCATGGATGGAACAAACCCAGTTTCTTTTCTCAGGTTTAGTTCCCTGCCTCTTCCTCTGTTCTCAAAAGACAAATAGTTTTTCTCTCTTGCAGAAGGGAGGAGTTTGGGTCAGCTAATTCACCCATTTGTGATCTCTAGACTTGTCTCAAGTAGCTTGAATGACTATCATACTATCATCAACCATGAGGTGGTGACTCTGACCATCTCTGGAAGAGAGAACATTCTTTAGCTACTATGGGAGTATGTAGATGTTTTCTTTAGGGAACCTGAAGAACAAATAGAGGCTCACTTGCTATGGATTAAGGGAGCTGAAACAATCGTGCCGTAACTTTTTCCTGGGGAGGTTAAAAGTACCTCAATAGCTAGGAAGGATTTTTAGAAAGAGATTCATGAGCTCAACCAATTGAATAGGGATGCACAAATGATTCACGTACAACCGGTTGTCTGCGTGGAATACCTGGTTTGGAGTGGCTTGCCTCCAAACTGAAATATGAAAATTTGGTCCAGATGGAGAATGAAATGTGGTTTTCTTCTGTTTGCAAATGGTTGTTCCAGGCAAACTTGTACAAGCATGATACAGACAGGGTTGAGGATTTCCTTGGTGACAGTAAGCATTAGTGTTATCAATATTGATTGGAGAAGGGGGACAGCAAGATGACTGGAGAAAGACAGTGGAATTGCTGGGAAGATTGACATGCCCAGAGTGATTGAGACCCATCAAGGAATAGGACATAGGCCATGCATGGCAAGTACTAGGGGCAGTTGTAGAAGGAAAGAGGAAGAGCAAAGATCAGCTCTGCCTTACTCTTCCTGTGAAATCCCTTCAGGAACTCTAGTTTTTATTTTGGCTAAAATCTAGAACAGCAGCAACAACTGGCTTTGTTCCTGACTACTGAACTAAAACAATTTGACACAACTTCTGAGATGTAATGTGCTTGTTTCAGATTTAGAACAGAATGCATTTTCTGTTTTATATGTGCCCCTACTACTGAGGTGTGCCTTTTATCTTCACCAAAGCTTTGAGTGTTCAGAATTCAAGGGGCTGCAGCAAAGTATTATCACCAAATCTTTTACACATTTGGAAAATTCATAATATATTTTAATTATTTAGAAGTTTATGTTTTCACTATAATGTTATAATCTGGACAATACATAAATATATGTAAAATCAACATTTCTTAATCCATGCTCTATACAAAAAGTCAAGAGCCTTGGTGGTGCAGGCTATTAAATGCCTAGCACTTAGTTCCAGCTGTCTGCAATTAGTGCAGGCTCGAATCCCACCAGGCTCAAGGTTGACTCAGCCTTCCATCCTCCGGGGTAGGTAAATTGAGGACCCAAGATTGTTGGGGGCAATAAACTGACTTTGTAAAAATGCCGCTTAGTAATAAGCAGGCATATACAATGGAAGGAAGGCTGAGCACATTGGGTTGTATCCCAAACATTGTAAGCCGCCCTGAGTCTCCGGTGAAGGGTGGCATATAAATATGAATAAAAATAAAATAAATTTTAATAGTTCCATATATAACCCATTTAGCAGATCTTAACAGTTCCCAGTAAATCAACGCCATGCTGTTTTTGTGCCCATTTCAGAATTTTCAAAGTAGTCTGCACTTATAAATGTGTAGAGTAAATCTCAAAACAATGAACAGCTATTTTACGTTTAGTTTCTCCCCATAGTAGCATAAATAGACTCTAGCCAAGCATGTTGTTTGCCCACTTCCTGTTTGCTCACACTATTTCTCAGTAGATCAATGTGATAGTTTATCAGATGTAACACATGCACTTCTTGTCAATCGAAAGGTCTATCAATATTTGAGGGCAGATATGCCATCTGCTGTGGGGCAATTTTTGACTTTAGAGTGTTTAATATTCTGATTGGGTTGTATGGCAGTAAACAGGTGGCATTCCGCTGAGTCTCCGGTGAAGGGTGGCATATAAATATGAATAAAAATAAAATAAAATAAATTTTAATAGTTCCATATATAACCCATTTAGCAGATCTTAACAGTTCCCAGAATCAGCCATGCTTTTTTGTGCCCATTTCAGAATTTTCAAAGTAATCTGCACTTATAAATGTGTAGAGTAAATCTCAAAACAATGAACAGCTATTTTACGTTTAGTTTCTCCCCATAGTAGCATAAATAGACTCTAGCCAAGCATGTTGTTTGCCCACTTCCTGTTTGCTCACACTATTTCTCAGTAGATCAATGTGATAGTTTATCAGATGTAACACATGCACTTCTTGTCAATCGAAAGGTCTATCAATATTTGAGGGCAGATATGCCATCTGCTGTGGGGGCAATTTTTTGACTTTAGAGTGTTTAATATTCTTTTATTATTCTTCCCCTCAGAATTTTTTATTTTTTGGGTTGTTGTTTTATTGGCTTTCTGTAAACAGGTGGCATTCTTCTAAAGAAGAAAAGCTTTTGATCCAATGCATCATTTCCATTTGGTGGAACAGGGAAGGAGAAATTTACCAAATCTCCATTTTCCCTTGACTTCATTTTTTAGGTACAATTAAAAGGTTTAAATTTCAGCTATGATGGTAGGGTGAACACAAAACTGTGGTACACAATTAACATTACTGATTAAATGTGGAGCAAACACCAACTCTGAATTCTTTTCTTTTTAAAACTGAGGCGAATAAAGTTATTTATCTTATTTTAAATTTCAAAATTTGTAATAAAAAGTTTTCCTTGTTTTGATTGTGGCAGAATCTGTATACTATGAAAACTCTCTAACTTTAACTAGGTGAAGCAGTGCATCATGGAGCAAAATCTTTTCAAACAAGGAACCTCAAATGGGCTAACTTACAAAATGTGTCCAAAATCCAGGACCCATGACTTTTGTAGAATTGATATTTGACAAATTTTATAAAACATGACATAAAATGTCATGAAACATTTCCTGTGATCAACTCAGATGTCTAACTTCTATGGAGTTCAACATGGACTACTTTCATCTCTGATTATATCTCTGGATTTTTAAGAACTTTTCAAGTACATTAGAAGTTCTGCCATTGTTGAAAGCATTGGGGAATCTAGTAATGAAATACCTCTGAAATGTTGACCCAACAGGTCAAGGATGGTTTAAAATACACATAAACACAGATAAGTTGACACCTGGCAAATATTGTAAACCTACTGTATATGTTAAAATAACAGTTAATACAAGATAAAAGCCCACTTTAATGCCCACTGTCTAGTATTATATGATAGCCATCAATTCCTGATATTAATAAGTCTAAAAACCACTTTCTATATCAATGTATACATGACTTGCATTAATCTACCATATAGCTTCATGGATCAATGGTACCTCCCATGAGCTGCATTGTTGATATAGGTCATCGTCAGATATAGTACAAAATTTTGGAATACTGTATCATACATCATCCTAAAATGTGCTGTGGTTTCTTGAGCTCCGTGACATGTTCTTCAACTGAACTTATTGCAAAATTCAGCACCTGGAATTTTTCTGTGGGATCTCACATGTCTTCTAATTATATCTTTTCTTTGTTCACTCTGGTACTCTTAAATAGTTTCTTTGTAACATTCTTGTTACAACGCTTCAAAGATTTTGAAACCTCTCATCTCAAAAATACAACTTTGGAGTCTCTTACAACATCTGTTTCAAAGAGTATGTGTGGCAACATGAGCCACACAGAAATCAGACGTTAGGTATGCATATGAGTCAATATAAAAGAAAAAAAGAATGACATAGCCATAGGTGTATATTTTAGGCCACCCAATCAAGCAGAAAAATAGATGTCCTTTTTGCCAGCCAACTAACAAACATATGCAAGAAATACACAACAATAGTAATGGGAGACTTCAATTATCCTGATATCAATTGGAAAACTAATTCTGCACCAAGTGAGAAATCAAATAAGTTCCTAACCAACCTAGCTGACAACTTTGTTGTCCAAAAGGTAGAAGGTGAAACTAGAGGGACAGCAATACTGGACTTAATTCTTACAAACAGAGAAGAAGTGATAGAGGGAGTTGAAACTGCAGGAACCTTGGGTGAGAGTGACCATGTCATACTAGAATTCAACATAACACAAACACAAGCAACAGAACATAATGACACCAGGGTCTTGGATTTTAAAAGAGCTGATTTCAATAAACTCAGAGAGAACTTGGGAAAGATTCCATGGATGAAAATCCTAAAGGGGAAAACAACTCAAGAATCTTAAGAAACTCTAAAAATATGATCATAGAAGCCCAGACCAGCACAATACCACTGAGAAAGAAAAACAAGAAATCCAAGAAGAAACCAGCATGGCTGCACAAAGATCTCTCTGGCAAATTGAAAGAAAAAAGGACAAGTACAAAAATGGAAAGAAGGACATACAACTAAGGCAGAATATCAGCAGATAGCCAGAATCTGCAAAGACGAAGTCAGGGTAGCAAAGGCTCAGAATGAACAAAGACTTGCAACAAAAGTCAATGATAATAAAAAAAGTTTCTTCCAACATATAAATAACAAGAAAAAAATCAAGGAAACAGTCGGTCCACTAAAGAGAGAAGATGGCAAGGAAGTAACAGGCAACAGAGAGAAAGCAGAACTGCTTAACTCATTCTTTGCATCCGTCTTCACACAAAAAGAAATTATAGCTCAATCCACCAAAAACATAACTGTAAAAGACAGACCAGAAATAAAAGTTAAAATAAGCAAAAAAAAAAAAACCAGTAAGAGAACACCTGTCTGATCTTGATGAAAACAAATCACCGGGGCCTGATGGATTACATCCCAGAGTTTTAAAGGAGCTGGCAGAGGTCATCTCAGAACCACTGCACCATATCTTTCAAAAATCCTGGAGCACCGGGGAACTACAAGAGGACTGGAAAAGAGCTGATGTGGTTCCCATCTTCAAAAAAGGAAAAAAAAACAGAGCCAGGAAACTATAGACCAATCAGCCTAACATCAATACCCGGGAAGATACTGGAAAAGATAATTATAAAATAGATCTAGAAACAAGTAAAGTAATAACTAGCAGTCAGCATGGGTTTGTTAAGAACAGATCATGCCAAACCAATCTTATTTCATTCTTCAACACAGTAACTAAATTAGTAGACCAGCAAAATACTGTGGACATAATATATTTAGATTTCAGCAAGGCATTTGACAAAGTAGACCACAACCTACTTCTTAGTAAGCTAGAAAAAAGTGGAATAGATAGCACCACCACCAGATGGACTCGCAACTGGCTGACAAACCATACTCAACGAGTAGTCCTTAATGGGTCTAAGTCTACATGGAGGAAAGTAAGCAGTGGGATGTCATAAGGTTCTGTCTTAGGCCCAGTACTCTTCAACATCTTCATTAATGACTTAGATGAGGGAATAGAAAGGGAACTTACCAAATTTGCAGATGATACTAAGCAGGCAGGAATAGCTAACACCCAAGAAGATAGGCTCAAGATCCAGATGGATCTTGACAGACTAGAACACTGGGCCGTATCTAACAAAATGAAATTCAATGTAGAGAAAAGTAAAGTCCTACACTTAGCCATGAAAAACCAAAAGTACACATATAGACTGGGTGAAACCAGGCTCAATAGCAGTAACTGTGAGAGGGATCTTGGAGTCTTAGTGGACAACCAGCTAAATATGAGCCAGCAGTGTGCAGCAGCAGCCAAAAAAGCTAATGTAATCCTAAATTGTATTAACAGAGGGATACAATCAAGATCAAGGGAAGTACTAATACCAATTTATAAAGCCTTATTAAGACCACACCTAGAATACTGCATCGTTTTGTTCACCACATTATAAAAAAGATGTTGAGACTCTAGAAAAAGTACAGAGAAGAGCAACCAGGATGATTAGGGGACTGGAGGCTAAAACATACAATGAATGGTTGCAGGAACTGGGCTTGGCTAGTCTATTAAAGAGAAGGACCAGGGGAGACATGATAGCGGTCTTCCAATATTTGAGGGGCTGCCACAGGGAGGAAGGGGTCAAGCTATTTTCTAAAGCGCCTGTAGGCCAGACAAGGAATAATGGATGGAAACTGAACAAGGAGAGATTTAACCTGGAAATAAGGAGAAACTTTCTGACAGTGAGAACAATCAACCAATGGAACAGCTTGCCCTCAGAAGTTGTGGGAGTGCCATCACTTGAGACTTTCAAGAAGAGATTGGATTGCCATTTGTCAGAAATGGTGTAGGGTCTCTCGCTTGGGCAGGGGGTTGGACTAGATGACCTACAAGGTCCCTTCCAACTCTGATTATCTATTATCTGTTATCTGTATGCTTCTGGTAATTCCATTTCCCTCTGTTTTCCCAAGAATGTTGAAGCATTGTTCCCCCATAATTGCAAATGTGTCATCCTCATTATCATTGCCCCAATTTATTCTTTGATAGGCACCATACCCTCCAGTTTTCTTTTTCTGCAGTACTCATTTGTTTCAGAATGAAAAGGGTGTTGTCCAATGTCATTTCAAAAATTGCCTTTGTTGCATTACTGTAGAGTAAAATGCACGTGTGCTTTGAATTGCTTGTCAGTCTCATCAGAAGCTGCTGAATGCATGGAAAGAGGGAAAGGGTGAGGTCTTAGCTTTTGGGTCTGTCTCCTCACCACCATGGCAAGGAAATGTTTAATTAGGCACTTGTTTTCAGAAGATGAACCATTCAAACTTTCATTGTTAGAGATGATGTCCAGAATAACAGAATAATGTCTTGCTGGCTTACAGACCTAACATGATCTTTGTTTAACTTCTCTTGCTGTAAACTATAATCTCAATATGAAATGTTTTTTAAAGGCTGTGATACATTTACATGACTAGCTTTCAGGTTTTCCTGGAATGCAACATCAAAGAGCTGCACAATTTTAAGAAAAATTCTATTCTGCTGGTCCAGTGCTAGGTTTTGGGTAATAAAAGCATTTTCCGGATGGCAGCAAGTGAACCTTCTGACTGAGATTGTTTTGTTGATAAAGATCTTCTGATGTAATCTTCTCCTGAAACTGAAAATTGGGCTGCTTTTCTGAGTGTTTGATGCTTTCTCATGGCTTCCAGATCTCTAGCCTAACTTTTTCCCATCCTATAGAATATTTTTTTTAAAATTTTATTTATAAAATTGTTTATTTAACAGAAAAACACACAGACAAGCCAACACAAATATATATATATACATATATACATTTTACAACCTATTTGAGCAATGGTTAAAATCTTCATCCTATACTTTAATTAGACCTGAAGAGTTTGAAAAAAAAAGCAACAGCCTTCTGGAATTATAAATATATAAGCTCCATTTGTTATCCTAAGGTGACATATTAGATAGATTCTCTGATGCAATAGCATTTAGACTTCATAGTGCTTTACAGCCCACTCTCAGAGGTTTACAGTCAGCCTATTGCCCTCAACAATCTGAGTCCTCATTTTATTGATCTTGGAAGGATTGAGTCAACCTTGAGTCGGTTAGGATTGAATTCCAGGCAGTGGGTAGAGTCAGCCTGCAATACTGCATTCTAACCACCATGTAGTAGTAGCTGCCAGGTCAACTGCATTCTGACCAGAAGGCTCAGTGTGAACATTTGTGTCTGAGTATCTCAGAGGAGGGACTCTTGGCTTAGATAAAGCAGCCTTCTTTCCTTTCTTTTTCTCCATGCTTTACTCTTGATACAATATTTTCATTTGCATGATAATTGTGTGTGAGACGTATGGTGGCTTGTCCACTTACCTGAAGAGGACAAAGAAGCAGGCTGATGGGAAGGCTGGAATGCCTCCAAGACCTAACTGCTTCCCTCTACTATCTCCTCATATGCTGTGGAGCATCTGACTCCTCCCATGAGGAGAAGATTACTGTTCATTGAGGAGGAACCTCCCTGGAGCACTTAAGTGCCTTGGTGGTGCAGGCTGTTAAACACCTAGCACTTAGCTCCAGCTGCCTGCAATTAGTGCAGGCTCGAATCCCACCAGGCTCAAGGTTGACTCAGCCTTCCATCCTCCCAGGGTAGGTAAATTGAGGACCCAAGATTGTTGGGGGCAATAAGCTGACTTTGTAAAAATGCCACTTGGGGGAGCCAAAAAGCCCTAGTAATAAGCAGGCATATACAATAGAATGAAGGCTATTGCTGAGCACATTGGGTTGTGCTCCAAAGATTGTAAGCCGCTCTGAGTCTCTGGAGAAGGGCGGCATATAAATGTGAATTAAAAAAAAAAAAGGTGGCTGATAAGAGACTTCTCCTGTTTTCCTGAAGCTCCCACCTCTTATCTCTCCTTCTGCTGTCTGGGGCATTCTGAAGTCTTTATTTATTTTTATTTTTATTTTTATTTTATTTATTTATTAGATTTGTATTGCCGCCTATTCACCATGGCGACTCAAGGCAGCTTACAACATATAAAACCCCAATTTAAAACAATAAAACTTGTAAAATCAAATAAATTAATATAGTAAAATCACCCCCTCTCCCCCCAGGGACAGCAGATCACACAAGCCATTTGATGGGCTCCATCCCGCTCTGGGTTCCCCAGGCCTGCTGGCAGAACCAGGTCTTCAATGCCTTCCGGAAGAGAATCAGAGTGGGGGCCAGACTAATCTCTGGAGGAATAATTTATTTTTTTATTTTATTTGGTTTGTCAGTTGCTTACAAGATAATAGGTATAAGTATAAACATAGTTATAAATACATGGATACATATAAGAAAAATAAAAGAATAGGACAGGGACGGTAGGCACGTTAGTGCACTTATGCACGCCCCCTACAGACCTCTTAGGAAAGGGGTGAGGTCAATAGTAGACAGTCTAAGGTTAAAGTTTTGGGGGTTTGGGGAAGAAACCACAGAGTCAGGTAGAGTATTCAGACATTGACCATTCTGTTGCTGAAGTCGTATTTCCTGCAATCAAGTTTGGTGTGGTTAACCATGAGTTTGTATCTATTGTGTGCTCTTGTATTGTTATGGTTGAAACTGAAGTATTCATTGACAGGTAGGACATTGCAATGTATGATTGTATATACTATACTTAGATTGGACCGAAAGCAGCGTAGTTCTAGGTTTTCTAGGTCTAGAATTTCAAGTCTGGTGGCATAAGGTATTCTGCAATGAGTAGAGAAGTGAAGAATAATGTTCCAGAGGGAGGGAGCCATGATGGAGAAGGCTGTTCTTCTGGGTTCCACCAGGTGTATCTCCCGCAAGGATGGGACCCGGAGCATTCCCTGCCTCCCCATTCTGATGGGTCGGGTAGATGTGACCAGTAAGAGACAGTACCTCATATACCCTGGTCCCAAGCCATGAAGGGCTTTAAAGGTGACAACCAGCACCTTGAATTGCACCCAGAAGCAAATCGGCAGCCAATGCAGCTCCCACAGGACAGGTAATACATGTGCACACTGGGGTCTGCACAAAACTGTGTGGGCCACTGCGTTTTGCACCAACTGGAGCCTCTGGATGCTCTTCAAAGGCAGCCGCATGTACAGCATGTTACAATAGTCAAGACGGGAAGTGACTAAGGCATGAGTGACTGTGAGTAGGGATTGTTGGTCCAGGAACGGGCGTAACTGGTGCACAACCCACAGTTGTGCAAAGGCCCTTCTGGCTGCGACCATCACCTACTCTTCGAGCAGGAGTCATGAATACAGGAGAACCCCCAGATTATGCACAGGGTCTGTTTGGGGTAGTGCCACTCCATCCAGGACCAAAGATGGCAATTCTCCCTTAGCCAATGAACCCCAAACCCAGAGCCACGAGGTCTTGCCAGGGTTTAGTTTCAACCTGTTGCTCCCCATCCAATCCCTAACAGCCTCCAGGCACTGTGAGAGGGAGGACACAGCATCGCTTAACTCACTATGGGTTGAGACATTTATTTATTTATTATTTATTTATTAATTGGATTTCCAACCCTCCCCATCTTCCGAAGGACTCGGGGCAGCGTACAATCATAAAACAATACAAAATATACAATTAAAAAAATATTAAATGAGAAACCCAATTAAAACTAAAAACAATAAAACCATCATCTAAAACTCCCCTCCCCACCCTCAGCCCAGGTCAGCACATTGGAACAACCAGGTTTTGAGGTCCTGGCGGAAGGAGCGGAGGTCAGGGGCCACCCGAAGCTCCAGGGGGAGTTGGTTCCACAGGGTGGGTGCTCCCACAGAGAAGGCCCTGCCCCTAGGGGTCGCCAGCTGACATTGTCTGGCTGACGGAACCCCAAGGAGGCCCACCCTGTGAGAGCGCACAGGATGATGGGAAACAGTTGCTGGCAGCAGGGTCTCCTGTAAATATCCCGGTCCTAAGCCATGAAGGGCTTTGTAGGTTAACACCAGCACCTTAAATCTCACCCAGAGGGCAACTGGTAACCAGTACAGCTCATGCAGGAGAGGTGTAACATGGGAGTATCGGGACACTCCCATCACAACCCACGCCGCTGCATTCTGGACAAGTTGAAGCCTCCGGGTGGTCCTCAAGGGCAGCCCCATGTACAGAGCATTGCAGTAGTAATACAGCTAGCTAGTCCATGGTGGCGGATGATCTCACTCAGCAGCTTCATATAAATGTTGAACAGGAGCGGAGAGAGCACAGAGCCCTGTGGAACCCCATAAAGCAGTGGGCGAGGGCTGGATCTCTCCCCTCCTATCAGCACTGACTGAGACTGGCCGTAGAGGAAGGATCTTAAAAGTTGCCAAGATTGAGATACTCTGATCTAGAGGCCAGCAAATACACCTCCATAGCAGCAGGCAAACTTTCTTACGCCTGAGGCCGGACTGCCTTGTTTCACCTCAAAGTCAACCTGAAGAAAGGATGATCACATCAGCTTAGATAACAGGTCTCTAGACAGCCTCTAGATAAATTCTCAGAGAGGAATGCCAATAAATCACAAGCATGAAAATGCAGGAACACAGAGGTGACTCCAGAGACCAGGCAAAATGAAGCAAGCCCCCAGGACATATCCACTGATTTTTGAACTAAAGTCACAAATATATAACCTGGTATGTTTAGAGACCCAGATCCACTTATTGGATTCTGGGTCTTGTGCTTTTGCCAACCATTCAAATCTGCATATTCCCTCATCATAAGTATGGGACACAGGGGTGAACTTGAAGGCATTCACCACCCAGCATTTAACTGTCCCTCTTCCATCAGGGGTGCATTCCAGCCCATTAACCCAGTACAATAACTATATTCAAATAGGACACAACGGCGGAGGAAGGCTTAAACGGTAAGTTAATAGCAACTTCAAGGATAAATGTTGGTTGTCACGAGGCAGTAAATTATAATTGGAAAACACATTATTTGGTGCAACTTCTCTGTCATTTCTCTCTCCTACTGGCGTTATTTCAGTCTTTGGCTGATATGTTTTGGGATTCTGCAATAACAGGTCAAGGTCTGTGAACAGCCATCCTGGAATTAGAAGGCAGGATTTTGTTTGTTGTTGTTTTAAATATTTCAAGGGAACTTGGTGACACCGAAAGGTTTTCCCGCAAAACTTTTGCCCTTCTTGCTCTTACGAAGTCACCTATTGTTTTGTTCCTAGCAAAGCTGCAGGTTGCCACAGATGCCAGCAGGGCGGCCAAAGCTCCAGTTTGAGAGAAATGGCGGAAAAATTTTAATCAGTATTACATTCTGATTTTTTTATATTCAGCAACTAAATCATGGATTTCCTACCCTTATTGTGGCAAAGTAAAATTGGTGATAAAGTGCTGTTTGTTCAGCTCAATCTGCAACATTCTGTGGATTTTTAAAAACAGAACTATGTTAGTATTTAGTGGTTGATCTATTCAGAAAAATTTTGGAACACTCTTCCTACTTTCATATTACTCTGTAGCAGTGCATTTCTTCAGAGAGTTGATTTTAGAGAGTATATAAAACTTCAACATAGAATTTTATAATCATCCATTCATTGATTGATTATGTGCCATCAAGTCAGTATCAACTCTTAAGCACCTCACAGTTAGATTCCCTCCATGATTCACAGAATAATCTGACATCTGAATTGTGCAATAGCAACCAAACTTTTTACTCTGCACCAGTGTACACTATCAGGCAGCAAAATGCCTCCATTTTATTTACATAAGGAAACTATTATCAAGTTTGAACTCTAGCATATGGTATCTTATCTTATCTTGCACAAACTGCCCCAGATCTAAATTTGTTCTGTTTTTTCCACTCTCTCTTTTTGGGTATTTTACTCTTGATACTCCTCCGAAACATATTAAGAATTAGAAGCAGAAAAGGCAAGCAAATACATTCATTTCTTATAAATTCATACATGTATTCACATATATATACTTACATAAATGATCTTTGATATCCAAACCCTTCCCTGTCCTGTAACAAGTTATTCGCTACCATTTAGTTCAAATAGTCTAACAAAAAACAAAAATATAGTCATTCCTCTTGCCTTGAAACTTCATATAGATTGAACCTCGCTGTTTCTTCCTTTAAATTTTGGATGGGGATATGAACTAATTCCTGCATCTATATTATCTATATAAAATAATATTTCTTTTCTGAAAATTTTAAATAGACAACAATGTGAAAAGGTAGAGGGAAATCCGAAGAGCATAAAATTGTTTGTATCGTAATGCTCCCAGTTGCACTGAATTAAATTGCTAACTCCAGAAAGCCTCCTTTATGCTATTCAATCATTTATTCATATCAGTTTGAGTTTGTGTCCTGCCATTTTTTTTTGTTTCATCTAGATGACCTTATGTGGGCTTGGCAGAAGCTAGATAGGATTGGATGAAATTAGTACTTGAATGGGAGATCTGAAGGCTAAATGGGGAAACTGAAAAGATGTTTTGGAAGAAGGTAATGGTATATGACTTCTTTATCTAGGAAGTCACCCAAAATTGGAGTTGCTCAATCCAAGTTATCTTTCCAATAACTAAATATTTTAAAAGTATCATCTTTCAAAGCTGAATATATAACATATCCTGTTCCAATCTGCCCATTAAAAAATTAGCCATATAGCTCTTTGAGATGGAAGTAACCTTGTTTTTCAAGCGGAATGCTTTTCCCTCATAAGAGTATCTAGTTCTTCTAAGGAAAAAAAAATGTTTGGATGGATTTTGCAAATGATAATTACAAAATTAATTTTGCTCTTTGAGCTTTCTAATGAGGAATAAATGCATTTAGAAACATCACATCTATAGTAACTGGTATTTCCACTGTCTGACCCAATCCTTTTTAATCAACTAATGGTATCTTATTATTTTTAAAAATATTAACAGTTGTGTGTGCATTAGTTTAGTATGGGTTGTAGATTATTTTCCAAAACTTTGTCCTTTGGTTCAAAAATGGAACTGAGTTGGAAGCGAAACAATATCCTGGCTCAAGGGTCCCTAGTGGAGTTCCACATGCACATATGCGAGTGCCTGCCACTCATGCAAATAGAGATGTGAGCATGGGATCACCTGCTGCTCACATAGAGCCATTTCCTCCCCCCCCCCTGCACTGGTCCTCAAAGCTGGAAAGGCTGGGGACCACTGGTCTAGTTTATGCACTTTAGCTAATTCATGAAATGGCACAAGCAATTCCATCAACAGATACATCGACTTACAACCAGCCCATGAACCTCTCATAATTTAAATCAACTGCACAGTCAACCAGAAGTGGCACCAACCCCAACCAACCCATGCAACCCCCCACCCCCTAACCAGCACTTCACCTTCCAATGACCCTCACTGGATGTGACCCACACCTGACCCACCTCAAGACCCTCACTTGATGTGACCTTCCCATCACCTATCGAGCACACAAAGCCCTTATTGTCAGGACTCCAGCAATTGCCCTCATTAAATCATGATTCTCGAGCCAAACTTCAAAGGATTTATTAGAGGTGTCATTCACGATCTTATATGTATGTACAGGTAGTGATTGACTTATAACCATTTGCTTAGCAACTGTTCAAAGTTAAAATGGTGCTGGGAAAAAATGACTTGTGTCCAGTCCTTACACTTATGACCAACCCAGCATCCCGATGGTCACATGATCAACATTCAGTTGCTTGGCAACTGGCTTGCAGTTATGGTGGTTGTACTATTCCAGGGTGCACAATCATCCTTTGCGACCTTCTCCCAGCCAGCTTCCGACAAAAAAAGCCACTGGGGGGAGCTGGATTCACTTAATGACTGCAATGATTCACTTAACAAATGTGGCCCAAATGTGCCTCATAAAATCAGGCATGACTCACTTAACAGTTGCCTTGCTTAGCAATGGAAATTCTGATCCCAATTATGGTTGTAAGTCAAGGACCACTTGTATATATATATGTATCGTAAAATAGATTATTTTTATTGAACATCTCAGTGTCCGTTTCAAGTTTGGAATTATTGTTGGAAGTAAAGATGATAGTGGAGACCAGCTTTGTAGCCTGCAGTTAACAGAGCTGCAATTTTTGAGATGATGCAAGTCCTCACTGCAGATGAGAAGTCCCAATGCAGCTCCATATTCTATATGTACTTAGAGTCTCATAAAGTGCCTAAACTAAGTTGCAAGCGGTTATTGCTGTGTTTTTAGTTATTGCACGGCTTTGCAACACGTATGCTTAACATCCACTGTAGCCTCAGAATGAAGCAATCTGAATGAGAAACAAGGGAATTACAGAAATCATCCCATTAACTGCTAACCCACAAAGGCCCGGAAAGAAATATGCAGCAATCTCCACTGAACAAGTAAGCTTATTTTCCAGAAAAACAGATGAAGGTAGACTAGATCCTTCAGAAGTGCCTAGAGCAGTGGTGGCTAACCTTTTAGGCTCCTGTGCCAAAAATTGCGCATGCACCAGCACGCACACACTCGTGTGCCAGCACCCAGAATGCAATGCACACCCCCATCCCCACCCCCTGTGCATGCATGCGCAATCCCCCACTCCCGCCACCCCCTTACCTGCACTGCACCTCACAGCTGAATTTTCGGCTGGTTTGAGGCCTTTTAAGGCTTTTCAGGCCAAATTATAGGCCTGTTTTGTCACGTCCGGTATTACAGGAAGTGACAAAATGGGCCTATAATTCAGCCTGAAAAGCCTTGCAGAGGCTTTTTCCAATCCTCTGGGAGGCCGAAAAAGGCCTCAAACCAACCAGGAAAAAAAATGTCATCTGTAAGGCGCGTGCATGCGCAGTGAGGTAAGTTTGCCTGTAGCTCGCGTGCCAGCACAAATGGCTCTGCATGCCACTTGTGGCACATGTGCCATAGGTTTGCTATCAATGGCCTATAGGATTCATAAAATTAAATGATTCCATCTACATTAAGTACTATCCAGCCCAGAAGAGCTAATTATCAGAAGACAGCCTAATCTTTCTAGGGCTAAGAGATGAGTCTTTAAATATCTAGAGCACCACTGGGGGCAGCAAAGGAATATATAAAAACCCTAGCTGCTTGCTGCCATCTACTGATCATCTGGATTTTTGCAGCCCTATCACTCTCCTGGTATCAAGAAGGAGATGACTGTGGTCAATGATCAGTCCATAAAACACCTTACTTATATAAAACTGATATTGATTAACCAATTAGGTAAACAGATCAACCAGACAAACTGCTGTGCATCCTACATATAACGTAACAAAATTTGGCCATACTTCAAGACATGGAATCAACTGAAGGAAAATTTTAAATAAAAATCTGGTCAGAGTGGCCAGGAATTTAACTAGAAGTGAAACTAGTAGTCTGGACAGCATAATAACACATTTGGTGTTCAATGTCTCCTTCATCACACGGACAAAGTCTGGAATGGAACGTGAAGTTCCATTAAATAACAATAGCACTTAGACTTATATACCACTTCACAGTGCTTTACAGCTCTCTCTAAGCAGTTTAGAGAGTCAGCATCTTGCCTTCAACAATCTGGGTCCTCATTTTACCGACCTCAGAAGAATGGAAAGCTGAGTCTACCTTGAGTTGGCGAGAATCAAATTGCTGGCAGGCAGGATAATTACCCTGCAATGCTGCATTCTAACCATTGGGCCATCACAGCTCTTGCAATGGAATGAAGTCCCCTGATGATATTTGATACTATTTCTCTATTTCTCAATCATATAGCTGAGTTTTGGGGCAAAGGTTAGGAAACAGATCTAAATAGATACAAACTATTTAGGGTGGTATATATCTGAGTCATTCACTGCTCAGAGACTTTGTGAGAGATGGGTGGCCATATAAATTTGATAAACAAAGTAAACATTTATAGTAAACATTAGTTAAGAATTCTATTACGCAAAGATGTCAGAACAAAATATATCCCCTTAGGTAGTAAAGCATCATTATTCAGGTTAAATTGCCATGTTGGCACTTTGCAATAAAGAAGTGGGTTTTGGGTTGCAATTTGGGCACTTGGTCTTCAGAAGGTTGGTGTCATGCCCCTGTTGGAGTCTGAATCCGAGGGGGAAGTCGAGTAGTTGACAAGGAGTGGGAGTGTGGCTCTGATGGCTGTGGAGGAAACTGGGGAAGGGCACAGTCCAACTGGATATTCAGAGGAAGACCCAGGGCCGCCCCCTCTTCCTCCTAGGGCACGCAGGGAGGAGCAGGGGAGGAGTTACGGAGAAAAAGGGCCCTGATTCCCTTCATTAACTGCAGCTTGGAAAACAGGATTTTAAAAAGGGCATTTGCACACAGCACCTTGCTGGAAGCAAAGCGCGCATTATATTTGTTTGTCAAGTCTTATCTGGGTTCTGGCGTCCTCCCAACTGTGTGTGTTTCGTTATCTTTTGAAGTCTGCAATTCCTTATCCTGCCCTGTCTCGTTAATTGCTGCAGCCGATTTATAATTTATATGTACGTTGGGTTCGGACTGAATTTCTTCCCTTTAAAAACTGTTCTTGGGAGAGTTTTCCTCCAGCCGATGATAACTGGACATTGGGGGCCAAGTTGGAGGAATTAAAGGGACTTTACCTACTTTTGTGACTTTGTTGCTTTTGTGCCACACCCTGGGTCATCACAGTTGGCCATCACTGCTATAAGGCCTGAGTTCAGTCCTATAAAGATCTATGATTGGATATAGTATTGGAAGATGCAAAATCCATTCACTCTTGATTTATTTATTTATTTGTATCCACCTTTATTATTTTTGCAAATAACTCCAAGCGATGAACATATCCAACACACCTTCCTCCTCCTATTTTCTGCACAACAAGGCTGTGTGGTAGGTTGGGCTGATAGAGAGAAGGACCAGCCCAAGGTCACCCAACTGGCTTTCATGGCTAAGGCAGGATTCAAACTCACAGTTTCCTGCTTTCTAATCTGGTGCCTTAACAATTAGGGCAACCTGACGCTGTCCAAACTGATAAAAATGCTATTCATGAGGGACATTTTTTGATTGTCCCCAGTGTTGCCCAAAACTAAGAACTTGTGGGTAAATAAAATGAACCCCCCTCCCCCAGGGAAGGGCTGCTGAAAGAAAAACAGGGGAAGATCTTCTGCCAAAGGTTTCAACAGATACTAGTAAAAAGAACCAATATTGTTAATTGCCTCATTCATTTGTTTCAAAATGTGAAAATTGTACTGAACACCCTGTTGGGATCAGTGTACAAAATGAACATAGATTCTTAATATTGCTGGCAGTGTGTAAGATATCACTTAGTGGCTCTTACCAAAGCCAAGGACAGTTTCCAGAAAAATTTAAAAAAATCATTGGTGATAAAATGTGAATTTTTAACTTTGCTTTTCTTAAGATCTGGTTTGCAAAAGGACGTTAAAATTGTTTTATTTTCTGATTCATTGGGCTCTACATAAGTGGATTTTATGTATGTCAATATTGATAATTGAGAGTGTCAAATGTTGAAAATTTCCATTATCTAAAATTATCAAGAGTACAAGAATACAGATACATCATGTATCTGGAAGATCTATCCGGAAGATCAATCTTATTATATAATACTTTTTAATAAACTGGACTAAAAGAGCTGTTGATTTTGCAGATGTTCTCTAATTCTAATTATAAAATCTTTAGGTTTTTTAGATATTCTGTCTGTTTGCATATTTTTGCTTGTCTTAAAAATAAATGTGATACATATGGTATTTACAGTCTCCGTGGTGCAGTGGTTAGAGTGCAGTACTGCAAGCTACTTCTGCAGCCTACAATTTGGCAGTTCAAATCAGGCTCCAGGTTGACTCAGCCTCCCATCCTTCCGAGGTGGGTAAAATGAGGACCCAAATTGTTGGGGGCAATAGGCTGACTCTGTAAACTGCTTAGAGAGGGCTGCAAAGCACTATAAAGCAGTAGATAAGTCTAAGTGCTATTGCTATTTAAGCAAGGTAACAATGCAAATTTTGCACACAGATTCTATAGCACATCTCCATTCTCATAAATCCTTTAAGATTGGTTTCAGGTTAATAGTTATTCTGGTATTCTGCAGTTTGCCTTCTGAAACGACTCAGAGCTAATTTTGCATCACCACTGCTTGAAGTTGATCATTTCCTCACTCCCCAGCATATGGTATGCACACTTGTGGAGAATGGATTGAATCATTAGCAACAAGTGGAAGAAACTGTTGTATTTTGCAACTGGCTGCATGTGATCTGATAAAAAAATTAAAAGTCAGCCAAACTATCAGCAACAGTTTCATTGCATTCAGTGGCAGGGCTACTGCCTCACGTTCTCTGAGTTGTTACTTCGGATGCCCAACGGAGGAACATTAAAACCTGCCCATTTTCCTTGCCATGTTTACATTTTAAGTTTCTTTTCCTAAAAATGAAAAGATTTCTTATAGAGCGGGTGAGCTCAGAACAACCCAAAAGCAGTGGGGAAACAGCAGCAATCTTACACGGTGTCTTCACTGTAAAAGGGAAGGTAAAACTTCAAAATATGGAGAACCAGGAGCTCCCACAAATAGAGGAACTGTCTGCAAACTACAGGTGGGGCTGTGGATTTAGCAATCCATGTTTGTTTCCTTAGAATTTGCAGCTGAGATGATCAACTTCTCAGGAAATCTCTCCCAGAGGTGCTGTGTAGAATAAGATGGCAGCTAATAAATTTTACAAATCAATCAATCAATCAATCGTGCAAACATCTGAAGCCAACCAGAAGCACTGGGATGTCTAGGGACATACATTAACAGACTTCACCACTAATTTGGATGGGGAAAAGGTGTTACAGATCACGAGGAGCAGCATATATTTTTCAAGTATTCTACCAGTAGTCTTTGACTTATGGTCACAATTGAGCCCAAAATTTCTGTTGCTAAACAAGACATCTGCCATTTTAGGACCCTTCATGCCACAGTTGTTACGTGTATCACTGCAATTAAGTTAGCAACACATTCGTTCAGTGAATCTGGCTTCCCCATTGACCAGGAGTGGGATTCAACTTGGTTTATGACTGGTTCGGTGGGCGTGGCTTGGTGGGCGTGCTTTGCATGCGCATGGGCGCTTTTTCCACACACACAGCAAATGCATGCTTTGCATGGGCGCAGAGGCATTCCTACTGAACTTCTCCTGCACTCCTTGTTCTGACCCAAACCTGGTTCCAAGAGAGTAAACACAAGACAAAGGTACCAGCACAACCTTTTACTATTTCATTTATGAATCCTGTTTCTTCACAGATAAAAGGCTGCTTCCAACTAATTAGCTCTGATAAGGAAGACCCTTGCCAAGTTTTTGCAAGTCTGCCAAGAACAACAGATAAAATTCCTAAACAATAAATCAAAGAGTCTCCAAATACCAACTCAGATATTCTAACGTCCACCAGGCCCGAGTATCAAACTTCTTTGCTTCTTGCAAAGAATACTGGTCTCTCAGGCTGGCTTTTATCTCTTAAGGGAGGGGCCATTACCTACCAGCCTTACTCCTGAGTCACCTGTGCTGCTGCAGCTGCTCTTTCCTTTGAGCAGCCCTGCGCACACGTGCGCTGGGCACAGGCTTCTTGGGGGCCTCTTCATCAAGGCTGCCAGCCTCCACAATCTCCAAAGGCAGCATTCCACTACCTGATGGTCCTGGCCCCATCCCTACATCACATGCAGGCCCCTCATCTGAGTCCTCATTCTCCGACACCTTAGCCGTCTGCACCTGCTGCTGGCGAACCACAACACTCCTGCACTCTCCCTGTCTCTTCAACAGCTGATGCGCTGCAATCTGCTGCGCTGCGCGATGCAGTGGAGCCTCAAAAGCAGGAAATAAAGGTCAGTATGGAGCCAGGGGTGGGCCCAGCAGCTGATCATTGGAGTGAACCGGTTCTCTCACAGATGATCTTCATAGCTACCGGTTCGGCCAAACCAAGCTGAACTGGTAGAATCCCACCCCAGTCATTGACTTAGCTTGTCTGAATATTGCAACAGGGTATCACATGACCCTGGGACACTATGCCATGAATATGAGTCAGTTGCCAAGGGTCCGGATTTTGATCATAGGATCTTGGGGAGGGACACTGCAACAGTCATAAGTGTGAAAAACGGTCAGAAGCCACTATTTTCAGTGCCACTGTAACATTGAACTGTTGTAACTTGAGGACTACCTGTATATTTTTGATGGGCATTATGAAAGCATGTGCCCTCAGTTCACCATTCTGAGACAGCTCTGTTTGTTTTTTAATTCAAGACAATACAATTAGGTTGAGGGGCTAGATTAGAAACTGGGACACTCTGAGCTCTTAGTCCTGCCTTACAGTATGTGGGAGAATTTGAAGCCATCTGGGGAGATTGGGATGGCTTTCTTAGCCCAACCCACCTCACTGGGTGGGGGAAAAGGAGGAGGAAGAATTTTGTGTACCGTCTCAAGCTGTATAATAAATAAATAAAATAAATAAAATAAATGTAAAAAAAGTACAGTGGAACTTCAGGTTGCAACTGTAATCCATTCCAGGAATACAGTCGCAACCTGATTTGGTCGTGAAGCATGACTGTCTGCGCATGCGTGGACCAACCCCCACAAAATGGCACTGAAGGGGACATCACCACGGCAGGGAAAATCACCGTGGCAATTTTTGGGTTTGCTTAGTCACCACCCAAAGATCTTTTCGCAACCAGAAGCAAAATAGAAACTAAAATTCTGGTCGTCACCCAATTTGGTTGCGACCCGAGGTTCCACTGTAGAGGTAAATCAAACCAAATCCATCAATATGTCAGGGCAACCAAGAAAGAGAGAGGTTCCAGTCAAGAACACAGATTTGCAGCTTGACCAGAACTGTGGATAACAAGTTATATAGCAAGCTCATCCTAAGATACACAAGACTATAAAGTACTGTGTGTTGGACAAGAAGCTGGATAAAGAAAACCTGAGAGGAAGAAGGGCCTTTAAACCATGGATGTGTAAACAGCAGAGTCTCTCCTGCACAGACTGCTTAATCATGGCACAAATCTGTCCAAGGATGAAAGAAAAAGGAAATGGAAGGGGGATTTTGAAAGACTCCAGTGAGGGCTAAAGTGCATGGCACACTCAGGGTATGAGAATCGAATTGGGTGGGGGGGATCCCATTCCTTCCCAACAGAAAACAACATGTCCATCTTTACCCATGGGCTGGAAGAGATGTTGGCCTCCAATGCGACCTCTGCAGCCTGTCACTGTCTCTTCTGGCACCTTAGAGAAATATCCCAGCAATGAGCAGAATGGAAGCAGGAGGAGAGATATCTGCTATCTCAGCCTTTTGGAAACTGTGCAGGACCCAATGCTCCAAACACCTTCCTCTGGGGAAGCTACCATAACATCTTCATCCCCTTGAGATGAAGTAAAAAGAAGGCACTTTTCTTTGGGATGGTACTGCGGCCATCTTCTTGGAGCTTAAGAATCCCTCAGGTGATAGCAGTTACTTGGTCGAATAGGGACTGGCACCCACCTCTCCCAGGCCTGGAGGGCCCATGGACTTCCTTTGAAACCTGAAAATGATAGTAGTATGTTTCAAGGTATAACTCCAATGCTCTCTGCAACCCAATAGAATGGCTAAAGTCAAAGCTCCATAGTGCAGCTCCTTAAGACGAGGACATTCAGAAATCTGACTTCCAATATAAGGACCAGCAGTTCTCCAAACAAGCTATGTTCATGGTCAGCATGCTTGGCCACCTTCCGCCATTTGGGAGATGCCTCCCTCTCTCCTATCTCCTTGAGGGAGTAATGGAAAGAAGGATGCTTAGGTGCTCAGCACCTTCCTCGATCACCATTTTGTCCTTGGACATCCCTCCACCAGCTATAGCTTGAACACTGATGGTTACTTAAGAAAACGCCCATCTGGGCTGCTGAATTGTAGGAATTTTTCTTTTTCTTGCTGATGGTCTGCTGATTTTGCTGCCAAAGCTGATTCTCAGTCAGTGTTGCTCCCTGGATTTGAATGGGAGCACTTAGGAATGATCCAAGATGGCTTTCAGATGGTTGTGGACCACCTGGGAAGGGGAGTTTTGAACATTCCAGTTCCCTCTGGGAGCAGTCAGAAAGTCATTGGTAATCCATCTTCTTCTCAGCAGTTCGTTTCCTTAAGCATGCCTGGGTTTCACTTCAGTTTTTGAATCTTCTGTTTTATTTTTCTTTTTATCTATAGAAGTTGACCAGTTGGTTAAATGCTGATTTATTTTAACTCCTGCTGGACTTTATCTGTTCTTTTTCTTTTTCCTTTTGATTTATGTTGTTGTTTTGAACAATGTTCACTTTTTCATAAGGAAACACAGTGTGTTCTTGGAGGGTCAATGTGTATTTGATTTACGTCAATATTGGATTCTCACCACAGTTTTTGCATTTTATTAATTTGCAAAATATTTGGAGCTTATGTTTTTAATTTTTCTTTTAATGTTGGATCAAAATATCCAGAAAATATCTTCCCTGCTTGTTTATTTATTTCTTCACTTGCTTCAGCATTCTTTGCTTCCTGGCTAAGTTACACAGAACAATAATGTATTAGATTACAGACAAGCAAAGGTAGCTGATACCTGGAAAAAGACTGATAACATGAAATTCTTAGCTGAAAGCTTTTTTTAAAAAAAGTTTGATGAAATGATAATGGCTGTGGAAAATATTCAGATGCATGTAGCTCTGGATAAATTAGATTCACAAAAACAATATGACTTGAAAACAGCAGATCCGTTGGAAAGAAATATTGACTGTACAGCTTTAGAACTGAGTTGATTGCATATATCTCTCTGACATTGAAGCCTGCATTCTTTTACAACAGCAGAAACTTGATTGAGTGGAGAAGTGATAAATTGGCACTCCCTAGGAGAATTGAATGAGATTGGGGAAGGGAGGATTGGGAGATAGGGAGTGACTGGGCGGGGAAGAATGTAGTTAGCAATGTTGGGCATGCACGCAATGTTGCGCATGCGCGATAAGGACTGACTGGGCAGGGAGGGAAGGGGCCAGCCAGGGCACAATTTGCCAGTTCTCTGAACTGCATAGAATCATAACAACCAGTTCTATAGAATCCGTTCGAATTGGTAGAATCCCACCCCTGGTCCCTGCTGTTCCTGCCCTTGTATATCTTTTCCAGATGATGGATGGGAGGAATGGGATGTCTATAGGAGCTGGGGAACATGGAGGAAGAAGAAGCAGGACTGTTGAGGAAGAGGGGGAAAGCATCAGGAGGAAGTTCAGAGCACCTGCCCCTTAATTGCGCCAGGGAGAATGACTTGAGTGTGGAGAGAGAGGTTTGCTTGGAAAGGTTCTGCTGATGTTATCTTGCTTTCTAAGCTGTGAAGGTCTTTCCAGCAATCCAAGGGGCTCCTGTGCTTGAGCTGGCCTGCCTGGCCAGGCTTTCCAAGTGGGAACTCCTCCTCCCTCACTGACCCGTACTTGGGCACGACATGTCTGACTGGACACATTGCCAAACCTTCCTTATCCCTGAAGAGGGAGAATTGCCCCATTGCAAGAGCTGTGCTGCTCCTTGGCTGCTCCTGTGCCTCTTGGATCTGACTGAAGGAAAATGGTGAGGTGTGGAGGAACATCCAGCTAGCTCAGCCTCCCCTTTCCAAGACCAGCCTTCCAAAGACCATCAGTCAGTCTCCCCTCCCCTCCATGAACCCCCCTTTGGAGATGGTTTGGAGCAGTGGTAGGATTCAGCCAGTTTGCACCAGTTCGGGAGAACCGGTTGAGCAGTTTGGTGAACTGGTTGTTTGAAGAAATCATTAGGGCAGAGAACCGGTTGTTAAATTATTTGAATCCCACCACTGGTTTGGAGGGGATTGTGGCTTTTACAGACTCTTGTGCAAACGGTTCCTTGTCAAACCTGGGATTTGAAGAAGACCTTGGGGTTTGGCAGGTGGCCCAGGAAGGTCTTCCACCTGATGTCCATTAAGCAGGACCATGGGCACCTTGGAGATGTTCTGTGAGGAGAGGGCAACTGAGAAAGAGATTGGACTACCGACAAGAGTGTTGGGGGGCATGATTTTCTTCTCCCCACCCATTTCTTGGAAGCCAAGTGGCCACACTTGCCTGGACAATCTTCTTAATGCCACAACTGAGACTAGATCCCCCTGCAAGGAAAGAAGGGGGTGATAGGTGTTATTCAATGATGCCTCATTAATATTCATCTATGTAATGTGTAGTGTGGATTCATTGGTCCAGCCACTGGCAGGAATAATAAAGCACCATCAGTGGCTGAAAAGTTGGACAGCGCCGACTATAAAAGCTGGCACCTGTTGCAGCTAGCTGCTTTTAGTTTAAACTTTGGAATAAACTGTTTTCCTGCAAATCCTATGATCCTGCCTCTTCCTTCTGCATGCCCACTTAACAGTAGGAGAGACCCGTAGGAGTATCCATCTGCCAGCAGACCAGAAAGGGAGTATGCATCAGCTGGCGGCTTTACAAGCAGGCACACAACTACCTCCTTCTCTCAACAACTGGCTATTCACAATGGCCACTTGTTGACTCTTCACAAGGACGTGGCTGTCTCAGGATTAGCATGGCTGGGCAGCCTGGTGGCCCATTCTTGGTGGCCTCTGTCACTTTAGTCTGCAGGGATGAGGTCATAAAGCCATCAGAATTCCCAAGGAGATCACAGGCCTCTCTTGGCATCCTATCAAAGGTCAGCTGCTCCCACCTTTTCTACTTACACCAATGTCAGGCAAATGTTTTTAGAAAGCTACCAGATCAATCACTAAAGCTGATTTCTCTCTCTCTCTCTCTCTTTGCTCAGAGTAGGCTCGGTAATCTTATTTAAAAACTTGGTTAATTTGGTGAATGGCAGAAATTATATGGGACAGAAACTATAAATAAACAATATCAACAGCATATAAAGAAAACCTTTATAGATGGCACTTAGCACCAGCAAAACTAGCAAAAATGTTTAAAGATAAATCAACCAAATGCTGGAAGTGTCATCAAACACTGGGAACATACTACCATATGTGGTGGTCTTGTATAGAAGCTAAAAGATATTGGACAAAAATACACACATGGTTGGAAAAATGATTTGAAACCTGAAATATTTTTTATTAGGAATGGTACCTGAAGGTTACAGTAAAGAAAAAACATATTTAATCATACATGTATTAACAGCAGCTAGAATTGTATTTGCTCAAAATTGGAAAAATGACAAGATACCAATACAGGGAAAAGTAATTGAGAAAATATTTGAATGTGCAGAAATGAATAATTAACATTGGTAATTAAAGAAAAAGAAGAATCTGAATATTATATCATATGGTATTTATTTTATCAATTGTTAGAAAATAAAACAAATTAAAAGGGATTAGATGACTACATAAAACAATAAGATAAGATTGTTAAAAATGGATGTATTGGACATTACTTATATGCAAATGTAATTATTGTTATATTGATCAAGAAAGTATTAATTATAAACTGTAAACACATGAAATATGTACCTAGTCAACACATGGTTGAAATGGAATGAATTACTGTATATAAAAATTGTTTAAAAATTAATTTTAAAAAAACTTGGTAAATTTGGCAATGGCACAATTAACATTAGTTAACAGACAACAGATAATCAGAGTTGGAAGGGACCTTATAGGTCATCTAGTCCAACCTGCTGCCCAAGCATGAGACCCTACACCATTTCTAACAAATGGCAGTCCAATCTCTTCTTGAAAGTCTCAAGTGATGGCGCTTCTTCAATTTCTGAGGGCAAGCTGCTCCATTGGTTGGTTGTTCTCACTGTCAGAAAGTTTCTCCTTATTTCCAGGTTAAATCTCTCCTTGTTCAGTTTCCATCCATTATTCCTTGTCTGGCCTTTGGGTGCCTTGGAAAATAGCTTGACCCCTTCCTTTCTGTGGCAGCCCCTCAGATATTGGAAGACTGCTATCCTGTCTCCCCTGGTCCTTCTCTTCACTAAACTAGCCATGCCCTGTTCCTGTAACTGTTCTTCATATGTTTCAGTCTCCAGTCCCCTGATCATCCTGGTTGCTCTTCTCTGCACTTTTTCTAGAGTCTCAACATCTTTTTTATAGTGTGGTGACCAAAACTGGATGCAGTACTCTAGGTGTGGTCTTACTAAGGCTTTATAGAGTGGTATTAGTTATATCAATTCTTTTTTAAAAAGTCTCTCAAACTTCCCCTCCATGTCTGTGAATAATTCATTTATAAGTCAGCATCATTTGACACAGAAACTCTTTTACCACTCCAAACCACACATCCCAGAATAACAAAGTTGGAAGAGACCATGGAGGTCTCTAGTCTAGCCCAACCCCCTGCTCAAACAGGAGACCCTATACCTGTGATGGCAAACCACAGGCACGCACGCCAGAAGTAGCACACAGAGCCACTTCTGCCAGCACATGAGAGGTCACCGGAAGAGCCCCATTGTGCTTGCCTGCATGCTGCCAACAGCTGTTTGTTGGGTATCTGGCACACATGCACGGGAGGCGTTGCTGTGCCTGAGGATGCATGCTGTGCAATGCCCACACAGCTGTTTGTTGGGTATCTGGCACACATGCACGGGGAGGCGTGGGGGCGTGGGACGCGTGTGCATGCGCAGAGACACACAGGGCACGCATGAGGGTCTCATGTACATGCACAGAGATGTGCAATGAGCATGGGGATCACACGTGCATGTGCAGAGACGCATGGTGCACTGGGGATTGCACGCGCATGGGCAGGGGGTGTGGCATGCGAGGGGGTCACGCATGCATGTTCAGGGGGCATGGGAGTTACATGCACATGCGCAGAGATGCATGGTGTGCAGGGATTGCATGCACATGTGCAGAGACACGTGGCGTGCATGGGGGACGTGCGTGCATTCGCAGGGGGTGTGGAGAGGCCCACACGCATTGCCTTCTGGATAGTGGCACACAATTTTCGGCACGGGAACTGAAAAAGGTTAGCCACCACTGCCCTATACCATTTCTGACAATCTCCCTAGAGAACAGTGAACTTACAGGAGAAAAAAACTTAATAGCGATTACTGTGCCTTTTGGCACCAACTCACTATGTTATTAAGGCAACCTCATTTTGCTAAGCCTTCATTATATACAGTATAGCTGAAATCATCACGAACCTAAATCTCTTACTGTATGTACACTTCAATTATTGAAAGACGCATAGACAAAATGCTGACAAGGAGCCCTTGTGGTGGAAGGAGGCAATCAGAGGCATCCCAAAGGCCAGAATTCTGTTTTAATAATATTTACATACATATATATATATATATATATATATATATATATATATATATTGGTCTTGTCCGTGTAAGGTTGAGAATACTTGGCGAAAATCATCGTCATCTTCAGGCTGGTGTCTTCAGCTTCGTTCTCCTGGGAGAAGTGAAGACACCAGCCTGAAGATGACGGATGAGATTTCGTCGAAACGTTGCCAAGGTATTCTCAACCTTACACGGGACAAGACCCGAATACACCAAGACCTACATACCTTTACCCGTGAAAATCTACGAAAACAAATATATATATATATATATATAAATCATATATATATATATGATTCATACTAAGTTCAAGACATAACTGAGTGTAAAACATGTAAAACCAATGTATTGAAAGGCCACTTCTGATTCTGGAGCGGTGATCAAACAAGGACACCCAGGTTAAAGGCCCATTCAGAGCATGAGTGCACTGAGTTATAGATCTAATTGTAGTTGGTTGTTGGTTCACAGTAACTTTGGACAGAATGTACACTTTACACACCAGAGTTTCGCATCAATACAGGACTCGCTCTGAACCTGGTTGCTCTCAGGCTATGTGATCTGTGGAGATGAATTCTTATATTTCTGACTCTGCTCTTATTTACTAGAAACTGGAGCAAAACTGGTCGTTTTCTTTCAGTCCTTGTAGTTTTATAGTCCTTTTGGGTGGTCAGTCTTCCCCTTGCTAGGAATTCTTGCCTCAACCAGCCTTCTGGCACCAGTATTCTAGCTGCCATTACACAACCACAGTGAAGTCTGCCTACTGAGATGAGGTGGACCGGTTGCTTTTGTGGTGTGGAGACAATAACTTGGTCCTCAACACCAATAAGACCAAGGAGCTTATAGTGGACTATAGAAGGAACAGATCAGACATCCAGCCCTTGCTTATCAATGGAGTGGAGCAAGTGGCCAGTTTAAGTGTCTGGGTGTTACCATAAAAGAAGACCTGATCTGGGGTGCTCACATTGCAGCACTGGTCAAAAGGGCCCAGCAGAGGTTGTACTACCTGAGACTTTTCAGAAAACAACAACTGAATGAAAAACTGCTGGTGACCTTCTACTGCTGCACCATAGAGAGTATCTTAAACTTACTGCACCTCTGTGTGGTTTGCCAATTGCACAGGGGCAGATAGGAAAGCACTCCAGAGGGTTAATGTCATTGCCCAAAAGATCATTGATTACCCTCTTCCCTCTTTGGAAGAGCTTCACAGCTCCCGCTGCCTTAAGAAAGTTCAAAACATTCTCAAAGATCCACCTCATCCTGGGCACCCTTTTTTTGAACTATTACCACCCGGCAGATGGTACAGAATAATAAAAACAAGGACAAATAGGCTGAAAAACAGCTTCTATCCCAGGGCAGTAGCTCTGTTGAATTCTACTGTATAGTTGGTGCAGTGTTAGGGGTTTTCAGTTCAATGTGTGGAGTGTGAAGGATGTGGTTTGTGTTTATTTTCATGGTCATGATGTGCACTGAAGATGGTGTTTGATTTTGTTGTACGAGGTGCAATGACAATAAACTAAACTAAACTAAACTAAACTAAGTCTCTCCGCAGAGGAGAATTTATCTTTACAGGTAGTCCTCAACTTACAACTTTTCATTTAGTGACCCTTTGAAGTTACAAGGACACTGAAAAAAGTGACTGGTGACCATTTTTCACACTGTTGCAGCATCCCTATGGTCACGTGATCAAAATCCAGACGCTTAGCAACTGACTCATATTCATGACTGTTACATTGTCCTGGGATCATGAGATCAGCGTTTGCAACCTTCTGACGAGCAAAGTCAATGGGGAAGCCAGATTCATTTCAAAGCTATGTTATTTAACAACTGCAGCAACTCATTTAACAACTGTGGCAAGAAGAGTCACAAAATGGAGCAAAACTCACTTAACAATTGTCTCACTTAGCAATGGGGATTTTGGGCTCAAATGAGGTTGCAAGTATTGCCTGTATTCCAGTGGTGGGATTCAATTTTTTTTTACTACCAGTTCTGTGGGCGTGGCTTGATGGGAATGGCCATGCAACTGAGTGGGCGTGGAGTTTTTTTTTTTTTTGCTTTTTTGCTGTTACCCCCCCCCACATTTTTTGGGCCTTCTGGGCCTCAGAAGAGCCTCAGGGGGGATGTTTTTGTTCCTATAAGGCTCCTCTGAGGTTCAGGGGAAAAACAGAGCATCGGAAGGGCTCACAGCACCCCTCCACGCTCCGTTTTGGGACCTTCCTGGCCTCGGAAGAGTCTCTAGGAGGGGCATTTTTGCTCCCCTAAGGCTCCTCTGAGGCTCAGGAAGGCAAAAAATGGAGGGAGGGGGCTAATCCTCTCCCTCCATTTTTTGCCTTCCTGCGCCTCAGCAAGGGGAATCCCGGCACAGCTGATCGAATGAACAGCTGATTGTTGGGAGGGGACAAAAAAGAAAGAAATACCTTAAGGGGTCCAGCGTCAGGTGGGCGGGGCAAGCGAGCTAGCGGTGACCGGGCGACTGAGTCGGGGGCATGGCCAGCCAGAACTTAATGCCGGTTTGGCAACCCACGCCAAATCCTTGCTACCGGTTCGCCTGATCCGGTGCGAACCGGCTGAATACCACCATTGCTGTATTCATTCTTTCCCCTCCAATCCAACCACTGTAGCATCCCTAAGCCAGAATCCTTGCAAAATCACCTGCCTGTTATAATTTCATCCTGACAGGTTATGGGCACTTTTTTTAGGGGGGGGGAATCACATTAAGCCCCAGTTTTATTTATGTATGAATTAAGGGCTATGTTCCCTCCAGGCATTTGGAAACTATGGTTCTTTCGTGGTTCATATGGGGAATCCCACCAGTTCTTTGTTGAACCAGGAGGTGGAGAAAATATGAGAAGACAGCCTTGTCATATGCCTGGAGGAAGCTGAAATCTTTAGTTTCTTTTTTCCCCTGGGGTAGTGGTGGGTGTTTGTTTTTACGCCATGTTAAGAGGAGAGCTGGTTTCTGTCTTCTGTCTCAAAACGGTAAGACCACACCTGGAACACTGCATCCAGTTTTGGTCACCGCATTACAAAAAAAGATTCTGAGACTTTGGAAAAACTGCAAAGTAGAGCAACTAAGATAATTAAAGGCTTGGAGACTCCTAAGCCGTATGAAGAACGGTTGGAGGATTTGGGTTTGGCTAGTTTAGAGAAAAGAAGGACTAGGTGGGACACGATATGATAACAGTACTCCAGTATTTGAGGGGCTGCCACAAAGAAGAGGGGGTCAGTTTATTTTTTCAATAAATAAAGGAGCAGGACAATAATGGAAGAGAAGTCAAGGAGAGAAGCAGCCTGGATTTGAGGAGAAACTTCCCAACAGTATGGACAATTAACCAATGGAACAGCTTGTCTTCAGATGTTGTGGTTGCTTCATCACTGGAGGTTTTAGACTGGACAGCCGGGGGCTGTCTAATCTAAGGTCTTCTAATCTAAGGTCCCTTCCAGTTCTATTCTGATTTACAAAAAAAATAATAATCAGTAGTGATTGTCGGGGACTTTAGGGCTGCAAAAAATGGCCTAATGTTTCCAACAACATTTCTCATCATAAAGATATGACGTTTTCTAGGCATAATTATGGCTTTCAGAAGGAATAAGAAGTAACGTCGTGTTTTGCTAAGACTCATTCTCTTCACTTCAGAAACAGTTTCCCGTCTGGTCTCACCACACAGCACCTGTTGTTTGGGCCAACTGAGTTGCTTCTTTTCTGACTCTGCTTCGGCCTATTTGAAGCAGCCCCACCTCCTCAAACTCATCTTTTATGTGTTTTGATTTGTTTTAATTTTATATTTATTTATTTATTTATTTTTATTTTTATTTGCATTTATATGCCACCCTTCTCCGGAGACTCAGGGCAGCTTACAATTTTTTGGAGCACAACCCAATGTGCTCAGCAATAGCCTTCATTCTATTGCATATGCCTGCTTATTACTAGGGCTTTTTTGCCCCCCCCCAAGCGGCAGTTTTTACAAAGTCAGCTTATTGCCCCCAACAATCTTGGGTCCTCAATTTACCTACCCCAAGGGGATGGAAGGCTGAGTCAACCTTGAGCCTGGTGGGATTCGAGCCTGCACTAATTGCAGGCAGCTGGAACTAAGTGCTAGGCGTTTAACAGCCTGCACCACCAAGGCTCTGTATATATCATAATGACCTTGCAGAGTTTGGCATAGATGGTTCTTTGTGTCTCACCCCTAACTCCAGCTTCTTGACTAAAGGAAGCCATGACACTCTCCTTCCCACCCAACCACCTTGTCCCTGCTTTTCCGATAGTTCGTTGGCGTTCGATTCTTTAGGTCTTATGTTCCCACCCTCCAACCCATCTGCAGCATCAATGTGCCAACAGATGCTTTGGAGCAGGGGTCACCAACCTTTTGGACCTCAGGGACCACCAAACTCATCATTTTAAATCCCGCGGACCAGAGACCCTGGGAAAATCCCAAAAAAAGTCTGCAGGAAAATTCCCCACCCTGTTTTCTTACCGATCGATTGTTCTTTATTTGGGATCGCAGAATACCATCTCCAACTCCGTTCTCAGGGGGAGAGAGAGAGAGAGAGACTTTTGGCTTCATGCAAGGAAAGCAGCAGAAGCAGCAGAAGTCTTTTTTTCCCTGCTCCAAATTCCGCCAGAAATTAGTCTTTGCCGAAGTCTTGGAGCAGGATGACTCATTTCTGGCGGAGTTTGGGAGAGAGAAAGACTTTTGCTGCTTTCCTTGCGTGCAGCCAGAAGCAGAAGAAAGAAGCAGAAAGAAGTGGAAAGAAGCAGCCCGGTGGCCAGGGCAGGCGCGTGGGGTGAATGGGGCAAATTCCCCCCCGCCCTTTCCCCCCTCCCCTCACTACCTCGTGTTGTTCACAGTGCAAGCAATGCAAGCCTTGTGTTCCCGCAGGCCATGTGAGCGGCGCAGCCTTGTGTTCCTGCACAGCCTGGATTAATTGCTTTGGGGGGTGCTTTGGGGGTGACATTTCTCTGCGGACCACCAAAATTTTCTCGCAGACCACCAGTAGTCCCTGGCCTACCTGTTGGCGACCACTGCTTTTGGAGAATAGGTTTACCCCCCTCTTATCTGTGGCATGGAGGTGCACGCATGGAGGAATGGTTACTTGGTAGCTGGGATGTTTCCTTGGATTGCAAAGGCTAAGTTGTTGTTTCTGTTTTGCAAACCACCAAACACCTTCCAAAATACACTAAAAACATGAACTTAGATTGAGGAGCCACTAGAATGTATTTCATTTCCTGGGAGGGGCAGGTAGGAGGGGATTTTTGCTATAATGGGATAGGCCCTACTAGCTCAGGAGATGAAATGCTGATGGCCTAACTTTGACAGTCTTCTACCGAGTTGCAGCATTGATTTGCTCATTGTGTCCCCTGTGTATTTCCTGCATTTCAGAGTTACTGGTTTTCTCTTCCATTTCAAAATGGAAGAGTTCTCTGTGTCAGCTCCAAATTAACGGATTAAAGAAAGATTTAGAACTAGAAATGGCATGGGGTAGAAGTGCTGCAGAATTGGACCCTGGAAAGGGGTTAAGACAAGGAGAGAAAAATCTTAAACTTATGAAAAAAATTACTGTTAAACCAGCAAGACCAGGGGAGGCATTTATTAAACCAGCAAGACGAAGGAGGCATTTATTATTATCATCAATACTCATGTCAGATTTTGCTGGGCAGCTATTTTAAAAACAGACCTCAATATGTATCCATGGAGGCAGCTGTTTCAAATCTTTTTAAAGAACCCATGTCTTAAGGCTTATGCTTAAATCAATAAAAAAAATTACAGTAGGTAATGGTAGGAACATTATATTTCTATTAAGTATTTCCTATTTAACTTAACAATATTGACCTCAAAGGCAATACACCAGAGATGCTAATGCATTTTGTTAGAGCAGGGGTCCCCAAACTTGGCCACTTTAAGACTTGTGGACTTCAACTCCCAGAATTCTCCAGCCAGCATATTCTGGGAGTTGAAGTCCACAAGTCTTAAAGTGGCCAAGTCTGGGGACCCCTGAACTAGAAGCTAGTCACAAATGTTGGGTTAGAATTCTTTGAAAAAAAATCATAGAAAAACAGGGCTTGGAAGGGACCTTTGGAGGTCATCTAATCTAATTCCCAGGTAAAGGCAGCAGACCCTGTTACATTCTGGACAAATGGTTTTACACATAGTAAAAGTTGCTGGAACGTGCTTGCATTATTTGGAAAGAAGCAGCAAGGGAGGGATAAGATCTTTCTTAAGCCTTCTCAGTTTGTAATTGTCAGCTTTTGTGCAGAAAATGACCCATTAGACTATGGTGTTATGTATTGGATACAATGCATAATTTAATTTGTGGGTGTCAGTTAAGGTAATTACAGGGTACCGATTCTGCTTTATTTTGCAAATCACATTTTTCTTGCTGAACAATGTAATTTTATCTGAACATGATCTTGTTCTGAGACTTCTTGGGAACACTTAAGTCAAGGTTCGCTGAACTAGAAGGGCTTGGATGTATTTAGAAACATCTTGAGAGATAGTGACAAGCAGTTGAAATAATCCATCAGCAAAAAAAGTATATTGTGTTATCTGATTGCCATGAAAGGAACCCTAGCAAGAGGTATGCTGGCTAGGGAATCCTGGAAGTCCACAAGCCTTAAAAGTTGCCAGGGTTGGACACCCCTGATTTAGACAGTAGTTAAGATGGTGCCATTTTGCTTTGCAGAAAATCAAGATGACCACCTTATAGGAAAACCTTATAGACTTAGAATGCAATCCTGTTTTTCCTCCCAACTTGACCATGAACGGTAAAATTAATGATCATTCGAAGAGTGGAAGTATGTTAATTTCACTTTTCCTTCTCAGTCAACCCCTTAGCAATTGTACAGTACTATGTCACAGGCCAGATGGGACAATAAAATATTTAGAATAAACTATCTTCAGTGCTGAATTAGAGAGGAAACCAAATCGGGCAGAAGTCTTTGCATCAGTGCTATAGCAAACAACAAGGTAGCCCATAGTCACTTTTTTGTGTGATGAAGGTCTGATTCCCCTGAATCCAAGCTTTCAGAGTTTTCCTAAAAAGAAAAGGATGTAAGCTACAGTACCTGTGTGTACATACTTACATTGTTTATACCATGTTGTCATGACTCTGGTGGAGACTGACTCTGAGGGAGGGGAGGAACAGCAGACAGGGACTGGAAGTGTGGCTCCGGAGATTGTGGAGGAGGCTGGGGAAGGGCAGAGGCCGGCTGGACAGTCAGAAGAGGACCCAGGCTCATCCCCTCTCCATCCTAGGGCATGCAGGGAGGAGAGGATGAGAGAGAGACATAGTCTACTGTGGAGGAAAGGGCCTTGATCCTTCCTCTTCATGGGCTGCAGCTGTGACAACTGGATAAGAGGACGGACATGTGTATGGGCAAGTGCTGGAAACAAAGCGTGGAAATATCTCCAGTTTATTGGTCCTCTCTGAGTTTGGCATCCTTCCCAGTGTGTGTTCTGATATCTATGGACGTCTTCCAGCCCTTATCTTGTGTGGTTTGTGTTGTTTTTTACTCTTTATAATTTAAACGGCATTTCCTCCTTCTTGTAATTGTTGATGTGGAAGTTTTTTGTCTCCAGTCAAGGATATTTGGAGCTTGGAAGCAAAGTGAAGGAATAAAAGGGGCTTTACTTGTTTTTGTGACTGTCTTTATTTTGTATCCCACCCTGGCTCATCACACATGTTTGGATTCATCGGAAGGTTTACAAAAGCAAGTACTGGTAATTTGAAATACCTTTCTGAGATCTGCAGACCACATCACTTAATGTACAAGTACAGGTAGTGCAGAGGTGGTATTCAGCAGTTCTGACCAGTTCTGGAGAACCAGTAGCAGAAATTTTGAGTAGTTCGGAGAACCGGTGGTAACCTTCCCCCAGGAGTGGGGAGGAATGGAGATTTTGCAGTATCCTTCCCTGCCACACCCACCAAGCCACACCCACCAAGCCATGCCACACCCACCAAGCCATGCCCACAGAACCAGTAGTAAAAGAATTTGAATCCCACCACTGAGGTAGTCCTTGACTTATGACCACAATTGAACCCAAAAATTCTGCTGCTAAGCAAGTCAGTGAGTTTTGCCACATTTTACAACCTTTTCTTTGCCACAGTTGCTAAGCGAATCACTGCAGTTAATAAGTGACTCATGTGGTCATTAAACAAATCTGCCTTCCCTCATTGACTTTGCTTGTCAGAAGCTGGCTGGGATGGTCACAAATGGTGAATCACATGACTCTGGGACAGTGGAACTGTTATAAGTACATGCCAGTGGCCAAGTGTTCAAAGTTTGATCATGTGACCATGGGGGTGCTGCAATGGTTGAAGTGTGAAAACTGAACATGACACTTTTTTCAGTGCCATTGTAACTTTGAACAGCCCCTAACTGAATGGTTCAAGGACTACTGTAATTATCACTTTCTATTTTGTTAATAAATGTCACATTAAGAGGTGAGAAAAAGCATCAATAGGAAATAAATTGTGTGGAATGACTGTGGTATGCATGCTTGTTGAGTACAACTTCCTTTATGCTACACAAAATGTTCTTTCGACAATGATATCAATTTTTCCAATGAATACTTTTCAAACTGCTGGCCCAGAGTCAGAAGGACATAGGAGCTGGTTTTTTGATATAAGTGTTTGTTAGAGTAGGCAGCTTTCACCTTCTCTGCTCTGGCCATGTTCTGAAAACACATTGGTGTTGCCATTGTGAACACACCACTCGCAGAATCCCATTTACCAAAGCCAACCCCACCATGGTAAAAGATTGAAAATTTTGCCCAGATATAAGAGCAAGGCACTTCTGGTCTCAGCTGCAACACACATACATAACTCCTTAAGATTATAGGCATCCAGAGGAAAGTATGATAGCCAAAGTCTTAGCTGAAGGCCAAAGTAAGATGCAAAATTCAAACATCAGATTTTTGCTCCAGGAAAAATAAAATGTCAATTTCAAAAAAAGGATAATAATACAGAGAGAAGCTAGAATTGTATTTGCTCAAAATTGGAAAAGTGAAAAGGGTCCAATAGAGGAGGAGGTGATCAAGAAAATATTGGAATGTACAGAAATGAGTAGATTAACATTGGCAATCAGAGAACAAGAAGAAATGGAATATTATATGATATGGGACTTGTTTTATAAATGGTTGGAAAATAAAGTAAGAAATTAAATGAGATTGTTATAATGATAAGATATATAACGTTGAACAGGTTGTAACACGAATGTAACCTTAGTAAGAAATGTATACGCAACACTAATATGTGCACAAGATACATACACCCAGTCGACACACTGTATAACTGAAAGATGGATTTGTTTTTAAAATAAAAATAAAAAACTTTTTAAAAAATCATAATACAGAGAGAAGCTTGATATGCATACTGCCTACGTTTCATCAATAGCAGAGCACATGATTGACAGACCTTATGTTTTGGGGATTCCTTGAACATGTCTGTAATGTTCCCATCACTTACCGGCATGTACCGGTAGTTCTCGATTTACAATCATTTGTTTAGTGACCTATTGAAAGCTACAACAGCACTGGAAAAAGTGACTTATGACCATTCTTCACACTTACAACCACCGCAGCCTCCCCATGGTCACATGATCAAAATTTAGATGCTTGGCAACTGGCATGCATTTACAATGATTGCAGTATTGCTGGATCACATGATCACCATTTCCCAGCTGGTTTCCCAAGAAGCAAAGCCGGAGTTGCTTAAACAACTGCATTATTCACTTAACAACTGCAGTGATTTGTTTAATAACTGTGGCAAAACGGGTCATAAAATCGGACATGATTCACTTAACAATTGCCTTGCTTAGCAACAGATATTCTGATCCCAGTTGTAAGTCGAGGGCTACCAATACTGATTTGTTATTTGTGTGCTTTTCTTCCTTGATCAAGAGATGGAGCTATGCTTCTCTGACAATGGTAAAATGAGAATCGCCATGATGCAGTTATGTCTTCATTTGAAGTGACAAGAGACAGAGAGGTCCAGCTTCAATAACAGATGGTTTGAATGAGAACATATGCAATGGGTTGACTGTGGAGTTCCATACTTCTTCCATCTTTTCCATTTTCTGCAAATTGTTAAAGGCCAGGATTTTCTTCCAGATTAGGATGCGGGTTGAGCGCCTTTGGTTCTGACTTCTGGTCAGCTATATCCTTTTTCTTTGATGCATCTTCTTTTCTTTTTAATTTTCTAAATCATAAATCACTCAGAATAGCTGTGGAGTTGGGCACCCACAAATTGAACCAATAATAAAAAATATTTCTCTGTAAAAATTGATTTGATGTCTTCGGGGTTTGTTTGTTTGTTACCAGTTTGGGTCACATCCACATAAAGCATGTACTAGTTTGAACGCAGGCCTTTGCATTTTCCATGACTGGGAAACCGGGAAACCAAAGTTCACTATTGATGGCTCAGCCTCATGGCGGCAGAAATGATTTTGCAGGAAGGGAATTCAGCTATTCCAGAACCTGTAACATTTGCTCTTTTTTCTCTGAATTTTAGAACAGCAGAAGGAAATCCAGTTACAAGTCCCCTTCATACTCTTTCCAAGGAGATGAACTCAGAGACAGTATTGATGCATGAGTTACACACCCTGTGCTCTGATTAACAACCTGTGTAATCACTTAATGACTGCAGCAGGGAGAGCAGGGGTAAGGGGTCATTAAGTGAGGCGATCCCATAGGCACTTTGCTTAACAACCCTCATGACTTGTGACCATAATGGGCAGCTCCATTTCGGCCATAACTTGAGGACTACCTGTATGTCATGCTAATATAGTTTATATTAATATGCATTACTTTATTTTAATATATTCTGACATGGATTAATTTATGACAAAGTTAACTTATAATAAATATTCTTCATAGAAATTTGGCTGCTAGTAGAGAAGAACTTCCAAAATGTTTTAATTACTGTATTTTCATATTATATAAGTCAATGGATACCGATTGAGTAGAATTTACTCCTAGGTAAATGATTTCTCCCCCCAAAATTGAACCCAATGCTGCAAATCACTCTTGTTCCTTGGGAGTAACACTGAATCTGCTAAGACTTTACTCTGAGTAGACCTTCTACTCTTTATCTGCAGAGGAAACACTGGCTTCCTGTAGCAACCAGATCAAGAGTGTAGAATTAGGATCTAGGCTTTGTTAGTAGAGGTGTCCCTTTTCTGAGCTCAGGAAGTCGTGATGCAAGGGAAGGGTTGGGTTTGAGGTTTGGAAACCTTTTGTAAAGGCAGCCACTTGCCTGCCCCTGTTTCATTTCCACATCAGCAGTGACGGTTGGCGGAGTGTGGAGGTGCCCAAGCCAAATTGGAAATGCTTGTCAAACCTATTGGGAGGATCTTTGTGGCTCTTGGTGTAATCCTCTTTCTAGGATGCCCAGGACAAGGTAAAATTTCCGGTGGCTGTTTTTTTTCCTAATCTCCTTGATAAGATGTGTTAACAAAGATGAGATTTGCACGGCAATTCTGTACATGTTGATTCAAGAATAGGCATCAGTGAGTTCAGATGGGCTTACATCCAAAGAAAAGAGGACAGAATCGCTCCAAAATCTTGGGCTCTGGAAGATGTTCTTCTCCCTGTTCTTCACACACTTAGCAAGTGACAGCCATACCCCTTCTCCGAGTAGGAATGTGGAGGCTCATAACTACAATGGGCTGAAGGGTGGCAGAGAAGGCGTGCATTCTCCAGACAAAAAGGCATAATCCCTGAAGTTTAGTAAGTGCAACAAAAATGACTTTGTTAAAGGAAAGCAAGCAGAGTCTTTGGAGCATTTATTTATGATTATGTTGGCGTTTAATATTTCTATTTGTTGTTCTGTCTGTTCTGTCTGCCGCCCCGAGTCCTTCTGGAGAGGGGGCGGCATACAAGTCGAATAAATAAATAAGTAAATAAGTAAATAAATAAATGTTTTCAAGGGCTCTTCTGTTTTTTGAGCAGGATGAGGAAACTGTCCCACACTCATTTATGATCCGTGTCCTTAGGGGTACCATAGTAGCTCACCATATTCGATGCGGAGTCTGTAGCAGCAATGGAGGCAAAGGCAGGATGGGGTTTTTCCTTTTTTCCCAGAAGTTCCATTTTATAGTGGGAAGGTGCTTTAATCTTAAATGCTGGGAGTGAAACCTGAGCAAAAAAGTACAGTTCCTTATGCAATTAAAAATTGTCTTAAAGATGATCCTATTTTCTTGCAAGCAGTAATACAAACAATGTTAAGGTAATAATAATGATACATTTAATCTGCCCAAAATTATAATCTCTGGAAGACTGATTACAGAACTAACTACACAAATTTGGAAGGAGTAAAGCATGTAGTTTTAGCATTATAAAAAAATTCTGTGCATACTCTATTTTACAAAATATGCTCTATTTTTAAAATATGCTGCATGTGATAAAGTACAGAAAAATTAAATTCCAAAAGCTGTTTAATATGACACTACCTGAGGGCACTTTTATTATATATATTTATCCAGAACCAAGACTCTACTGGACAATCCAATTCTATACATATTTACTCAGATGTCTATGGAGATTCTCAATCATCCAGGTTATGGTTAACCAAAAGGTGCTTTTGTAAAAGGCAACTGGACTGGTTTTCCCCACCATTCAATCAGAACTGAAGAAGCTTCTTGAATGAGAAGTGAAACATTTTCAAGGAAAAAAACAAGAAAGTCCAATTGCCTTTTGGAAAACCACCTTGAGGACATGTTTACTCAGCATTTAACAGGATTTACACTGAACTAGCTGTGCAGTCTAAGTCTACAATCCAATAAAGCTGTAAAGATTGATCTGCTAGTTATGTGCCAAAGACATTGGTTTTGTGCCAGTTATGTAGAGAAATATTCAAAATGTTAATTGGAAAAGGAAAAAAAAGTTACATTATCCATTTTTAGTTCTTGGATATCTAGGCTGCAAAACTCCCTATGTCTGCTAGATGGCAGCAGTGTGATACAATTTTCTGGTTCATTATTACCATTCTATGCACTCTGGAATTGACCTGAATTGTGGTGCAATAAACCATATTAGATTAAAAATACAACTCTACACAGCCAGTTAAATATGTCTTCATACTTCCCCTTGTGAGGAAAGACAAACTGACTATCAAGAATAAATATGATTTTAAGCCAGTGTTTGCTATTGGCTTACAAATGGTGGTTTGTTTGGGAATTTAATTATAATCCTGAGTATAATGGGAAGTTACACCATGGACTTTTAGAAAGGCAATCAAGCTCCCTTGATCACACAGTTTAGAAGGATCAATTTTATTCCGTTTCATTCTGCTTGGCATCTTTTAAGAAATAACATTAGCAGCTCATTTGGCATCCTAGCAAAATATTTGAAAAGGTATTTTTTTCTGTTAGAGCATTAGGTTTGTCTTGTGATGCAAAAGGAAATTGATGTAAGTGTGAAGAAATTGAGGTCTTTGTTCTTTACAAATTACCACACAGGATGCTTTTACTGTCTTTATTCAGAACAAACTTCCACTTTCAGTGAGCTAAATTCCTGCTGGATATAGGAGTACAATTTTCAAAAGCTAAAAGACAAATCACAAATTATTCCAAATACATTATATTTTCTAGCCTCTCATTTTTAAAATGCTGATTTTTCTCTGTTCAGTCAGAGGTGCTTCTGGACATAGGGCAGTTGCAATAGTAAAGTCATACCATTTGCAAAAGTACCATGAACACAATAACCCTTAAAGAATAACCCAGGAAGGGAATTTTAAGGCCATTGGTTCATCTGTGATTTATAGATTACTCAACTGTTGTAATTTATATTATCTTGGTCAGATAGAGTTTAGAATTCTGGTGCTTTCTGACCTTGGAGTCTTGCTTGCACATGACTGGTGATATTATCTAGTTGGGTAATGAAGTGTCTACAAGAAAACAGCTAAGCTCAGAAAGCACCAAGAACTCCACAATTCAACCCTTAGAAACTAGTTGAGTGATGCTACACGATGCTAGAAATCACTAGGTCCAAAGTCACTCAATAAATATTAAGTGTGGAAGACAGATTAATGTCATGGAGGTTGGATAGAATAGTCTTGTGAAGGGTATGGCTGTCTGTCTGAAACCTTGAAGAAAGGCACCTGGTATTAAATATAAAAAAGGTTCCATAATTTTCCCTTTTGTACCAGACTTATTGATGCCTCTGGTAATTCACAAAGAAATTTCTGATGCAGCAAATCTTTGAGTTACACTTTCACAGTTGAACGAATTTAATTATGAGCTTGATTTATTTAATTGTATGCAGTGCAATATGCAATTAAGCAGGGCTACTTGCTGAGCTCTTCCTGTTCTTACGTTGTCTCTCTCAGATATAATATCATAATGTACCATTTTGGATTCAACCCAGTCAACTCTGGAGAATGGCTTTGTGATACAAGAATGTTAATCCAACATACCTCTCTTCTCTCTGTCAGCTCAACTCTCTTTTGTAACTTCCTTCAGGTTTACAATTAGGCAGCTGCTGAAGAAAGACAAAATACGTAAGAGTCTGCAAGTTGGGGGAGTCAGTGTCATCCATTTGGATTCTTAATCAGTGTTGATGACAAAAACTATCCTTCATAGCTAGTATATAAGAATTTTCTGAAGGTATGGTTGAAGATATGGGTTGATAGCTTTAATCTAAGAAATCAACTTCCAATGGTTTTCCTTAGTTTTGTTTTAGAGACAATAATGTCTGTGATTCTCAAAAGAATAAGAAAATCATTTAATACTGCAAACTGAAGGAAACATAACAGAAAGATGCTATCATACAGTAAAAGCTCAGTGGGACTGGGGTAAAAACAACAATGAAGACTGAACACTGCTAAAAAGTCTGTGCTATAACCAGCTAATATTTGTGACAGAGGAATGAAAGGTTAAGTCTCTAAATTGTTCAGCATGATTTCAAATGCTTCTTTCTGTTCAGAAATAGAAGCAGAAAAAAACTTCAAGGGAATGTGGTTAATCTAAAAAAAAGAAAAGAGGTTAAATGATTTAAATGATTCAGTCACTTAAATCATAAAAAGATCAAGGAAACATCTGTAGTGGCTGTTTCCCACAACCGATAAGCAGGTGTAAGAATGTACCATGTTCCTAATTATCTAAAAGAGGGGTGGCTGGATGGGGAGTAGGGTTAGGGTCTCTCCAGTCTGGTGCTCTGGAAATGGGAGGTGTGTTTGGAATTATACTTCTGCGTGCAGGGTGGACAATAGATTGAAAAGCTAAGCTGCCCTTTTCCCATCATCTCTTTTTCTGCTGAACATCCCCATCTCCTGAGCTTGGGTTTGCTCTACATCAAGATAGCCTAGCCCAGTCAAGGCCTTCTCCATTACTGAATTCCACCTCATGTCCTCTCCAGGCAAAATGGACTTCTATGGAAGCTCGCTAGAGAAAATTGAGCTCCTCTAAATGGAGGAGCTGATCTGAGAAGGCTTTGTAGTGATTCTCATTTCTTTTCATTTATGCCACCTACATTTCTAGGATCTACTCCCATTATATTGTTATGATTTAGATGTGTGGCCCACTGATCATTAGCAATAATTTATTTGCTGAGAAATTGTAAAGAAGCTGTATGTCACACACAGTTCACTTAATTTTTAGTTTCACCTCTCTTCTAGGTCTTCACCAAGCTAAACTAATACAAAACAAAGTACAATTTGCTCACTTCTTTCTTCATGAAAAACCTACCTGAGGACCCTACCAAGTTTTGTGCATTTCTTGATTTACCAGGAGTGTGTCTTGGGGTAAATGTGGGAATAACACCTCCTGTGTTCACAAGGAAATGGTATTTTCAGCACTACCTGTTCATTGTTATGCTATTCTTCCTTGAAACTTAAGTTATGCCAGAATTATGAACAATCACACTTACGTCAAACAGAAGAAGAGTAAGAGATGTGAGGATAGATGGCTTGGCCCCCCATAATATAGGTAGTCCTTGACTTACAACAGTTTGTTTAGTGACTATTCAAAATTGCAACAGCATTGAAAAAAGTTACTTATGACCATATTTCACATTTATGACCATTGCAGTTTCCCCATGGTCACATGATCAAAATTCAGATGCTTGGCAAGTGACTCATATTTATGACAGTTGCAGTGTCCCGGGGTCACAGGATCACCTTTTGTGGCCTTCTGACGAACAAAAATCAATGGGAAAGTCAGATTCACTTAACAACCATGTTACTAAGTTAACATGTTAAGTGAAGCGGTCATTCACTTAAGTACCATGGCAAGAAAGGTTGTAAAATAGGGCAAAATTCACTTAACAAATGTCTTGCTTGGCAACAGAACTTTTGGACTCAATTGTGATCGTAAGTCAAGGACTACCTGTAAGAATTACTGTAGAAGTGATTAAAATAAGAAAGAGCATTTGCCTTAAAATAATCAACAGCAGAGTTTGACCTAAGCTACCATGATCCAAGGCCAGTGTGTTATCTCTCTCTTGTATGATCTATTACCTTGGCTGTACACAAAAACTCTCTTAACTCCCCCTTTTCTAATTTACCATGAATAGAACATCTGGATTTGTATAAGAGGAAAAAAATGACTGAGAAAATAAATTTCTATTTCCAGTTATTACAGGTAGTCCTTGACCTATGGCCATTCATTCAATGACCATTCAAGTTACAACAGTGCTGAAAAATATGGAATTGTGACTATGCCTAAAGTTATGGCTATTGCAGTGTTCCCACTGATCAAAGTTTGGGCTCCTGGCAGCCTGCCCACACTTATAACTGCAGGGTGCTTCAATTCCCTCACCCACCACCTATCTCCCATTATCTATGCCCTTTGGCCACCTTGCATCCTTCCTTATGGGGCAGCAAGTAGCTCTAGAACTACCCATTCTGGGGTTGCTTGCTAAGCGCCATAAGCATCAGCTCCCCCAGAAAGCCCCAGCATGCATTCATTCACCCAGCTGCCTTCACTTCCATTCCCTGCACTGAACTTTTGTTTTGAACCTGGGCTGTCTTTGTAAAGTTGCATTGCCTTCGGAAGATGCTTTACGAAGATGCTGCACCTTTACAAAAGCTCTGTGAGCCACACATAGGAAATGTTTGCTGGAGAAGCTGAGCCCCCAAAAGGAGACAGCAAAAACAGTGAGGCGTTTCTGCTTTGGCTAATTGGGCCAAAGTGACTGGGCACAAAAACAGCTGGGTGAATGAATGCTGGGGTGGCTGAGGCTTCCCAGGGCATTGCAAGTAGTTCTAGAGCCATGTGGTTCTGGGGTGCTTACCACCCCACATGGCAGGTGCAGACTTGCTGGAGATTGAGGAAAATAGGTGGGTGGGGTGTTGGAGGCAGACCCTTACCCTCACTGAGGATCTGGGCTGGGAGGGACCAAGCTTGGAATGGTTTGAATTGGGGTGGGTACTGCTTAACAACCTGTGATTGTTAATGACCACAATGGGGATTGCCGGTTTTAAATCAGTGTGGTCACATGACATTTTGCTTTATGACTTGTAACAGAAAACCTGGTCCTAATTTGGCCGTTAGAAGAGGACTACCATTAGAAGAAGACTACCTGTGTTTATTTTAAGTTAGTTCTATCCCATTTTCACATGTAATTTAAAAAAAAACAGAAATATTAGTGCATACCTTCTAGGTAATCAAGAATCATTGCTTGATCAGGAAATGTGCACTTCTACACCATCAGGCTTTTCATTTTTCAAAATCTGGGAAATGATTGCCTTTCTGCCAATTTGAAATGGTAACAGCCTTGCTTCTACTACAAGATTAGAAATGGAAGCTGAAGTCAGCAGACATCCAAGGAAGCAAATCTCTGATAAACAGGTTTATTGTCACAATGACATTTATGAACGGTTGCAGGAACTGCATATATCTAGTCTAATGAAGAAAAGGACTAGGGGTGACATGAAAGCAGTGTTCCAATATTTGAGATACTGTCACGAAGACGAGGAAGACAATCTATTCCTCAAAGCCACCGAGGGCAGGACAAGAAGTAACAAATGGGAAGTTATCAAAGAGAGATTCAACCTAAAGTTAAGGAGAAATTTCCTGTCAATTGTTCTCAATGAGAAAAATTAATCAATGGAACCACTTGTCTCCAGAAGCTGTGGGTATTCAATCAGTGAAGGTTTTAATAAGAGTTTGGACAACCATTTCTCCAGAATGGTATAGGATATTCTACTTGGGCAGGGGATTGGACCAGTGGTGGGATTCAATTTTTTTTACTATCGGTTCTGTGGGCATGGCTTGGTGGGCGTGGCTTGGTGGGTGTGGCAGGGGAAGGATACTGTAAAATCTCCATTCCCACCCAACCCCTCCAACCTGCTTTCCAGCTCCATTCTCCTGTGCAGGGCAACAAAAGAAGACCCAGCCGATCAGCTGGGACTTGGGAGACAGAGAATAGAGGGGGGCATGGCCAGTCAGAGGTGGTATTCGGAACTACTCAAAATTTCTGCTACCGGTTCTCCAAAACTGGTCAGAACCTGCTGAATACCACCTCTGGATTGGATTAAGAGGCCTTCCAACTGTTATTCTGTATTCTGTAAGCCATTACAAAAGAATTCCGGTGACATTTATAGTGACATCAAGGTTTCAGTCAGTGTGGACTTCAGAGTTGGTATTCAGCAGGTTCTGACCAGTTCTGGAGAACCGATAATAGAAATTTTGAGTAGTTTGCAGAAGCAGCAAATACCACCTCTGACTGGCCCCACCCCCATCTATCCTCTGCCTCCTGAGTCCCAGTTGATCGGTTGGGTCTTCTTTTGTTGCCCTGCACAGGAGAACGGAGCTGGAAAGCAGGTCAGTGGGGTGGGGAGGGAATGGAGATTTTGCAGTAGCCTTCCCCCTGCCATGCCCACCAAGCCACACCCCCCAGCCACGCCCACAGAACTGGTAGTAAATTTTTTTGAATCCCACCACTGTGCAAATGGCTTAACACAAGTTGATTTTTGGGAGGGATGGTTTCACCCTTACTTTTGGTAACAGACTAGATTTCTGAGCTTGTGAGAGCTTTTGAGAGTCATCCCTTTGCCCTGAGCTGGTTCAGAATTAGCAACAGTAAAAATCCCCCCTTATTCCACAGGACTTGACATCTTCAAACTGCAGAGGCAGTAAACAAGCATTACAATTTCTCTTACAAGATCTGAAGCTGAGTGAATGAAGAAACAAATGAACGAATGAACGAATGAATGATAGCTTTGCAGTGTGTCAATTACTCCACAGCTAAACTGTACCTTGGCACGATCTTCCAGTTCTGCTCTTGTGGGAACATAAATACCAGGAACTTTTTTCAACCTATCCCAGAAGTCTCATAAAGTTCATTCATACTGGAATTTGCAGAAATTCACATTCTGACACTTTGAAAATGATTCCTCTCCACTGACGTGGTGATTCCTGATTGTGTGCTTAGATGTGCAATGAACTTAACTAGGGGAGGTGATTGTCTCAGCCCTGTCATGGAAACTTGGCTATCTGTGTTGTGGCAAGAGAAAGGAAATGGTTTGAGTTTTTATATCGAGGTCAGCCAGACCTGTTATACAGTTTGAAAAAAAGAAAAGCTTTTTTTTAACCTGGTGCTTGCTAGAGATAATGAAGTTACTTCAATACACCTGGAAAGCACCTGATTTAGGAGGTGGACTAAAAACTAATATATCTTCCTACCCCAACCTGAACACTATTTGCTAGATTTAGAACACCTGATATAATTGTATTTCATGGCCTGATCCATTTCAGATGGCCTTGCCACCCTGTTTCTCAGCCTTCCTTTGCTTAGTACACTCATCCCAAATGCCTTACAATTCATCTTTGGAATGCTGCAAACAGTCTGGTTCTGTTTGCCTGTGTCCTGTGAACTTACCATGATATATGTTATGGCTGAAAGATTTTTTAAATTATCAATGGTGTTAAGGTTATATTGGTACAATATGAGTTTGAACTTGACAGTTCTAGAGTGTTAGGCATTATGTCCGGGTGCTCACTACCTATTTTCAATTTAGTGTATTTAGGGCTTTTATGACAAACCATCATTACATAGCTTTTCCCAGTTTTGTGCCCACCAGATGCATCTACATTTTAGTTCTGAGGATTTTGAATGAATGTAGCCAGTGGAAATTTAGGAATATTTTCCACTCATCTGGGACCCTACAGTTTGGAGAAAACTGCTCATTTCTTACTTGTAAATTTATTTCAGTTTATATCGGGTTTTTTTTGATAAGGTACTGAAGCTAGTAATCAATAAAAATGTTTGCTGAGTAAGCTGCCTACTATCAGACATCATGTTTAGGTTTATTGTTCCTAATTAGTCTCTCTTGGCTAAGGTGTTTTAAAATGTAAAATTAACTTTTAAACCCTTTGGCAAGAGTTTTGTTGTGAAAGGAAAACCATTCTGACTTGGTTATTTGAGGGACCGTGTATCTCTGATCATTTCTGCCCATCCCGTAAGATCGGGCAATGTGGTGCTCCCTTCAATCAAATAGTGCCATCTATTGGGACCCAGGAAGCAGCATTTCCCCAGGGATCCGTCTGCTTCATAGCCTGATGTTGTTCAAAATGGCACTAAAAAACCACCTGATTCCCCAGGACCTGGGGAAGGGTGACTCCAGCTCCTCTGGATATTTTATTTAATAAAGTATTTCTCTTTTTTCTGACACCCACAATTGTTTTCACTTTTTTATTGGTTTCCTTGCTTTTCCAGTGGCTTTTCTAGGCTCTTGGTGGCCTCTAAATTGATTGATTGATTGATTGAATGAATGAATGAATGAATAACTAAATAAATAAATGTGTAGAAAAATCTCTCAAGTTGCCGGTCCTTAGGTTTTGACAAACGTTATCACAGTTTATAAAGTTTTCTGTTGTTATTTTTGCGGAGTATGATGGGTGTATTGAACAATGCTATTCCAATGCCAACATTACAAAGTGGTTGTAGTAACATTTGATAAGTGATAAACTTGATTTCAACACACAGACCATTTTTCATTAGGAGCTCCTCAAAAAGGCCGGCACATGTCGCTCCGATGTAAACCTAATGCCAATTCTGACAACTGCATTGAAGAAAAGGGGTCAAGTTTTGTCATGACAGATGAGAATAAGAAGATCCTCTCTGAGGCAAACCCCACACGGTAAGATAAAATAAACCTTCACAGTTGTCTGTGATGACCCGGGGCGTGGCACAAAGGCAACACAGTCAGATAATCAGTAGGAGTCCCTTTATTAGCTCCAACTTTGCCCCCAGTGTCCTGGTTACCTTCTGGCTGGAGAAAAACTCTCCCAGGAAAAGCCTTTGGCTGCAGAGAATCAAATCCAAAATGTGGTCAACAAAAACTGTAACTATAAGTCCAATCAAGGCAAAATGAGGTAATTAGTCCGGCAGGGCAGGAGCAAGAATTCCAGACGTGAAGGCATGGCAATAAATCAACACGGTTGGGAAGATGCCAGGAACACAGATAAGCAAAGTCAACACAAGATAAACTCACATTTGTTCCCAGAAACTGTCACACTCCACATGCATTTCTTTTAAACTCTCTTCCCAGCTGTGGCTAATGAAGGGAATCAGGCCCCTTTCCTCCCCCGTAAGCCACGCAACCCACGTTGCTCTCTTCTTCGTTCCTCCCTGCTTGCCCTAGGATGAAGAGGGGGTGGGCCTGGGTCTTCCTCTGAACTCTCTCTCCTTTGTTCCACCTCTCCCCTGCTTTGCCCAGCCAGACTTTGTCCTTCCCCAATTTCCTCCACAGCCAATGGAGCCACGCTCCCACTCCCTGTCAGCTGTTCATCTTCCTCCTCGGATTCAGACTCCAACAGGAGCATGACATTGTCCTTTAGAATCTTGAAAAGGGTCTAAGCAAGCAAAATGGTCTAGCCACCCAAAATCACCTTATGATGAGGTGGGTGGCAGATAATTTTATAAGTAAATAAATAATTCGTGATTTTTACAGGGCCATTATGCAAAATCATACATTTATTACATAATAAAAGACATATATTCATATATTTCCACTTTTCATCCTGTTTTGTCTTTATACTGCCTAAAGTTGCCTTGGTGACTGAGGCAGCTAACTACTTGAAATAAATAAAACCAATCAATTAATACTGCTGGCAGTGATGTTACAAAATGACATAATTTTTAGCAATATATACATTGGTTTCATGCAAGTTGTAATGATCTGTATGTTCATAACCTGAACTTTAAAAATAGAGGTAGTCCTTGACTTATGACTGGAACTGAGCCTGGCAATTATGGTCATAAGTCATGATGGTCGTAAAGTAGGTCACCAGTTACGACTTTTTCACACTGGTCATTAAGCAAACACCGTGGTCATTAAGTGAAGCCTCCAGTGGAAACAAATTATGGTCACATGCAGTCAAGGGAGAAGTTGATGCTGAAACTTTGAAATAGGGTTGCAAGTAGCTTTTCAAGGGTCCACTGTAACTTCAAACGGTTGCTAAGTGATTGGTCACAAGTCAAGAACTACCTGTGCACTTCTTTCAGTACCTTTTTAACAAATAGAGATTGATTAGGCAAAGCTTTTTTTTCTGTGAGAGACACAGGATTCCAGCCCACCAATGCAAGAACATCTCATTCGAAGAAATTACTGGCCTAATCCTGTAAGGAAGGCAGGAAGGAAACATTCTGGGGTTGCTTACAGAAACTGCCTCTCAGTTAACCCTTATTACATTCTTGGCAGGACTAGACTTCCTGTCTCAGGAATGTCTCTGGAGTTTTTCCCCCTCCTTTGCTGGTACTTTGCTTGTGTGGAGTGACCATTCAAAGTTACAATGGCACTGAAAAAAGTGACTTATGACCATTTTTCACACTTACGACTGTTGCAGCATCCCGACAGTCATGAGAGGCCAGGTGAGGAGATGCATGCCTTGATGGGAGTGATATTGAGTTGGCCACACCCAGCCAATAACTTGACCACCAAGCCATGTCCACCCAGTCACATGACCACCAAGCCATGCCCCCCACCTAAGCCACGCCCACAGAACCGGTTATTTAAAAAATTGAATCCCACCCCTGCTTAGACTTATATACCACTTCCCAGTGCTTTACAGCCCTCTCTAAGCAGTTTACAGAATCAGCATATTGCCCCCAACAGTCTTTATTTTATCCACCTCATAAGGATGGAAGGCTGAGTCAACCTTGAGTCTGGTGAGATTCAAACTGCCAGATTTCAGGCAGCCAGCAGTCAGCAGAAGTAGCTTGCAATACTGCACTCTAACCACTGTGCCACCGCGGCTCATAGGTCGTCTTACTACATTTTCAGCCCTTTTCTTTCTCCCTCATGCTTTTGGAGTTGATGCTTTGATTTAACCCCTTATTTCTAGGTATATTTTTTAAAAAAATTAGTTTGCTCCATTTTCATTTTGTTCCCTCATTCCTTACTTTAACATTTTAGTTGGCAAACTCTGAATGATAGGGAGGGAACCAGGAAACTTTGGAGGTATGTGTGTTGTTTATGAAAGTTTGTGCAGTTAGTATTTTATGTATAAAATATAAAGGGTGCATGTGCGCTTTTGTTACATAGCTTAGTCTTGTTTATCTGAATCAGCCTTTGACCATACTGGCTGGGGATTATGAAAATCAAATATTCAATTAATAGCTAATAGTAACAACTAATAGGGGATCAACCTATTCTCCAAAGCATTTGAGGGTAGAACAAGAAGTAAGGGATAGAAATTTAACAGTTAAAACAATTAACCTGTGGAACACTTGCCCCCAGAAGTTGTGGGTGCTCCATCATTGGAGGTTTTTAAGAAAAGATTGGACAGCCATTTGTCTGGAATGGTATAGGGCAAACTTATGGTGGGCAAACTTTTTGACCCGATGGCCACAATGGGTTCTTAAACTGGACCGGAGGGCCGGAACAAAAGCATGGATGGAGTGTTTGTGTGAACTAATATAAATTCAAGGTTAGATTACTTCACGTAGCCTTCTGGGAGAGCAAGAGAACCCTCCGCTCTTTTAGCTCCATGGGCCGGATAGAACAGCCGAACAGGCCGGATCCGGCCCCCGGGCTATAGTTTGCCCACGGCTGGTATAGGGTCTCCTAATTAGGCAGGGGCTTGGACTAGAAGACCTCCAAAGTCCACTCCATTATTCTGTAATTCTGATTAATCTGCAAAACAAAAGGTTGTGGATGGCTAGACTCTACCAAAGAGGCTAGAGAAAAACCATAACAGCTAACAGAAAAATGCATATTTAATTTTTGCCTGCTCTGCATATAAATTTGCCAGTTTTTTTTAAAAAAACCAACAGATAGACCAGATATCTTTTTTACTTTCTTTTCATATCATACAGTATACATTGCTTATTTCCAGATTGGGAATAAAGAAAATCTAAACACTGTAGCTAAAACTTAATGATTGTTTTTTAAAATATGTATTTTCAGAGAGATACTTCAAGACCAACCAAGTACTTTGCCATTTTCTGGAGATGAAGAAGGATCTGGCAACGAAGTTGATCCCGAGACAGGATCGGGCGCTGAGTTTGATATGGAAGAGCCCGAAGTGTCTGACTTTGAGAACCAACCAAATGTGAATCTGAAACTTAAGCTATCAGATGAAGGCTTATTTCCCCATGAAAACGTACTGTGATTTCTGTTATGGCTTTATGTGATATTTCTTTTTACATATCATAGGTTTTGATGAAATGTATACCCTAGACCGGGCGTATATGTTATAAAAATATTATAGCTAACCATGTATATCTTAAAATGTTTAGTGCTTTTCTTTGATAAAATCTATTATTTGTAAGTTGAAAAACAGAACCAAACAAAGCAAGTTAAACTAATTTCAGCCACTTGATAAGCATTTTCTTATGTCTGCAATTATTTAGCTATTTCTATTAAAATCTAATGCAACTTATGGACTCATATTCATTTCTTAAATATTATTTATTAATCAAATGTATTATCCCACCTCAATTATAAAAAGACTCTCAATGGCTAATTAATAATTATTACTACTCTATTGCTTTGCGTGTACCCTGAGAGTTTCTGCACTAGAGACAAATTCCTTGTGTGCCCAATAACACTTGGCCAAATAAAGTATTCCATTCCATTCCATTCTGTTCTAAGAGCAATAACATTATCAAAAATAATTTTTAAAAAATTAAAAATACAATTTGTACAGAACACATGGCCAAAACAATACATAATGTCAACACTCAAATGTTGTCTGGAAACCAACTGAAATACTAGATGAAAACAGTATTGTTTAAATTTTAACATGTTATTCAGCATAGAAAAATCTAAGATGTGAAATCCACTAAAACAATCATCAAGTCAGAGAACAAAATGCATATGAAATAATATTTAAGGAAGCACAACATGTATGGATTAAATTATTTGGCAATTTACCAGAAGCAAATCCGCAATAATAAGTTGTTTGTGGTGGGGGTTGAACTTAGTGCTGGACCATGTCTGGGACCTAGTAAATCATTTCCTGTTCTGGATGATGTATTTCTGGTAACAATGAACCCACCGAGAATGGCCAGATTGGTGAATCCCAGAGAAAAATACAATTGCATAAGATGTCAGGATGTTTTATCCTATGAACATTTGCACATATCTAAATTGTATTTTGAACATAGGTAACTAAGGAAAGCTAATACTTCTTTATTGACCTGATCTTATTGTAATTTTTTTCCCTACATTCAATGCATTTCCCCACCTGTAACTTATTCTATATTCTAACTTCTGATATATGAGTTGTCTTAAGACATCTCTTAGTCTCATTTAGGTGTTTGAATGGACAGTTAGGAAGCTTTGGGACATTCTTCCTTTCTCTCTAGGAAAAAGAAAAGAGGAAAGCACTTCTGAAAATGTTTGCCAAAAAATGGTGTAGGTTTTTTTTTCCATGAAAGGCAGTCCCTGGTTTAAGAACATACCGTTTAAGAACAATCCCAAGATTGAAATGGATTGCCTATTACTAAAAATGGTGGATGGTGGTAAACCATTGAAGCCACCCAATGCTTTCAGGAACTGCTGAAGCCAGGCTTTTTAAATATACAACTGGTTTTCAGTGGTTTATAAAAACTTTGGGCCACTTCAGTGGTTGGTTGGCTCATAGAAAGAGAACGCTGTCTGCCATTTTACTAATGGGCACCTTTGTAGGTACAAGTTCAGACTTACATACAAATTTAAGTTAGGAACAGAACTCATTGTTAACCTACTTGTTTTGTAATTGCCAGGAATCAAGTCTAAATCAAAGGTAATAAAAAAAGTAAAACGGTAGATCATAAAACTTAGAAACTGGATGTTTCTCTTGGTTTCCACTGAGTCCCTGGGGCAACATATAAGTTTAATAAATTATTATCAACAAAACGCACAGGGGCACCAGCCATTTTAGCAAGGGTCGGAGAAAAGCCAGCCCCACTTAATGGTTCAGCCCTTATAGGAGACACCTCTTCATAGAAGAAACCTCTGTGGAGGCAGCTTAAAGCTGCCTTTAGTTGTTTTACAGTACTGTTACATTCCCCGCACCCTGTATTTAATAAATAAGGTGACATGGATATCCTGCCACAATTATAAATTGGCAACTTATAACATATATGAGTAATAATAAAAACAAAAAGGGTAGAAACTACATCACACACACACACACACACCCCTTGTCTGTATTCTTGGCTATAGCATTTACATTTTCCATTTACATTTTAAAACTGATTGTCCTATTGGAGAGCCATCAAGAAAACCTGATGCCTCTACCTCCCTACAAATTGGAACCATCCTGACAGAACCAGGATAATAATTATCTGACAACAATGGGAATTCCAGAGGTAGGGCCAGAGTGCAACTGTCTATTCTTAGTTTTACCAACTATAACTATTTCCCTGATAATGTATAACTATTGATGACACTCCCAAAGGTGCTTTTTCAAGAGGCGACTGGACTTTCTGGTTTTTCTTTGAAGATGTTGCGCTTCTCATCCAAGAAGCTTCTTCTTCTTCAAAAAGCACATTTGGGACAACTTTGTCCTAGATGACTGAGAATCTCCATAGGCATCTATTAATGACACCCAAAGCCATATTTTCCACTACTTTGTTGAACTCCACATCACTACATCTTCTGAAAGTAAACCCCAAAGTTAATTACGTTCTGCAATGAAGTACTCCCACTGATTTATCTGGAATCTCCCAGCATTCAACTCAAAGGATGAACCAGAGCCTGCCTGGTATGTTCAGAGGGGAAGAAAAACTTATTTCTGTTCAGTTCAGTTCAGTTTAACACTGACATACACATTTCCTCCTATCCAATGCTAAAGTGGCCAGGTACCAAAGTGCACTTGGGACTGCTGTCTCAAATATATTTCCTGAGTAAAAATTTTCAATCCTCAAAGATCTCAGTGCAAACTCTTTTCTTCTGCTTCTAGAATTTTGTTAGATCCAAAAGAATAGCTTACATTCAGGGCACTAAGGGGTGGGGGCCTATCTAGTTGTCAAAAAGTCCGTTTTTGTCACCGAACCAGGGTGGAAATAACACATCTGCTAGTCAAAAAACAAATACTTTCCCCTACCTGAAAACCTCTGCATGTCAGCAAATTAATTGCTCCCAACCCCTATGACAGTATCAATTATAGCACAGGTAATCCTTGACTTACAACAACTGAGTCCAAAACTTCCATTGCTAAGCAAGACAGTTGTACATTTTGATTCATTTTATGACCATTTATGTCACAACTGTTAAGCGAACCAATGCATTTGTTAAGTTAGTAACATGGTTAAGTGAATCTGACTTGCCCATTAACTTTGTCAGTGGGTCACAAAAGGTGATGACATGATCTTGGGACACTGCAACCATCCTAATTGCATGCCAGTCACCAAGCACCCGAATTTTGACCCTAGGGATGCTGCAATGATCATAAGTGTAAAAAATATGTCACTTTTTTTAGTGCAGTTGTAACTTTGAACGGTCACTAGACAAATTGTTGTAAGCCAAGGACTGCCTGTATTTGAGGATTGTAGAGGTGGAGCTCTCTCGCCTCACAATCAGGAGGCTGTGAGTTCGATCCTAGGTAGAGGCTAATATTTGGAATAGACTCTCCTGCTCGAGAAGCGGTTGGACTAGATGGCCTCCAAGGTCCCTTCCAACTCTGTTATTCTATGTTCTAAGAAAGAATATGAAATCTAGAAGAGTCTGGTAACCCTTTTTTCCAGCAAATAAATTTTATTTTAATTATTTATCAAACTGTGACTCCTATTAAGAGGCAGGAGCTTTCCTGACCTGTAGCTGCCTTCATCAGGGCTCTCCTACTATGAAATCAATAAGAGTTGCTGCACAAGGTTTTAAGTGCAAAAGAAAAAGATGACTCCAATAAAATAAACTGGAGGCACCACTTCCAACCGACGCTGCCTGTGTGTGTAGTTAATGGTTCAGAGACCCAGAAACTTCGTATGCACCAAGAAACTCCGGCAAAATTTGGCATCGACTATGAGCAAACTTCTTGATCCATTGACTTGCAGGAGACAGAGAGAGAGAGAGAGAGAAAAGCATCTTCATCACTGAGATATCAAACCTCCGCATCCTAGAGAAGACCTCTCCTCGCTGGGCCCGCCCACGACAGCGCCCCAACCGTCGCCCTGGCTACCCGAGTCGCCCGCTCCGCTTTTACTCCTCCTCGGTCACGTGCCTGGGGCGTGGAATGAAGTGACGGCCTCTCCGATCACATGATAGTGGCGCGGGCCGGAGTCGCTACGGTTGCTTGGGGCGGGGGGCCGGAGTCTGGCTGACAATGGTAAGTGAGCTGCGGCGGCGGCCGCCCGGTTTACAAGGAAGCGGGGGGAAGGTTAAGGCTGTCGGGACGCCCCGCGGTCGAACCAACAGGGAGGGGGACCGTTGGGTTGCGAATGGCGCCGGCGCTGCTTCTTTCCCCTTGCCCCACCCCCACCTTTCCCACCCTTCTGAGCGGCCGGGCCTCGGGCACGCTCGAGGCAGAGGCTGTGAGAACGGCTGGTCGTTCCCATGGAGACGGGGTTCCCCCCCTCCGTGCCTTCATTCGACCGCTGCTGACTCCGCCCCCGCCGAGGGCCGTTTCTCGGCTCGCGTGGGCGGCCACTCGAGTTGCCCCCCCCTTCCTCCACGCGCGCATTCTTCGGTGACGTTGAAATCGGTCCCGTGCGCGCGCGCGTCCCCGCGCACTCGGTGGGGGGCGGAGTGGAGGGAAGCCCTTGGCGGCGCTTGCCGGGTCGTCGCCCTTCGCGGCCGAGCGCGTGTGTCTCTTTCTTTGGCCGCGAGAGCCGAGGCAATAGTGACAGGTGGAAGGAAACATCGCGGGCGGTTGCATCGCGGCGGCTTCTTGGGGTATGGACCGCTGCACCTTCCAACTTAACACCTCGCCCTCAAGTGTAGCTGGGTGTGGTTACTGAGGGCGATCAGATCGGGGCTGCAAAAATCCGAAAGACGGCTTAAATGGCAGCCGAGAATTACGTTCTTGCTTCTTTTTAGTGCTGTCGTAGTGTTTCCCCAGGGCTTTAGACGTGCTGGGCCTGGGCGGGTTGCTTAGGGGTCTCCAACCTTAGCAACTTTAAGACTTGTGGACTTCAACTCCCAGAATTCCTCAGCCAGCAAAGCTGGCTGAGGAATTCTGGGAGTTGAAGTCCACAAGTCTTAAAGTTGCCAAGGTTGCAGACCCCTGCCATAGAAAGCACACCCAAGCTGCAAAATGGAGGTGCTGGGAAACCTCCTCTTGCAGGGGTTTGTCCTTACGACAGGTAGGACAATTCCATTTATTACGAATTCTTAAAAAGCCAAACCTATGCTGAAAGGGAGACATACTTGTGCAGCAATTACTGAACTTGCTTGCGATCTTTTTATCCTGATGCATACCTAAACTTTATTTAGGTAGTCAGCCTGAGGAGCAGGAACGGGCTCGAATTTAACAATCCAGCTCAGGAAATATAAATTAGTTACAGAGGCTAAGTATAGAAAATGAACTCGCCACAATACGTTCACTGATACCTGCGGGATCCTCCATGCTCTCTGAGCTTGGTTGGAAAAAGGACATAAAAAGATACTGTCAAAAGTTTCTTGCATTTTTCTAGAATACACAATTGTGTGCCATTGCTGTTTATTTTACCTTTGTTTTAAACTCTGCCTTTTTATGAGGTAAAAGTGAATATCCAATTATTGCTCCAAGGAAAAAGCATTGTTAGATAAGTTTGTCGCTGCATTCTTTGCCATATGTTGTGTAATAGTGCACACTGGCTGCATATTTGGGATAATAAAATGTTGCAACAACATCTCAAGTTCTTAACTGATTTCCTTATGAAATATACAAAATGTACATTTAGTAAACAGAAAATAACGGCTTCCATGAGGCAAAGGAAACTCTACTAAACATGGTCAACATTTTATCATTTAAAGCAGGGCTGTCAAACTCATGGCCCGTGTTGGCCACACCCACACCCATTTTAGTGAAGGGGGAAAAGTCATGATATGTCACATGACATGAGTTTGATACCTCTGATTTAAAGTATAGGGAGTATAGGGAGAGTCAGTTGCATATTTGGAGCTCATTCCCTACAGACATTAAATTCTGATGATCACATTGTGTAATATTTAAATACTTCAGTTACATAATATGAGACAAAATCTCTGGAACGAACCTTAGCTAAATTGGTTTCTCAGTGATGCTGACCTAGCTGGCTCAGCAAGTCTTGGTTTGATAAGGAGCAACCATGTTGGTCCATATTCTTCCCATCTTTGTTTAGTTGTTGGCTATTACTCCCTTCTACAAATGTTTTTAAAAATATAATTTGTGGCATCCCATGGTGGATGAATGATGGGGAGGCTTGATTATTCCACAGCCCTTACACCCTTTTCAGGTAATAGGAAGGAATTATGGAGGGGGGGGGGAGAATATTCCCATTTTGTAGAGCCTCCTTAGTTTGTTTCTGTGCCAGAAGCTAGAAAAATACTCTTCTAGATGAAGATGATGCAGCAAGACCAAGTTATAGTAATATTTGCAAAACTCTTAACTTAGAATTGTCTGCAATCTGAGACTTATATGACAAGCTGTGGTTTTCTTTCCATGGTTTTTAGCACAATAAGTATACAGTAGATGAAAGGCAATGTAATAGGTGATCATGAAAAAGAGGGAAGGAGAAAATACATTTGAAGTTATACATTTGGGTCATCACTGTGCAATTCTTAGTGGCAAAATGCCTATAATACTTTCTTCAGTGCCTGCAAAGTTTCCTGATTTATTTTTTTGAGTTTTGGTCACCAGCTTCAGAGTAGAGGCATTTCTAGCAGTGCCTGTAGTTCTCACAGAAAATAAATGGTAGATGGTTGTAGCTCAGTGCTTTGTTTTTAGTCAGTCAAACTTCCCTTTGGTCAAAGAGCATCATAGAACATAACAATTAACATACTGTTTATAAATAGAAAAAAGAGGACCACACAAAATGCAAGCTAAAAGAACAATACAGAGTATTATGAATAAAGGAAAATACACTATTGTTACTATTGCAAGCTACATCTGCAGGATCAAAATCCCCAGAATATTTATCTAAAACTAAGACATAAAGCTAAAAAATTAAAATAAAAGTAACTTAATATAAAGTGGCATCTATCTATATGTACTTATTTTAATATTGTTCAAAAGTTAGGCATAGTTACCCTGTATTGTGGAATGGGAATTAGTCATCTTAAATCTTGCTTTACCAGCAGAATAGAATTTGGTAACATCTGGAAAGATAGAGTCCCTTTTATTAGGAAGCAGAATATGTATGTTGAAAGTGTCGGGTGGGTGAGGAAAAATATACAGTATGTATAACACTAGACTTGCAAGCATAATTTGGACTGGCATTACTGTCAAAATATCAGTGTAGTCTTAAAGTGAGTTGTCATGTGACTCAGCCATTAACTGAGAATCATGGGTTATTAACCCACCCTGATCCATGCCATTCTGGGCTCAGCCCCTCCCAGCCCTGAACCTCAGATAAGGGACTGCCTCCATCTCAGCCCATTCACCTGTCTCCCCCATCTATGCCCTTTTGGCCCCTGACGTGAAGGGCAGCAGTCAGCAAGTGCCAGCAACATTCATTTGCACTGATACTCCCCTCCCCCACAGCTCCATGTGGCTCCCCAGCCTGACTCAACCAACCACCAGCAAACATTCATTTCTGCCAGTTCTCTGCACTGAGATTTGGTCTCTTGCTGTCTCCTTTTCAGACCAAGTTTCTCCTGCACATGTTTCCTACAGTGCTGAGCCTTTGTAAAATTTTGGAATGCCTTTGGAAAGATGGCTCAACTTTGCAAAGAGAGTGCAGCTTTACAAAGGCTCAGAAAGTCATGTGTGCTGTAAGAACCCTCACAGGAGAAGCTGGGTCCAAAGAGGACACAGCAAAAAAGGTGAAAGGTCTATTCTGGAAGATAAGGCAGCTGGGTGAATGAATGCTTGCTGGGGCAGGCTGGAGGGAGCAAACAAACTTGCTGGTGCTGGCTGGAGTGGTCTGAGAGCAAATGAATGTTTGCTGGCAGGTGCTGGGCTGGACTGGGAAGCTATGTGTGGCTGAAGAGAAAAGGTGAGTGGTGAATGGATGCATTCTGGAGTATGGCAAGCAGCCCCAGAGCTGCATGTTTGCCTCCTTGTAAAACGGGGCAACAGCTAAGCAAAAGAGTATATAGTTGAGAGGGAGATAGATTGGAGGGAGGGAGAGTTGCAGTGCCCTTGAGGTTGTAAGTGCAAGCAGGCTGCCAAGGTCCCCAGTTTTGATCATGAGGATGGTACAATGGCTATAACTTTGGGCAGGTGTTGTAAGTCCCTTTTTTCAGCACTGTCATTACTTCAACAGATGCTGAATGAATGGCTGTAAGTCAAGGTTTACCTGTACGGTAGAATGTGGGCAATAAATTGTATGGCACCCATTTTATTTGTGCTTTGTTTTGAAAGGGAGCTCACGTACAAAGAATCGAATTGGCAGACAGCATAAAGAATGATAAAAGAGACTGGTAGGAAGTAACAATCTCATTAGCCTGCATCTCATAAGGGGGTGCTTTGTAATTGGTTGAGCCCATCATGGTGATCAGTTCATAAAAATAGTGTCCAGCTGGCTCAAACTTTAGGGACCACTCTTACAGGCAGAATCTCTGAGAAGGGGTTTGGCTTCCCAAATGTTATATATTCTTATAATTTAGGCTTAATTTAGGGTCTAAGGTAGTTCGAATACCACATAACGTATGTTTTTCTTAAACAACCATTCATCCAGTGTATTAAGTTAATTTACTGTAATTTGAATTACAGTATTTAAAACCCAGAAATGAAACCTTTAAAACTTACCATTGATTTAAAGTGATACAGAATATAACAGAATAGAGGAAGTTATGTTATAAAAAGTAGTTAGGTTTCTACTGTAGCAAGATATTTGCTTTTTATAGTGAATTTATCAGTATTCTGCTCCTAATATCTTGCTGTAAGAATTTCTATTATGAATGTATAGATTTTTAATTGTTACTTTGAATAATTACTTCCAAATCTTCCAATATTTTTGTCTACAGCATTGTACTAGATAAAGTTCCTGTGTTGTACATTTAAATAAGTATTATTTTTATTGCAGAGTTTTCTTGGAAATTTGTTTGGTCCCATATGTGAAATTGATGTTGTTCTGAATGATGCTGAATCACGAAAAACAGCTGAAATCAAAACAGAAGATAACAAAATAGAAAAACATTACTTGTTCTATGATGGAGAATCAGTTTCAGGAAAGGTAAATTGTATCCTTTGTTACCCTCAAAATGGTCCATAATAGAACATATAAGCAGAAGCACATGTTAATATGGCTATAGTGTGCTTTAGAGTTTCAATGGTTGCTTAATTATGCTTTATTTGCTTTCTGAGTAAAACTAGAATATATTACCATTTTTATATGTCAACGAACAGTTTTAGTATGAAAGCTGTCCCCTTATAGTTATATCTGTTTTGAGAGTTTGGTCAGGTATAATATTCATTTTAAGTGAAGGAAGCAAAAACTAACAACAGCATTTTGTCAATATCTTTAAGCTTCTGTACCCAAAATCTAGGCTAAAAACTCCCATCACCAAGACTTTTGAAATTGCAGGAAAAAAGAGCTATCCCAGCTCAAAACTTGTGATTATTGTTGAAGACTCTACCTACTGCTGTATTCCTAAAGCATTAAAATAGATTAACTTCGTCATTCTTTTCCTGAAGTTTTGTGATTGTTGTATTGCCAAATAGATATATAGTATTTAATATTAATAGTTTGATATTCTATTTGAAAGCCATGAAGACATTGAAAGGAGTTGGCAAAATATGCCCTTAATTTTTCTAAAAATCTTGTTAATGCTACCCTGCACATTTCTTCTAAAGAATTTAATTTTAAATTATTATAAGCCATTAATAGTTCTAGAATTAGGGTTGAAGGTATTGGACAGAAACCAAGAGATTGTGACTTCTAGCCTGTGAAAACCTACTGGATGACTTTGAGCCAGTCATTTTCTCTTAGCCCTAGGCAGAAGACAATGGAAAACCACTTCTGAAAATATAATGAAGAAAATTGTATGGACATGACTGTGTAGAAATTTAATAAATAGTTGTCAGGAGTTGATTGACTTGAAGGCACACACATAAGAAAGATCTACAAATAAAATGAAAAAATGTGTATAAATTGTTCCTATTGCAGCTATGTCCTTGTATAGTTAATGATTTATGAAACTATGTAGAGGTACAGGAGCACTACATTAATATATTGGGTTTTTTTCAGGTAAACTTAATTTTTAAACAACATGGAAAGAGGCTAGAGCATCAAGGAATAAGAATTGAATTCGTAGGGCAAATTGGTGAGTTATAGACTGGCACTGAATCTGTATAAAATGTAAAATGTTCACCGATTTGTAGACATCTTAATTTGGAGCTGGCACTGGAATAATACTGAGGTAGCTGAATAGCAAACAATATGAAATATTGAACTTAATAATGAACTGTTTGGGTTTGCTTATTAATTATTTGAATGTGTAATATAATGTGATATACATTAAAAGTGAATTTTTATGTGATGACATAGCCAAAAAAGTAGTGTGTATGTGTGTATGAATATATAGTATATAATGTATAGGTCTTTGCACACATGCACACACACACAGACACACACGCTAAAGTTTTTTAAAAAGTATAAAACCTAACAAAACATGAAGTAAAAAAAAGAAGAGAAAGAAATCAAAAGTGTAAGAAAGGAAAAAGAAAAAATAGAAAAAATAGCTTCCAATTTTCTTTACAGCGGTTATAAGTACGATTATAAGTTTATCTCTTAGTCTGTGCTTACAACATTTTTCTCTTTCTATAATCAATTCTTTTTAATAACCAAAATAATAAATCAGTTTATTTTTTCTGTTCTATGCAAAAAGTCTAAAAGAAGTTTCCATTCAGTAATAAGTAGATTCTGTCTTAAGTCTAATCAAATAAGTCTAGTTATCTCAGCAAGTTCCATCATTTTCAGCAACCGTTCCTCCATTGTAGAGCCATTGAAGCAGTTTCAAATATACTTAATATGTCTTATTTGAAGTCAATAGTACAATACTTGAGAAGAAAGAATTAAGTTTCCTCTACTGTTTTATCAAGCTACTCTCCTATAAAAATGTAGACTTTACAATATGATCCACATAATGATGGGTTGTACAAAATATTCAAAAGAGAAGTTGCAGGAGTGTTAAAGCAGTCTCATCTGCCTTGGCACATGAATAAAGATAGCCAGAGGCAAATTCCGAACCTGTTGTGTGAGCCTTGCGAAAAGCATGTGATTCAAAGAGAGGTTTCTTTATGCTCCCACATGCTGCAAAATGTTTTGCACAACATATTAGTTATTAAGATTCAAGGTGCTGGTGCTAACCTATAAAGCCCTTCATGGCATTGGACCAGGGTATTTGCAAGAAACCCTGCTGCCGATAACAGCTTCCTGAAGACCCGTGTGCTCCCACCGGCAGGGCCTGCTCAGGATGCCGTCAGCCAGGCAGTGCCGGCTGGCGGCTCCCAGGGCTAGGGCCAGCTACCCCTGGAGCGCCAGGTGGCCCCTGACCTCCGATACTTCCGCCATGACCTAAAAACTTGGCTGTTCCAACAAGCCTACCCGGACTGAAGGAGAGGGGGAGGGTTTTTTAGTGGTAGTTTTAAATTTTATCGATTTATGAGATTTTGGTTTAATTGATTTTTAATGTTTATATTGTGGTGTTTTTTAGTATTGTAAGCCGCCCTGAGTCCTTAGGGAGATAGGGCAGCATATAAATCTCATAATAAAATAATAAATAAAATAAATAAAAGTTGGTCCCAAAACTGGTACAGCAAGTAAAGATGATATAATTGATTGAAAGAAGGAGAGTAGGAGAAAGTCCTGTTGCACAAGAGGAAGTTGGCTTATGTAATACTGAATTTAGCTTTTGATACTATGTTTCATCAGCAAATATTTTTCTAAAGAATTGTTTCATGTTTATACTATGAGAAATGTGAACCTAGGAGGAGGAAGTTGTACTAAAATTTGAATTGTTAAATATGCAGTATAAAAATGTGTTGAATTGGCTCTGTTGATATTCAGATATATTAGGCTATTTAAGCAGCATCATTAACAAAAGACTTTAGAGTTCTAGTGAAATATAAGATCTTTGTATTGCAATTGAACTTTTGAAAAACTATTACATTGAATGTTGTTTATAAATGTTAAAAAATAGGTTCTTTCTTCCAGTTTCACTTTAAAAAATAACACGTCTTCTTTGCCAGTTGCTTACAACCACCCAAATAAATTATTTAAAAAACCTGCTGCATTGTCTTCAGAAATGTTTCTTTTATGTATTTTCTGACTGTATTCCTTAATTTTGTAGAACTTTTCAATGACAAGAGCAATACTCACGAATTTGTAAACTTAGTGAAAGAGCTGGCCTTACCTGGTGAATTAACACAAAGTAGAAGCTATGACTTTGAATTTATGCAAGTTGAGAAACCATATGAATCCTACATTGGTGCCAATGTTAGATTGAGGTATGACATTTTTATGTAGCTAGTTATAGCGCTCTAATTTAGCTGAACTGAAATGTCAGTATGTACTGTATACATTTTAAAATTCAGAAAGTGTTCTGCTTGTAAAAACATTTGATCAAAAAGAGGTTTTCACAAACAAAAGGGTGAAAAATATTTTTTTGCTTTTATTATAAAAAAATCCCTTAATACTTTAAAGTTTAAGAAATAGAAGCATTCAAAAGTTAAAACAAAATGGGTTCAAAATATATTCTTTCTATAGATCTGATGGATGATCTCTGGAAAACCGGACATTTTTCCTCCCATTTTTACTTTGGGGATAAAACATGGTCCTTATGGTAACGCGGTTGTGCACTCTTCATTTCTCTACCATGCAATTTTGAGCCTTAGACTCTGATTTTACAGATGGCTGTCTCTGCAGTTGCCAATATTGAAGGAATGTATGTGAGTTTTAAAATATCTGTTTGCAGTGAATTCCATCTATTCTTGATAGTATTTCCTTAAAGTGACAATAGTAAGAAGATTATCAGACTTGATTAAAGAATACGATCTTATTGTTCACCAGCTTGCAACTTACCCAGATGTTAACAACTCTATTAAAATGGAAGTTGGCATTGAAGATTGTCTGCATATAGAATTTGAATATAACAAATCCAAGTATGTGTGATTTAAATGAAGTACCCACATGAACTTGTTTTTTCAAGTTTTCAGCCAGCCAAGAACAGTTCAAGGCACATGGAAATGATTAGCAATTGATTGCTAATTATTGTTATTGGGGAAAACTATCAAAAAAATTTGGCCCATAGTGATCAAAATCCAGAAGGATTCATCTTTATTTTGAAACAATATTTATATAGCTTTTCTTTTTCCTTACATATAAACTTGTTTACTCATAGAAAATAGAAGTGTTGAGTTTTGACATGATAGATTGAACTTTAGGCTTAGGTGGGGAGATCACAATCTTGCATATTATTGAGTGTTTAAAGCATCCCCAGAACAGCAAATGAAACCTTAAAATATTGTAAAGAATAAATTGGAATAATAGATTTCTCTTATGAAGCAAATTAATTATTTGTGGGGAATATTAAAATCTGTCTCACGATTTTTCTTCTTTTGCTATACATCATTATGTTAACTGTTTGGGGATACTCTTGAATATTATGTTGCTGATGGCATAATCAAGCAGTGGCTACAGCTAGGGGTATTTTTATTCAATTTAAACTGGTCTTCTAATTGCATATCTGACTTCAAGATATGGGCATAGTACGTGTCTGAAGGATTATTTTGACCAAGGGCATATGAGACAAACTTTGAAAAATCTTGGCACCTGGAGTTTTGACTGGCTAGGGTTTTTTGACCACGTGACTCTTTAGCTATTGTCTATTTCTGAGTTCAGTTCAAATTTTAGTAATATGTTTAAGGTCCTAACAGTATTCAAGAAAACATGTTTAAATCATACTTACTTCAATGTAGTACTCCCTCCCTACTCTTGAACTGTGGGAAATCCTTCTTTGTGCTGATGGAAAAATTAACAGCTGCTAGTTGGTTGTTAATCATCCCAACTTAATAGTTGTGTTCCAACTTTTGGTCTCTGAGACCAAATGCATACGAAGATATTAATGCATACAGAGTTCAACTTTTTACAAATCTCTTTCTTTTAAGGTATCACTTAAAGGATGTGATTGTTGGAAAAATCTACTTCCTCTTAGTAAGAATAAAAATTCAACATATGGAATTACAGCTGATAAAAAAAGAAATAACTGGAATTGGTAAGATGAAGAAATAATAGTTCGTTGTTAATTGTTTAGATTTTGCCTTTTCTATTAAGCTCTTGGTTTTTTTAATAATCTTTGAATATAATTTGTTTGCATGAATGCCATTTAAGATATTATGAAAATTTACTGTAACTTTAAACTTAATTAGTTTGATTTGCAGATAACAATTTTCTTCCAAGGGACCTCTGAAGTAGTTTTTAAAGTATTACCCTTAAATTGTCATATGTAATTTCATTTTAACTTTCAGTTGCATTACAAAAGATGGAAATTTTTGTACAATGGCTTAAAATATAGAAGAATCTCAAACAAAGATCATAGCATAACAGTTTTTGATAATAGAGATGATTCAGAACAATAATAAATTATAATAAATATTCAGAAGTTAGGATTACATTTGTTTGCTTTGGCAAATTAATATGCAGAAATAATTAGCGCATATTCTGGGCATGATTTACACTACTGTGTTTCCCCAAAAATAAGACTCAGTCTTATTTTAAAATAAGACTCAGTCTTATTTTCTTTTTGGCCCCAAAATAAGCACCAGATCTTGTTTTCAGGGAATGTCTTATACACTTACCTCAGGACCATCACAGTCACGCCTCCTGCACCCTGACACCTATTGCGCCACTGTTTGACTTGTCCGGCCGCTCGCAGCCAGACGCCGTGTGATTCGCCATGCCGGTGCTACCATTTGCGGCACAATGCTGTGAGGCTTGTTGCACTGGTGCCAGTGCAAGTGGTGGTGTGTTGTGTCATTGTGTGCATGAGCGGCAGCACTGGTGTGATGAGCCATGTGGTGTTGAGCAGCAGTGCAACAGGTGTCAGGGCTGTCAAGAGGCCTGGCTGTCGCAGTCCTAAGGTAAGCGGGGCGTGTGAGGCAGCTCCACCCACCCACCCCCATACCCTTGCTCTAACTTGATTTTTACACCTCTGCCTCGCCCCACCTCATACAACCAGATGGTGGGCAGGGCTTATTTTTAGGGTAGGGCTTATATTAGGTGCAGACGTGGAAAAACAGGCTATAGCTTGTTTTTGGGGTAGGTTGTATTTTTCAGGGAAACAAGGTATATTCAATTATCTTGATGGTTTATTTTAGTACTATAGGAGTGCAAAAATCTTGCTCCATGTATTAATTAAAATTCTGCTATGATATTTAGAAAGAACCTGTCAACCCTGAAGCCATTTTAGAATGTCTTCAGGGCAGCCACAGCAAGGCTGGTTGGAGCTATGGGAGTGGGGAGTAGAGATAGCTGGGGACTTATAGCCAAAACAAAAATTATTTCTCCTGGGAACCAAGGCCATTCTCACCAGGTGCTGGGGAGGCATGGACTGAAACCAACTGGAATTGGGACTGTGACCTGGTTGGACCATATGATGGACTGGGGGAAGAACTTTGATTTTTAATTTGGGTGGGGAAAACACCCTGGACCTTCAGAGTTGCCAAAAAGACATACTAATAAATTTGGACTTCGTGGAGCACCTTGGCCTCTGAGTTTTGATTGCATTGGGTCTGTTGCTTGGAACCCTGACAGAACCATTTAAAAAATATTGTGTAATCAAATAATGTACAATTGTACAGTTATAATACAGGTAGTCCTCGACTTGCAGCAGTGACTGTTCAAAGTTACAACAGTACTGAAAAAAGTGACTTATGACCATTCTTCACAGTTAGGAGCTTTGGAGCATTCCCATGATCATGTAATCAAAATTCAGGCGCTTGCCAACTGGTTCATGCTTATGACCATTGCAATGTCCCGGGGTCATCTGATCATCTTTTGCAATCTTCTGACAAGCAAAGTTGATGGGGAAGCCAAATTTATTTAACAACCATGTGTATTAAAGTATCAGTTGTAGTGATTCACTTAACAACTGTGGCAAGAAGTGTCATAAAATGGGGCAAAATTCACTTAATAAATGACTCACTTAACAACAGAAATTTTTGAGGTCAGTTATGGTTGTAAGTTGAGAACTACCTGTATACAGTTAAAGTATATTTCATATTGGATTTTATCTTACTGAAATAATTGCAGTTATAAATAGAAATTTTAAAAAAAGCTATACTAAACATGTTACTAATTTGTACTTCTATATAATTATATAGGACCCAGTACAACAACAGAAACGGAGACCATTGCAAAATATGAAATAATGGATGGTGCACCAGTTAAAGGTGAGTAGGTGTGTTTAGCTCTTATTTATCTGTAATCCAGAATAGCTAGGATATTCTGTTTGTATCAGCTGAGATTTTTAAGGAAACTCTGTACAACTTGTCTTACTTTTTTGATGAAGCAAGTAAGATGAGAAAACATTACTTGCTTTCATATGTCAAGTAAAATAGGGTCAAATGTGTTCTTTTATTATGATAAACTAAATGTGCAATGAGAATTTATTGGACTAAAAAGCTTTCTAACTCTATGTAAGATGAGTGTAATACTCTTCAAAGCTATTATTCCCCAGAAAATGATATGCACAGGGATATTTTAAATTCCCTAAAAGTAACTTCCACAAAGCCATTTGTGCTCCCAGGAAATTAACTCAGCTGGCTTTATTGAAAATGGCTTGTAAATAAATGTAATCTATGTAGTTGCAAATCATTCTATATTAAACTTTGCAACCAATTTATTTAACAAAACTAAGAATGATTTTGTTTTTCATTTAAGGTGAATCTATTCCCATAAGACTCTTCTTGGCTGGCTATGATCCTACTCCCACAATGAGAGATGTAAACAAAAAATTTTCAGTAAGATACTTCTTGAACCTAGTGCTAGTAGACGAAGAAGACAGACGGTACTTCAAGCAGCAGGTATAAGGTTTTGTAACTGGAATAGTTTAATGAAATTGGTGTATTTATAATAGCTTCCAGATATGGTAGTTTTTTACAGCTAAAAATCATATGGAAGTATATGTTTTAAAACCTTTTGGCTTTGCCTCAGTTAGAGAAATTGATAAAATTAAGAAGCGGTATCCACTGAACAGAAACTTTTCAGCATTAATCTGCATGCTTACGAATGTTGTGTTTAAACAGTACTTAATGACTTTTCAACTAATACTGATCTTAATGCAATCTTAAGACACCTCATTATCAGTTTGATTCAGGTAGCCCTTGCCTAATTATTGTATTTGGGACTGGAATTTCTGTCACTAAGCGAAATGGTCATTTAGGTGAAACGTATCACCACTTAGCAACAGCAGTTCTGGTAGTATTGGTTGCAGCTGTTAGGCCAGAACTGCACTAACTGTTGTTAGACAAGAACCTCGCACTTCTGCTGCTCTGCTGTGCCACAGTACCTCCGCTTTAACTCCCTCCCACCTTTCTCCCCCGACACCTCTGCTCTTTTGGCCATCCTGTGGGCTACTTTTGCCTACCCCTACCCTGAACTCTCTTTCGCCACCTTCTTCCTCTTGCTGCCGACCCTTTCAGATGCTGTGCGAGGGAGGTCTTGCATGGTCTTGTGAAGGGTTAGCAGTTGCTTTGGCTGGGTGCGCCTTGTCTGCTGCAGGAGGAAGAAATTGATGAAGAGCAGCAGGGAATGACAGGAGTAAGTGCAGGATGGACTAGGGATGGAGAGGAAAACAGGTGGGTGGGGGAAGTTGAAGCACATGCTGTTGTTATTTATTATTTATTTATTAATTCGACTTCTATGCCGCCCCCTCTCCGAAAGGACTCGGGGCGGCTCACAGCTAAAACACAACAATAAATAAGTTACCTAAAAAGCGTATTAAACAAGATACAAGCCAAATAAAATTTAAAACCCCAAAGTTAAAACAATCAGACCCCCCCAGGAGGTCAGCACAGCCCGGACTGTGCAAATAACCAGGTCTTTAAATCGTGGCGGAAGGTGTGGAGATCAGGGGCCAGCCGGAGCTCCAGCAGAAGATGATTCCATAGAGTGGGAGCCGCCACAGAATAGGCCCTCCCCCGGGTCACCGCCAAGCGACATTGAGTTGCGGACGGCACCCCGAGGAGACTCCGTCTGTGCGCTCGTACAGGGCGGTTGGTATTCGATGCTGGGAGGAGTCGTTCTCGTAAATACCCCGGACCCATGCCATGTAGGACTTTGAATGTTAACACCAGAACCTTGAATTATAAATGTGGGAGGCTGGCAAATGCCCAAATTTCAATCATGATCCCAGGGGCACTGCACTGGCCATAACTTTGAGGATCAGCCGTAACTTTTGCTTAGTGCCATTGTAAATTTGAATGGTCACTCAACAAATGATCATTAAACAAGGACTACCTTCATTCTGTTATATAAAGGAGAATAAAAATGGTGCAGCTGTTCTGCTGTACTTCATCAGAACAGAAGTATGTACAAAGAAGTGGGCTGATTGGATAGTTTACAGCGCAGCCACTAGGTTTTTGACCAAATGTTCATACCAGTATTTTAATCCAGTATTTTCTTGCATCCTGAAACAGGAAATCATTCTCTGGAGAAAAGCTCCTGAAAAACTGAGGAAACAAAGAACCAACTTCCACCAGCGGTTTGAAAGTCCAGAGCCACAGGCATCTGCAGAACAACCTGAAATGTGAACTGGATTTACGAGATGAAAAACTGGGATGTCAGTAGATCAGTAGATTAAAGGTGGCAACAGCCTGTAGGAAAGAAAGGCCAAACTCCCATTACAACAGTCTTCCTCATCTTACAGTGCTGCATTTCCCACACTACTAAAACATTCTTCAAGTAAATATTCAGTTCTGTACATACATTTAAAGTAAGTGCTTTCTGAAACACTGGAACTTTCTTAAGCTATTTTATACTGCACATTTTACTTTCGTCTGGTGTGATGCAGTCAGAGATGCATAAAGCTTAAAGAAGTCTAGTTATGTGTTTCCATGCATGTAGTATGGCGCATCTAAGTTTTGCTTTCATTGATGGTAAACTAAACCAGTTCCTCTTTCTATATCCAACTGCATATCATACATATTTCCTCAGTGTCTGCTGTCTGTAACATTGGAGACTTAATTAAAAAATTGTCTTAAAATGATAAATCCAGGTTTTATAATGATACTGTTTACCCCAGAGAAGTAGATAATATATACAAAATACAATGTATTTGGAATAGATCTGAGAGCATACTACTGTTTTCAGAATTTTTTTGAGGAATGTGTACATAAACAAGCTTCTTACGGAATCAGTTTTTCAAAATGAGGTCTGCATTCTCTTTTCCTCCCCTTAACATACTCATTCCGATGACTCTGTGATCAGATTCCAATTCACTTCAAGATTTGTATGACCTGGGCTAAAATACAGTATTCTCTCATTGAACCCCAGTTTGGTTAAGGATGCGTGTATATGATAAAATGTTTTAAGATAATTTTTACTAATTTACACTCTTGAATACCGGATCATTTGCACAAAATTTTATTTCTCATCAAATACATATTTTTCACCCTCCTCCTCAAATGTAGAATATCATATTCTTTTTCCATGCTGAGCTTCTGTGAGGAAATGTGGGCTTGTACAAAAATATATAGATGAAAAACACCTGAATTTCCGAAGATGGTATTCTTGTGCAGCAAAAGATTGGTTTATTTTTATAATTCATTCTGGAATGTAGTATCTTCAGGCAAATCTTGTTAGCCTCCATTTGTCCACAATTAACATACAGTTTTTAGAACCACACTGCCTGTTTAGCACACTATGGGAACCTGTTGAATAGAAAGTTACTCACATTTACAATTCACTTGGCCTATTTATTAAAATGGTTTCTAAAGTGCAAGTATTGTTGGTTATCTTACTGTGTGAAGTAACAAAATTGCTAAATTTAGGAAAGAATTGTTTTATTACTGGGGCACTTTGATAAAGCCAAGAATAATCTGAGTGCTGAGATATTTCTCTTCTTAAAACCTGTGACAGAGACAACTTGATTCCTTCATGTAAGTGCCTGTTCAGAATTTCAAAAGAAAAAAAAGCCAAATATTTTCATGGACACTTGCATGTTGCAATCTAGAAACTATTCCAAGAAATTTTGAAAATTGATTGTATTTAACCAGCCTCAAATTGTGCAACTATGTATAATAGACATAATAAATTGCTATTTGAATTATTAAAAATAACTCTGTTCTCACTAAAATCTCTTGACTACTTTATGTGCAATATCCTGTGAAGTAAATCTCTCTTCTAATTGGTAATATACAACTTTTACTGACCTGCATGTTTTAAATGGCATCTAATCCATCATGGAAAAAAGAAAATTATATTTCCATCTCCAAAATTCACTGATTTCTCCATTGTAAGTCCTTAGGTGGAAGTGGTTAATTATTCTCAATGGATGCCAAGTTTGTTCATAAATATCTTCACAATGTTTTTTAAATTGTAGGTGTAAATCTTTCAAAACTCCAAAGACAGTAATATACTTTATAGTGCCAATCCATTTATTGCAGAGACAGTCTCAGTTATACAGTTTCAATGGCCATTTTTTTCAGTATACATCTATTCCGCCATGCAAATTGCATTATATTAGTGCAGCGGTGATTGCATTATATTAGTGCATCCTTATTGTTACGTCACGTTCAGGGCAGCATTAGTCAGCATGGTTAATGATGAGGGATGCTGTGTGTTGCTGTCTATCTGAGGGGGGTCACAGGTTCTACTCCAGTGCTATGATGAGAGCATTTGAAGAAAACTGATTTAGGTTAATTTTTCAGAACTATAAATCAAACACTGAAAGCATAGTCTGTAGATTTGGAAAAAGATTATTACTGATTAGTCTGGCAACATGAGAACTAGCAACTACGATCGCTTAGATGCCAGCAGTTTGTTCTAACTGACGTAAAAGAGTGAGAATATTTAGATAGCAAAGAATGGTGGGCTTTGATAAACCTCTAGAACAACAAATATTTTTAGCTCTTTTATTGGTTGGATTGGCTCCAGGATTATCAGAATCAAAATGGTGGTCATAGCCATGCATTTGGAGCCCTATTATTTTTTTATAGCCTTCATGGGGAAGAATTTTTTTTGTCTTAAGAAAAGATAGTTTTGAAAGGGGAGCAGTGGTTTATGGGGAAAATGAAGACTTCTTGGTGTCTTGTAAAGTTCTTGTGATAGGAAAAATGTTTGTATAAACTGGGAAGACACTCCGTTGCTTTCATTGTTTAAATTTAAAAAAACATGTAAAAGTTAGCGGAAAGCCAAGTTAGCAAAGTGGTAAGGCATCAGGCTAGAAACAGACTGAATCTGGTTCCATTGTAGGTATTGCCAGCTGGATGACTTTGAGCCCCAGTTGCACTCAGCTCTAGAAAGGACAAATCAGTTGCCAGGAAAATTGCAGGGACTAAATATTACCTCAAAGGTACGTGCCTGTACACAAAAGTCTCAGGTCTGAGAATTTCTATTTTAATACAAGTAATGCCATATTTAAAAATAGCATTTTATTTCTTTATACTGAAAAATTAGCATTGACCATGGTGTCGGGAAGAATGATTTAAGGGCAGAGGTGTGTTGACTACTGAATCTGCTGGATTCCTTCCTTCCCATTTTATAAATTAAATTCTGTCTTTATAGTTTTATACATTAAACAATATGGAGATCTTTTGAGATCTTCACATTGTTTCATTTACAAAACTATTGTCTTATTGCTTGAGGCATAATTAGTTTTTGAGATTTATTTATTTATTTATTGAATTTATATTGCCGCCTATTTGCCCATGGTGACTCGAGGCAGCTTACAGAAAACCATATTTTAAATCAAAAACAATAAAAACAAAAAGAATCAAATTAATAAAGTACAAAGAACAAAATCTGGAAAAAAATAAAAAATCACCCCCAACTCCCACTCCCCACCATGACAGCAGATCACACGAGCCATTTGATGCAGTCCATCCCACTCTGGGTTCCCTAGGCCCGCTGACAGAACCAGGTCTTTTAGCGCCTTCTGGAAGAGTGTTAGAGTGGGGGCCATTCTAATCTCTGGGGGGATGATGTTCCAGAGAGGGAGCCACCATGGAGAAGGCCCTTCTGGGTCCCACCAGGTTCATCTCCCTCAGAGATGGGACCCGGAGCATTCAATGCATTGGATGGAGATGGCAATGTTTACTTAATACAAAAAGTACCAAGTGAAAATCTTATATTAAGTGGGCTTCCTTAGGAAATTCTAATATTAAGGAGGCGATTGGATTACACATCAGCTTATTGTGTCTTCTGTTGACCTGGTGAATTGTTAAAGTGAGAGTACAGCAGACTATTGCATTTTTTCTATTTCATATTAAACCATTCAGATTACTGCATAGATTACGTTTTTCCCAAGGCAAAGCAAAGGCAGCTCTTCTGTGCAATGTTCCTTGTGTTAGGGGTATATTTATCCATTGGAGGATCAAATGATAGAAATGACTGTGGACTTCATGTCCCTTAGCTGCAGGACAGATATGTCCTGGTAACCATTTTTATGACACACCTTCACCATCAATCTTTGAAACTGTCTCATTTCCAACCCACACCTGAAGCTTAATTAACTTTCAGTAGTTGTTCAAGTTATAAGGTACTGCTTTCCTTCTTCTGGTGTAGTGCAGTTAACATGATTTCATAGATTCTATGATTGATGATGTGGTTGAATATTGGGATATGCACAGTTTGTATGGCTGTTTCATACTGTCACAGGCACTTGGCTTGCATAACACCAAGCTGAAACTTTCCAAACCACTTAAAAACTTTATAAACATGGGCTTGGTACCCTTTTGAGCGCTTCTGAGCTTGGTCCTACAAACTGTTGCTTGTTCTGTTGTATGAGGTGCAGTACAGAGTTTTGCTTTTCTGCTGACAATGGTTCCATGGCTACAATTTTTTAGTCTTTTCCTGTTTCTGAGAACTTGTGCATCAGTACTGTACCTGACACCTTGACTGATCACTATGCCTGGAACCAGTACTATGAAAGTGCACCCCTGTGGCAACTTATGATTTATTTACATTGCTCCTGAGAGAGGGACATTGTTTTGCTTGAGGTACTTTATCTTCGGCCTAATTACAGTAGCCAATCACAACCATATATCCGTGCTACTTCCAGGTGTTACCAGCCACAGAACTGGACTTATTAGCACTACCATTCCCTTGTACCACTACCTGTGGATGGAGAATTTGCTTCCTTGGTATTAAGATTTGGACTCTTTCTTTTTCCCTGAATGCCATCACTCTGCTAAACAAATAATTCCCTCAACATTATCCAATTATTTACAAAGTCTGCACTATTATTACTATTAATCTTCTCATTACTCCTTATCACCCATCCCCTCCCACTTGTGACTGTATGACTGTAACTTTGTCACTTGTATCCTTACTATTTATATGGACTGTTTCCTAGTATGATTTGATTGCTTATTGTACCCTATGACTATTAAGTGTTGTACCTGATGATTCTTGACTCGACGAATGTATCTTTTATGTACACTGAGAACATTTGCACCAAGACAAATTCCTTGTGTGCCCAATCACACTTGGCCAATAAAGAATTCTATTTCCTTCTTCCTAGTAGCCTGCAGACGATCAGCCACCTAGGAAAGCAGCTTACAAAGTGTTGATAGGGAGTGATTGAAAAACAACAGAGACAACTGCATTGCTGGGAATCTGAGGTGGGGAAAAGATATGCAATTCAACTACTGTAATACTGATATTTTCAAAATAAACCTAAGAGAAATTCTACTGGGATGGATACTAGTCGAGATCAAGGTGGTTTTGGAGTATAAGCACATTCTAGGTCATCATTTGAAACGTTGAAATGCTTTCAGGTTAGTTTCTTAACCAGCTGTAATAGTTACCTGTGAAAATATTTGATTTCATGACAAAAAGTATCAGAAAAATGCCAGCACTTTCTATGTTCAACAGATAATGCCTAAATTTGTTTTGAAGGAAAGCATTCCTTTTGTTTGATTCATATGTGAGAAAAGTGAAAGTGGCTTAATGTCCTACAATCAATGCGACTTAGTCTCTGGAATACTGTTAGTATATGTGGATGAGTTTGCCACCAGTAGAGGTTGTAGTGCAGCAAAGAATTTGAATGTGAAAAGAGGGGAGGGTGAATTATTTGTGAATGTCAGAAGCAGCTGTCTCTATGGCCAAGCTGCCCCTTCTCCATTCAACACCAGGAGAAAATGAAGATAGGGGGATTTTTGCTGTGCGGAAAAAGCCTGTACTTTGTGTGGAAAGAGCCAGAATAGTATAGGTGGTTAAGATACTGGACTAGGTCTTTATTTCAGAGTTGCTGCTGTGGGAAGAAAATTGAGGGGAGAGTGCTGTATCTTCCACCCAGAACTCCAGGATGGAAAGTGAAGTATAAATCAAATGAGTAAAATAAGACAATACATTTGTTGGATGCCCCCCTTCACCAAAAGGTTTACTTAAATACATTAAAAAATCTAAAATGAATGGAAAATGAAGCAAGGTGGAGGACTGAAGAATGTGGAGGATTAGGGCAAACCGTTTCTATGGGCCTCTGAGTCTGCCCTCCATTCTTCCAGGGCGCAGAGTCTTCTGTTTTGTGCCTCAAGACGACGGTTCATGGATTTCACTGTCAATAGAGGTAAGGTAAGAAGCTACATCACCAAAGCTGATGGCAGTGATTGCATTTAGAATTGGAAAAAAACCTATGTTAAATGTAGCACATCCCATGAGCTTACAGTAAATGCAGTTTCTGTTCTTGGTTACCGAAGAGGGAGCCAACAGGAAAAAGATACATTAAAACCATATTTCCAAGGAGAGCCAGGAAAGGTTAAAGCAGTGTTTCTCTACCTTGGCAACTTTACGATGTATGGACTTCAACTCCGAGAATTCCTCAGTCAGCATGCTGAGGAACACTTGGCATCTCAATTAATTATCTTCCCCAAGTTAAAGCTGTTCAGTGCTTTCTCTCTCAAGAGTGCTCTGATAAGCAAGATGAATCTCAAGATGTCTTCTCAGAACCATCATTGCTTTGGTGAGCACTCTGGGCATAGCACCAGTCTAAAGGGGAATGGTTTCAACAGAGACTGTTCCTTTCCACTATGCAGAACTAATGGGAGTGTGTAAGTAGGACCTGGAACAAATCTAAAGAAGCTATACAGTTGTTCAGTAAAATGACTTCTCTCTTGGATTTCAAGATCTTCATTTCTGAGCTTTCATCTTGACTTTGATCGGTCAATTCATTTGACTTGAAGCACCTTTCCCTCTGCTTGGGAATACCTGGCAGTATTGTTCCTAGCTATTTCTGTGGAGTGTGGCTGAAGAGGCAACCCTGTGCTTCCATGTCAAGTGAGTACATGATTAAGACAAAAGTTGAAAGTGTTTCAGGCTTACAGTTCTGGAGGACTGCTACCCTGAGATCCTCCAGGGAAAGGCGAAAGGCCTCCATACTGGTACTTCCCTCCTTTGGCTGTGATGTTGGTGCCAGAACTGTTGAAGCATCTCTGGTCTCCGTTCCTTTCCTTTGTAGTTTCCCTGTGGCACAGCATGAAAGCTATTTGAGATACAATATGAATACTTTGGATGACTAAATGAAATTATTCCCACTAGATAATGGGATCATGATGGGCTTTATTGTACCACATTCACTTTAAGCTGGGTCAAGTGGGAGCTTTGCATTAGATTAGGGGTCCCCAAACTTGGCAAATTTAAGACTTGTGGACTTCAACTCCCAGAATTCTCCAGCCAGCTATGCTAGCTTCTGGGAGTTGAAGTCCACAAGTCTGGAGACCTCTGCATTAGATAGAGGCAAGTTTGCCAAGTTTGGAGACCTCTGCATTAGAGGCAAAATGCATCTCTAAGGCATTTGGCACATGGCCTGTCTGGTAGCCCTCAGTGGCAGAGGTTTTGAGATGCTGGCTTACCATGTCGTCTGGGACTATCCAGTTCCTCTAGTGCCATAGCAGAAGTGGATGGCCTGGGATCTTCCAAAGAGGTGTTTGGATGAGAAGACACAGAATTAGGAAGAGAGGAACAACCTTCCCTCATTGTGTAGCCCTGAACAGATATACAAATATCAGCAAGAACATGCATACAACACTTGCCCACAAAGGTCACTCACTGCTTCACTAAATTGGAAGCATGGTGCATGCAGCACCAACTTTGGAGTCATGGGATACTTCTGAGTGTTTTGGGGTAACAATGGCAGAATTAATAGATCTCAACATGGAGTCACAGCTATACTTACAAGCAGGTTCTTCTTCCTTTGCTGACTTTTGCCGGGATCTTTGTGGCTACTTCAAGCGAAGACAGTGACAACATAAAGATCTTCACTGTTACCAGCTTCCTAACCTGACATTGACACCCTGTGAATTACCAAGAGAGAGACAATGGAGCTATCTCAGTAATGAGTAAGCAGGAAGAGAAAGTGGGAATGAATGCAAGAACCATGGAAAGTTGTCCTTTTTCAAGATGAAAGTGCCCAGTTATTGCAGCAGCCTGCTTGCTTCAACATGTCATGCACTACAACTGGTGCTTAGTGGAAGTGACAGTACACTAGAAAAGAGAAAGAAGAGTCGATAGCTTGGCTTGCATCTCTGCCATACCCCTTACCACTTAAAAAAGACCTAGAAAAAAATGTCTTGCCAATGATTGGATGCAGTCTGCATCATCATCATCTTACACTTACCAAATTCTTGCAAAAATGCCAACTCACAATTGCAGTACAATTTCATTTACTTCTTTTGCAATGGGCAAATAAATACCCCTGGGACACTCAGGCTGGGAATCCCTGAAGCATTTAATTACTGAAGTAATTAAATATTATGGTAATAAGTACCAGAGAGTGTTGGTGGGGAAGGTTCCTTGGATTTTCTTATTGGAAGAATTGGAAGAAGTTGTAAGAGCATGCTTTGAGGTCTACAATAGCTGAATCTTAAGGTTAAGCTAAGAACCGAATTAAATTCAAACAAACTATTACAGTTTAATATATGGATTTGTACCCATTTAAAATTTAGGTTCCTATATGTAGAGTCCATATTTTAGATGCTTAGGCTTCATTTAATCCAGCAGAGAAATCTCATTTGTTGATTTATAATATGTTGATCATAGTTCTTGATATTAATGTTTAGCTTAGACCAAGGATCTTCAAACTTGGCAAGTTTAAGACTTGTGGACTTCAACTCCCAGAAACCCTGAGCTAACATGACTGGAGGAGGAATTCTGGGAGTTGAAGTCCATAAGTCTTAAAGCTGTCAAGTTTGAAGACCCCTGGCTTAGACTGTAGCAATGTTTAATCTTCTGAACAATATAATCAACAACTATAACTACAGCCATTTTCATTCCTTGTTTATGTAGTTGTATATTATATTCATATTTTTTCTTTTTTTAATCACTGTTTAAGTATTTTCTTTAAAATGTCTAATGAGACAGAAAGAGAGGCAGTTGCTTTTCCAGAAGCAATATCTCCATTCACAAAATTGGGGATGGGGATAATCCATTAGTGATGGTTTGCTACTTTTAATTAATATATTGGGATGCTTGTTTAATAGTTTTTTAAGGTTTGTATTGTAAGTGTTTTATTGCTGTGAGCCGCCCTGAGTCCTTTGGGAGATAGGGCGGCATAGAAATCCCTAAATAGACAGACAGACAGACAGACAGACAGATAGCATATGGGCTGAATGGGGATAATCGCATATGGGCTAAGGCACTGTCCTTCAATGCAAACCCCCAGGGTACGAATGAGACTAGTGGCAGGTACAATAAAAGCTTGGTACCTGTGCCCCCATCCCTTTATAAGAGGCTGAGTAGACCAAGGGTCATTCTCACCAGATAAGTAAGTAAGTGTCACTTTCCAGGGATTTGTCAGTGCTCCTGTGCCACATAGTTTTTCCCCAACGCAACCTGTGATCTCTTGGCCGGGCTACATCAATAAGGGATGCTAGCAGGCAGGGGTCAAAAAAGGCAAGAGGGGCGGCCAACAACGCGCCATTAGAACCTTTAATTTTTTACGGAGAGGGAGACAAAGAACACCCTGGTGGTCAAAAAGAGATCCCGATCGGGAGAACACACGATCCTCGGGCTTACCTGTCACTGCCCCGCGCGGCTACCAGGGACGCCGCTCTTCCGTGCCCCATCCAAACGCCTGCACCCAATACGAGCCTCAGCTCATCCTCGGACTACAACTCCAAATCCGCCGCTGATTTCCGGTGCGATTCTAGAGGACCTTGCTAGGTGTCCTCTGCACTGCCGGGGATGGGTGAGCTTTCTTGACTAAAACCGGCCCCGTTCAGAAGTGTTGATAGACAGAGGCGACGGGGCACACGCGGCTGGTCGGACTAAAGCCTCGTTCAAACCAGCTTTGCCGATAAAGCTCACGTTTTCTTCTCTCCCACTCAGGCGTTTCCCGAGAACAGCCCCGGATTCTCGAGTCGCTTAGCAGTGACGCGATAGCCGCGCGCGGCCTTGCATGCGGCGACCGAAGGGCTTGCTTCGATGTCCGTGACCGGCTGCGCGCGGTTGCTTTCTCGGCTCCCCTCCGGCCAGTTCCGCTGCGGATGCCCTCTGGCTCTCCGGAGCCGGGGCGGCGGCCTGAGCCGGGCCTCTTCTCTCCCTGCCACTGCGAGAATCGCCTTCTTCGCTTCCTCCAATGGCGACGAGGACTCGGGCGTCAAAAGCCCGGACACGTCCTTGTTCGTTCCTCTGCAAGTGTCCCCGCAGACCTTCGCCCCGGAGGTCGACGTGGGAGCCGAGCTGACAAGCCCTCTGAATAAGAGTAAGCCGGAGAAGGAAGAGGCCGTTTTCCCGCGCTTTTCCTTTTGGCTGCGGCGTCTCCAAGGGTTGCCGGGCGGGTCGTAACCGGATAATCGGGAGGAGCCACGCCGGCCACAGGGGGCCGGTGCTGACCGAAGGTCGACCGTCCTTGAGCCTGGCTGGCTTGGAGACCTGCTTGGGAAAGGCTGGGCCGTTGGGGGTGGCAGGAAGAAGGCCTTCAGAGGCTCTTCCCTGATGAACGTGCTCCGCAGAGCTCATCGGAGAATAGAATAAAATATAGAATAATATGGAATAGGGTAGGGTAGAACTGAATTGAATAAAATAGAATTCGTTTTTGGCCAAGTGTGATTGGACACACAAGGAATTTGTCTTGGTGCAAATTTGTTTATTTATTTATTTATTTATTGGTCTTATATGCCACCCTGTCTCCCTAGGGACTCAGGGCGGCTCATATAAAAACACCCAGTACAAAAGTTAAAAGTTAAAAATTATTAAACCTAATTTGGCCAAATAGTATTAAAACTCCATCACAAGACATTTAAAACTAAGCCCCCCTCCCTCAGTCCAGGCCGGATTGTTCAAATAACCACGTCTTTAGGCCGTGGTGGAAGGAGCGGAGGTCGGGAGCCAATCGTAGCTCCAGGGGCAGCTGGTTCCATAAAGTGGGCACCCCCACAGAGAAGGCCCTCCCCCTAGGGACTGCCAGCTGACATTGTTTGGCTGACAGTACCCCAAGGAGGCCCTGTCTGGGCGCGCACCGGGCGATGGGTATTCGATGCTGGCAGGAGATGCTCTCGCAAGTACCCCAGCCCTAAGCCATGTAGGGCTTTATAGGTAAGAACCAGCACTGCTCTCAGTGTACATAAAAGAAAAGATACATTCATCAAGAGTCAAGAATCATAAGGTGCAACACTTAATAATAGTCACAGGGTACAATAAGCAATCAATTCATACTAGGAAACAGTAAATATTGATCATAAGGATACAAGCAACAAAGTTACAGTCATACAGTCACAAGTGGAAGGGGATGGGTGATAAGGAGTGATGAGAAGATTAATAGTAATAGTAGTGCAGACTTTGTAAATAGTTGGACAGTGTTGAGGGAATTATTTGTTTAGCAGAGTGATGGCATTCGGGGGAAAAACTGTCCTTGTGTCTAGTTGTTCTGGTGTGCAGAGCTCTGTAGTGTCGTTTTGAGGGAAGGAGTTGAAACAGTTTATGTCCGGGATGTGAGGGGTCTGTAAATATTTTCACAGCCCTCTTTTTGACTCGTGCAGTATACAGGTTCTCGATTGAAGGCAGGTTGGTAGTAATTGTTTTTTCTGCAGTCCTAATTATCCTCTGAAGTCTGTGCCTGTCCTGTTGGGTTGCAGAACCAAACCAGACAGTTATAGAGGTGCAAATGACAGACTCAATCATTCCTCTGTAGAACTGTATCAGCGGCTCCTTGGGCAGTTTGAGCTTTCTGAGAATATTAAGTGAGGACAACTTGAATATTAGGCTGGTAATCCTTAAAGATGTTAGTACTTTGGATCCAAAGGGTTAAAATAAAAGGATGTTTTAGATTCATATGGGCACTCAGGTTGTGTGCCAGAGATGCCTCCTTTGCCTCTTTCTCTGAGTTTATATCCTAACCATGCGATCCGAGGAAAAGAGGTGCTTGCAGACAGAATGTGACAGAGTGGGGTTATAAGGCATGCTTTCAACATTTGCTCAATTGAAATGTTTATTGTCCTGGGAAAATAAAGCTATTGTGAGAGACCAGAAAGGACAAAGGTCCTTTAAAAGATGCGGAAGGGTTTGATGTACATGGCTTTGTCTTTCGCAAGCACCTTTTCCTGCTTTGGATCCAAAATGCTGCATATCTCTTTTAAGTTTTGATTCCTTAATTCTAAATATGGATTTGTAGTGAGAGAATTTGCACATCATAGCTTAATCATGAAAGAGTTTAGTCACTCCTACCATTTCTTAGTATAAGTCAGTGTGTTACTAATATAACACAATGTATATTTACTATAACATGGAAGAATACTTTGCTTTGTTCTTTTTGGAACAAGAGAGAAAAACATTGTTACAGGTTTCTCTAGTATTTTGTTTTAAATTACCACCCCACTCTCCTTGGTGCCCAATAACATAAACTTACTTGCTAGATTCTGTCTGTAGTTTCTTGTAAGAGGAGGCAGCAGAAATGACAAGTTTCTTTCAGGACTGAATTCACCTAGTACAACAGCTGTTTTTTTCCAAAGTTAGATAACATACTTCAGAATTATTAAGGAAAAGGCTTTCCGTGTATTGTTCATTCAGTAAGCATGATACCATATATATTTTGATTTCTAGGTGAAGTATTAAAGACATTAAATAAATTTTGCAAGAGGAGAGAAATTCAGAAACTGGCAGCAGAAAATGGACTGGATGGTATGTAATTCTTGGGGATGAATTAAATGGATATTTCTTTCAGGTGTTAGAAAACCACATGTTCAGATTTGATCTCTTTTTGGGTATTCTAAGCTGGGGCAAGCACTGTTTTCTTCAACTGGGGCCTACTCTTACTGTTGTTCCTTCCTCTTTGAGAACAAAGAGAGTAATTTGTGTCACTTGAATGGAGTGGTTGAAGTTTTGACCTGTTCCGTGTTTGGCTGTTCTTTACAAATTGATTTCATGGAAGCTATATGTTACCCTTCTAAGCAGATCTTTCTTCTAAAGCTGGTCTTTTGTGACCAGCATTACAATATGTTTGAAGATTGCTGTATAATACAAATGAAGGTTTAGGTCAGGGGTTTTGCAACCTTAAACACTCAAAGAGCCATTTGGATCTGTTTTCCACAGAAAAGAAAACACTGGGAGCCAATAATTTAACAACTGGTGTGATTGGGTGGGTGTAGCCAACTCAATGTCAGTTACTCCCACCCAGTTAAGTTTTATTGACACGTGTTTTAGAATATTTGTGTTAAAATTAGATTCAGATTTTAGGAATTTTGAATGTTACATGCAGTACCAAACTTAGGTTTGTTTTTTTCTTTACAGCTCGTCTTTTTCATCAAGTCTTTGTAAGTTTTAGGAAATACATTATAGAGTCTAGTTTTCTGAATCCTGATCTGCACATTATTCTCAATGATATATGCTGTGGTGCAGGTAAGTGGATAATAGAACCGCCTGCAATTTGATGCTCTTCAGATATGGTCTCTGATCATTTTCCCTTTATCATGGCCAAATTTATCAGGTCTCTTAGATGCCCCGTGTTGGAGATGAATGAAGTTGGGAGATCAAAACATTTCATAAGCATACTCTTTTTTAAAAAAAAGTCATTTATATAATTGAATAGTAAATATTATTAGATACTCAGCTATTCATAAATGAATGAATCCAATTTATTATCATTGGCCAGTGATTAATACAATTTTATAGCAGAAATTGTAGAGTAGAAGAAAAACTAGAAGCCAGAGAAAGCTGATTAAACTTACTTAAACCCTAATGTTTATCTTTTGTTGTTTGTTGTGTTAGGTTTAATTTCGAGTAGTTATATTTCCTGATAGTCATGTGGAGATACTTTGCAGTTAATTTTTAGAGGTGTGAAAAATTATATACAGACAGAAGTTGTATAGAAAACTACAAATACACTAAATATGTCTTTGAATATGGCGTACTTGTGATTTTTTAAATGCATGTTTTTCTCTTCTTTTATCCCTCAGGTCATGTTGATGATCTGTTTCCATTTTTCTTGCAACATGCTAGGCAGATCTTTCCTATGCTGGAGTGTATGGATGATCTACGTAAAATCAGTGATTTAAGATTACCTCCAAACTGGTTAGATTTTTAAATCACCTATAGCTACTGTGTAATCATTATCATTTATATTCATACTGAAGGATATTCAATTTCTTCTAGTTAATAGGAGTCTGTTAATGTTACTGGAATTATAAGATGTCTTTTACTTATTTGAAATGTTGGCTGTTGGACTTGAGATTATGTAGCTTTATAGTAAACATTTATATATTGGTGTGCTTGAAATTAATGAGAGTAGGATTTCAGTCCATGTTTAGATTTACATGTTGCACTTAACCTGACATGGTTGGCTTATGGCTTAGTATATTGTGTATGGCAGGTCTCTGTTCATCAGCATACTGTCACTTGGTGCAATATGCAAATCAATTTATATTTGATGCATATTCTGTTCAGAGTCTTATTTGAAATTGCATACATGCAGTATATAGTTTGGCTATCTTAGCTTTAGTTAAAGTTTAGAGACTTGGAAATTTGGACAAGTTAAACTGGCTTCTGGACAGTTTCTTTTAATGTAGTACTTTGGCTTAGTTTTGGTGCAGAAATGCCTTGGTTAAACTTCCTGTATTGTTAAAACAGAAATACTCATAAATAAGAGTACATAATTTGATTACCACTTTTGCACTCAGTTTATTTGGTAAATTTCGATGGTAAGATATTTTTCACTTAAAATATTTCCAATAGATCAAACAGAAAAACATAGTACCCTAGCAATCAATGGCAATAATGAAATTTAACCAAGTTCAGATTCTAAATAACGATAGCTTACAATCACAAATATTTTTTTTCTAAAATGTACTGAAAATAAAATACTTAGAATACAGGCAATCCTTGACTTACGACCACAATTTCCCAACATTTCTTTGCTAAGCAAAACAGTTGATAAATGAGTTTTGCCCCCATTTGATGTCCTTTCTTGTCAGAACTATTAAGTGAATCATTGCAGTTGTTAAATTAGTAACACAGTAGTTAGGAGCATCTGGGCTCCCCGTTGACTTTCTTGTCAGAAAGTCACAAAAAAGGTGATCACATGACTCTGGGACACTGCAGCTACATGAATAAGTACATGAATTTTGATGCAATGGTCGTAAGTGTGAAAAACAGTGATATGTCCCTTTTTTCAGTGCCATTATAACTTTGAACAGTCACTAAATGAATGGTTGTGAGGACTACCTATAGCCAAAGATGTCTTCATTAAAAAATACACAGTATTTGAGAAATCATGTGAAACTTTACAGTAGAATAAAATTCTCATTTTTTGAAGGCAGAGCATGTACTTAGGAAAGAAATTCAGAAGACATCATAGTAGTATTGTGACATCACCAGAAAAGAGATTGAATGTCTCTGGATAATATATTTGAGATGGAATTTTAACCTTCAGTTTAAAAACAGAAACATACATTTATTAAATCTTACACAATCTTAAAGTTTTCTAGGGTAAACACTCTGAATAATTGCCTTGTCAAATGTTGCCACTTTGGTGCTGCATCTTGACACTCAATCTGGTATACTCCAGGCAGGGCAACAAATAAAAGGTCTGGGGAGGGCTATGTGTTGTCCATCCCAGATGTAAAAAAAGACACAAAAGTGGTATTGAAGAGAACACCCTTGGCTTTTTCCTTTGTTTCTCTTACCCCATTTTCCCCACCCCATTTCACCTAGGGGTTTAGCTTAGTTTACTTTATTGTCATTGCACCTCGTACAACGAAATCAAACACCATCTTCAGCGCACATCATGACCATGAAAATAAACACAAACACACATCCTTCACACGCCACACATTGAATTGAAAACCCCGACACCACACCAACACTGCACTACACAGTAGAATTCAACAGAGCTGCTGCCCTGGGATAGAAGCCGTTTTTTTTTTTAAATTACATTTATATGCCCTTCTCCGGAGACTCAGGGCACAATTTTGGGATGCAACCCAATGCGCTCAGCAATAGCCTTCATTCCATTGTATATGCCTGCTTATTACTAAGCGGCATTTTTACAAGGTCAGCTAATTGCCCCCAACAATCTTGGGTCCTCACTTTACCTCCCCGAGGATGGAAGGCTGAGTCAACCTTGAGCCTGGTGGGATTCGAGCCTGCAGTAATTGCAGGCAGCTGGAACTAAGGGCTAGGCATTTAACAGCCTGAGCCACCAAGGCTCTTGTTTTTCAGCCTATTTGTCCAACTTGCTATTAAAAATCATCCTCCAAGTGTTGCAGAGCTACACATTTAATGATGACTAAGTACAAATTCATTTTACTTGATTTATTTTTACATTTCTACTTATGTGTTCTAGGTATCCAGAAGCCAGGGCCGTTGAAAGAAAGATTGTGTTCATGCTGGCCCTACCAATAGTGGGAAAACCTATCATGCAATCCAGAGATATTTAAAAGCAGAATCCGGAGTATATTGTGGTCCTTTAAAGCTCTTGGCTCACGAAATCTTCCAAAAGAGTAATGATGATGTCAGTATGTCATTGAATTTGCTTCTGATATTGCCTTTTTTGCAGTCATACTGCTAACATGATCGTTGGTTAAAAATGTGTGTTGTCAGTGTCTATCTGGAGTCCAAATACAGCTTATAAGGTGGAGTGAAAAAAACATAAAAGAGTTTTTAGGAACAGTGGGTGGGTTTTAAGGTTATAGTATTTTTCAAGAGTCTGCTAAAGATAGCAACAACAAAAAAGTGGATTTCAACTAATTGTATTGGCCATGAGAAAGCTTTCACCACTGGAATAGGAAAGATGCAATTGTCAGTGGTCTTCACTCTTTACTATAGTTTACTAATCCTCAGAAGTCTGCTCTGGAAGAACCCAAATCTTTCTGGACCATATTTTCAGAGAAAAAGAGATTTCTTCCACTGAGTTCTAATAATAGAAAACTTCCGCTTCAGGTTACATGAATCCATTATGTCACGAGAGCACAGGTAGACCTCAGTTAACAACCACTCTTTCAGCAAACATTGACAGTTACAATGAATGTACATACGCATGGACCTCACAATTACAGCCATCCCATCACCCGTACAGTCTCATGAACTTGCAAGGAGGCCCTTTTTTTTAATGATAGCAGTGTTGTTGTCGCTAAGCAAGCCAGTAATTTGATGTCACATTTTACAACTGCCTCACATAGTGATGAAAATTTCAGTCCCAATTATCATTGTTAAGAGAGGATTATCTGTGGTTTTGTTATCGCTTTCAAGTGTTTGTTGGAGTGCATTGTTTATGTCTTCAATGTTATATCCTTGAGGGAAATGTTTATTTCGTTTTTTGTTTTTTAATGTTATAGAATGTAGCATGTGACCTGATTACGGGAGAAGAACGAGTCTGTATTGATCCTGAAGGGAGAGCAGCTGCCCATGTTGCTTGCACTATTGAGATGTGCAGTGTTAATACACCTTGTACGTATGCTTTTTTTTAAAACATATTTAGTTTTGAAGTGCTTGTAATGTTGTATACAAAATTGGCCAGAAGAGAAAACACAAAATAGTTTTTAATGCCCATTAAAAGATGCCCATTTCAAATACTTCATTACGGAAATGCCTCTTATTCCTGTAGTGAGAGTTCATGAATGTTAGTAAACTTTTAAATTTGATAAATAACTCTTTTATTGCATGCTGTGCTTTAAGATGACGTGGCTGTGATTGATGAAATCCAGATGATTAAAGATCCTTCCAGAGGCTGGGCCTGGACACGAGCACTCTTGGGTATGGACAGTTGATTATTACCAAATGGTGTTACCTTAATGTATATTGTATGTAATTTGCAGCATAGTGTTTTAGAGCAATCTTCCCAAGTCTCAAGCTCTCCAGATTTGTTCAGAGTACATTGGCCAACACTTTCAGTCATGGAAAAATCCCACAAGTTTGGGTGCCTTAGATATTTGTTCTAAGAATTTGTCAGGTTCTAAAGCTCAAGAATAACATATGGAGTTACTTCTGAGTAGTTTCTTTATTATTGTTTGCCTATAGACAGAATCTTACCAGACTAAAGCAATTAATCTGCATAACTATAGATATACTCTGAACTGCTAGACAGGGGCCATCTTATCCCTACCTAGCAGACATCCCAAGTGCTGTTGCCTTTTTGCCCCCCTGGGGAAAAGCCCTTCCTCCTGAGGCTACAGAATGGCTGGCTGGGGAATTTTGAGAGTTGGGAGTCCACATGCCTTAAAATTGCTGAGGTTAAGAAACACCACTGTAGACAAAGCATTTTGTTCCATGTGATGCTGCCATGTAATTTTGTAATGCTTGTACATCATCATTTTGTTCAGGACTTTGTGCAAAAGAAATCCATGTTTGTGGCGAAGAGGCTGCTATTAATTTAGTGACAGAGCTCATGTTTACTACAGGAGAAGAGGTTGAGGTAGGTGCTCTTCTTTGTTTTCCTGTATGTCCAGGATAAGAAAGGAGGCCCAATGGGTGGAGCTGCAGGGAAATGTGTGTGTGTGTGTGTGTGAGATTCTTTTTTCTGGAGTTTGGGGAGTCATTTTAAGTGTTTTTCAGTATTTCCCTTCTTTCTAAAATATATCTTGTATTGTAGGCCTTATACCAGGGGTCTGCAACCTTAAACACTCAAAGAAACATTTGGAATGTTTCCAACAGAAAAGAAAACACCAGGAGCCAATAATTTAACAACTGGTGTGACTGGGTGGGTGTGGCCAACTCAATGTCACTCACTCATTCCCACCCAATCACCTCCTGCTCTGGAATATGGAATGAGTTTATATCCCCCACCATCCCCCTTACCTTCTCAGGCCAGGCGAGGAGTGACGGGGAGGGAGAGGCCAGCCAGTGGTGGGATCAGCCGACAGGGAGTCGCAGCAGAGGGCCGAAAGAGCCGCATGTGACTCCAGAGCCACAGGTTGCAGACCTCTGGCTTATACTATGGTTTTCATGGGTTTCCCACTCAAAGTAATGGTAATTATATTTCTGATTTGAGTAATTATGGACAGAATGGAGTCTTAGGGTTGCAAAAAAAGTGGCTCAGGATCTTCCAGCACCTTTGAAACCTCATATTGTACAATGAGTCAAGATTGACTCAGCCTTCCATCCTTTTGAGGTGGGTAAAATGAGGACCCAGATTGTTGGGGGCAATAGGCTGACTCTGTAAAACTGCTTAGAGCACTATAAAACAGTATATAAGTCTAAGTGCTATTGCTATTTAGTGTGCAGATTTCTTCCAGATGCTTTTCTTAACAGATAAAATAAATAAAGTATATTAAAAGTCGTCCTCTCCACCAACAGTTCGTATCCTTAAAGCTAAATTGCTCAGTGATATTTACTGTATGTGCAAATTATACAGTGCTTTTACACCACGGGTGTCAAACTCAAGTCACGTGACATATCATGACGGAGTGGGTGTGGCCTGCACATGACACATCTGGCCAGCAGGCTGCCAGTTTGACACCCCTGTTTTCGATTCTTTATTTGATTTTCTCTCTATTCGCCACTATTGAGAAACTTCTAGAAATGTAATTTAATTTATAGGATTTTGAGGTCACCTCACTCAAAAAAAGAATTCTGAATTCTGAAATTCACTTAGAAGTGAAACCTACAGAGGGAAATATTGTTCTCAAAGTAGCAGTTTTTATTAATGACTGAAGCAGGAAGTAATTTCTTGTGAATATACAAGGTATTTCTCTCTTCCCCCCAATATGTGAAGTCTCCTTCCCTATCCAGCCACTAAGAAAAGCCATTCACCAATTGTTCAGTCCCTGTTTGTTTCCCATATTTGTTCTCTTTTCTGTCAATAGCTCCATTTGTTACAAAGGTGTTATTAGATGGCCTGCTTAGGATGAGGAGCTAGTAAAGAGTCCTTCACTGTTGGTCATTGTTCTTATACCTTGTGATCAAGATCAAGTTGAGAGCCTTTTAGGATCAAAGGTCGCCCATTCAGAAACCCTTGACTGTAACCAGTGTCTTTTGTTCAGTATTATTGTATTCTAGTTATGGCTATAAATAATATTGTATGTTTATAGGTGAAAAGATACAAGAGGCTTACTCCCATCAAGATTCTGAATAAGGCTCTTGGATCTCTGGATAACCTTCACCCTGGGACTGCATTGTTTGTTTCAATAAGAATGACATTTATTCAGTGAGTCGACAAATTGAATTCCGGGGCTTGGAATGTGCAGTCATATATGGAAGTCTTCCACCTGGTACATATTCTAAATTCTTTGGGTGAATTATATGAGGGAAATGCTTATCACTGTAATTATTATTGAAAAGTAGAATTAGTAGGGTTGACATTTGATTACTAAATTGTGCAATATTTCTACATCTGATAGTTTAGATGTATTATTTATTTTTCTTTGGAATTTTGTAGTGTTTACATCCACTATTTGTTTCATTTATTGATTCTTGAATTAACTGCCCCTTATTTAGACACCAACTACTTGAAGATAATATATGCAACTCAGTGGTATTCCTTTTATTTTAGTTCCTTCTTTCAAAATGTTTTCTATCACTGTGTATGAATTGTATTTTCTGAATGGGTTGACATAATTTTCTCTTACAGAGATTTATATAGATAGCAGAATGGCTCCTTGTAAGATGTAAGAGAGAAACACCAGGGATATACCACTCTTAAGAAATCTTTATTTCATACTACTGCCAAACCATAATAGAATTAGAAAATATGCCCAGAAGGCATTTAGTTTGAGTTCCTGTCAGTATAAACATTTTCCTACTATATGTTGGCATGTGACAACATTTCCTCTGTTTAAAAAGTTCTTAGAAAATGACTTTCTTTCCTCAGTTGTTTCTTCCACAGACAAACAGATCAGCTTCTCTTATATTGCAATATTTTTCTTAATTTAAGGTCATCTTACAGCAATGTTAGTACTATGAACTGGCAGTTCCTTGTGGCTTGTTGAATAGCCACTATAAATTCCATAATTTGAGAACATTTAATTATGAAAAACATGTAATGCATAAATGTACGTATGATTGTATATGGACGATACCACTCCAGACAGATGGAGATCTCTGTGCAAATGCAGAACGTGTGATCCTGGGACATACTTTGTAGTCGCATAGCGAAGGTGGTCCTAATGAAGTTTTCAATGCTGCATTTTTTTCACCACCTAATTAAAATGTCAGCTTCAGAAGGGAATTTTTAAAAAGTAAATATCATAAATCTAAATAAAAGTAAGGATTTGGATTCTTTTTGTATTTGGGACTTCATCTGTTGTCCTGATTGTTTCAGGAACAAAACTTACCCAGGCAAAGAAGTTCAACGATCCGGATGATCCATGTAAAATCATGGTTGCCACGGATGCAATTGGGATGGGTCTCAATTTGTAAGTACAATTAAAGATGATCTCTTAATGAACCCCAAGGTATTGGTAGAACCAGAAAGGATTTGATAGTTGTAAGGCTCCTCTTCACCAACTGAGCAGGTTAAGAGCCATGAGATATAGGTACTGCAGTGTCCTTATGTGGGTGAGCTTCCTTGACGTTGCAGGTGACCCTGTGGAGGCTACAGTATTGGGAAGGGGTTCTATGACTTCCCTCACAGTCCTTTAGCAACTTTTCACCATTTACATTTTTGGTTGGTATGTTAACTCAGCTAGGATCACATTTGGAGAACCACATTGTTATAATGCAAGTATATTCATTTGTGTGACTTCGGTGTTCATCGTCCATATCCTAGGAGCATAAAAAGGATCATTTTCAACTCCCTCATAAAACCACAAATCAATGAGAAAGGAGAAAAGGAAATGAATACAATTACAACTTCTCAGGCGCTGCAAATTTCAGGCCGAGCTGGGCGATTTAGCTCTATGTTTAAAGAAGGGGAAGTTACTACAATGCATGGAGATGACCTCATTCTGCTAAAGAAGATTTTGAGTGAGCCCGTGGATCCTATAGAGGTATATTAATCAACACTCTGAGCTTGTTAAGTTCATTTTACAGTTCTTGGGTGATGAGCCTGCTCTGAAGGTACAACACAGTATAGGTTAATCACAGGAGCCCAGGAATTACTTCCTTCCGTAGCCTTCTATCACCTGTAGCCCTCCAGATGTGCCAGTCTATACTTGCCATCATATTTAGCACAGGGAGAGTCTACCACAGAGGTGGTATTCAGCAGGTTCTGACCAGTTCTGGAGAACCGGCAGCGGAAATTTTGAGTAGGTCAGAGAACCAGCAAATACCACCTCTGACTGTTTTTTTTTTAAATTACATTTATATGCCGCCCTTCTCCGAAGACTCAGGGTGGCTCACAATTTTTGGGACACAACCCAGTGTGCTCAGCAATAGCCTTCATTCCATTGTATATGCCTGCTTATTACTAAGCGGCATTTTTACAAGGTCAGCTTATTGCCCCCAACAATCTTGGGTCCTCAATTTACTTACCCCGAGAGGATGGAAGGCTGAGTCAACCTTGAGCCTGGTGGGATTCGAGCCTACAGTAATTGTAGACAGCTGGATCTTAAGAGCAGGCATTTAACAGCCTGAGCCACCAAAGCTCTTTTACAGTATCCTTCTCCTGCCACGCCCACCAACCCACGCCCAAAGAACCAGTAGTAAAAAATTTGAATCCCACCAGGTCTTCCTATTTATCCATCTAATCTAGAATTGTCTACTTTGAACTTCAGCTGAAGCTTTTCCTATTTTGATACTGTTAACAGACAATGTGGGAGTTGTATCCCGGAATTTTTTACAGTTAGTCCTTGACTTATGACAGCAGTGGAGGCTGGAACGTCAGCCTTAAATTGTTGCGGTTTTAAGCTGAGGCATCACCACATGAGTGGGCTTCATTTTATGGCTGTTTAATGAGGATCACAAAGTGAGTCACTAGTCAGAGGGAATCATGTCATTAAGCAAATCATGGGATTGTTAAGCAAATCCATTCTTCCAAATGGGTGTTTTTTGCTGGAAACCACAAAAAGTGTCACAAATCACAGTCGTTGACTGGGAGATTGCAAGTGGTCATAAATGCAGGCCAGTTGCCAAAATGCAGCTGGGGGTTGGGATGGGGGGGACAGTGGAAGTGTTGTAAGTAGTTGTCAACATCCAGCTTGAGAATCCAAATAAAACTCCAGGTTCATTGCTTTTTATCTAGAGGTGCGCAGAGTATTTGAAAGGTGTGTCCCAAACAGACAGGAAGGAGCAGGAGGTCTCCTTCTGGTCTTTAAAGCAGCCACATAATTTGTAATCCTTGCAAGGCTGCAGGGTTGCATGAGGTTTGGGCAAAAATGGCAAGATGATAACGATGGAAATTCTGATAACGATGGAAATTCTGACTGATTTTATTATGCGTGTTGTAGTTGCTATTTTAATGCAACAAATGCTACAAACTTTATAAATTGTGTAGAAATGATGCCCCTTTTCTTTCTTTCTTTTCTCCCTCCAGGCTGCTGGCTTGCACCCCACAGCTGAGCAGATTGAGATGTTTGCATATCACCTCCCAGGAGCCACTCTGTCAAATCTCATTGTAAGAATGGAAAAGCTGCTTAGCTTTACCTTTTCAGCAGGCAGCTGTTTGAATGCTGCTTTACATAAGCTGGGGCATGCAGGGTGTTTTAGGCTCATGTGGATTTATGTTGGTTTCTTCAGCTGATAGCAAACCTTAAAGGTTGTGACTGCAACTTTCCTTTTTAAACTCCTGAGAGCTACAGGAGGAATAGTGTTGCTGGGGAGTAGAACTTCCTTTTGTATAACTCATTCTTCATTCACAGGGACTGTGTTACACAATTGAAAGTCAGCAGCACAGATTCAATGCCCATTAGAACTCGTGATGCTATGCTGGCTGGAGAATTCTGGGAGTTGAAGTCCACAAGTCTTAAAGTTGCCAAGTTTGGAGACCTCTGCCATAGACAATCCTGTCACCATATGCATATTGCCCCCAGAACTCCGCCAAATCACTTTTTCCTGCAATTTTTTTTTCTAAATTACATGCAATAAGATTTTGATAGGCTGTGTGTGTCCTGAATTTATTTGTATATAGAACAACCTTTTTTCTTCTTCTGATTGAACTCTTACTGTGGTCAGGGTTAATTCCATCCCCCCCCAGGCTTAACATCTCTAATTTTAAGTGATGGTTTTGTTTCATCTAGGAGTGGGACACCCATTGGGTCTTCATTGCATTTGTTAGACTTTCATTCACCTTTCTTTCCAAGCTGGCTAGATATTTAAGCCAAATAGGGCTTTCCACATTCAGAAACCCCTACCGCTGGCAAGATTTAACACTTTCCCACCACCTCTTGGAAAGTATGGGGGTTTCCATTTGAACTAAGGGTTGCCCCTGTAGTGGGGCAATCTATATATATAAAAGCAAAATACCACTCACACATCATTACAAAATCTCCAGAACCGTAAAGCCTACAAACTTGAAATTTGGCATGTATGTTCCTCTTGGCTTCTAGGTGCTCACTAAGAAAGGCTTTTTTGAAATGACCATCAGAGCATTAGTATTGCCTATATTATCATTAACATGCTCTGATGCTAAAGAGTTCTACTCCCCCACATGAAGAGAAATCTGTTCCAACTGCAGTTGAGCTAAGCCAGTGGTTCTTAACCTGGGCGATATTGCCCCCCAAGGGGCGATTTTGTTTTTCAGGGGGGCGATGGAACAAAAAAAGGCAATGTGGGGGCAAAGGAACAGAAGGGGGGTGATATGGGGGCGATGGAGCGAGATATATTGGGGGAGAGAGAGAGAGATCTATATTGGTAGATAGGTAGGTAGGTAGATAGACAAAAAGACAGACAGGTAGGTAGATAGGCAAGAAGGTAGGCAGGCAAACAGACCTTTTGGATGGATGGATGGACGGATGGACAGACAGAAAGAATGCGAGAGCGGCAGCACTTTGGGAAAGCGATGGCAGCGGCTTTTCCCAACATGCTGCCGCATTCGAGGCGCCAGTTCTGGTGTGGTACAACAGTCAATGGGGTGAGCCTGCAGGGCCGGCACCTCGAACGCCCTCCTGCCGCCTCTTTATCATCTCCAAGGGGGCTGGCAGAGGGGCACTAAGAGGCGACAGGAGGGCATTCGAGGTGCCGGCCGGCCCACCCATTGACCCAGTGCCGGCAGGTGCACCCATTGACTAGCACTGCTCCGGAGCCGGCGCCTCCAATGCGGAAGCAGTGGCACGTTATGTGCCACCGTGACTGCGTTCAACACGCCTCCCCCTTGCCGCTTCTTAGCACCCCTCTGCTGGCCCCCTTGGGGACGCTAAGAGGCAGCAGGGGGTGTTCAAGGCGCCAGTCCTGCAGGCTCACCCATTGACTGTAGCACCGCCCCGGAGCCGGCGCCAAAATGGGTGAAGCTGCAGGGCCGGCTGGCGCCTCGAACGCCCCCCTGCTGCCTCTTAGCGCCCCTCTGCTGGCCCCCTTGGGGACGCTAAGAGGTGGCGGGGGGCGGTTATGTTGGGGGAGGGGGCGATGACAACTTCCTCAATGGCTCAAGGGGGCGATCCTTTCAAAAAGGTTAAGAACCACTGAGCTAAGCCATGCCCAGGCTCCTTGCTGTCTCCTTGCTCACGCAGCAAATACTGTTTCAGTTTCCAAACAGCCCTCAACTCTCACACACTGACAGGACACTAGCCAGATGAATACCGATGGATGCTGGTAGGCAAAGGCAGAATTTCCCCTCCCGCTTATTTTTCCCCTCCCCCTTATTTCCCCCCCAAAAACTTGCCCAATCACATAGTTTCATAGCAAAGCACGAGTACCCTGCTACTTCCTGATACATTAACCCGTGTTTACCACATTGCTCTCATGAGAATGATGCCTAGTTGGATTTCCAGGCTCCCTGAATCCATTTTATTTGAGGTTGTTAACTATCTGTAGGAAATGTGATAAGTATTAGATTTTACTGTAGTTTTACTTATGGTCTCCCACATGTCTCGGTGGCCGAATCACTGCTTTCCTTGTCTCTTGTCAACAGACTGTCCATTCCCTCTCAAGAGCAGCAAACCTCTATTAAGTTTAGCCTGCCCAAAGTAGCTAACTACATGGCATCTCTGCATTCTGGCTCTGGAATAATACACATTCTAAAGATCTCACCTTTTCCTCCACCATAAAATACATTTTTCTGTGGGAAAAACTTGTGGAGGAAAGAAAACCTAGAGAACCAGGTTTCTGATAATTTTGTGAGGAGGCAGGGGTTGGAAAAGAGAGAGCTTCAAATTTTCTGGTCTGTGAATGTTTGAAAGCTTTTAACAGAGCTGGGATTTTGTCTAATTAAATGTTTTTTTTTAAACAGGATATTTTTGTGAGCCTCTCTCAAGTTGATGGACTCTACTTTGTCTGCAATATTGATAACTTCAAATTTTTAGCCAAAATGATTCAACACATTCCACTCCATTTGAGGGCAAGATATGTGTTTTGCACAGCTCCCATTAATCAAAAGGAGCCTTTTGTGTGCACCTCACTCTTAAAGGTAACTTGCATCTGTTTTGTAATATTTTTAGTTTTTTAAACATATTTCCCTGGAAGAGCCTATCTAAGTTCCCAGTATGCCCAAACAGTAGATGTGCTTGTATTTTATGCATGTGTGCACTTTGTTGTAGTGGATCAAGTTATCCCTGACAATAACCACTGCAGCATAACTGTTTGGTGGAGCAAGGAGATTTCCTAGTCTTATTTACACGTTTAAACAAGTCTTTCCAGAATGTTCTTTTTTGCTTCAGTTTCCTAAGCAGCAACTGCCAAATTTCTTTGTCAGGGACAGTTTTTGTAGATGTCATTAGAACCATAGAAAGAGACTGAGTAATGAACAGATTGCACTGTCTCTGGTTTTATGCTTATAGATTTGATATTTTAGTTGAGAATAGAATGCAACCCAGCATAATTTGCTGATTCGCACATTCGCATATATGTGTGTGAGATCAAATACTATTTTTTGCACCAATGGGGAAAGACATTACTGGAAGATCATATGACCCAGCTTAGTTTCTCAGAAATTGAGTGTTGGCTAAAGACAATCCCACTGCATCAACTGAAATGCCATCTATAACGGCTAATGAGGATTAGCAGATTAGATATCTGATTTGATCTCTCAACTGACATTTAGAGCAAAGTTTCTCTTCTGTGAAGCATAAGAAATTGTTAGAAACTTTCTAGAAAAACAAGATGGATAGTTGTTCTCTGTTTTAGAAAGATTGGAACGTTCACTGTTTTCTTTTTCTTCCAATGTCTAAAGTACTTAGAGAAAGGAAGTATTTTGCTGATGCTTTGAAAAACTGTCAAATGTTTTGCGTATTATTTGACCGTAAGTGCTAAACTTGGTAAAAAGTTAATATTATAGATCAGGGGTCTTCAAACTTGACAGCTTTAAGACTTGTGGACTTCAACTCCCAGAATTCCTCCTCCAGTCATGTTAGCTCAGGAATTCTGGGAGTTGAAGTCCACAGGTCTTAAACTTGCCAAGTTTGCAGACCCTTGTTATAGATTATAGGAATTGCTTTCCTTGCTTGAGCTTGGTGGTTGCAGAGAGCGTTTGGCAATGTGAGGGCATTGCCGTTGTGGAAATATCGTTGCCTAATCATCTCTTTTTGTGTTCCAGTTTGCACGGCAGTTCAGCAGGAATGAACCTGTGATGTTTGATTGGCTCTGCCGACATATTAACTGGCCCCTGGTCCCACCCAAGAACATCAAGGACCTTGTCCATCTTGAAGCCGTTCATGATGTTCTTGATCTCTATCTCTGGCTGAGGTATTGGAACGGAAGAGTGGTTCTCCCCTCTCCCTCTTCTTAAGGGGCCAGTTTAAGAAATTGTCTCTTCTGTTGGGAGAATCTGCCCCAATGATACACTTTTCCTGTGATAATATATATAATTTTACAGTGCTGTGGGGAACTGTTTGTGTGAACATCCATCTTTGCCAAAATGTCTGTGACATCTCTCTCTCCAGTTCCTCTTCTCCAGGAATAAGCCCTCGCTGGACTCTCATTCTTGAAGAAAATAGGCTCTGTTTTGCTCAGATTTATCCCATCTTTTATGCTAGTCTATGCAGTAGTCCTCATTTAGCAACCAGACTGGAACTGGCAACTTGGTCATTAAGTAAAATAGTCAATAAGTGAAACTGTGACTAGTTGTGGTCTTCCTTCAGCTTTCCTTTGCTTTACAGACTTGCGAAGTTCGCAAATGCAAGGACTGGTCATAAAATTACTTTTTCTTTCATCGTTGTAATTGCAAATGGTCGCTGAATAAGTCAGCCACTAAATGATACCTGTACAATATTTAAATCAAGCTTTTTAAAAAATGTAATTGTCAAACAAAATATTGCATGTCACAACCCTATTGTTGTAGACCAGAGGTCTCCAAACTTGGCAGCTTTAAGACTTGTGGACTTCAACTCCCAGAATTGATTATTTTAAAATAAAACAGCCCATCTTCCCGCTATTTCCACCCAAAATCCCTGAGCAGTTCTCAGGTAACTGGGTTGCTTGCTTTGCTTTATAACAGAGGTCTCCAAACTTGGCAACTTTAAGACTTGTGGACTTCAACTCCCAGAATTCTCCAGCCAGCATCTCTCATACATACATGTTAAAGCATAGCTGGCTGGAGAATTCTGGGAATTGAAGTCCACAAGTCTTAAAGTTGCCAAGTTTGGGGACCCCCCTTGTAGACTTCTGAGAGGACAAATACCAGTTGCTTGCATTAATGAGCTACGGACCCAGGATTTGCCACACATTTTTGTAACCTTTGAGATTGGTGACTAAGAGTCAGTACTAAATTCTGTCAAGTGATGCCCCCTAATAAAATATTTGTAGACCCATAAAGAAATGATTTGCTTTTCGGAGAATTCCTATTCTCAAGTTGACGGCATATTTGTGTTTTCTTTTTTTAAAAAAAAAAAATACAGTTATCGGTTTATGGACATGTTCCCAGATGCTGGTCACGTGAGGGCGATTCAGAAGAAACTGGATGACATCATACAAATTGGCGTGCTGAATATTACGAGACTGATTCAAGCTTCCCAGGTCACTTCTGAGGCAATGGGTATTCCTATTGAGAGCCTCAGAATTGACAATAGGTTCCCGCAGGCAGAAATGACAGAGATTTCCACAAACAAAGAGATGGTCCCCAGCCCCCGCAGAGCAAGAGGACCTAAAGCCAGGAGCTTACAGTCGGCGGATGGGCAGCTGGACCCCCTGGCCCAGATGAAGGGCCCTCTGACTGAAAGACTAATACAGCAGGGGCTCCTCAGCAAGGAAGTGCTGAAACAACTGGAGAAGGAATGGCTCGCTCAACAGGATGCTCACTCTGATGTGAATGAAAACAGGAGTTCAACCAAACACAAAGAAAAAAAGAAATGAAGTGATGCCTCTGCTTAAATAAAAAGAAAGTAGTTTCTTAAGTATTTGTGTTTTGATATTAACACAGATTTCAGAAATGTCACTACAAGCAGGAGGAGATCTGTGAGTCTTGGGCATCTTCTTAAATGCAACTTCACAGAAGCCAACAAAACTGCCAAGGAATTTTCATTTTAAATTGAAATGAGAGATCAGAGAGCACAGCTATAATAAGGATAAAAGGGGAAGTTAGGTCTCAAACCACTGAGCGATTGCAGTGTGGGCCTAATACAGGTAGTCCTACAGTTGAGCCCAAGGTGAGAAATTTGTTAAGTGAGCTTTGCCCCTTTCTGTGGTTCTTCTTGCCACATTTGTGAAGTGAATCACTTGCAGCTGTTAAAATTAGTAATACTGTTGTTCAGTGAATCTGGTTTCCCCATTGACTTTGCTTATTAGGAGGTTGCAAAAGGTAATCACATGACCATGGAACACATCATAAATTGAGTAAATCACGTGGCCATGGGGATGCTACAACGGTCATGTCATAATTCACTTTTTTTCTGTGCCATTGTAACTTTGAACATTCACTAAGCGAACTGTTGTAAGTGGAGGACTACCTGTAATAGCTGGAGCAACTGCATTTCAGTTAATGTAGACTCCGGCTAGGAAATTCTGTCAAAAGAGCCTAAATATTGCTTAAATGTTGACTGGTTAGCACACTGAGTCATGTTTGAGCTTGTTCCATAACAATGGAGCTTAGCTCACCATTCCGCTGCTTCCTCAGAGTACATAGTTCAGCAGATAAAAGCATTTTAAATGCTAATATACAACTTGACCAGAAATCAGATTAGTAGACTGGCCACTTGGTTGATACGTTCTTTGGCAGAGAAATCAGCATTTTTAAAGTCTTCCACAATTATATTTGGGGGAGGAATACTTTTGAGGGAAAAATCATAATTATACCAAATAAAGACCTCTGCCTTTTAAAAACACTTTCAGAGTCAACTGTTGTATGTAAATTTGAAACAAAAAAGTTTTTATGATCTTTATCAAATGTTTTTAGAATGAATGCATTTAAATTCAGAAAAAACAGGACATTTTGAACACGGCACACATGCTTTGTTTTATACATGTATGCGTATAAAATGAGGATGTGAAGGCAGCTCTGCTCATCAATTCCAATTGAGAGAACTTCCACTTTCAGGAGCAATCTTAGGATGGTACTTTTGTGACATAAGCAGCTTTTAAAGATACCTGTTTGTTTTGGATTTCTGGCAAGAAAGCGTGTGGGCTGTGCAGTTTGGGAAATATAAAATGAAAGCTTTGTGTTCCAGTCTTTTTAAGAACTAAAATGTTAACCATCACATTTCTGAGATTAGCATTTCATTCATGGAAGGTTCCCACAGTGTCTCCATAGTAACATCAATAAGCCCTTTGAAGTTTGCTCAGGTGATCTGAAATCTAAGTGAAGGTCACCTCCTCTAATGAGGTGCATGCAATTAGACTCAAGGAAGAGTGCCTATTCCATGGGCCATAAATGAATTGCGTGCACTACTGTGTTAATCCCTTGTTTTAAAAAAAAATCTGGAGTTACTTAGCACGGAACAGAAAACTCCTTTCTGTTTGTTAGGATTTAGTAGTATGAGGGATTATCACATCAGAGGCAGGTTTTGAATTTGTGTTCAGTGGAAGAGGGTGTAATGTGGCAAATGCAGCTGGAACTTTCACATAGCAAGCCAAGAGAAATGTTAAAATTTGTCAGACCAATCGAAGAATTCATTCTTTTAGCTTGTCTGAAATTTATAGGGTATAAATTTATTCTAATCTTTGTTAGCAAAAGGGCTGTTAGGGAAGGCAACTACAGAACTAAAACCAACTCCCTGCTTAAAGAATCTACGGTATTTATAATATTGGAATGCTTACAAATAGCTGCTCTGCACACACAAATCACCAACTTTGAGAAACACTGGGGACTAATTTCTGCAATTCTGATAACAGTAATATGTTTAGAGAGTGTGCTGCCATTGCGTCTTGTACATATCCAGTTGTGACTCAAGCTAGCTCACCCCACAAGGATGGCATATTTAGGAACTTGGGCACCCTACTGCTTTCTTCCAGAGGCCATAAGAACAAACAGAAGCATGTTTGATTGGCATGGTGATGTACTACTGTTGCCCAGTGATGGGAATATGAGGTCACGGGTAGACAATGAATCTCTTGTCTGCAGGAAGTTGTGTGGCAGGGGCCCTCACATGAAGAAAGAAAGCAGAGAACAAACTGACATGTCTCTGCTGAGCCAAATGTCACTCTGAGGGAATGTTGAGATCACTTTGCACATCTTTTGTACCTGGGCCCAGCTATCATGAGAAGTCTGGAGTCTCCTGGAGCAGGACTTTCTCCTAAGTCACTGGAATGCTTAATTGGGAAGCATGGTTTGCCTTGACTTGCTAATGTCTAGAACCATGTTTTTCAACCTTGCCAAACTTTAAGATGTTTGGACTTCCCCATGTTGGCTGTGGAACTCTGGGAACTGAAGTCCACACATCTTAAAAGTTGTCAGTGTTGAAAAACTGATCTAAAACAATACAAAGCAACATCTATGTGCTCAACTGTCTGTATCCAAAGGGATTATTTTGAGGGGCAATACATATGTGAATACATACCAAGACGGGCATCTGAATAGTGGGGTTCAAGATGGCAGCCATGTTTGTGCGATCAAGGCCTAGCCTCTTTAATACATGTGCTGCCCAGGGGACAGGTAACAAAAATGGGATGGGGGCTTCAATTGTGCAATCGCAGCTTCCATCTTGACTTTTTCAACCCCTTCTGCAAACACACCCAAAAAAACCCTCTTGGAAAAGACACGCAATCACAGTTTTAATAAAAACAGTTTTAAGGTTTTATAATGTTTGAACTTATAATTTAATTTAATTGTTTTTTAAGTATTTATTGTTCCTGTTTTAGTTGTAAGCCGCCCCGAGTCTTCGGAGATGGGGCGGCATATAAGTTCAAATAATAAATAATAAATAATAATAATAATGCTCACTTAGATGATAGCCATGTCTGATTTCAGGGTGGGTTTGGTTTTGGCTTTGTTTTGCAGCTAATTCCAAACTTAAAAGCCATGTGCTGGTCCCCATGCTAGCTTAGGATGAGGGATATTGTAGTGCAACATACCAGTTTGGGGAAACCTGACCAGGCACACTTAACCAGTTCTATGCCTCCTTAAGTTGAACAGGTCCTCAAAGCAGCATTTGCAGAGTTAATCTTTGTGGTATTTCACTTCTCAAACTTCCCTGGGAAATCTACTTCCTCAGCAGAGATGGTGGCTAATCATTAAGATCCACCACAGGAAAAAAAACCCACAACAAAACAATGCAAAGAGGTGGGGGAACAAAACCATCTCCAATCTACCCAATGTTACAGTGCTAGAGGGAAGGCAAAAGAAGAGAAAAAAATATATAATGGGAGGGTCCTACATTCACAAGATCTCTCTCCCCTCCCAATGTTTCGGATTCAATAATACCCATTGAGGTGTCTTGTTTTCATTGCAGTTGGAGGAAAAACTCGACAGCTGGACATATGCCACCCTAAGGAAATTCGTGCTGGGTTTGGGTGAAGCGAGGGATATCTCATAGCAACTGGGATTGTTCTAAAGTAAAACATTGCCAAGTTGGGCCTGTAACTAATCATCCTTTTTTTTTCCTTGCCTCTTGGCAGTTTGCCTTCTGCTCAGCATTATACGGTACCCAGGGGTGGGAGGGGAGCAGCGAAAGGCGCTGGAAGCTTAATCATTGAACCATGCAGAAGGATTGGCTTTACTTCAGCTCTGCTGCTCCGGAGACTCATCGGAGAAATGGCTGGGTGGTAGGATCCTGCTGGCTTCTTCAGAATATCAATTCCAGCTTTGGCCTCAGGAACTTGCTGTAAACCGAACTACTAGCAAACATGCTTGCAGTGCACCTTGTGGCCTTCTATTTCACAAAGCTGAAAGAAGACCAGATCAAAAAGGTAAGATCTGGTTGTGCGGCTCTCTGGGGCAAAACGGGAATGCTGCATTCTAAGTAGACCTGTTGCTAATCAATGCTAGTAGAGAGAGAGTAGACAGGGAGGAATTCTTTTTTTAATTGTACAGCCCTGTATATAATAACTTTCATTTATTCACTTTATAATCCATCCAGTCTCATTGCCACTCTTGGGTGGCTTACAACTTGCATAAATAAACTGAACTAAGAATTGCAATGTATATGTGCTTTTTAAAAAATCCAATAGGTTGTGCATAAAATTCAGAAGTCTCAGCTAAAAAGATTCCCTGATGTAGAAGATGATGATGACATTCTAGGGTGTGCTCGTATTTGCTTACTGATTTTATTACTTATGAAACAAGGTGAGCCTTAAGCTACGCACACCAAATTTAGTGTGCCATTCCTAAAGCCACATTCAAATACATGGTCTTATCCTCAGCTGAAATTTATTTTATCCATTTTATCCAGAAGCAAAATACAGTCAAAAAACAGCAATTGTCATGAAGCTGTGATAGAACTCTCCCCAATGTTTTGTGTAATAAATATCTTTTTTTAAAAAATGTGAGACAGGAAGGTTCAGTTCCTATGGGTTACTTCTCACGCCTTCATTGATCAGTGTAACGTTTTCAGTCTTATATTTAAATGAATCCTTACCTGAGATGAAAATAAATCAAGATTAAGACAGACCAGTGAATCTCTTTCCATAGCTAAATGTTACAGCAATAAAACTGGAGGGCCTTTCATCACATGCCCTATAATTTTATTCAGTGGGGGAAAATGTTCTAAACTCCCCATTTATGACCCTGTAATCCCATAATTAGGGGTAGAGTTGGTACACCTAGATGGAGCTGAGTGTTACTCCAATCTGTGGTTTCCTGGGTCTCTTCTTGCCCTTCAATAACTTATGGGTTTCTGCTCTTCTGCCTGCCTGCCCCCTACCCGCTTATCTTGTTATCTTGCTGCCATCATCTGGAAGGAATTCCTACAACCAGGAGAAGTTTGTCATGCAGACTTCCAACCTTTGTAAAGGAAGCACTGAAACGAAGTGATTCTACCACCTGGAAAAATGAGTAAACCAATTAGTTTAGTTTAGTTTAGTTTAGTTGGACTTGTAGGCCGCCCTCTCTCCCGAAGGACTCAGGGCAGCGTACATAAAAATGAACAATACAAAAATTAAAACAATTAAAAAAATATTAAATTACAGCCAAATAAACATTCCAGGTTAAAACCCCGATCCCCTGTCAGTCCAGGCCGGATTGTGAAAATAACCATGTTTTAAGGTCACGGCGGAAGGAGCGGAGATCAGGGGCCAGGTGCAATTCCAGGGGTAACTGGTTCCAGAGGGTGGGTGCTCCCACAGAGAAGGCCCTCCCCTTAGGGGTCGCCAGCCTACAATGTTTAGCTGACAATACCCCCAGGAGGCCCCATCTGTGGGAGTGCACTGGGCGATTGGTGTTCGTCGACAGCAGGAGACATTCTTGCAAGTACCCTGGACCCAAGCCATACAAGGCTTTATAGGTTGTTACCAGCACCTTGAATGTCACACAGAGGGCAACCGGTAGCCAATGCAGGCCGCGCAGGAGGGGTGTAATATGGGAGAATCGGGATGCTCCCGTCACCACCTGCGCGGCCGCATTCTGCACCAGCTGAAGTCTCCGTATGACATGCAAGGGCAGCCCCCAATTAGTTGTGGGGGGGGAAGAGCTCTTCACCAAAGGCTCCCCCCCACCTCATCCAAGTGCAGTTAGCTTTGCTAGTCAGCAGCTTCGATCACTTGTGCGCTTAATTTTCAATTGATAATAATTTCTGGGTTTTTCTACTGTACCCCCAATAGCGCTTGGTTCTGATGATATCCACCTGAGCATTCTTAAGGGCTCAGACATGATTTTGCTGACATCCTAGCAGAAAATGGAACCGAGATCCTTAAATTGGCCTCAGTCCCAGTGGACTGGATGATTGCCTATGATACTAATTCTTCAAGAGGGCCCCAAAAGAAGAGATTCAAATGGTTGGGCCAAGTAGCTGGAAATGGAAAGCTGAGGGGAATAACTAAGAGCATATTGTATACAGGAACCATACAATGCTGGTGGGAAATCTGCAAAAGTCAATCTTACTTATCAAACTTCTGCAGCTTTTTTTTTTTACAATGTCAGCAGACATGTAGATGAGGTGATTCCCAACTGACAATGAATTTTTGAGAAGACTTTAAGAACGTTTCACATCTAAGCAGGCCCAGATCCTCTTGTTAATCCAGTCACAAAGGAGAAGCAAAGAGTAGAAACAAATGGCAAATTTTCTCAGTGGAAGGAAGGAAGGAAGGAAGGAAGGAAGGAAGGAAGGAAGGAAGGAAGGAAGGAAGGAAGGAAGGAGTCAAGTAGTGAATTCCTTGGTTCTCTCACTGAGTGCGATCACTTGCTTGCAGATGTTTCACGACCGGACAAGATAACATCTTCAGTGCTGAAGAGAGATTAAAAGAAAATTTAGAGAGCACGAAGTTCCCCACAATTCAACTCTGAGCTACATTTATTCTTTTATATTGGTTCTGATTGTCTCAAAGAATCTGACTTTCTAACTTGCTCATAAAGGGCCTTGGTGGCTCAGGCTGTTAAATGCCTGCACTTAAGTTCCAGCGGCCTACAATTATTGTAGGCTCGAATCCCACCAGGCTCAAGGTTGACTCAGCCTTCCATCCTCTCGGGGTAGGTAAATTGAGGACCCAAGATTGTTGGGGGCAATAAGCTGACTTTGTAAAAATGCCGCTTAGTAATAAACAGGCATATACAATGGAATGAAGGCTATTGCTGAGCGCATTGGGTTGTATCCCAAAAATTGTAAGCCGCCCTGAGTCGCCGGAGAAGGGCGGCATATAAATATAATTTTAAAAAATAAAAAATAAATAAAGGTTCTTCATTAGGGCCAGAAAGTAAATTGGCTGAGCTTGAAGATACAGTAATACTAAACTATTCAAAAGTGATTATGAAGGGCTCCTAATGGTTCTCTAAACTGAGGGAATGATCACATGGCAAACACTGTTCACTTTTTTTGAGTGTGAAGGGGTGCATGTCGGAACAAACCACCCTCAAGCTTCACTTATATACCAATGGGGCTAAGTGGTTGGTTGCTACCAGGAAAAAGATGATGTGGTCATACTGAGTGATGGAGGATGTAGACTCAGTGTGCAGTGTTCTGTGAAAAGGTTAGTCCCTTGCAAAGAATCAATACGAAAACTGCAAATAATGTTGTCATCATTATAATTGTAATTACATGTAATTACATGTACTGTAACTACATAGCCAAAAAGGCATTAAGAGTTGTTAACCTAATTCTATGTAGCTTTTTCTCTGGTAATATCACACGACTAACTAGGGCATACAAAACATTTGCTAGACCAATACTCGAATACAGCTCATCAGTCTGGAACCCACATCACGTATCTGATATTAACACAGTTGAGAAAGTCCAGAAATATTTCACAAGAAGAGTTCTCCACTCCTCTACTCGTTGCAGAATACCTTATGCCACCAGACTTGAAATTCTAGACCTAGAAAACCTAGAACTACTCCGCCTTTGGTCCGATCTAAGTATAATATATAAAATCATACATTGCAATGTCCTTCTGGTCAATGAATACTTCAGCTTCAACCATAACAATACAAGAGCACACAATAGATACAAACTCAAGGTTAACCGCACCAAACTTGATTGCAGGAAATACGACTTCAGCAACAGAGTGGTCAATGTCTGGAATACTCTACCTGACTCTGTGGTTTCTTCCCCAAACCCCAAAAACTTTAACCTTAGGCTGTCTACTATTGACCTCACCCCTTTCCTAAGAGGTCTGTAGGGGGCGTGCATAAGCGTACCAAAGTGCCTATTGTCCCTGTCCTATTGTTTCTTTTATTTTTCTTATATGTATTCATTTCATGTATTCACAACTATATTTATCCTTATACTTATTATCTTGTAAGTGATTGACAAAATAAATAAATAAATAAATAAAATGTGAACTTAAGATGGGTTCTCTAAGGCAGTGGTCCCCAACATTCCCAGTTCCACAGATCACCAGCGGCAGGAGGGATGGGATGGTTTCATGCACACAACCTAATCCCTGCGCATACACAAATGGAGCTTTGCGTACTTGCCCGCTTGTGTGGCTTGGTTCCCAATGGGCTGCGGACCAGTACCAGTCTGAGGATTGGAGGTTGGGGACTCCTCTCTGGGGGATAATTTTATTAATCCAATTGCCAGCAGCTGTGGTAACTTGGAGTCACTACTGCAATTTCATGTTCCATAGTGTGCCAATCTGCACTTCACCAGAGTTATTGGTGGACATTCAACAATGTCTCTAAGATCTAAAACCAAAATGCAGAATATGAATCTTAATATGGCTGGACACCTTATGGATAAAGCAATATTCCCAACCTATTGCTTTCCAGATGTGGAGCTAAAACCTCCAAGCAAGTATGGACCATTGCTGGCCAATCTGGATTCTTTTCACAGCCCATCTAA